>OY725322.1:80923847-81661971 GCA_963242795.1 Inga leiocalycina | reverse complement strand
AGAGAGAGAGAGAGAGTTTCTTGTGGAGGAAACAATGAAGGTTTAACAATGACATTTGGCAATATATATACATAATAGCCAACACAAACTCTCTCTCTCTCTCTCTGTGGAACTGAAAAAGAAACCAAAAAGCCCCCATGAAATTTAAGAAAAGATACCCATCAAGCACTTTCCATGTGTTTGTTTTACACTTTTCAGAGACCCCTAACAAAATGCTTTTGCACAGTAAATATAACTTCAACTCACTTGTAAAAAGATGATACGTGTGAATTCACATTATATTCTTTAGAAGAATCTGGTAGATTAGCTCACTGTACGAGGGGATAATAACATCTGATACAAGATTAGTTGTTTCTGACAAACCTAGAGATTACAGTTAATTTCGAAACTTTAATATAGAAAGAACTACACACACACACACACACACACACACACACACACACGCAGATTATTGACTTGGATCATACTGGGAATGCGTCATGTAAGAGAAAGATAACACCTTTTTGACTGAATGTGATATTAAGAAAAAGAATCTTAGCTTGTAAATTTTAAGACTTTGTATAGAAAGAATCACAAAGAAACAAACATTATATCTACTCTTGTACCAAATCCTGCTTCCTCATCATGTAGAATCGAATCTGAATTCTAACATATCATGAAAGGAAAAAGGCCCAAAAGAAAAAAAAAAGAATGAAGCTTTTTTATATCAGTAATGACAATCCACCAAAGCATGTGCAGAAGAAAAAACCAGACTTGCTTGTTGCTGCTGTTGCTTCTTGGGGTCAAAGGCAAAAGATGATGACTCGATCTGATGATCATCTTCTGGGGCAGGAAGATTAAGATCTAAATCCAAAGACAAAATATTCCTTTTCTTTCTGGGGTGATGATGATGATCTTCATTGTCATATTGATCAGCTTCCAAACCCAAACCCACTCGATTGTTGTTAAGTGCCAAGAATGTCGCATTGTTCGCCGTTGTGGCGGTTGTTCCAATGGGTGCTCTGTGCCTTCTCATGTGACCACCTAAAGCCTGACCTGAAGCAAACTCAGCCCCACAAACAGAACACTCATGAACCTTATTCTTGTTGCTAACATTGCTGCCACTGTCCAGAAACTGAAAAGAAAGTGGGGTAGGATTGCGGATGATAAAGTCTTGATCTTTTTTCTTCTCTTTGTCTAAAATGGCAGAAATTGGAGGTAAGTTCTTAAGCTTCTTATGGCTTGCTCTGTGGCCTCCTAAGGCTTGGAAAGAAGGGAAGGTTTTATTGCAGGTCTTACATTCATAGACATAGAAACCTGCTTTGTTAGCTCCCATGGTGGATGTTTCCATGAATCTCCTGCTGCTGTTGCTGTTATGGTTATAATTGCTGTTGTTAGACTTCATTGTTGTCATCATCATGTTACCTTCTTCCTTGGCGGGTTTCGGAGAAAGCCGAGATTGGCCTTGAGCCAGAAGAATCAAGCAATTGGCCATGTCTTCCTCTTCCTCTGTGCTGCTGCTGTAATTATTAATGTTGCTATTTTCTTCAAATTCTGCAGAAGAAGTTGTTGTTGTGGCGGTAGAGTATTTGGTGCTATTATCTTCACCTAGAAATTGATATAATTCTTCGGTTTTGGCGACGGTGGCTGTGGCGGAGAGGGGTGATGGAGATTGTGGCCTTACCCTTTTGGTTCTTTTGCCCTTGACAATCTGATGGGTTTGGTCTTTAGCCCCCAAAGAGATGACTTCTTCTGGTGCTTCCATGGCAGAAAGAGACAGAGCAGAGAGAAACAGAGGAAGACAGAGACAGAGAATGAGAGAGAGAAAGAGAAGAAGGGTTAGGAGGTGAAGAAGGAGAAGCAGGGGAGGCAGAGAGTAGTGGAGAGGTTGGTTTTCTTTATATATATATAAAATAAAGAAGGGTTGTGTGTTTTGTGTTGTGTGTTTTAACTATTCAATTCATGAGTCAAATACCACCCAATTACAAAGTGAATCACTCCTCTCATTCCTTTTCTTACGTCCTTAAATTTAGCTAACTTGCTGTTTTCAAAATTTAGAAAATCCCATCTAAGACATTACTCCTTGTTTGGCTTCTTCTTTTTCTAACAAAAAAAATGTTATTTTATCTGATAGAATAAATATCATACTTTTTTTTTATTTAAATTGGTCAGATCAAATCCAAATAGCAAGATGATTCCTTTTTTAACAAAATTTTAATATTTTTTAAAAATATAGTATAAATACAAATGATCTTTCAACTAATTAATATCATGCTTATTTTAAAAAGATAGTGGTGATTTTGATTGTAAATCAAATCTAAACAATGAACCAATAAAAATAGTAAACTTGGGCTCCAAGTAATTTAAGAAAAGTAATAAAAAAATATATTTATATGTTGAGGCCAAACAAGGTATAGGAACTGGATGTGAATAGGAGAGAGAAGAGAATCTAATTTAGAAGGGAGTGACCAAAATTAGAGTGGGGATGAAGGGTTAACAGATTGTCTCACACTTAATAACCAAAAAGATTTGGTGGCAGACTCTGCCTCACTCTATTATTAGCTTCCAATTCCTTCAACATAACATAACATGACTGTCCTTCCTTCTCTCACTAATTAATTTCAAGCTTTTAGCCACTCTTTTTTTTTAAAATTTATTATTTATGTCTTTTGCATCTTCCACTTTATACTATTTCTGCAACTCAGAGTTCTTTAACCCGGACCGGACAGGCCAAACCGAACCGGAAACTGGCCACTTTGCCAGTAAATCGATCCGGGTCAAATTTTTTATTTTTTTTAAATAGTTTTTTTATATTTTTCCTTTATAATTGCATCTATATGTCTAAAATTTTTCATCTCTCACAGGTTTAGTCCCTATTTAGCTCTGATTTGACTCCGGTCTGACACACTGACCCTTGACCCAGTACACCGACCGGTTCACTGACTGGTCCGGGTTTAATTACCTTTCTGCAACTCACTCCCTTTTTCAATATTTTTTCTCTTTTACTCATTTTTTTAGTTTTATATTTGTCTTCTCATTGTAATTTAACACTCCAAATATTTTGTGAGGGCTCTTTTTTTTTAACATAAACTAAATCTAGAAGCCACATTAGAATTTAACTAATTTAAATTGGATATAAAATTTTTTTCCCAACAATATTTTTTTCATTTTGTGAAGAAAACTTGAACTTGAAACTTTTTTTAAAGGGAATAAATTCCAAGCAAGTTAAACCGATTACCGTCAGTTTGAGAATAATTTAACTTTAGTTATTGGCAAATTTTACCTGTAAAAAATCATTTTAATGTGGTTTTCGCAGTTTAAATTTTGGTTAGATGGGATTTTGGGTAGATCTTAGATAGATAATTCAAACCATGTTCATGAAAGAGGTGAGGTGCATATTTACATTATTTGATTAAATTGACGTCAAAATTTTAATAAATATGTAAAAAAAAGTAAAAAAAGTTAATTTTATGAAATAAAATAACAACAATATTGTCTGCCCCCAACTTAAGGGACAAATGACCATACTCACACACACTCATGGGTGTTCAAAAGTCAAAACTGAGTTTTTTAAACAATTATTACTTCAATTATTCAAAATTATGAATTAAAAATTATAGTCATAGATTATAAGAGGTTGTGAAATGCAATTAAGTGGATTTGATCAATGGAATAAAATTGAGGTATCTTAATTAGCTTGATATGTAGAGAATTATGATTGAAGACTGAAGACTATGGGATAACACTTGTGGTTCACTTATTTACACGTTTGCCAAAATACAGGGCCATCTATGCCACACACACACACACACACACACACATATTTTGGTGAATACGCCATACATATATTTTTATTAAAGAGGAAAAAAAATAATTTGCTTAAGATTTAAGTTTTCATGTCACAAAATTCAAAAAAGAAAAACACAGTAAAGGAAACTCACAGGAGTAATATATTTTAATTTATTTTGTGTCTTTTCCTCGTGCATGGTTAAAATTGGAATTTAGATATAATAGAAAGAGAGAAAATTATTTATCAATGAAAAATATAATTAACATAATTTAAAATAAATTTATTATAAAATTAATATTCGGAACAAAAATAATTATTTTTGATATAATATATTTAAAAATTATTTTTGATTTTACATAATATTAAGTTAACAACATCAATTCAAAATTTTGGAACTGGTTAAAAAATGAAATCATAAAAAAAATATCGATGATGATCATAAAACATAACATAATAATATCAAGAAATTAGTTTTAAAATATATATGTGTGTTTGGATTAATTTCTTAGAATAATTTTTATAATTTATAAGATAAATATATAAGAAGAATTTTATTTTGACTTGCGGAAAAGAATTTCTGAAACTGTAGTTTAGGTGTTTCCCAAACACTCATTAAAACAACCCCTTAAATATAATGATGATGATGATAATTGTATAGTTATAAATGACATCACTTTAATTCTTTGAGAAATTTGGGGTATTTTAGTAAAATATTTCCATACTTTATTTTTTTTATATATGGAATATTTCCCCACTTCTAACTTTTTTTTTTATACTGAAAATTTTAGGAAAGGGGTTGGGCTCACCCACGATCCAAGGGCAGGGTGAAATCTCCCTTCCTCCTAAGTCATATCAATGTTAGGCAGGACGAGCCGTCAATTACCCTCAGGCATTTACCTAGGCATCCATGAGCTAGGATGCCTCCCCAAACGCCACGGTGGAGATATTTTGTGCCACTCCCAAAAATCGAACCCGTGTTAAAGCGGACAACCAGGCACTAAGTCCAACACCTTCGCCACTTAACCCATGGACGATGGGTTTCCCCACTTCTAACTTAAATGTATAGAATGAAGCCAAATGAAAAGAAGGCACGAACCGGGGGGAAATTAATATGAGTCTTATCGTAGGGCTTGAGGAGCATTTAATACGCAATTATGTTCAGAAACAGAAATTAGAGCATGAGTTGCTAACTAATGCATCATTGAATAGAATATAATTGAAATTTCTGTTTATTAATTAATTTTGAGATGTGAGACTTTGCTCATTTCTCTATTAATTAATCATTTTCAACTACAGTTCTTTCATCAAAACATGTATTATTTACGTGTGAGCAAAAAAGAAGGAGAAGAAGAAAAATGTATTATTTACGTGAGTGTAAGTGAGTGATTGCTCCTCCCTTTTTGTTTTATATTTATTCTATTTTTCTTTTTCTTTTTTTACTAAACATTTAACTATAGTACCATAATATTGCTACTAGTGGGGTTTGAGTCTTTATTCAAGAAGAAAATATTTTCTCAAACCAAAATAATTGGACGTCTAAAAATTTTAGTACGCTTATTCAACAAAATGTGTTTGATCCAAATTGGTCGGTTCACTTGATAAATTTAAATTAGATTGAGAATCATTAAGGGTTTGTTTGGTATGAGAGGGGACAAGAGGAAAGGGAAAATAAATTGAGGGGAAAATTTTTTGAATTTGATTTAAGAAAATGAGAAAAGTGGGGTAAAAGTTTTTAATTAATTTTTTTATTATTTAATTTTTTTTTTATTAAAATTTTATAACTCAATTTTTTTAAATTTTATAATTCAACTTATAAAAATTTTCCCATCACCCTTCCTCTCCAAATCCCTCATACGAGACCCAATACTTCATAACTAGTTTGACAAGAAAAGTAAACTAGTGGGGATTTGGCAATATTTCACATATTATTGAAAAATTTTATCATCCATTAATTCGAAATATTTAATAAAAGATTTCAACTAAAAAGTAATTAAACTTTACAACTAATATATGCTTTTAAACAACGTAACGTTCTCGCCTTCCCTGATACGGCCTCATTATCAATAGGTTATTACTCTTCTATCGTTAAATGTAATAAATTTTTTTTATTTTATCTCTTATATTTATTTTTAGGTTAATATAACTTTTGGTTCCTGAAGTTTGATCTAATTTTGGTTTTGATCCCTCAAGTTTGAAATCGGTGGTGTAGATCTCTGAAGTTTTACCCAATTTTGGTTTTAGTCCCTCAAGTTTAAAATCGGTGGTTTTGGTCCCTGAAGTTTCACCCGATTTTGGTTTTGGTCCCTCAAGTTTGAAAAGGACTTGGTGACCCGTTTTTGAAACCCGACCCGACCCGGAAAAAAAATCAAGTCATTTTCAAACTTGAGGGACCAAAACCAAAATCGGGTGAAATTTCAGGGACAAAAACCAAAATTAGGTGAAACTTCAGAGATCAAAACCACCGATTTCAAACTTAAGGGACCAAAACCAAAATTGGATCAAACTTTAGGGACCAAAAATTATATTAACCTTTATTTTTTAAAAAAACTAATTAATCTAACATATAAAATAACAGATAATGTGATATTACATGGAAATGTTTTAGAGAGATTATGTTACATATATTATAATTAAATAGTTTATTTAGTTTTTTTAATCTCTCCAGATTAGATAAATAGGTTTTACACTATGGGTTAGAGGAGTATTATATGTTCTTTTGACTATATGTGTGTATGAACTAGCATAAAAGTAAAATGATATAGCTCAATAATTGATATCAAATCTTAATTAGTTAATTTCAGACACACACATAATGGATTAAAATGGTGATTTTTAAGGTTTCCTTCAGGGTAATGGGTATACTATTTTATTATGAAACTTTGATGCTTCTAATCATTGACTTCATGAGCTGTTCATCTTAAACTAATTGCCACTGTTTCTTAGAGATCAGATTATCCATTGTTTGCCAGATTATCCAAGTCATAAATAATAAATTATCATTAGAGATCAATAATCCAATTATTTGATAATGCTTAGATTTTTAATTATTCCATTCTTTGCCTTGATTCTATATATTACGTACAAAAGAAGAATTTGATTTCGGTTAATAAAATTATAATTTATCTTTATTTTGATTTTTTTGATTTTTGGTTCTTAAGTTTTTTTTTATTTGTTTAAAATGTTGGTCCTTATAATTTAATAAAGACTGTACCATTTTGCCCCTTAGGGCTGTTTGGTGCTAGGGGAGGGGAAGGAAGTGAGTAGAGGAAAATATTTTTAGAATCGGATTTAAAAGAATTTGGAAAGTAGGGTTAAAAATTTTTAAGTAATTTTTCTTATTCTTTTATCATATATTTTCTCTTTATTACAATTTTATAATCTCATTTCTCTAATTTTTTAAAATCAAATTTAAAAAAATCCCCCCCCCCCCCCACCACAAATTCCTCATACCAACCAGGCTCTTAAAGGTTAAAATCTATAGTTTGAAAAGAGAACAAACAAAACGTTGTATTAACCATAGATTTACCAATTTCTGTTTTTGTTTTCTTTTTCTTCTTCCTAAATTCCTGTTAGGTTTTTGAAGGTTTACAATGAGCCTATTTTTTCAGGCCGAAAACACAATGAAGCCTATTTGCAAGCGGCATATGCTAGCTTGGGCCTTCTTGTGGACTCAAGATTATAATATATGGGCCGTCCAATTCCAAATGGGCTTTTTCCACTTTAACAGAAGGCCCAAAAGAGTATTTCGGTGAATTCCTCAAACCAATATTTATCCGCCAATTGGAAATAATTTGTTATCTGCCACTTGGAGATAATTGGTTTGATTTTCTTTTTCTTCAGTAAAAAATGGGGACCTACGCTTTTTTAAGAGCTCAAGCTCTCATATTACCGCAGATTGCCTCAAACTGAGAATGATAAGTTAAGTTTAATTTATATGAAGAATTAGTAGGTATAGTATATGGAAAAATAGAATCGGGAGGTTTGCTTTAAAAGCTGTAAACTTAAAATGATAAAATGTATATCGTAATATTTTAATTATTGACATATTTCACTTGTAAAAATTGTTTTAATGTGGTTTTAGTTTTAGCAGTTTAAGTACGGGATTTTAGATAGAAATAGAATAATTCAAACCCATGTTCATGAAAGAGGGGCAACACCCTCATATTTATTTACCCTACTTGATTAATTTGAAGTCCAATTTTCAACGTAAGGAAAAAATTTTATAATTTAATTTTATAAAACAAATAACAACAATGTTGTTTGCCCTCAACTTAATGGACCATCTCACACAGCCTTGCATCCAAAAAAAAGATTGAGAGAACTTAATTGATACATTTTATAATTTTCCCTAAGTTCTTTAATTGTGGAACAAATGATAGTATATTGGTATGAATTGTTTTGTAGGAAGTTTAGGATAAATTGGAGTCACAGTTGAAAATAGGAAAAGGACTAAAGTGCATAGTCCAGAAAAGTTTGCAAGTAGGCAGAAAAAGGGATCAGTGCGAAGCGCACAAATTTTTTTGGGTTTCGATTGCAATTTGCCCCAACATCAAAATTCTGATCTTCAACCATCCAAATTTGCTCAAAAGGGATTCAAAAGCGTCGACTCTTCGTCCAGAAAAGAATTCGGTCCATATTGATCACTTCCACGCTTCTTCTCACTTTCAATTCTCTCATCGTCATCCTCTTCCATTCTACTTCCATCACCACCACATTCACCTCCGACTCCATTGATTTCTGCCATGGCTAAGCTGAAACGAAGCTCGATGGACCTATCTTTGACTCCATGGGCAGTTGATTCCATTGTCTTCCTAGGAGCTGTAGCTGAGCCTGAGCTATGAACTGCATAGGGAGTCGACTTGAGCTTGATTGGTTCGATTTATATGTGTATACCTATGATTGTATCAGTTTTTATGAATTAGGCTCGACTCAGATTGGTTGATTGTAGTTTCTCATGTATATCAATTAGGAATTCTCTATAACTGACGTTGTATCTCTCACTTTAAGTAGGTTTAATCATTCTCTTGTGTGCATTTGCCATTTGAGTTTACTTTAACCGATTGATTCATGGTAGCTATCTTTTGATGTTATCTTGTGAGATTTTCAGTTATATAGATCCTAATCTATTGCATAGTTATTCTGCAATTCAGTCGACTCATATCTTTAGAAGGCTAGGAAGGTGAAGTAACAACTCTTATGAAGCATATTTGTTGTTGATTTATACTCTCACTCATATCCATTCGTTGCTGCACCTTATCTTCACTTTAAAAACCAGAAAATTCTATAAAAATTAGGCATAGTTTTAGACTAGAAACAATCTCATCTTGGCTGTAATTATGTTGATTAACTTGTGGCTGATTACGTTTGCTATAAACTTTAATATCCATTAGGCTCCTTAGAGACTCGATCTATACTAGATTACCACTTTTACTATAGTTTAGCTTAGTTTTTTTTATTAACCCCTACGACAAGGTTAAATCAATTATCAAGTCAAAAATTTAAAGTCAATTCTTAATAACAAAAAATACAAGGAAAATAATTAAGAGATTCATTTGTTATTATTTGTTATCATACAATTATTTATGATGTTTTTAAAAAAATAAGTTAAAATAATTATATTTTACTTTTATTTTTCAAATTCTCTTATAATTTTTTTTGGCTAGGCACAAGTATGCTTCTATTGGAAGCAATTTTAAACAAGGATGATTTAATTACATTATTCTCAATGAACCCTTAAAAACTTGAGGCAACCTAGCTACTGTCAATGAGCTTGCTGATTTCTTTAAATTCTCCCACTTTAAAAGACCATTCCTATGGACGTTGAACATATTGATGTAAGTGCCGGTTTCTTTTTTTTTTTATTACAAAGAAACCGAAAATTAACCACTACCACTACCACACTCCATTTGTAGATCCTTATTAATATGCCAAGCAAGCCTAGGTTGAGCCATCGAGAACGCATAGAAACCACTGTTAGCCTGTAATGCTTCCTTAGCTAACCAGTCCGCAGCATTGTTGCACCTCCGGTCGACATAGTCTAATCGTACTGCCCATGCTCTTTCCAACATTGTCTGGATTTCACGCACAATGCTGCTATCGACATGTTCATCATTAACTTGGTTAGTACACATATCTATGGCTTTCGTCGAGTCCAATTCAAGTACTATCTTCCTGAACCCTAGATCCCATGCTAGCTTTAGACTATGGAGACATCCCCATAGTTTGGCACAGAGGGCATCTCCATCTTGGAGTCGATAAAGAAACCCTTGAATCAGATGTCTAGCCTCAATTTGTAAAAGTCTGCCACATGCCGTTGCATTCCTAGGGACAGAAAAGGCACCATCCGTGTTACATTTGACCCAGCTCGTGTCTGGGGGTTCCCACTGAGGGGGTGTTACTTGCTTAGCTCCATGTACCTTTACTCCTTGAAGTCTTGTCCGTGCCTCTAGCATACCAGCTACCGTACTTTTAGCATTGAGCAGGATGGTCTTGTTAGGAGTTTCTTTCTTCTCAAATACCAATAGATTACGATGACACCACAGCCACCAGTTAATTATAACTAATAGAGCACCCCAATCAGTTTTGTCATCACTCGTCTATGTACTATTTCACCAAAACCAATCATCAAACTCCTCAGTGTAAAACTTGTGCCACTTGGAGTGAGGAACCACTTGCTTTTATAGGTCTTTCGTCTGACTGCAGTCTTGGAGCACATGCAAGATGGATTCATTTTGGTTGTGACAGACCGGACAGAATTCGTTTGCACTAATACCCCAACGAAACCGGTTTTCATTAATAAGTAAACATTTTCTCGCTGCAAGCCATGCAAATGATCGGCATCGTTACTGAATCTTGAGCTTCCATAATTTCTTCCATGGTTGGTCAAGGTCAAGGGACTGGTTTGATAATTTCTCATAAGAAGATTTGACTATAAAGCATCCCGATTTGTCCCATTTCCAACGCACATCAGTACCATTATTGATTTGTTCTATACCATCATGAACAGTGTTCCATATCTTTTTAATTCCACTCTAAACATTTGACGCTGGCCTTTTCGACTCAATTTTTGGAAGAAGATAACTCCCATAACGGTATTTATCTTAGACAACTTTCACCTAAAGATCATCCCTATTCTTAACCAAGTTTCGTCAAAGCTTCATAAGAAGTGCGTGATTCTAAGATTTAGCATGACACAATCCCAGTCCACCATGTTTCTTTGCTTGGCACGACTTGTCCTATACAACTAGAGGAATTTTACGTTTTTTTATCCAAGTTGCCCCAAAGAAAGTTGCTATTGCAATGATCAAGGCTTTCCTAAATAGCAGGTAGAAGTAAGGATGTTTGCATGATGTAGTCGGGCATGGCTATTGATACAAAGGAGATGAGGGTAGATCTACCTACAAGTGAAAAAGTATTGCTACGCCATTTGGACAACCTAGACTGAACTTTCTCAATAACCGATTGGAAGGACTCTTGGGTTACCCTTTTATGATGTAGTGGGACCCCAAGGTACTTCCCCAGGTCCCCTGTAAGGGTGAATCCCAAGTGGTCACTAAGCTCCAAACTCTGGTTATGATTTACATTCTGGGAGAAAAATACATGGGTCTTAGTAGTATTGACCTTGAGTCCAGAAGCCTCACAAGATATTCAAACAATTTTTAATCATTGAAGCTTGAGAAACAGATGCCTCTGAGAATAATATGATATCATATGCTAAGAAAAGGTGGGATATTGGAGGTCCATTCTTTGTAAGCCTGATTGGTAGCCAGTCTTTCATATTAACTCGTTCCTGGATTAGATGTCCTAATTTTTCCATACAAATGATGAAGAAATAGCGAGATAGTGGATCACCCCGCCTAACTCCTCTCGAGGCCTTAAAAACTTCTGCCTTGGCCCCATTCCAGAGAAGTTGAAACTGAGAAGTATTCAAAGAAGCCTTAACAACCTCAACTAGCTGAGACGGGAGGTTCAATTCTTCAAGACATCAGAGCAAAAAGTGCCAATTTACTCTATCATATGCCTTTTCTTGATCAATTTTAATTGCCATAAAGCTTTTCTTCCCTTTCATAGTTCTCATAAAATGAATAACCTAATGACTCACAATAATATTATCATAACTTTGCCGTTCCCTTATAAAGCTGCACTGATTTGGCGAAATAATCTTTAGCATAATTGATCTCAATCTGTTTGTGATAACCTTAGTAATTGTTTTGTAAATAACATTACAAAGACTAATTGGACGCAAATATCTGAAACTTTTGGGAGGATCATTTTTCGGAATGAGAACAACTAAAGTTCCATTGATATCTCCTATTCCATGAGGATTCTGGAAGAGAGATTTCACATATTTAGTCACCGTAACACCGACAGTAGCCCATTGATGTTGGTAAAAGAGTGTGTTCAAACCATCTGACTCTGATGATTTGAGGGGACCCATTTTAAAAATGGCATCCTTAATTTAATCATCAGTAACATCACAAGCGAGAAGTCTCAAAGCATTATTATTAATAGGTGGAAAAGAGATAGAGAAATCAAGGTCATTCCTTACCGGGGAGTCATCGGTAAACAGCTCTGTAAAGAAATTAGTTGCCCGTTGTTTGATAGCCTCCATGTTATAACACCATTCACTCCTATCAAGTTGTATGGCTTCAATCTTGTTCATCTTCTGTCGGCCATTAGCATAGGAGTGGAAGAGCTTGGTATTTTGATCCCCATATAAGTTCCAATCTACTTTTACTTTCTGTGCCCATAGAAGATATTCTTGGAGAAGGATGCTCTCAAGCTCTTGCCATAGAATTCACGTTTGTGTCCTCTACTTAATGCTTTCGTTACACCATCAAGTTGACACATAATCTTGTGTTTCTGTCTATCAATGTGGCCAAACACACGTTGGTTCCAAGTGACGCATGCGAAAGTAAATTGAGAGACATTCTCACTCCATGCAGTATTATCCTTCCATGTTTCTCTAACAAAGTCACTGAAATTCTCATGAAGCACCCATGGAGCTAAAAATCTAAATGGCCGATCAACTTGTTGCATGTGTTCTCCAATATTAAGGCGGAGAAGAAGTGGTTGGTGATCAAATTTAAAGAAAGGTAAGTGTGATACTTGAGCATTGGGAAAATAGTCCATCCAACTCTCTTTTGCCAAGAACTAGTCAGGCCTAACTTCACATTGTGCTCTTTTCCATGTAAATTCTGGTCCTGTGTATCCCAAATCATGGAATAATAACGTCTCAACCAAGCAGCAAAAATCTCGGTCTACTTTAGTTGTGTGTGCAGCATTAGATTTCCCCTCTGAGTCAGAAAGGGTATTATTAAAGCCTCCTTCTACAAGCCATGGTACCTGGATTGATCTGTCAATATTTTTATTTCCTCCCAAAGTGTGCGACGAAGAACAATATTTGGACTAGCATAAACTACTGTAAGGGCCCATTGGCTATCCCTGATGGTGGAGATCAAAAGATAAATGAATTGCCGGTGTTGTACAAGAATTTCCACCTTCTTGATAGTGTTATCCCAAAGGCACCATATGCCCCTGCTAAATCCTTCAGCAGCTATAAAAGTGAAATTCTGAAAGCCCAATTTACCAATTTTTTTCTCAGTATTACTTTGTGCCCATGTTTCTAATAATTCCAAAAAATCAAGGCTATAATGTTTCTTCAATCCTTGTATCAGGCCTGGAAATGACTTCAAGCTTGTACCTCTTGAATTCCATATCATGTAATTCATGGGGAAACTAGTGGGAGGGGGCGGTGACATTTTAGTGTCCTCCATCGGGACAATATCCTCAATTGCCACCATAGCTTGTTCTATATTAATGGAGATACAGGGGTGTTTAAAGTGTTACAGTCCTAGTTGTCTAGGCCCGGTCCCTGACATTTTGATCCTAGGAATTTCCCGTCCCGGCCAGGATCGGGATCGGGACCAGGCACACACCTTATGATCCTGGTCCCGTCCCAGTTCTGGTTTTTTTTTGTTTTTTTTTAATTTTTTCCTTAAAAACCAAGTTATTATTTTATTTTTTATCTCATAATTTAAATTATCATTTGATAAAATGTGTATCACATATTTAGTTGAAGTTAAACTGTATATATCGTGATATTAATCCTACTATATAATGTATAAAAATAATAACAAAAATGATGAAGGTGATAATAATAATAATAATAATAATAATAATAATAATAAATGTTATTCTTCAATTCTAGATCAATTTGTATGATTATTATGGCCTTATTAGGTGTTAAATAATTACTTTAAACACTATATTATAAAAAATTTATTAATATAATAATATATTTTAAATTTAATTTTTTTTAAGAAAAACCGGGATTTCCCAGTTTGATCCTGATCCCACTCAGGATTTTCAGGACCGGGACCGGTACTAAGATACAATTTGCATCCCGACGAAAAAAGGGAACCAGGACCAGGAGTGGGAGATCCTGATCTCGATGCCGAATTTGAACACCCCACCAAATTTAAACACCCCTAGGATACCCGAGTCTTCCATCATATCATCTGGAGGTCTACAGTTGTTTTGCATACTTTCTTCAATCCTTAAAGTTAGCATGTCGGTTTGGTAACTCGTAGAAGCTACGTCTAGAGCACTTGCATGGGTTGCGTCCAATCCGGGGCCCACCTGTATATTATTAATATTATGTGCCTCTTCTAAAATAGCATTTACTCCCCCACGCGTTGCGTGGGGAGCATTTTATTAAAACAATATTATATTTGTTTTCAACCCATGTTAATCTACCACATAATCTAATACAACTTTAAAAGCAAATGATGTTTATTTGGTTCTTAATATAGAACAACGTGACTCAAATATAAATAAGAACAGATATAATAGCTTTTTCAGTTTGTTGAAATATAAACAATTTATATGATAATAAAGATAACATTAGATGGATATATGTCCATTTCTATTTGAGAAACGAATATATCTACAATATATGTAAATTAGTTCTAATTATCCTATCCATTCTACATACCACCATTGTATTGCTAAATATTGTATATTTCACTTTCTACCCGAACTGAAAAGCATATTGCACATTTTCATATAATAAATCTTTAGCTGATGCCCAGACTGACTGTGCTTCAAGTTTGTAAATTTCCTCACGAAATCCAACCGCTGTAAGTTCTATTATTTATTCAACTGATTAAAATTACATTATAAACCTCAAACTCAGGAAAAAAGAAAGAATATAATAAATACATTTGCCACTGTAAGTTCTACTCCCTCCGGTCCTAATTATAAGACAAAGTTGACTTTTTTGGAGAAATTAAGGAAGCCAATTAAATTACTTTAGAGTATTTTTATTTTTATTTTTTTCTACAAACTAATTAATTTGACTACTAAACTAATATATAATGTAAGGATACTAAAAATATAAACACTCTAAAGTAGTTTAATTGGCTTCCTTAATTTCTCCAAAAAAGTCAACTTTATCTTATAATTAGGACCGGAGGGAGTATTATTTATTTATTTCTCAAGCTTAAGCCAATCAATCCTCCTTTCCCTGGTTGCCCCATGGATTGTTTCTGGCCCAATTCCATTGATCTCTGCACATCTCCTCTACACCATATTTTGCCCTGAAGATGAAAAATCATATTAATTATAGTAAAATGAATAACAACAACCGATAACATCACCCATAGTATAAACATTAAGGATTATATGTTTGTCTTGACTTAAAAAACAAATGAAAAAATAAACCAGGTCCTTACTTCCAACCCAGTTCTTTCTCAGCCTTCTCTGTTGATGCATAAACAGCAGTAGCATCTCCAGGTCTTCTAGGAGACAATTTTAGTGGAATTTTCTGCAAGAGAAAGAACCAAATAAAATATGAACTTCTAACAAATTGATCATACATATTACCAGTCCCAGGTTGTATGAGCAAGATCTATAAATACCTTGCCAGAAACTTTTTCAAATGCAGCAACCATTTCAAGCACTGATGTACCTTGTCCAGTTCCCAGGTTATAAGCAGTGCAACCTATGCAAAAAGTTACCAATTAACTTAAGTAAACAAATTAAAGATGGTAGGAAACAACTCTCAAACTATGTTATATATAATGAAAAGAAGAAGATATTTCACCTATGTTCTCAGTGGTGAGAAGCTTTCTCACAGCAGCAATGTGACCATCTGCCAAGTCCATTATATGTATATAGTCTCGGACCTAATTCACAACCAAAATATTTGAGGGTTAATTAACATGTAGAATTTGGAAATATATATTTTAGAGCAATCATGCCTGTTTCTATTGTACTGTTAATTATTCTCTTTCAATAGATTTTTTTTCCCCTCAAATACATCTTACTGTCAAATAAAGATATAATGATATTGATCTTATCAAATGCACACATGAAAATCTTTGGTTAGGTGATTTAGTCTCATGCAAAAAGAAAATTTAGTATAAGTGTGAATTTTAACGAACCGCTGATCCGTCCTTTGTGGGATAATCTAAACCATAAACATTAAGCTCAGGCAATCTCCCCACAGCTACTTGTTGAATATAAGGCATGAGTTGATTTGGGATGCCCCTGGGATCTTCACCAAGTTTACCACTTTCATGTGCTCCAACTGGATTGAAGTATCTCAGCAAAATAATCCTCCATTCTGGTTCGGCCTTTTGAATGTCTCGAGCAATTTCTTCTAATAAAAGCTGTAGAAATATGTGAGCCAGAGAGGAAATAAATGCCAACCTTCTCGATCCCCATTAATTTCTTCATAGAGATTAATGGTGCCAATCAAATTAACGTCAAAGTATCTGCGGGGATTAGCAACACTTTCACCAACAGCTTTGAGACCGGCAAAGTGAATCACAGCATCGAATCTGTTTCATCGTCATTCACAATGAAAGAAACGCATCTCTTAGCAACCGTACTGTTTTCTTAAATTTAAAAACCAAAAAACAGAGCTCTAGGAAAGAGGAATAGAACAAGAGATTATGCTTCATGAAGGAATTTCTATAAAACTTCGAATTAAGAGACGCAAACAAAATTCGAATCAGTTCATCGACGTACTTTGTTTTAGAGAACAGATTCTCCAAGTTGTCTTTATTTCTGAGATCGCCCTGAAACGAAACCAGAGCAAGAGAATCAAATCACTGAAAAGAACTAATTAACTTTGAAACAAGTGATTGAAATCCAAAATCAAAGAAGAAATCGGTTCATTACCTTTGTAAATTCAAGTCTCTCGGAAAGTTCAGGTCCGACGACTTCACGAGCTCGATCCACCGCTTCTATGACGGAATTGTCCAAATTATCGATGATCGAAACCTTGAATCCACTTTTGAGAAGCTGAACGACGGTGTGAGTGCCGATAAATCCTGCACCGCCGGTTACCAGAATGGTTTGATCGGAGCTTGCCATTTTTTCCGATTACAACAAGGAAGGAATTGGAGTAAGAACAAAAGCACAGAGGATAGAATGAGATGAGACGACATGAAAGGTAGTTCTTCCGCTCTTCGCTCCGCTCCCGTCTCCCTGTAAAAGTATAATGAATTCACTAATTAGAAGTAGAAGAAGATAAAAGACATGGTGAAGTTGCAGAGGACTGATTCATCATCGAATACGAAGGAGACAGACAGACCGTGAAGAGGAAGAAGAAATCGATGGAGAAGAGAGGGTATGTGGAGAGAATTGAGGGACGGATCCGGAGTAAAGTGAGGTAGGGGATTTAAATTCAAAATTCAAATTCAACATTCAAATTGAGGCTGACACGTGAAATTCACTGATGCTATGTCAAGGTGCTAGGTACGTCAGCAAAATTTGATCCATTTATTGCTTGTGAACAGTGAAGTTGGATGGGAGAAGAAATCGTATCCGTGCGTTTCTTATGAACAGTAATTTTGGTGGAAGAGTTTTATATGATATATAGATTGCAAAAGAATTTGTTATTGTAGGCATATTCTCCTCTCTCCTCATGACGTCACCTCTCTTCGGATTCACTTTAATCAAAGTTCTATTTTCTTTTCCAAGTGGCCTAGTTCGGTCAGCTTGTTTCCTTTTTGTACCTACTAGAACCCATTCAACATTACTCCTTAAATCCTCATTGATTTCCTTTCTAAAGTCTCTCTTATTGCTCATAACCGCCTCCTTAAATATCTCGTCGTTCACGTTGTGTAATCCCTGATTCTTAGCCTCCGACTTCCCCAACCCTTTACCCTTATTCATGTGCTGATTCTTAGCATTCCTATCCGTACCATTTAATCTTCTACCAAAGTCATGCTGCACAATCATCTGTGGGCCTAGGTGGCTCTTTCTCGACTTATCGCCGCCGTGCATCGGCGTACCCTGTGACTGAATTCTGTCTTCATCCGTAACCATTCCCTCCGCTGAATTTTCATTGCCAGTGCTCATCGCTCCTGCCGTTGCTCCACCACCGGCATGTTCACTACCCTCTCCTGGAACAAGTAAAGAGCATTGGAGTCGTTCATGGCCGTACTTCCCACACTCAAAACAAGCTTGATGTAATCCTTCGGAATTGAATGTCCCCACTCTTCCCCAAATCCCCCCCTCTCCCCCACCTCCATCACCAGCGCCCACCGTCCTTCCATCTCCAATCTCACTCTCTCCTCCGCCGCCCTTCCTCGCTCTCGTCTTAATCTCGTGCACTCTCATACTACCCTTTGGCCCTACTCCTCTCAACGATTTTTTTTAGTGTCGGTTTCTTGCTATCAATGAAAATCATTTTTCAGTTAACAATAAAAACTTATATTTCTTTACATTTGTTCTCTGATCAACACAATTTCACGAGCCAATTACATGGTTTAAAATTGCACTCAAACAGAAAATACCAAAAATTAACTTGACATTTTATATATTTAAAAACATATTGAACTTTCCACATATAAAAATTAACCTGGTTAGACCAATATAGTTGATCTAATCGGTGTAAGATTTATCTCAGTTTCAAGTTTGTCTCTTAGAGGAAATACTTGTGTTAGGAAGGATAGCTATAAACCCGAACTGGATATTAGGTGATAATATAAAAAAAAATTAACTTGGATAGTTTCATTAACCAAAAAAAAAAACAATTATTAAAATTTTAAATATTAACAAAACATTTTTAAATATGTAAGTTTAACTTCCAAAAATAATAATGATTGTTGCACAAAATCATTATTTGAGGCTAATGAGATTAAGATTAAAGAACTAAAAAATACTTTATAAAATTAAAGGACCAAAAATAGATATCCCAGCCGGCATCTTTAGCTATTTTGAAGTGGGGAAACATGCACAAAATTAAAAGAGACATTAAGACACATTTTAATAACTCTAAACAATTATACCATCAGTATAATAATAAAACGACACTTTTAATTGTCATTCGAAGTTCATTTTATACGAGCTTTTAGTTAAACCGTGGCAGCTTTTTGAAGGGAAACATCCTTGGTTCAAATTTGAATTTTATGAAAAAGGAAATATCTATTGTTTATCTCAACGTCTGTAAACCTCTTGCCTCGGCCATCAAAACAGTAAAAACGGGATAATTTCGTTTTAAAATGAAGTTTCCTATTTAATGCCGGTTTGGAAAAACCCCCCAACAATAGTTTCAGAAGTTTTTTTGCGTAAGTTAAGATAAAACTTTTCTCACACACTTATCTCGTAAACCGTAAAAACACTTCAAAAAAATTAAAGCAAACTGACACAAATCAGCAAAAGTTGCCAAAGTAGAAAATCTACTAAACCCTCACAAATTCTTAGATCCTTGAAAAGTAAACAGATCATCAAAGCATCATGGTTTTGCAGGAAAGTAAAACAGAAGCAACAATTCTGATACACCAAAACCTCATATCTAGCGAGGCTCTACAAACACAGATGTTGTCCTACCAGGCACAACAAAGCAGCCGGATGATGCCTCGTACTTTGACCTTTTTACAACCTCATCGGACGACATTACCTGCGACATAGTACAATGTAGAATTAGCCATCTTCTCAAAATTTACTCTATAGTGCAACTAGACTTTTGTTCTGTGGTTTCACAAATTCTGAAAGACAAGTTAGTTTTCATAGTTAACTTCTATGTTAATGAAGCCTAGAGACGGCATTTAATGGTCAAAGTGACATTGCTCTTTCTTAACACTTCTGGGGTGATATCGAACAGGGGAAAAAATCCATATATACACAGCTCCTTTGTGAATACTTTCAAGGCAAAAAAAAAAAAAAAAACCCAAAAAGTTATATATTGACACTGTAGATTGATAAGATATTAGGAATTATGATAAAAAATAGTAAAAGTGGATTTTGTTTTTATATATACACACGAATAAAAACAGTAATAATTCACCTGAACAGGATGCAACTGAAGATTTCTTGATTGCAGGGAATGGCTAACAAATGAAGCCTCATTGGGACTTGCATTCACAACAACCACAATGTACGAATACCTGTGACACCATCCTCCACAACATGAATTTAAATAATGCCTTATTGGGATTAGACAGAAAATTACCATCAATTTGTATAAATACATACATGGGATCAAGTTGTGACAAGCCTGAAACGCCATCCTGGCCATCCTCAATGCTCATCGCTATGACCCCTCGAACCCATGATGGTCCTGTATTGTGAAACCGCACTCGTTCCTACAAATATGACTTGCAATATTCTTTAGGGACTATAAAGAGATATTTGCATTAAGGATTGCTGTAGGCTCTAGCTACCATTTATCAGTTCCACAAAAGAGAAGCAAATCATGATTTAAATCAAATAAAAATTCAGTCAAATTACATGACAAAATTTCTGGGAAGCAAAAGAATTGTGAGAATTTAAAATAGAGGGAATTACTTTAAGGTCCTAAGGAAGGGATTTAATAACTCAAAAGTTCAATAACAACTGAGGAGCATGTACTGACGAGTTCCAGTGCAAAATATGACAATGTTTATGATGCTCACTTGTTATTGGGACATTTTGATAATTAAATCCCTTTCTTAAGACCTCATAGTAATTCTCCCCTTAAAATGTCAAGAACTTAAGATGCTACATATTGAAGCCCAAAAGTAGTCAAATTGAGTTTCAAAGCTTTACTACTAGTAGTAGGATTTGGAAATAGTGACTGCTGAAATACCTTGAACTAAAAGAAATTTTTTCAAATGTGTTAAAATTTAAAAATATATCTGAAAAAGAACATGAACCCTAAAAATGCAAGCAAATATGGTGCTTAGTAGAGTTTAAATTAAATATCCATATGTGAAGATAATTGGTCACCAATTCAGGTTATTATTCCCTTTGGCAAGTTAAAGGAGAAGTTAGTTTCCATGATTAATGAAGGTAATGATTCCATAAAAACATATTTAAAAATGTCTTCACCTGGATATCATTTGCTGTCCTCAGACGGAACAGTGGCGACGAGTACCTTATACGCAACAGGTTTAAGAAATTCTCTAAAGTGGCAAGGATATCGCTCTTCTGAGGCTTGAAAGATGGATCTGCCAATCTTGGTTTCATTCTGATTAAACAAAGACACAAGATTACTAAATGAAGCAACAGAGGGAACATAAACAGTAAATCAGGAATAAGAACTTTTGCATAGCAAATTTCATCACCAGAATATGGTAATTTATATCATGTAGTGCCTGATGAGTTAACACTCAACTAAAAAATATTACCTCCAGTCTCTAATATAAGAGCTAGTTGGGAGTTGAATTTAGTACTAAATATAAGGTCTCAACCCATTTTATCCCCCATATTTATCATTTCCCCCCCTAAATTATCCCTATTCATTGCATAAGGGAGTTTGCATCAAAAGGTAGTTTCAATAGAAATAATTTAAGAGGGTATTTTAGGAAAACCAACACAAATTATTGACAAATAACTAATTTAACTTATTTCCTTAATCTATTCAAATTAATTAAATAGATCTTATATTAAGGACGAGAGGTAGTTCATATATAAAACAGTGACAATAGTGTTTAAACTCTTACAGCGGCCAGTTCTTTTCATTTTTCTCCCGTGGAGGAAGCCCAACACCCCAGTTATTAGACTTGTATGAAAAATCAAGCCTGAAATCATAGGAGGAAAAGCAATATTAGATGCAGAAGGAAACACAATAAAATGCCAAGGACAGAAGAATAATTATATGAACAGCTATAACCATTGCAACATTATAATTAAGTAGATCCATCCAACACTACTATTTGTGTCTATGAAAACAGGATTATCTGAAATATTGAAAATAAGTTGTAAAGATTATGAAAACTGAGAATTTGGAGAATCAACCTATTGAACCAATCACCAGAATTGTATGAATCTCGATCAAGTGATTTTGAGCGGAGTATCTCATCACCAGAGTGAAAAAATGGTATTCCCTAAGAAACATAAATGAGTGAGTACCAGAAATAAACTTCAAGAGGAAAGCAGCTGATTTCTTAATGATGAAATTGCTAACATAACAACTCAATGGCTCAATTGACTAAACTTCTTAAACCTCAAAAAACAGAGTCAGCCACTCATGCTTGAACCCTTTACTACTAAGCAGCACATAATTAAAAAAATACTAACATATACACGGTGACATGGTAAATTTTGAAGTGTCTGAATATAAAGTGTCATAGTATCATATCATGAATTATACAAGTGTTCAAAATGTGTCAGAACATGGACACAGCTCTTTCTTAAGACATCCATGCTTTACAAGTTATTACCTCCAGTTCTTAATATAAGATCTCGGCCATAGCGTAATTTACACTACGGACTATATCTTATATTAAGGACCGAAGGTAGTATTATAGATCCCTAATATCCAGTGTTTCAATACTCAGCCATCAGAATGAAGAGAAAAGCAGTTAAATCACAGATTGGTTCATCCAAAGCCGTGACTCCTTAGGAATAGTATGCTGTGAACTTGCTCATATGTTCTAACCATTATGAAGGGAGAATGAAAGTAATATGTGTGTGAGAACTCGTGTGAATGGCAGTCACGGTGATCTACTAAAAATTAAAATTTTGAAACTTAATGTTTCCTTGAATTATTTTTTTTAGAAGTTAATGTATTTTAGATTTCTTTTTAAGTCAAAAACCATTTCATTATAAGTAATCATTAGTTAGGCAATGGGTATGAAGCAGAACTTGAACAAATAGGCCCCATTATGTTGACCTTTTTAGTAGCCGATGAAATTTCAAGCAGGCCACGACATAGTTCAACCATTATAGGTCAATGATAATTTAAAGATCCCATCAATTTATAAGGAAGTGAAAAACAGCATAATCAAACATAATTTATGAAAAGAGAAGCATGTTTGACAAAGTTGAGAAGAATGCGTATCAGTACATAAAATAATTAATGAACTGCTTGAACCTGTGAGAGGGCTATAATACTTGTTGCCAGCTGATTTATCCTGCATCTCTCAGTTACAGGGATAGACATTGGAGCCTGCAAATAAGGGACAGAAACACACCGGATGTTATAAGAAAATAAAAGGGGAAAAAATAGAATCCTGCGCGTACTAAGCACGTACCTTCAAGCTCACAATGTCAAATAGGGTTTCATTGTCATGAGCAGAAACATAGTTAACCTGCAAAACAAGCAATCAAATTTTCGCTCATTCCAACTGATTTGTCCCCCCTCTCTTAAGATTGATGACAAAGATAGGGATCATTTATCATTTAAAATTTTTCTGATTGCTCCTAATACAGTGTATACTTAGTGAAAAGTACTGAACTGATGATGGGCATTTAAAAACTGAAGAAGCTTACAGTTTCTGTGGGGGCTGAAGCATATGCAACAGGTGTCCCATCATGTAGTAAAACTTCTGAACCTTTTACCTGAGATCCAAACGGTGTTATGCTTATCTTAGTTTCATCATGATGTCAATGGTATTAAAAATTTGACATTCTAATCTTTGGAAAAGAAGAAGAGGAAATCCAATCATCCTGTAGGAAATTTATCATGCAAAATGTTTTCAACATGAATGCAAATTAGGAACCAGTCAGAGTAGCAAGCAGATAAGGTTTGGTCCCTGAATATCACATAGTACAGCTCATATTCATTGATTAGAGCATGTCTTATATCTCATATAGCTGTAGGTCGTCCTTGCATTTCTCAGAACTCATACTCTGAGCATCTCTCGATTAGTCTTCATGCAAGACCTAGAGGCATGACAATCTCTGCTACTAAAACCCCCAGACTGCTCCAAGGTTACAACTTACAACAGGATGGATCAGTTTCCAAAAGTGCTGCAGGTACAGAATGCAGTTATTACCGTCATTAACACCTTTTCTATCTGGAACTTGGAGCGAAACAGCTGCTAACTATGACCAACAACCCTGATCAATCTAAAGGTTCATGGAAATGGTCATGGTTCAGTTTTTGTTGTGTTTTTTAGCATCCCACGATCTAGACAATTTGCAGTCAACAGCTTATCTTTTAAACTCGTTGGAAGATGGAACTATATATATACCCATTATCTCCCATCACACTCCCAATGTTGGGCCTGAGACATGAAAGCATGCATAAAATATCAGCCAAGAAAACATATTTACGCAGCCATTACAAACCTCTCACGACCTCCACCATTGACGTCATGAAAGAGATATCATAATAGTAGGTTGAACTATTGAAGCTGATATTCAATGTTTACCAACCATTGCTGGTGATATATTGAATATTAAGCAAAAGGTGAAAGTTCTTACTTTAATAAACAATACAAATGTACCTAGCTCTATACCTCTTTTCCATCAGAATTGGTTGGTACAAAATCTTGCAAGTTTGCAGCCATTCCAACCTGAAAAGCATGAAAGAATTTGGGTGAAATTGTATGCAAAAGCAATGAATGATATCCGCAATAGACTGTAGAAATTCACCTTCAAGTGATGAAAAGACAATAGCAGTAAAATAGTGCATGTATATGTGTCTCAATTGTATTGTAATGATAGAAATGAGGAGCTAGAACAAAGGCATACACCATGATTATCTATGCCAAACAAAAGCTCCATCCACTTAATGAAATAGAATAATGAAGATCCCCATCAGCTTTGTCTATAGGAACTGTAAATTTCATTATCTCACCACCATATTCCAATATATAACTCGAATCCTTCATGAACAGAAATATTTAACCTCCAAAACTAGATAATGGAATGAAGTTGAGAATGCATATAGTTCAATAACCTGAATATGATCCCTTGATGCACCAAGCATTCGGTCTGCATTAGCTTCTGTTCCATGATCATGACCATTGGGCTGCAGATAGAAGAATTTTAACACTCAGAAGACAGATTGCACCTGATTCAACAAACTGAATAAAATATAAATACCATCATACGCTTGTTATCACAAATTCCAGTGAAGTTTTACCATATTTTGAAATAGCTTCAAAAAAGAGAAACATAAAAATTGGAAACCACAAACATATCTTCTGTGAAAGACTCTGAGCAGGAAGGAGGATTGTTATTGAGGAGAGAAATATTTAGGAAGCACAACTTAGGGAGAAAACAAAGAGTCAAGTTTTCAAATAAAGATTGGTTCAAAAAATAGAGAATTCATGAACTACAAGGTAGAACCATTCCACATGCCATGGCAACAGGCAGCTTTCTTGTTAGTTTTTAAAAAATTGAGAGGTGACAGGGTCAACCAAGAGAAGAAAATGTGGAAGAGAAACAGAAGAATAAAGACATTATAACAACTAAAAGATATTTATCTATAAAGACTTTTACTCTGAGGTAAAGCATTTCAATCAGTGAAAAAATGATAATTTTTTTACGAAGTAAACAAAGGAAGGAAAAAATGATACCTGCAATAATAGACCAGTTGCAAATCCCTGCTGAAGTGGATGACCAAATGGAGACCCACCAAGTACAGCATCTCGAATTCGATCATTGAAGCTATATTGCAGTCAAAACAAGTCATAAAAAGAATAGATTTCATGTAAATCAATCACAAAACTAAAAGTATCTAAAAATTTGATCGCTTCCTGGATTTAGCGAATTCACAAGTTTAAGCTGACCAATTCCTAATATTAAAATGATACAACCACGTAAAGTAAATTATATGATTAGATTTAATACTATTATAGCCAGTTTTTGTTCAAGTTAACAAGCAGCAGTGAGGCCCGCAATAAAATAAATCAGATGGAATTCAGTAACAATGCTTGATCAAGTAACATTTCAACAAGCATACCAGGCTTATGATATTAATTTTAAGCAACAACAGGAAAGAAAATGGAGTGATATATAAAGTCAATGCAGAAACTACACCTACCTCCCAATTCCTGTTCCACCAAGATTGAATTGTGAAGCATTTACCCCACGCCCATTTTTGGCAACCTCGCCAAAGTCCCATCCTTCACCATATCTATGATAAAATAAAATGAGAAGAAAATAGTTGGAAGAAGAATATAAAGGCAAAACATAGCATGAAAATCATTATAAGAGAGAACTAGGAAGGTTACAGAGATAAATTCAACAATAAATCTTATTCAAAAAAGACAATGTAAAGAAGAAGTACATGTAGATGCTCGAACCATCAGTTCCATCCTTTTCCTTGGTTAAGCAATGGAGCGCATTTTTTGCTCTCACCTGCACCAAAATCCTGAATTGATGTCTTGGTTGTGTTTATGAATGTCATGCACTGATATGTGCTGTTAAACACCAATTTTATTACTATCATTGATCCTTAATATAAGAGCTAGTTCGGGATTGAATTTGGTCCTATTTATAAGACCTCAATCCACTTCATCTTCCAAATTAATAAATTTTTCCCATAGTATTCCTTGATTGAACACACAAAGGAGTTTCTATCCAAGGGTGGTCATGATTAAAAATGGTACTTCAGGAAAACCAACCTATATTGGTTACAAATAACTAACATAATAACTTCCTTAATCTATTCAAATTAATCAACTAGCTCTTATATTAAGGACCAGAGGTGGTAGCTTGGAAATTGTGTACAATCCTTGACTCAGAAAGGTAAGCGTGAGGGCTAATGTTAATTGCATGTAAGATGGTAATAAAAGTTGCATTCACCTATCTCTAAATACAAGCTTGTGTTAACTCTCATATGAAATGTCAAAAGCTACATACCATTGTGCTCTTCATAATATGACCCATAAGATCACATCTGAACCCATCAACCTGAAAAAGGAAAAAAAGTAATTTGACCCATATGGAACTCTCTAGTAAAAATATAAGAATTGTTCTATGGCAAAAAAAAACTAAAGGGCCAATAATTATAACAGCATTGTATTATGAGAAACGTAAAAAGGCACATCAAAATAGACAAAAGGAAGCAGTTCCTCAATTACCTTGTAATTGACTGCCCAGTGTATAAGATCATCAACGATCAAACGATCAACCATAAAGTGCTCACTGGCAGTGTTGTTAATGCAAGTACTTTGCTCAACAACCCCATTAACATCCCGTCTTAGATAGTAACCTGGAACAATCTATGAAAAGAAATTTTGTGTCACACTACTAATGCAGAATAATGTCTCACAAAAAGAAGCTAAGCTTAACATAACAGCTATGCATGTAAAATATTTAATCAATAACAGGTGGACCAAAGAAAAACTTGACAATTCATGACCTTGCGCATGTTTGGGAAACCCCCAAACCATGGTTTCAGAAACTATTTTCTGCAAACTAAGACAAAACTCCTCTCACATACTTACCTCGTAAATCATAAAAACACTTCTAAAAAGCTAAAACAAATGGGCACCTTGTCAAGGACAGAATTCTCATCAAAGGGTCCTCTTCCATGCAAATGGTTGTACACAACATCCAACACAACACGAAGGCCAATATGGTTAAGTGCCTGTAAGAATATAACCATCAAGAAACCAAAAAATCATTTTAAAAGACAAATGACACTTGTCAAACTAAAGTGTCACTACAACACAATGGAAAATGTAATGATTAAAATGTAGATCCATGACTTACATCAGATAAAGAAACATCAAAGTCATACCTGAACCATCTTACGGAACTCAACTATACGGTATGGACCACTTGGATTACTTGCATAACTGCCTTTAGGAACCCCAAAAAGAACAGGATTGTACCTTTACAAGATAGTGTACATAATGTTAAGAAATAAGATTAAGCATAAATTAAAGTTGGAATTGTCATCCAATGCCGCAATTAGGAGATTACCCCCAATTGTACCCATCATAGTCTTGAATGGCTGTAATAAGAGCTTGCTGCTCATCTGAATCTGGTGGTAAACCTTCTAGTATTGAAAAATCTGCCAAAACACTTACATTGAAGAAATTCAAACATTTGGTGTTCTGATTCTTATTCAAGCCATGGAAGAATAAATGCATTGGAGGCTGAAAGAATATCTATATAACCTAATTAACTCAAAAATTTAAAATAGGATTATTTTACCACAAGAAAAAATAATATAAATAAATCCAAACAAAATAATGCCTTATCAAATGAAATGAATAAAGGACTAATATTCAATAAACCTACGAAATGACACATAATGTAACAAACAACGTGCTTTGTTTTCAATGCCCCCTCTCATGCTAAGATGTAAATATTAATCATACCCAACTTATTGCCAATATCTTAGCTTTGTTGAAATTCTTCCCTAAGACCAAGTACTTATTGAGCAATTGTGCCAAGTTCCAAAATTTGTTCTGGAATGTTCTTAGCCTTATTTCCAAGTCAATTTTTTAAGGGTTAAAGGGTTTAAATGCCCCGGAAGTTTTAGTGTATGGCCATTGGACACCTGGAAGTTTTCGAGGGGGCAAATATGCCTTGGAAGTTTCAAATATAGGGCAATGTTGCCCCTCTGTTAACCAGTCTTAATAGTCAACATTTGTTGACCAAATACGCAAAGGAATCATGCCTATGTGGCATCCACCTTACCCTTCTTTTGTCCACGTCAATCGTCATAATTTTTAGTAGGATTTTTTCTTAAAACAAAAAACTCAGATCCTCTCCTGCAATGTCTCCAATCCTTGATAAAGACTTAGCTGGTGGGGTAATTAAAAAAGCTAAAAAAATCCTACTAAAAAATATGATAACTGAAGTGAACAAAAAAAAGGTGAGGTGGATGTCATATAGGCATGTCACCTCTACATATTTGGTCAACAAAAGTTGACCGTTAGGGGTGGTTAACGAAGGGGCAACATTGCCACATTTTTTAAACTTCCAAAGCACATTTGCCCCCTTGAAAATTTCCAGGCACCCAATGCTTATAGGTAAAAAATTTCAGGGCATTTAAGCTCTTTAACCCATTTTTTAATAACACTCACGTTTCCTTGCCAAAAAGATCAAAAGGAATCGTCTCAGACAGAGTTTTATCCTCATTGACCACCATTAATATACTCAACCAATAGTGAACTACAAAAATTAAGGTTGAATTTGACCCTTCAAGAAGCAGAAGTCCATTATTAGAGACAAAGGATTTAACACAGGCAGTATTATTTATTCAAAGAATAATCTAATTATTAAACATATTTTACCTACAGATCTCCAATTTTCCTTCTGATCATCAACGCCAGCAAACTGAAAAGTTGGAAGTAGATGGAGATGGGTGATGCCGGCACTTGATAATTTCTTTAGATGAAGTACACCAGCTGAATCCTTCAAACATATATTTATAGTTATTCCATATGTCAACAGCATTTAACACTACTGAAATCTTTTCAATCTCATGCTGGCATTTGATAATCTCTTGCATTTCTTACAAATTGCGCTCATTTAGGAATTAGAACAATCAACAATTGATATTGGACAAACGTAGATATTATACAAAAAAGGAGAGATTTTGTGCTTTTGAATATGCGGACAATGCTATGAACATTAGTTTTTTCCCTCTCTGAGAACGAGAGATCGTGAATTTATAGCAAATGTGACCAACAGAATCAAAAAAAAGTAAAAATTTTATGGCATTAGGACGCCCAAAAATCTACAATTTTTTGAGGTAGAGCTAAACAAATCTTAATATCAGTTGACTCAGTAAAAATAGGATAAGGTTTTACTTCCATGGAAGATAATCTGGATTTCATCTACTTTGAGCTGAGCAATTCCATCTTGGTTCTTAACGATAAAGTAGAACAAAAAACCTGCCCATGATCAGTTTTAAAAAAGAAATCCTAACAAGATCCAGAATCATTCTGAACTGAGCACCCATGTAGATGACCCCTCAAATCTTTGAATTAGGGAATAGGGATTGTAAATTTCTAATTGAATATATTATCAGGTTCTATCCTTGCAAGAAACACATGCCAAAGTATATTTTTGAGACAGAAACTTGCTTGAAAATTTTCATTTAACCAATGTTCAGTTTCCCATCACTAGCACAGTTAAACCAAATACTATAGGAAGAGAATAGGCCACGAAGAAGTAACAGAGATTGAGAAACAACAAAGTTAAAAAAACCTATTCTAAAATATCTTTAAAAATAGAAAAAATTAGCAGACTGATGCTACCTTCAATGTGAAGGCCAAATAACCACCACGAAGTTCAGGTTTCACTAAGAAGTCATTGGCACTGTGTGGCAACAAGCAAAAGGTAAACAAACTTTACAAGGAGAAAGAAGAATTACATAAAACTCTGAAGACAGACAGTAAATGTTCTGAAAATTGTATGCAAAAATGAACTATTCTTGAGGTTAGGTGATATCATCAGTTTAGCCACGGATGGAGGGTCCGAACTTTAGCCTATAGATAACAGTAAAATGCTAACAGCGAAGGCCCAAAATAAGTGAAAATTAAAACTCAATAGACAAATATTGATAAACAAACAGAGAAATCAAAAGAAAAGAGAGTAGTATGCTTAATTCAGAAGCCTAAATATTCTGCAGTCAGAAAGCTAGATGACAACACAGCTACCCTCCTTCCCTATTTTTACTTCTCTCCAGTTGCCTTATATTATCTTTCTCTTCTTTGTTCAAAACCAAACCATAAATCTATCAACATCCATCTTTGTGTGCAATGCCCAAAGATAGAATTTTTTTAGCATTCATGTTCAAAAGAAGAATTATGATTATAATTCCAAATAAATTGTGCACATCATATGAGAAAAGGACAAGAGAAGGTAAAACTACTTCAACTTTAATCATACATGTAAACATTTCCTGCAATCTTATTCCAAGTAAACATTTTGAAAGTTCACATCAAATCATTATTGTCTCAGATTGTCATGAAAGATGGCCTATGAGTAAAATCAAATGCTGCATACGACACTTCTTACCTGAAATCTCTTACATGCAGTTCATAAATGCTTATATCTGAGAAGAAGGGTATAACAGGTTTCTTGTTTGCCAGATCATCCCATCCCACAGGTTTTAGCTCATCGGAGTCAAGATTAATTAAAAATGTCCTCCTGGCATCTGCTGAAAGTCTGCTCAAAAGAAATCAACAACACAATAAAGAAATGTGTTTTTTATATAATTGCAAAAAACAGAAATAAGAACTAATGAATGGTATTACTCTATAATCCTTAAATCTGGATAGAAACTACAAGAAGATGAGAGGTTACAAACTGACTTGACTGGCATACCCTCTAGCATATGGATCATTGGCATAGCATTTTTCAACTCGCAAGGTACTATGGTGGTAAACATTTACTTCATAAACATAATAACAGCCTTCCCAACTTTTTGGTCCTCTAGTTTTCCAAACACCATTATCCTCCTCCAGCTCTACAATTTCTATGGGGTTTTCTCCTGTTGGACCACTGTAGATGTAAGCACGTATCGCCTGTTTTAACAGAAAAATATATTGAGGGGAATTGCAGCTAAGGCTGTAAAAGCATTAGACTTTTATTTTTTGGTCATTGAAAAATAACATACTTGAGCAGTAGGAGCCCATAGGTAAAGTGAAACAGCATCTCCTGAAAAAACTGCACCAAGGGGGCCATTATATGAAAAAAGTTCATCTATAACACCAGGTAACTGCAAACCAGTACAATTCCTGCACTTCCCATCAGCTGTGAGAAAAGGAAACAGACATTAGTAGCATGCCAAAATAACCATTAAATTATATAAAGGAACAGAATGCAAAAAGACTCTACAAATCCTCTCAAACAATGATAAAATTATCAATTTCACCCTACAATTCACCATCATTATAGAAATAAAATTATCAGTAAAACATTATGTTGAAATGATTCCTCATTACTAATAAGAAAATGACGGCTTCATGTGAAACTATTGACTGCATAAATCTACTTCTGCAAGCTACTAAACAATAAGGAGGACTTACGGTTGTAAATAACAACTGCCAACTGACATTTGAGAAGATGCTTAACGTCCAAAGAAGTTGGTAATTTAAAAGCTTTATAATCTCGAATATGCGGAAATTTTTCCATCACCTGACAATACATACATCCTTGTGGTAATTAAACCATGATTATCAATCCCTTTTCCATAGTAAATGAGAGCCACTAATTCTCACACACAAAGAAACCACAAAGGCACCACTCTAAGAGGCCTGATCTTTGAATAAATTTTAAAGGCTTTATAAGGTAAGAGCAATTTACATATGAAGGAAGGCCAGCCCTATCTTCTTCAAGCTTGATTTTCACATCTTCACCTGTTTAACACTGGAAAGAGTCAATGTCTACCAGGAATCACTTGTACATAGGAAAACCAAAAACATTAGAATTCTTCAACACGCTGCACCTACTGTAGTAAGTTAAACTTTTTGTTAGAGTTTGAACCTTGAATTTCATTATTTGCTATGGACAAAGAAGCATCTTTACTAGCAAGCAGATAGCAATCCCCATTCCCAATATCCTCATTCCACGCAATCAAAGATTTACCAACCCAATATGCTCTGGAGTACAGCAAACTATCCTCCATCTGATTTACCAATTCAATATACTTGTTAATTGCCTCAAGAAACAGGCTCAACAAAGAATGTTACGCGAACACACAGATATATGCAAACGAAACTCCATTGCATGCAGATTATAAAACTATGTATGTCATTCTTTTACATACAAAAAAGTAGCAAATTGAGGGTAACATAATACAATAATGCTCAAAGAATGGGAAATAACAAGGATAAGGGCCACATGAACAGTGCTAAATGTTTAAGAAGAAATTGCAGCAAAATCTTGTACCATCGTCATACCAACTAATATGTTCAAAACCATAATAGTTGTTCAAGCATATGATATTTCATTTATGTTTTTCAAGATTCCAAATGCATAGTCGTAAAGAGAATGCACTTCTCATTCTCGATCAGCTTCACAATATTGAGCTGTCTTTGATTGGTCGTTCTATTCCAGAATATGAAAAAAGAAAATCTTTTTTTTAAAAAAAATTGCCACAGGCATCCTCAGCATTTCATTTTATATATATCACTTCAGAAGCACATGCATCGTTATGGGTTGCTAATTTGTCACAGATAAGGCTAAAAACCAAAACGGGTAGTAAAGTATCATTAGAATTTAAATTTGAAGTAATATCTATTCAGCAGCTACAAAGACAGCTTCTTTAGCATCCAACAGAGCCACCGTTGTACCAGTGATCTCTGTGAAGGAACTAAATCACTTTCAGAATACTAAAAATAAGAAGAAACAACAACACCAGTAAAATCGAAAATGGAGAGAAACCTGACAAGTTGAACCAGAAGAAGAAGTAGAAGAAGGAGAAATAGAGCAACAAATGGATAGGGAACGAGGTGGAGAAAAACGACGTTGTCGTCGAAAGCGCAATGAAGGATGCACAATTGAGGTGATCGGGAGATGAACGACGGAGAATGAAGGAAGCAGAGTCGTCGGAGATAACGGAACCGGAAGGGAACAAGAAGCTAAACGAAGCATTGATGACAGGCAGCTTCTTCTTCCTCACACACTCAGTGTCTCTGGTTACACTAGGAATCACAAACAGTAATGATTTTCGTTCTCTCTACGAAATATATTGGGGGGGCGGGGGGGGGGGGGAATGACGGTCTGACATTTACTCATTTACATTGAGAAAAAGGAAAAGATAGCATTTAAAAAATTTATATTCATGTTCATAATAAAGACAATTTTAGTGATTATAATTTTAATGAAGAAAAGAACACAATAGTAACACAACACTGTACAAAAGGACAGACAGTGACCGCCAGCGCTCAACGGACCGCCATTATCCTCCTCTCACGAGCTACCTCAGGTGGCAGCAATCACTTGAGCATCATAGATTTGGATCGACCTGCATTGTTTTCTCTCTCGGTCCCTATTCTTTCTCTTTATTTACTCCCTTCTCTAGTTCTCTTCCCTTTCCCCACTGTAAGAAACAAGAAATTATTTTGTGATATCGCTTATGATGTAAGTAATTAAAATATAATAATTCATAAGTTGATTTGACATATGATAAATATTAGTTAGTATATTAATAAAATAAAAAGATTTCATAAGATTTAATTTTTTATTATTTATGAAATTAATTAAAGAATTCATTTTCTTAAGAAAAGTAAACTTTTTTGTTTTTTTTCCTTCAAAACTACCATTTCATTGAAACTATAAATATGAATCAAACATGACAAAGTTTAGTAAATAGCAACATAACAACTAGAAATAAACACCCAAAACAAAAGAAATACTAGTCAGTATCTAATACAACATCATTCAAATCCAACATAAGCAAAATCATTAGATCTAGCGGAGGTCTTGTTATCCAATCAGCAGGACACGACCCCTTCTTTGAAGCTGTGGCAATCCAATCCACAACCTTGTTCGCTTCCTTGAAAATCCACTGAAAAACATGGTTCCTGATTAGTTTCCTCAATTTGAGGATGTGCTCAAGCACAGGTTCACTCCTCCACTTGGGAGAATTATAGAGTCATTCAAACACTTGATTAAGAACAAGTTATCAGACTCAAAAATAATATCGTTCATATGATGCTCCTTAGCAAAATCTACAGCTTTCAACAATGCTTTATTTTCTGCCATAAAGGCAGAATCTGCATTTGTGTTTCCAGTATACCCATTTACAATTCTTCCACTAGCATCCCTTATAACAAAAGCAATGGCAGTCGACTTGGATTTGGAGTCAAAAGAGTAATCAGAATTAATTTTTAAACATTGACCTCTCGACCTGCACCATTTACCTTGAGTAGAAGTAGATTCATTTACCTACACAACTTCCTCCTCACCATGAAGACTCCATCCATTTCCTTCCCATAACTCCTGAAGCCACTTTGCCGCCTGTTGAAATACAAAGATAGGATCAAGGGGAATATTTTCATATCAATAAGCACATCGCCTTTTCCATATAAACCATAACATTACAGTGATAAAGCTCTTTTGCCAAAGTGATCAACTAGTATTCACAAAGATAAAATCCAGCCAAGAATTTAGTTCTGTTGTCTTTGAATCAGAAATTGTAAAAGCCAATGGACATCCGAACCATGCTTTCTTAGCCCATTCACATTGTTGAAACAAATGGGTTTCACTTTCCACATCATTCTTACATATTAAGCACAATTGGGTCTCACAACATTGCCTTTTAAACAGATTCACCATAGTTGGATGTGCTTTTTGTTATAACCCTCCAGAGAAAGAACTTAATTTTTTGAGGGACTTTCAAACTCCACACCTGCTTCCATACCTTCTTAGAATTAGAAAGAGAAGATTCAGGAGTTTCTCCCCCATTTCTCATAATATTAGCTCTAGCCATCCTATAACCCTTCTTTACACTATATAAACTCTTCTTACCTCCTGTCCAAATCCATCTATCCTCTCTACTAGAAAGAGATAAAGTGGTTTTATAAATAGCTTCTTTCTCCATATTCGTTAAAAACTCATCAATGCCAAAAAGAAACCACTGACCTCCTGTACTCAAATCATAAACTCTTAATTTCTTAAAATTTGGATTAGGACAAGCTGAAATTAATTTCTTATCTGGGAAGTCAATAACCCAAGGGTCTTCCCAAACTCTTGTCTTTTTTCCTTTACCAACCCTTATTGCTACATCTCCTTCAAGAAGCGAACGCCCTTCTAGAATGTTGTTCCACAACCAAGAAGCCCCCTTTTTTCACTTGAAAGAAATCACATCTTGAGAAATATCTAGCTTTCAGAACTCGCACCCACAACTAACTTGGTTCCTGCAAAATTCTCCAACCAAAGTTAGTTAATAAAGCTATATTAATAAACAGCTAACTAAAATTAATGTTAGCTGAGTAATATTTTAACGGTTAAATCATAAAATGACGTGAAAAACTAAATTTACGTCAAAATTTCTCCAAGCTTCTATAATCGCTCGGGATGGCTCATGGGAGCGTCAGTTTTACTTTTACCGCTAAAAGTATGTGCCGATTGATATTTGCCAGTTGTTGATTGGTAAATGATAAGTGTTCTGTTTCATTTCAATTTACATTAAAAAATGCGGTCACTGATTTTCCAGTTCCTCATCATCTTTATTAAAATTAGCATTAATGCTGATTGGCTGGTTATGATTTTTTTGCTTTTGTTAAGGGCATTTTTATTCTGGAAGTTATCACAAAATCTCAATTTTGTTTCAAAAGTTTTTTTTTTCCGGAGCAATGTTACCTCTGAAGTTTCTAAATCATAGTAATTTTGCCTCAGCTATTATTCAAATTAAGTTTGACTATTAGTTTGATCAAATATACTGAGCTGGCAGATCCACGTATCATCTACATCAATTTTGTTAATACGCAAATTTACCCTGAAAGTTTTCATTCAGACACAATGTTGCCCTAGAAATTTGTTTGGTTCAATATTGCTCTGGAAGTTTCCAAATTGTAGCAGTGTCGCTCGGACCATTATAAGGGTTAAGTTTAATTATTAGTTAACCAAATATGTTAAAATGACAATGTGAATGACATTGGGAAAAAAGCTACAAATGGAGGAAAAGCTCACGTTCGTTAGAGAAAATGAAGAAAAAGATTCCATATTTGGATTCAAGCACACTAAGAGATAAATAGGCACCTCTTCAACTTTTTCTTCATCGCATAACATACTTTCACTTCTTTGATTTCTCCAATCATTTGGATGGGTGCATTTTTTATTTATAAATCTAAATTAGAAAAAAACGAAGTGGATGACACATGGACATGCCAGATAAGCATATTTGGCCAATTAACCAGTAAACTTAACTTGAATGACAGTCGACGTGAAATTGTTATAATTTGAAAACTTCCGAGGCAACATTGTTCTTGAGTAAAAACTTTCAGGGCAACTTTACACTTAAACCAAAAATAAAAATGATGTGAATGATACGTGGACCTGCCAACTCAACATACTTGATTAACTAATGGTCGAATTTGACCTAAATAATGTCCGAGGAGAAACTCCTACGATTTGAAAACTTTCAGGATGATATTGCTCCAAAAAAAAAACTTATGAGGCAAAATTGAGATTTTGTGACAACTTTCGAAACAAAAAATGAGCATTAACCCTTTTTTGGCAAATGTTTATGACTTTTATTTTTTGGGCTAGGCAACAATTTTAAATTTTTTTATTAGAAATTAACTCTAATGTAATAATATACTATATATATTAAATTTTTTTTGCCAACAAGTAGTACTCTGATCCTATTTATAAGAACTCAATAACCGATAGTTTAAAAAAATGATTAAAATTAGTTTAAAATAATAAGTATATCTTGAATTTTTTTTTAAAATATGCCTTTATTTATCAAGGCAAGTAAGAGAAAGAAACAGAATAAATATAAGTAATATTTTTTTTGCCAATATAAGTAACATTAACCTTTAATTGATGCAACATATATAATTAATAAAGGATATAAATGAAAAAAAACTCATTAAATATACAAACAATTCTTATCGTATTCTTATAAAAGCAACCAAAGGGAGTAATATATTCAATAATGTATTATTTATTATATAATATTTAAATTAATGTAGTGTGATTTATTAATTAATATGGCAAACTAGTACTTACAGTTTCCTTTAATTTTTAATTTGATGTATATATGTTTTTCTCTTTTTATTAAATTCTTTAATGTTACTCCGTTAACACAATTAATTTGTATATAGGGACTAACAATACTATCAGCAAGGTAATTAAACTCGAACGGCTATTGAACCGGTATGGGTACTAGGTCAAGGATTAGTGGGTCAAATCAGAACAAACTCGGGATTAAACCGATAAGAAATTGAAGATTTTAGACTTATTAATATGAAATCAATTTAAAAAAAAAAGTACTAAACCGAGTTGACTACTGGACCAGTCTACCAGCCGATTCACCAATTTCCGGTCAGATTCGAGTTTGAGTACACTAACTAACAAAACAAAGTTATATGGGCTAAGAATGTTAAAAACATCTTATCAAATAAAAAAGGATGTTAAAGGCATCGTATCAAATAAAAAAGGATGTTAAAGACAAAAACAAAAAATACACATGTACCAAATTTTAAAAAATGGATTTCTTAATTCACATTGTGGTATAATCATTGATAACGACTCCATTATCCAGGTCTTTTAAGATAATTTTCCCTATTTGCAACCACTGCATAATTTTCCCTTTTTGCAACCACTTTTTTTTAACCGTTACAAATTCTTAGTTTCGTCCAAAAATGCTTCTTGCATGAGTTTTTTTCCCCAGCACTTTCACATAAAATCCTTCGTCTATGGAAAACACTTAGGGCCTGTTTGGTTTAAAGGGAGGGGATGGGATGGGAGGGGAGGGGATGGAATGGGAGGGGGGAGAATCACCTTATTTGGTTTGGTTGGAGGGGGAGGAAGGGAAATGTTTTTTAGTGATCATTTGTTTGGTTTAAGAGGGGAGGGAAGGGAAGATAATATTTAATTTACCATTTTATCCTTAAATATTAGTTTATTTATTTTTCCTTATATAAATGATTTAAATTAGTTTACACCTCAATATGAATTATATAATTTATAAAAAAAAGATGAAGATATAAAATAGAAATAGTTTTCAATTTCTCTCAACTTAATTTCTTGTTATATGAATATTCCAGTAATTATCATATTAAATTAAATAAAAAATTCCTTCTATTGTAAAACAATGCAGAGAGGAGTTGCAAAAAAAAATAGATGTCATGCGCTCACACTTGTATTATGGATTTATGGATAACTCTGGTAAAAAAAAAACAAAGATTTTTGAATAACATTTTACAGTCAAATTCACCTGTGAAAATATCATCACCAAAATTATATTTTAATCGCCATTCATTTCGTTGGAGATATTCATACTCATGATTTGGTTGAACTACAAGGTTGGAAAAAAAACACACACACAAAGCTTGAAACACTGGAGATGATAAAAGAAGTTATATTTTTATTGAAGACTCATAGGGTATAATTAGGAATATGAAAAGATTATAGGGGCAAAATAGTCTCAAATTTTTGGCTCCTTCCAAAACCCCCCAATTTGGATGGAGCCAATTTGAGGGAGTGGGAGGGATTTGGAGCCCCTTTTTTGGGGCCCCTCCCCTCTTACTTTTCATACCAAACAAGGGGAGGGGCTCATTTTTCATCCCCTTCCCTCCCCTCCCCTCCAACCAAACAAACCTTTGGGTTTATTTGGTATGAGGGGAGGGAAGGGAAAGTGAGCAGAGGGAAAATTTTTTTGAGTTGAATTTAACAAAATGAAAAAGTGGGATATAAAATTTTTAATTAAGTTTTCTTACTCTTTTATCTTACATATTCTTTATATTAAAATTTTATAACCCCACTTCTCCAATTTTTTTAAATCCAATTCATAAAAATTTTCCCTTCCCTCCCTCCCCCTCCAGATCCCTTTTACCAAACAGAGCATTAAAGTACATAGTTTTATAAAATAATTAATATATAAAAAATCCACATGCCTTGTTTTTAAGGACTTTAAGTATACAAAATTATTACCAAATTATTTTTAAATTATGAAATTGTGAAAATTTAAAAACATTTGTAATTTGTTTTGTTAACTACTAAATGTAATATAAGCATTTAAATTTTGAGGGGGAAAGAGCGACTATGTAGAATGAATTTAAAAAAAACTTTTATGATTTAACAAAACTGCCCCCACCTATTTACTTTATATAATGTAAAATCATATAAAATAATTTAATTTAAATGTGGTAGAGAGAATAAGTGTGTGTTTGGATTAGCTTTTGGAGAATAGTTTCTAGAGAAAAAGTGGAGAATAGATTATGGGAAACAATGGTTTTGATAAAATGAGAGTGTTTAAATGTTGTGATCAGACTAACTTTTTTTCATGATCAAATTACTAAAAAGGATATTAACTTTTGTGATAATTACATATAAAAAATAAGATTATATTTTATGTATTATTTAAGGGTTAATGTCCAAATTTAACAGCCAAGTTTTTCCTGAAGGACGTCTGGTACAAATAAATTTTGAAAGATGGAAAATAACAATGAACAATTAACAATGATGTAAATTTAATAAAACCGTTAAATTTGACCTAATATCTTTAAATTATAAGAGAAGAAAACCCTTAACGGCATTAAAAATGATACATCTTAACCCATTATTTAACATTAAATTTCATAATTAATACCAAAAATGAAATAATTTTGTCTATATGTAATGTTAATTAATTTAATTAATTTTTTTAATATAATCAAATTAGATAAATAAGTCTTATATTAAGGATAAGAGGGAGTATTAAAATTCTAAAAAAAACAAAGAGAGAGACAGAGAGAAAAAGTGGTTAGGAGTATATGAAAAAAAAAAGATTATGCCCAAACCATTGTTTTGGATACCAAAATCATGGTCTGGGGTCAAAATGGATTATATGAAAAAGTTGAGTGTTTGGATGTTTTTTAGAAAACCTAGGTTTATGCCCAAAATAGTTTTTTTTAAGTAAACCCAAACACCCTCTAAGGGGCCTCATAGTTTAACGGCATAGATAAACTCACTTTTAGTTTTAGAGTGTGTTTGGACTAACTTTTGGAGAATAGATTATGAGGAGAATAGATTTTGGAGAATAGATTCTGGAGAAAAAGTGGAGAATAGCTTCTGAAGAATAGATTTTGAGCAGAATAGTTTCTGGAAAATAGATTATAAGTAGAATAATGATTTAGGAAAATTGTGAAAAAATCCCCCATTACCAACTTATTTGCCAAATGGGATCTTCGTATGCAGATTAACTAATTTTTCTAATATAATCAAATTAGATAAATAAATTTTATAAGATAAAAGGGAGTATTAAAATTTTAAAATTCTTAAAAAAAAAAGGGATTAAAGAATAATTGGTGAAATTCAAAACAAGAAAAAGAAAAAGAAGAGAGAGAGTGTGGTGTGGAGCCCACATTAATAAAAGGACCAATTAGAGTGAGATGGTGGGGTCCACATATAAAAAAAAAGCAAAAAAAATAGATTTTTTCAAAACCATGGTTTTGATATCCAAACCATGATTTGAGCTCAAAACCTTGGTTTGAGAAAATTTAAGATGTTTGGATGATTCTTATAAAACCATGGTTTGAGAAAATTTTTGAGTGTTTAGATGATTTTTCCCAAACCATGGTTTGGGCTCAAAATAGCTTTTTTTAAGTGCATCCAAACACACACTAAGAGATGGGCAAACACATCACATCTTTGTATATAAACTCAAAATAATGCCAATAATGTGAAGTGCTTTAGTTTACCATACATCACCACCGGTCTCTCATACCACAAAATTGTGTCATACCCTATAAAAGCTTACCTCTATTCCCATCCATATTTTAACAAGAACTACTTTATTATGACTTATTTAAATTGGTGTTTGAAAAATACGTTTACGTAAGTCGAGATAAAACTCTTCTCACATATTTATTTTACACACTATAAATTATATTGTAAAAACAGCTTCTACCGTTAACCCAAACAGTTACTTAGTTGATGATTTTGTCTTTATTTTTTAAGGCAAGAAATAAGGAGGAGGAGGAGGGAAAGGTGGAATGTCAATGAAGTGAAGCAGAGGAGGAGGATGCTGCCATTGAGGCAGGGGTCCTCCAGCCATAAGCAGAGTCTGAAGAAGAGGCCCTGCTTCTATCACTGCCTTTAAAAGCTTCCCTTTCTGTGGCAATCCCTTCTTCTTCCTCTCAACATCTTCACTATACTCATTTAAACCAGATGATATTGATGATGATAAAGAAGCCTCTGAATCTGATGATGATAAACAGTTCTGCTTCTTTAAACCTCCATCTTCTTCATGATGGGTTTGCAGAACAATTTGCTGTTGGAGCAGATGATGAAGATTTTCTTGCTCTAGCTTCTGGTATTGTGCTAGGGTTTCATCTCGTTCTTTGATGGCTTTGTTTAGAGCATCATTAACTTCCATCAACTCGCATTCTCTTCTTGTAATCTCCTCTTTTGTGCCCACAATTGTTGCTTCTACCTCCAACTTTGTCTGCAAAATAGCGTACTTCAGCTCCTCTAATCCCTGCAATAGCTCAACGTAACAAATCACAATGCTGAAGATCAAAGGGAGAATCATTCTGACGCCTCAAGAAATGAATATAATCACAAAAAAATATCACAACAAGTAAGTAACATGCAATGATAAAACAAATTTCAGTGCAAAAAATGATAACAGGTCCGCTTGTTTCATTGAGACTTTTTAATGATTACATCTCTTAGTATTACTACACTACCGAACTAACAATTCATACCTCTTGGTTGCAGTGGAATTCCAAGTTAAGAGGGCTGAGTAAGCATTCATCTTCCATTTTCTGCAGAGTGTTATTAGGGATGGAGATTGAAGTTGTACTAGTGTCCATGTGTCTGGTAAAGGGCTGGTTTCCCTTTTATCTTTGAGGCATGGGGACAGGAAGTTGGAAAAAAGGGGTCGCAAAATTTCAAAACTTTTAATAAAGCACAAAGGACAAAGGATATGTGTACCCAAAAAAAGGAAAAGTGGAGGGGAATTCGGTGGAAAAATGTACAAGGAAATGAAAGATGATTTATCTAGTGTGCAAACTTGGACCTTATTTAATATTTAGTCATCATTATCACCTTCTTCTTCTTCTTCTTCATGACTTTTAGGTAGTGGGTGGCAGATACACGTGCGTGTGAAACTCTAAAGCAACACTTCGCTAATCCCTGTATGTTTACAAAATACCACTAAAGTTTACAAAATACCACTAAAGTAGATTGTTGCTATACCTTCACAAAAGTTTTAGAGGAGAAACAAGGTTTTTAAGTTCAAGAACCTCTCCTACTTAAAATGAAAATACATGATGATTTCAGAAATAACTATTCAGTGAGGAGAAATGAGGTTTATAAGTTCAAGAAGCTCTCCTACTTAAAATGAAAATTCGTGATGATTTCAAAAATAACTACTCATAATGAAGAGAAATGAGGTTTATAAGTTCAAAAAATTCTATTACTTAGAATGAAAATACGTGATGATTTAAAAGATAACTATTCATAATGAGAGGTTGAGTGAAATATCATGGTGTGAAGCTGCCCAAAAGTTGGAGCCCCCATTCCCCACTTGCTAATCTTTTGAGATTGAATTTTCTCTTCGAACCTATTTATGTCTGTAACACTTATTATCAAGTCAAGAATTCAGGTAAAGTATAAATGGTTGAGGGGTTATAGCGAGACAGTGTGGCATGAGTAATGATTAAAGCTTCAAGATCTTATTTATTTTTATCCTGTTGTGTACACGTGCTTGGGCTTATCTTTTTGACCAATTGAGCTGCGTGGAAACTGGAAACCCGTTTTATATTGGTTTCTTTCTTTCTTTATTTCATTCATCGTCCATTTTGCAGTTTGAATTCACAATTAAGATTAATATAAGTAAAGGATTCACATTGTATGTATTATGGCAGTAAAGTTTTGTAAAAAGTAGTATTGAAATGTGGTTTTTTTTTTTTTTTGTGGGTGTTTGGAAAACACCAAAACCCGTAGTTTCAGAAGTTATTTGTTACAAGTTGAGACAAAACTCCTCTCACATACTTACTTCATAAATGATAAAAATTATTCTAAAAAACTAATCTAAACACAAACTTTATCAATTATTCGAATTTGGGTCAATATAAGTAAACTTCAGCAGATCCAATGCTTATAAATATAGTCCGATAATTGTTTTTTTTTTTGGAAAAAAAAAGCTGTTAGAGACTGGACTTAATTAGGTGAGATAAAAATTTGGGATATGTTAATTTACTGTCCCTGTGCATTTTTGGGGGCTAGTGCCTAGTGATATTAGAGACAGGACATATTATTTAATAAGTCACAGGTGTACACAAAATTTGAAATGAAAATAAAATGAAAACCTAGGGACACTGCTACATCTGTGAGTTAAGTAAGTGTTTGACAAGATCCTAAATTTAGGTTTGTATAATCCGAGATAAAATTTCTCTCACACACTTATCTTATAAATTATAAAAGTTATTTTTAAAAACTAATCCAAACACACACTAAAGCTTGTGATTAATTTAATGATCTAATAGTCATAAATTAAATCTGAAAAGTGAAATGAAAAAAATAGGAGGGAAGGGAAGATGGCGTATGAATTAATTACAAAATTGAACAGAATATTTGAATGTTAAAGGTTATTTTCCAAGTGGAAGGACCCCACAATCTCTCAGGTGTGGCCAACTGGTGATGGGGCTTGAAGGCAGCTGTCCTGCACAACAACAAGAAAAACAACTTTATACCAAAGGTTATCAAATCTGAGTCCGCCATTAAATCAAGACGGGTTAAGATTAGTGAGTCTGATCGGAGTCAAATCAAAATTAAATCGATAATGAAATGAAGATTTTGAGGTTATTAATATGGAATCCTAAATAAAATAAAGAACGGATTAAATTATTGTTTACAAGAGAAAATACTGAACCTATTAAACAGGACTGGTTCGCCAGTTTCTAGCTCAAACCAGTCAATCTAATCCGGTTTTAATAACTATGTTTACGCCTTTAGCTTACAATGAAAGTATCAAGCCAGGTGGCTCCCTTATAGAGAGATTTTAGCATTTTACATATATGCTTACAAATTGTTTACCTACAAGATCTATCTATACATCAGCTACGGGATTCAAACTCACGATCTTATGAATTATGAATCCACTTCTTACTAACTAGGGTAACTTTACTTTAAAAAAATGATTTTAGTTGAGTGAGTTGAGGAGGGTAATGGGGAGTTGGGAAAAATTTGTAATGAATATGAGAATATCTTAGATTAACTTATCAAATGACAACAATAACAAAGCTAATTATCTCCCTAGGATTAGCTTATCAAAATAAGCTAAAATTAAGTTATATGCTCCAAAAAAACTTCCTCAACTCTCTCTTCCTCCTCATTACTCCCCCTTGCTCCCCAACCAAAAATTGCTTTTTATTTTTAACGTTCAATAAATTGAACCAAAGGATCACGTAGATTTTTAATGAATGCTTAGGAAACCATAAAATCATAATTTAAGAAGCTCTTTTCCGTAAATCAAAATAAAACTTCTCTCACATATTTATCTCATAAATTTTAAAAATTATTCTCAAAAAACTAATCCAAATATGCACTTAGATTAGATTATGAGGTATCCAAAATCAAAATTTGACTAATAGTGAACTTCGTGGCATGCGATTCATTTAAGGAACCCCGTTGGACGTTGGAGATTATGATTGAGAACTTCGCTCCTTTAATACCCACATTAATTAATATGGACATTTAAAAAAAATACTATATATAATTCATTTTTTGGGGAAAATAAAAGATCAATATATTTTTATGATTTCATGTCTAGTTCAATGTTTTTAATTTGGGTTAAGGATATAATCTCTTTCAAAATTTAGAATATAAAAAGCATTTACCTCTCTCAACAATTATGTTTCTCAAGGTTTAGTGTGTGTTCGCCTATCCCAAAATCATAGTTTTAAAAATATTTTTTCGTAAATCGAGATAAAACTCCTTTCACATACTTACTTACATCATAAAATATAAAATTCATTCTTCAAAAACTGACCCAAACCCACACTTAAACTTATTTTTCTTTCCTTACGAGTGAGCCTACTTAGTACTTACCATTCAATTTTTAACTTCTTGAATGACATTTATTTTTGGAAAAAAGAACATCATCACTATTTTGATAATTTATATTTTTTTATGAATTGGTGTCGATCGCTATTAAAAAAACCAAAGATGGAGTGAATATTACAATAAATGTCACTTCAAAGAATATTTTTCACAATGAAGGAGACAGAAGTGACGTTAATGGCAGCATAGCATGCATGCACGAAAAATTTCAATCATTGGTCACATTATCTTTGGACTTCGTAACGCCGTTGAAAATCATTAATTAATTAAATAATTATATATTAATACCTATTTACTTTTCAATTCATTGACAAAATTTCATATTCCATTATCCATGCATGATCTTTAAGTCGTGCACTGACGCGTTTTATAGGTACTACATGTAATATCTTAAATTTTGAGATTGAAGGTTTAAGAATAAGCCTAAATTAAATGGACTATTAAGCCCCGGTTTAATAGATGTCTCAAATCTATTATCTAATATCTCTTATATCTTTGAGGTATTAAAGAAAATAAAATGGTTAATTTTGAAGAAAGTAATTATATTTTCGGTGAAATCGCCTATGAAGTAGTGAGCTTGTCATGTGATTTTTAATAATCAAATGATGAGAAAAAATTATGAAATTTTACAGGATGAAAGTAGACATTTTAAGATTTAATTTGATAAGTCATATAACTCAATTAGAGCTATATACAAAAAGATATGAATTTTTGAATTCAGCACAGAAAAACTGTGAAATTTCTGGAACAACATGCAAAGATTGAAATTCTGAATATTTTGTGATTCCATTCCGTAAAATTCTATATTTTTCCTTGAAACTAGATTCAATAAGGGTTTTATAGGCTTTGGAATCACTTCAATTCGATTTTTCTAGAATTAGTTATAATTTTTCAAAGATTAGACAAAAATCTGCCAGAATTTTGTAACAATCCGAAAATGGAAAAATAATTATTGGATAATTATAATATTTTATAAAATCATATTTTATCATCTTCCTCCTCCCATTTTCGTCAGTTTTGCTGCAACAAGAGAGAGGAAGTGTGAAATTTTCTTAGAGAGAAAAAGGGAGGAAAAACTTGCAAAGTAAGTGTTTTTTTTGGTAAATCGGTTCCTAATGCGTATAACTCTGTTCCTAAACTTCCTATTCATGTAATTTAAGATTGTGAAGCTCAATTTAGTGTTAGGGAAGCTAGGGTTTCAGCCACTCTTGAGAAAAGCTAGTGGGAGCTTGAGGTAACTTCCAAACTCTTGTATATTGACTATTCTGGCTGTTATAGACAATTTAATTGGTGAAATTTCGCCAAATTGTCTTTGTGTGTAAAAATGGAAAATGGGTTGTGGGGGCTGTTATGCTGCCCAAATTGACACTAAATGGTAGTTGTAACTTAATGGAATAGTCAATAAAGTGGTTCGGAGTATAAAAGAACACGTTTACGGAGTCGAAACCGAAAAACCCCGATTTTCCCCAGAAAATCCATATATTTCTGCCAACACTTTAAATGGGTCTTAGAGTTAGATTTTCAATGATTTGATGATTCCATTGAGTTCAAGAGCGAAAATTAGATGGGGTTACAGTTGGACACTTTTTCAGAAAAGGCCGAGAAAGCATAATTACGAAAATGCTCCTAAAACACTGAAATAAGGGCTGCCAAGGGCAATTCGTCTATTGACAGTGAATTTGGTAATTCCGAGTCCAAAAATGGATTCCTTGGGCGAAAATATGTCAGGATAGCCTAGGTTAGAATTTTGAGAAAAGTACAGCCGGACCGGGTACGATAGGGTCGGATTCCCAGGGGTATTTTAGTAATTTTTCAAGATAGACTCATATAACCCCCAAAAACACTATGGAAGTGTCTAAATGGTATATTTGGAATTGTAGGACCGAACTGAGAACCCGAGTTGCTAGCACGCAAATCGAGGAGAGAAGCTAGAGGTAGGGGACTTACCTTACTTGCATGTATTTGATATATTTGTTTGTGTAATGATGTATATGATTGCTTTACTAGATTGCGTAGAACATATTTGAATAAATGAAGCTCTGTTTCTGTTTTTGCTGTGGCCATAGTCTTGTTATATGAAACATTGAGCATGCAGAAATCTCATTATGGGGCATACATCTAGATAAAGCTAACATATTATATACATAGCATCAATCATGCATGCATTATGGTATCTGTTTCTTACTGAGAGTCTCTCGAATCTCACCCTCCCCTACCAACAATTTAGACAAGAGACAATAGAAGATATGCAAACAACAATGCATAGTACCGTACGAGAGGATTACAGTAGTGGAACGAAGACAGGAAGAAGTCTCCGTTTCACTGGGATGAGTTTAGACACCCTAGTAACCTTGTGCGGCTACCTTAATCGTAAGTATCATGTACAAACCCCTATGAGAAATTTATGTAATCATGCACATATTATCAGTATAGTTATGTTATTCATGTGTTGCCTACCGAACTGTATATCGTTTTCCGTGAATACTCTGATAAAGGTAAAAGTAAAATAAGGGTGTGACACTACATGCAGGTATCCACTTAATAGAGGTAATATTATTTGAGGCAATGTTTCATACTAAATGCACATCTCTCTTAACCAATTCAAACCTTAACTTGTCATATTATAAAAAACTAACTCCTTCCAATAGACCCAATTCCCTTATACTTTCCTCAATTTTCCCCATGTCCAAAGGCTTATGACATTGCTATCAAAAGAGTTTGTGTGGGGAAGGGGGGGGGGTCATGACATTACGTTTCATCTTCTTTTGTTTTATATGTGATTACGTCTTTGAATCCACGCCAACACTAATTAATCACAAGAAATTCTTATTCTTTGGAGTAACACAAATTATATGAGAGTACTCGTTATAATAGAGCGGTGTTTAAATATTATAAATTTAGTTAGAGGTCACTCTTTTAAAAATTTTTTTTTTCCATTTACAAAATTTGAATCCTTAAGCTTGCTAAAAGTTAATTAAGTCCTTTTCACCCCGCTTAACCGAAGTTGGTATTATAAATTTATTCTTTGAAATTTAATTACTTATCTATTTGCTTTTTTTAGCAAATTACTTATTTATTTGCTAAATTCACTATTTCAGCCATGTATATATTTAGGTTTTGGCTTGAATTGTTTATATTTATAATGAATTTTCAGTTTTTAATTACAATATGATAAGCATGTAGTTCTTTAATTATAAAATAACTAGTGAGTTCTTTATGTTTTTCAGAGTTTAGGCCCCAAGTCCAAAAAAGTACCTAAATTTAGAGGCCAAGCTCGTTTATGTAAAGCATGCAGGCCAGCCCGCAGGATTTATGCCCTTTTAAGTCTTTTCTTTTTTTTTTCTTTTGCCATGAATTTTTTTCCCTTAATCTCTTAAAGATTAAATCACCTAATTTAAAATATAAATATTATCCAAGTTTAATAAAACACAAACACTAAGACTTAAGTCAAAATCATAATTAATGTCCAAAACTAATCAAACAAGTCCACAGCCACAATCAAGCAAATTTACAAGCTTTAAATGTCAGTAATAATAGAATACCTAATTTGAATTTTGGAGTGCACATACAAAAAAAGAAAAAAGAAAATCAAAGAAGAGAAGCTTCAAAAGAGGTATGAGTAAGTGTGAGAGCGTTTCTGATCTGAGGGTTAGATTGGGTTAGCTTTGCCCCATGACCACTACTTATTGCCCTGTGCCCAGTTAAAAAAAAAAAATTAAACGAGCCCAAAAGGGCCGGCCCTTTTAGGCCCGCTTCCTTTTTTTCGTCCTAAATCACAAGCTCGGCCCTTGACAGGCTCAGCCTAATTTCCTGGCTCTACTATAACCCCATCTAATTTTTCCTCTTGAATTCAATGGAGTCGTCAGAACCTCAAAAATCCATCCCTAACCCCATGAACCAACAATGGCCGAAATTCCTAATTCTCCAGAAAAAGTTGGAGTTTTTCAATTCTGACTCTACAGACTTACTCCTTTTTACTCCTAATCGCTTTATTAACTATTTAATTACATTACAACTACCATTTAGACCCAATTTTGGCAGCATAACGCTTAGGCCACCTCCTTTATCAAATTTGAAATCAAAGCAAATCGATCAGAATTTCACCGACTAAACTACTCATAGCAGTTAAAACAATCAATATTTGAAGTTTAGAAAATTAATTCTTCTTCCTTTTGGCTTTTCCTTCTTCTTAGCTCCAATAACATTGAACTTTTGCCTCAAAACAACCTAAAATCCTGTAGAGGGGAAGCTTAGGAGAAGGATTATATAAGTTAGGGACGAATTCACTGAAGAATCGACCTACCTTATGAAATTTCTCCTCCTTCTCTCTAGAAATCTCAAATCACTTTCTCTCTCTTTTTGAAGTTCAAACCGTCGGAAAAATAGAACGAAGAAGATGCAGATTTGCTTTTTATAATATGCTTGCTTATGTCATCTAACATTATGCTTATGTCATAATTAGTTAATTTCCAACAATACCAAAACTTTAATTTTATGTACATAAGCTTTTATCTATATAATAAGTCATAAAGCCCAATTAAAATCCAACTAATTCTTTCCTTTTGGTCCATCCATAATCATGTCTAAGGGTTCTTCAATCAGCTCAAATGGCTTTTCCATGTATCTCATAATTTTAAAAATTACCATAACATTTATATTCCATTTTCGCATTTAATGATAATTTTGGTAGATTTTATGCCCTAACTTTGAAAAATCATAACTAAATTTGTAGACATTATATAAGAATGATTCTAAAGGTTATAGAAGTCTTATTGAGTCTAGTTTTAAAGAAAAATATAGAACTTTACTAATTAGAAGCACAAAAATCCCAAAATTTAAATCTTTAAATGTTGTTTCAGAAACTTTTCAGTTTTCTGCGCTAATTTCAAAAATTCTTAACTTTTTGTATTTAGCTTCAAACGATTTATATGACCTATCATTTTAAAGTTTAGGATGTCGAATTTTACTCTATAAATATCATAATTTTTGCTCATGATTTACTTATCCAAAACCACATGACAAACTTACTGTCTCACGGAGATTTCACTAGAAGCATAATCACATTCTCCAAAATTCACCATTTTTCTTTCTTTAATTCCCCAAAAATACAAGAACCATTAGGGAATAGATTTGGAGCACCTGCTAAACCACGGCTTACTAATCCACTTATTTCAGGCTTATTTCCAAGTCTCTAATCCCAAAATTCGGGGTATTACATTTTTTATGGAAGTGGAAGTGGAAGTGGAAATAGAAATAGAAATGGAATTGGAATTGGAACTGGAACTGGAAATATAAATGAGTTTTAAAATGTGTTTGGTATGTTAATGGAAGTGAGCTATAATTTTTAATCAATAGGTATATTTTTCCTATGAAAAGACCCAAATACCCTTATTATTATTTTTTAAAAAAAAACTCAAACTCTCCAACAATCCTAGACTTCCTTGTTTGTAGACCTCCACCTTCGTCAATGGCAACCATTAACTCTGGATAATGGAGTGAATGGCCGTGAACGAGCTTAATGGCTGTGAACAGAGTGAACGATGGCAAATGGGATACCACCTCTAGAAACACATGAACCAAAATCGAAAAACATTCACACAACTCAAGCAAGAAAGCGAATCGGAAATAATAATTGAAATCAAAGCTAATCTCTGCCTTAAACATCAAACAAAATCAACACCAAACTTGAGATTGAACAGCGTTGTGGAAATGGCGAAAATGAAATCGAACCAGAGATAGAATGAAATTGAAATCAAACTAGAAATAGGATCTAAGTGCAATACCGCCTACTCTCGCCTCGGATCTGAAGTAGTAGAAGGATTGAAGAAAGAAGCGTCGTCTACCTTCACTGTCCTCTGTCACCTTCGCTGTCATCATCACGCGGCATTTCATCATCGTCGTCCGTGTTCAGTGTTGTCTGCCTTCATCGTCATCCTCTGTCATCATCAGCCGTTGTTGTCTTTAGTTGTCTTCCATTTTTTCTCAAAGAGGGAAAAATGGTCAGAGTTTATACTTCCATAAAAATGAATCCAGTTCCTAGGGGTGGCTAATGGAAGTGACTTCCATCAGTTTTTATGGAACTCACTTCTCTAGGGAAGTGACTTCAACCCTACCAAATATACAAAAGTTGAGTTCCACCTCTAATCCCACTTCCCATCCCACCACTTCCATGCTTCCAAACGTGGTATAAGGGTTCCTTGATGAGTGACGGATATTCCCAGACCATCACTTTACCTCATCTTCCTGTTGGAAGAAGTTCTGACATATTCTATTCTATTCTAATTATGACTCTTTATTGTTCTCTACAATTTCAAGTTGTGAGATACTACACATAACATCGCTATTTGAATTTATTCAATATATTTAGGATCTTTATTGTAAAGATTATTCCAACAATAACAAAGCTAATTATCTTGCTAGAATTAGCTTATCAAAATAAGCTAGAATTAAGTTATATGCTTCAAAAAAAATTCCCCAACTCTCTCTTACTCCTTATTACTCCACCTTGCTCCCCAATCAAAAGTTATATTTTATTTTTAATGTTAAATAAACTGAACCAGAGAACCACACGTACAGATTTAGATTCTATGAGGTATCCAAAATCTAAATTTGACTAATGGTGAACTTCGTGGCATGTGATTCATTTAAGGAACCATGTTGGACGTTGGAGGTTGATTGACAACTTGGCTTTATACCCACATTAATTAATATGGACGTTTTAAAAAATACTATATATAATTCGTTTTTTAGGGGAAATAAAAGATCAATATGTTTTTATGACTTCATGTCTAGTTCAATGTTTTTAATTTGACCAAGAGTGTAATTCCTTTCGAAACTCAAAGTATAAAGAGTGTTTACCTCTCTCAACAATTATGCTTTCCAAAATTTAAATTTATGTTCACCTCCTTACGGAGTGAGGTTATTTACCGTTCAATTTTTAACTTGTTGAATGACATTTATTTTTGAAAAAGAGGATCATCGCCACTATTTTGATAATTTTTTTTAATTATTAAAATATAGAATTTGTAATATCCCGAATTTTGAGATTTGAGGCTAAAGAATAAGCAAAATTAAGTGGAATGCTAAACCCCAGTTTACTAGATGTCCCCAATATATTCTCTAATGTCTCTTATATCTTTGGGGCATTAAAGAAAATAAAATGGTTAATTTTGAAGAAAGTGATTATGCTTATGATGAAATCGCCTATGAGACAGTGAGTTTGTCATATGATTTTGTATGATAGAATGATAAGAAAAAATTATGATATTTTACGGGATGAAAGTAGACATCCTAAGCTTTAATTTGATAGGTCATATGACTCAATTAGAGCTATATACAAAAAGATATGAATTTTTTTAATTCAACACAGAAAAACTGTGAAATTTCTGGAACAGCATGTAAAGATTAAAATTCTGAGAATTTTGTGCTTCCAGATAGCAAAAATATATATTTTTCCTTGAAACTAGACTCAATAAGGGTTCTATAGGCTTTGGAATTACTCTAATTTTATTTTTCTAAAATTAGTTATGATTTTTCAAAGTTTAGGCAGAAATCTGTTAGAACTTTGTAAAAATCCGAATTTTGAAGAATTGACAAATGAATTAAGTAATATTATATAATATAAGATATAACATCATCATCTTCCTCCCACGCTCATTTCTGGCATGTTTCATCAGCCAATAGAGAGAGAAGGAGAAGAGAAGTCACTAGGTAAGCTGATTTCTCCGACGATCTAGCTCCTAACGCGTATAACTCTACTCCTAAGCTTCTCTTTCATGTTCTTTAAGGTTGTTGAGGCTCAATTTTCCTTGTTAAGAAGGGCCGGGGTTCAGCCATATCAAGAGAGAGCTAGTGGGAGCTTGAGGTAACTTCCACACCTTCATATATTAACTATTCTAGCTGCTGTGGGCAATTTAATCGGTGAAATTTCGCCCGATTGCCATTGGTTTTAAATTTTGGAAAAGTATGTGCCTAAAGGTTATGCTGCCCAATTTTAGTGCAAATGGTTGTTATAACTCAATTAGATGGTTAATAAAGTGGTTAGGAGTAGAAAGGAACGCGTTTACGGAGCCGAAACCGCAAAACCCTGATTTTTCCCGGAGGATACTATAATTTCGGCTAGGGCTGTTGAGAGTCTTAGAGTTGTATTTTCAATGATTTGATCATTCCATTCGGTTCAGGAGGGAAAATTAGGTGGGGTTACAGTTGGGCACTTTTTCGGAAAAGGCTGAAAAAGCATAATTACGAAAACGCCCCTGAAACCCTTAATGTGGGGCTGCCAAGGCTAAATTTGTAATTTGACATTGAATTTGATAATTCCAAATCCAGAAATGGATTCTCTGGGAAAAAATATGTCAGAATAGCCTATGTCAAAATTTCAGGAAAAGTACAGTCGGACCGGGTATGGCAGGGCCGAGCCGAGTCCCCGGGGTCATTTTGGTCAATTTTCATAATAGGCTCATATAACCCCCAGAAACACTATGGGAGTGTCTGAACGGTACCTTTGGCATTATAGGATCGAATATGGAGCTAAGCCGTTGGCACGCTTTACGAGGCACACGTCTCGAGGCGAAAAAGGGTTAAGGTAAGGAACTTACCTCTCCTGCATGTATATGATATTTGTATTAGTGTGTTGATGCATGTTATTACTTTGCTTGATTATGTAAAACATGTATGAATGGTTTGAAGCTATGTTTCAATTTATGTTATGGCCATAAGTATATTGTTTGAAGCATTGAGCTTACAGATTTATCATTGTGTGAGCATGAGTTATGTGATGCAAGCAAGTCATGCATTAAAAATTTATCGTATATGCATATTGGTATTATTTTCCTACTAAGATTCTCTCGAATCTCACTCTCCCCTACCAATAATTTAGACAGGAGAAGACAGAAGATATGCTGAGAACAATGCAGAGAACCATATGAGGGGATTGCATTAGTTGAACGAAGACGAGAAGTGTAACACCCCAAATTTTATATTCACCAAATATATTGTAATTATTTTGGAAATTCAATAAAATGGTGAATATTCATGAATTTGGAATTTATGAATTTCATAAATGTTCAATTTCATGGGAAATTGGGCAAAAATAATTATGGAATTAATTTGGGTAATTTAAAAAGCCCAATATTAAGGTCCAAAAATGAAGGAATATTAGAGGAAATATTTGGTCCAAAAATATATGAAAATTGGCCAAAGAAAAATAAGAAAAGAAATTGAATTAGAAAGGTAATGGCAAAATCGTAATTTTTCCAAAATAGCACAAAATAAATTATTTTCCAATTAGTTGAAGTTAATTTCAATTAATTAAATAAAATAAAGGTTAAAAATATATTTAGAATATTTTGGTCAATTTCATATGAATTTATGAAAAATTTGAGCAAAAAGTGCAATTTTGACCAATATTGAGACTTTACGTGTATACGTAACCGGGACAAGTTGTGAAGCCAATTGAGACCATAGGGAGGGACCCATAGGTGTCTCCTACATGTGGCATAAATAAGGAAATATTGATTGGGCTTTATGAGCATGGTTATATGTACATAAGTTCATTTTTGAAATTTTGGAAAATAAAACAAATAAATAAAATATTGCAAAATATATGATAAATAAATATACCATCATCCTCTTCAGCCCATTTTCGTGCTGCAACATACCTGAACTAAAAGAGATAAAGTTGAGAGAGTTTAGAGAGAGAAAGAGAAGAAAAATCACAAGGTAAGCCGATTTCTCCGACGATTTCGCTTCTAACACGTATAACTCCGACTCTAAGTTACTGCTATTTGTTCTTTAGGGTTTGGAGGCTCAAAAATCTGTTCTCTAAAGATTAGGGTTTCATCCATTTTTGGGAAAAGCTTGTGGGAGCTTGAGGTAACTTCCAAACCTTCGTATATTAACTATTCTGGTTGCTATGGGCAATTTAATCGGTGAAATTTCGTCTGGTTGCCATTGGTTTTAAATTTTGGAAAAGTGTGTGCCTAAGGGTTATGCCGCCCAATTTTAGTTCAAATGGTTGTTATAACTCAATTAGATGGTTAATAAAGTGGTTAGGAATAGAAAGGAACACGTTTACGGAGCCGAAATCGCAAAACCGCGATTTTTCCCGGAAAATACCATAATTTTGGCCAGGGATGTTTGAGGGCCTTAGAGTTAGATTTTCAATGATTTGATGATTCCATTGGATTCAGTGGGCAAAAATAGGTAGGGTTACAATTTGGCACTTTTTCAGAAAAGGCCGAGAAAGCATAATTACGGAAACGCCCCTAAAACCCTAAAAGTAGGGCTGCCAAGGGTAATTTCGTAATTTGACATTGAATTTGGTAATTTTGAGTCCGAAAATTGATTCCTTGGACGAAAATACATCAGGATAGCCTTAATCAAAAATTTGGTAAAACGTGCCATCGGGCCAGGTACGGCGGTGTCAGGCCGGAGTCCCGGGGGCATTTTGGTAAATTTTCACTATAGGCTAATATAACCACAAGAAACACTATGGAAGTGTCTAAAATGATACTTGGATAGGTTATAACCTATTTCTTGTACATTTGATGTTTTAGGACTGAGTTGGACGCCTTTAGTTGACACGTTTTACGAGGCAGACCCTTTGAGACAAGAAAGAGGTTAAGGTAGGGACTACTATCTCTCATATACTATGTGACTATTTGTATGATGCGTGTTATTGTATTTTGTGATCTGAACACGTGCTGGAGGCGCATTACCTAGCTGTAGTCTTGGACCTAGCTGAGGTACACTAGTCTTACCTAGCTGTAGTCAAAGACTCAGCTGAGATACATGTAGGGGTTTCAACGGGTTAGTTGGCCCTGAATTTTGTGTACACACACAGATGATATGAGTTTTCATTTTACTTGATACGGTGCATTGCATATTTAATTTTCGCATTTTATGTGTTGATCGTCTGTTTCTACTGAGATTCCTTGGAATCTCACCCCTTTTTCTAAACCAAACATTTCAGCGGGTGCTAGCGGATCAAAAGGAAAGGACGTGGATAAAGGAAAGTGACTGGCACGTGTTTTGAGGCAAAGTTAAAGTCTGTGGTTATAGATAGCTTATGTTGTAAATATTATCACCTTTTGTATCTTAAATTTGGACTGTAAACAAATATTTTTATCAGTATATATGTACTTTTCTGTATGCCTGTGGAACTTGGTCTCTATTACTCTGTGAATATCGAAATGGAAACGGGTGTTGACAAGAAGATGTCTCTGTTTCACTGAGACGAGTTTAGATACCCAAGTAGCCCTATGTGGCTACATTGATGGTAATGATCATGTACAAACCCCTTAGGGGAAATTATGTAATTATGTACATATTATCAGTATATTTATGCTATTCCTATTTTGTCCACCAAACCGCATATCATTTTCCGCGAATACTCTGGTAATAGTGAAATTAAGATAACGGTGTGACAGAATTGGTGTGTTATACATGCAATGTATTAAAAATCGGATCGTACCAGTCGATTTAGACAGGAAACTAGTGAACCGGACACAGAACCGGTCCGGTTGGGGTCAAAAAATCGAGGTCTAACTGACCCAGTCTAAACCGGTCTAACCAGGGGTGACCCATGGCGAACCGGTTTGCCCCTCTTTTTTATTTTTTAAACTTTTTTATACCCCAAACGATGTCATTTTGTTTTTTTTTAAAAATTATTTCTCTAAAATTTTTTGATTTATAAGGATTTTTAAAAGTATTGTGAAATATTTTTACTGTTTTGCATTGGTTAGAGAAAAATCCTTATATATTTAATGATACTTTTGTGGGTATTAGGTTCAGGAGGTTATATTTGACTATTGGTTGGGAAAAAAAATCTTATATAGTTTTTTAAATAGTATACATAAATATTTAAATTATATTTTTTTTAATTGATCTCGATTTGACCCTGATCTAAGTCACTAACCCTTAACTCAATATCTAGACCGATTCAATATCGGTTCCCATTTTCAGTACCTTGTATACATGTGGATGGCTATTTAAAAAACAAAAGACGGAGTGAATATTACCATAAATGTCACTTCAAAGTTTAAAGAATACTTTTCACAATGAAGGAGACAGAAGTGATGTTAATGGGTGCATCAGTGCATGGCATCAAAATTTCAGTCATTGCTGATTGGTCACATTATCTTTGGTTTGGACCTCGCAACACCGTTTAAAATCATTAATTAATTAACTAATTAATATTTATAATTATATATTAATACCTATTTAATTTTCAGTCCATTGACAAATTTCAGATTCTATTATCCATGCATGATCTTTAAGTCGACGCGTTTTATAGCTATTGCCCAAAATTTGACTTTTTTCTTTTTTTTTTTTATGCACAAGTATTATCTTATTGGAGGTAATACTATTTGGGACATTGTCGCATATTAAACATGAACATTTTTTTAATGGGTTCGAATATTAATTTATCATGTTGTGAGATATTAACTCCTTCGGTTAGATCCAACCCCTTCAAACTTTTCTCAATCCACCCCACGTCAAAAAGCTCATGACATTGCTATAAAAAAGGAAATCATGACATTACGTTTCATCTTCTTTTGTTTTATATGTGATTACGTCTTTGAATCCGCGCCAACACTAATTAATCACAAGAATTTCATATTCTTTTAACACAAATTATATCATACTCATTATAGAGTGGTGTTTAACTAGTATAAATTTAGTTAGAGGTCGCTCTTTTAACATTATTTTTTTTCATTTACAAAATTTGAATCCTTAATCTTGTTAAAAGTAAATTAAGTCCTTTTTTAATGGAAAAATTAAGTCCTTTTCACTCCACCTAATCACAGTTGATATTATAAATTTATTCTTTGAAATTTAATTACTTATCTATTTGCTTTTTTTTTGGCCAATTACTTATTTATTTTCTAAATTTATTATTTCAGCCATGTATATATTTAGGTTTTGGCTTGAATTTTTTATATTTATAATGAATTTTCAATTTTAAATTACAATATGATAAGCATGTAGTTCTTTAATTATAAAATAACTAGTGTGAGTTTTCTATGTTTTTCAGAGTTTAAAAATACAGTGCATTATTTATGGTTTTTAAATAATGTGAAGAATTAAAAATTTTATGCTATATTCAAATAAGTATGTAATTTAATTAGAAATTTACATTTTTTTTCAACATAATTGATGTACTTATCATAATATTATTAAATAACTGTTATAGTTTTTTTGTATCAGCATATTCTTGTTATACATTACTCTTCTGCTTCTAAATGTAACACCTAATTTGGAGGTGAATTTTGGTTTTAAATGTAAGACATTTTTTTATATTTATCATTTTTCTCTAAACTAATTTATCTTTTTTTTTGTCAAACAAATCAATTTATCTAACTTATAAACTGATATATGATCTTATATTACACAAAAGTATTTTAGAGAGATCATGCTATATATGTTATAATTAAATAATTTATTTAACTTCATTAATATTTTCACATTAAATAAATAGATATTATACTAAGAAGCAAATGAGTAACAAAGAATCTAATAAAAATGATGTAAAATGTTACATTCATTTTTTTTTGTCCCTCTTTATAGACCCGCTCACAACTCTCTTTGATAGGGCGGCTCATGTTAGAGCCCAACGCATCAGGCTCTGCTACCGACAAGCTATCAATCTAATGGGTCATTTCTTGTGCTGCGGGGATTTAAGATGCCAATCACCCGATAGAGAACGAAGTCGGGGCCAATAATTAACGGGTTAGATTTAGCGCAATGTGTTAGTTCCATAGAACATAATAAATCAATATTTAAATTCTCTCTCTCTCTCTCTCTATTTTTTTTGAAAATTTTTTAAATAAATACTATTTAAACTTGAAAAACCCTAAAAAATATGTTAATATATGGAAATGACAAATAAGTTTCAAAGGACTATTCTGGAATTTTAAAATGTAGTGTTTTTACCCAACTGCCCCTCAAGTTTTTTTTTAAAGAAAGAATCCTCGTCGGGGTGGGAGCTTCGGCCGCAGGCACCACCTCGCCAGCAGAACTCCAGCGGTTGAACGTTGAAGCTCTAGCACCCGCAGCCGGAGCTCCGCTACAAGTTGAATAATGAGATTGACTACTTAAACTCTATAAACCCTATCCAACTTCGTTAACAAGTTGAATAAATGCAATAAAAACTTGAACGTAGCGATTGACGAATTGTGCTCCCGAGGTTATTAATGACTACACTCAAGTTGTCGTTGCCAATACTAAAGTTATCGTTGTCTTTATTCAACTTGTCAACGACGCTTAATAGGGTTTAAAGAGCTTAAGTAGTGAATCCTATTACTCAACTTGCCAATCTCATTACTTAACTTGTCACCGGAGTCCAGGCGACGGGGTGGTGCCGGTTGCCAAAGCTTCAGCATCAGCGAGGGTTTTTCTTTTTTAAAAAAAACTTGAGGAGCATTTTAGTAAAATAATAACATTTCAAAATCCCAGATTAATCCCTTGAGACCTATTTGTCATTTTCTGTTAGTGCAAGCGTTTCACCCAAGAGGAGGATGAATTGGGTGATAATAAAACATTTTAATAGAAATTAACAATTGACCGAATTTAAACTAGAGTTGACAGTTAGAAAAATATAATCGAAGTGTACACAAGAGATTACACTGGTTCGGTCACAACCTCTTTGACTTACGTCCAGTCCTCAGAGCGCCTCTGAAATTTTCACTATAGCTTCAAAGATTCATTGGATTCTTGATACCTTAGTACACTGCAAGTTCCTTCACCAGACACTTGCTCCCCCTTACATGATGTAAATCAATACCCAACTCAAGATTCCACAACCTTGAGCTTTCTCAATAAAGTGTATTGAGTTTTGATATAGTTATCTCAAAGAGTGAATATGTGATTACTGAAGTACAAGGTACAAAGAGAATAATAATGACTGAAGGCAAAGCACTAAAAGCAAGATTTAGTGTTTTGCATTTTGGTAGGTGCTTTGCTTTGAATGTTTTCGTATTTATAGTTGGAATGTAAAAAGTGACCGTCGTGAGCATTCCATTTGTTTGTTAGAGTGTCGTTGCTTCCTTTGAACATTTTTTTGTGTCTAGGAAAATAGCCATTAAAGCAAAGCGAATATCTCGGTTGAAATTCTGCTTGCATTTAATGCTTCTGACACAAAGTTACGTTTTCCTCTTTTCGTATAATTCCTTCATGATTCACCTGGAAAATATTTTACAATGAAGAGAAGTAAAAATATAAAATTATATAATCAATCAATGATTTTGAAGATTATAAGATGATGCTATGTTTTTTTAGAATCCATCACTCGAGTGATCTTTTCTTAGAAGATTCATAACATCACATATCACTGGATGGATCACTCAAGTGTTATACTAGTAATCACATATCACTGGATGGATCACTCAAGTGTTATACTAGTAATCCAAAATGGCATCACTTGAGTGATCACTCAAGTGATTTAAAATAAATCACTTAATGTATCACTCAAGTGCTCTGCTAGTAATCTTAAAATGGGATCACTCGAGTGGGCACTTGAGTGATCTTATACTTAGAAAAATTTCCATAGTGAGATCACTTCCATTATCACTACAATGTTGTGCTAGTGATGTTCTTTGACACATCACTCGAGTGGTCACTCGAGTGATGTTTTTCAAAAGCTTTCAAAGTAGTGTCATTAGAACAGATCAGTTAAGTGGCATGCCAGTGATAAGTTTTAAACTATCACTCAAGTGATCTTGGAACATCACTCGAGTGATTTCCCTTTATAAAATATTTCCATTGTTCTTAACACAGTTTTTCAGTTATGGTGATATGTATTTTAAAAATAGTTACTCTTTGGTAAGAATACTTATTAGAAACTTCACCCTAATTTAAAAGAGATTTGATGCTTTGATCATTTCAAGTAACAAAATCATATAACTTGAGTGCTTACTCGAGTAATATAATTGATTGTCTCAGAAAATTATCTCTTGCTTGTTCAAAACCTTTTGTTTATCTTTAAAATCTTTTATAATATCTTTCTAAACTTTGTTATCATCAAAACATGGGATCTAATAATTTTCACGTGTTAACAAACTTTTTAGGGGTTTTCAAGTTTAGATGGTATTTATTTAGAATTTTTATTTTTTATTTGGGATAAAAATGTCCAAATTCTCTTTGAGAAAGGTATTCACATTTTGTGATTGATAGTTGTAATATCCTGAATGTTGAGATTTAAGGCTCGGGAATATGCCTAAATTAAGCAGACTGCTAAGCTTCGGTTTAGCAGGTGTCTCAAACTTATTCCCTAACGTTTCTTATATCTTTGAGGTGTTAAAGAGAATAAAATGGTGAATTAACGAGTATGGGAAATTTGGTGAATTAAAGAGTATGGGAAATTTGTATAAAAAAATGGAATTAACTCTTGGGTTTTCTAGAAAGCCCAATATTGAGATTCAAAGTAGAGGAATACAAGAAAATAATATTTAGCCAATACTAATGTTAATTTTGGTCATATGATATTAGAAATTAAAAGTAAACAATGTTTCCGGTGAAATCGCCTATGAAGCAGTAAGCTTGTCTTGTGATTTTGTATGACCAAATTATGAGTAAAAATTATGAGATTTTATAGGATGAAAGTAGACATCCTGAACTTTAATTTGATAGGTCATATGACTCAATTAGAGCTATATACAAAAATTTATGGATTTTTGAATTTTATCCATCGAAATTGATTATTTTCTGGAACACCTTACAAAGATTGAAATTCTAGGGATTGTGTTCTTTCAACTGGCTAAAGGTTATATTTTTTCTTGAAACTATACTCAATATGGGTTCTATAGCCTTTGGAATCACTCAAATCCTATTTTCCTAGAATTAGTTATGATTTTTCAAAGTTTAGGTAGAAAATCTGTCAGAATTTTATAAAAATCCAAACATTGGGAAATTGATTAAATAATTCATTAAAGCATGATATAATATTAAAAAGCCATCATCCTCTTCTTGCTCAGCCATAAATTGACGTGAACAAGCTTAAACAAGAGAGAGAAAGTGTGAAATTTTAGAGAGAGAAAAGGGGAGGGAAAAGCTAGCAAAGGTAAGTGTTTTCTTCGGTAAATCGGTTCCTAATGCGTATAACTCCTATCCTAAACTTCCTATTCACGTGATTTAAGGTTTGGGGGCTTAAATTTGGTGTTGGAGGACTTAGGGTTTCAGCCTTGTTGAGAAAAGCCAGAGGAAAGCGAAAGGTAACTTCTAAACCTTCGTATATTGAATATTTTGGCTGTTGTGGACAATTTAATCGATGAAATTTCGTCAGATTGTCTTTAGTTTTAAATTTTGGAAATGTGATGATCTAAGGTTTATGTTGCCAAAACTTAGTCTAAAAGGTAGTTGTGACCTAATTAAATAGTTGATAAAGTGATTAGGAGTAGAAAGGAGCACGTCTGCTGCGTTAGAATCGAAAAACCCCAATTTTTCCTGAGGAACTGAGAATTTCGGGCAAGGCTAGTTTGGAGGGGTTAGAGTTGGATTTTCAATAATTTTAATGGTTCCATTGAGTTCAGGAGAGAAAATTAGGTGGGGTTACAGTTGGTCACTTTTTCGGAAAAGCTCGAAAAAGCATGATTACGAAAACACCCATGAAACCCTTAAAGTAGGGTTGCCAAGGGTAATTTTGTAATTTGACATTGAATTTGATAATTGCATGTCCAGAAATGAATTCTTTGGGCAAAAATATGTTAGAATAACCCATGTCAAAATTTCAGAAAAAGTACAGTCGGACCGAGTACGGCCGGGCCGGGCCAATAGGGGAAATTTAGTAATTTTTCGATATAGACTCATATAACCCCCAGAAATACTATGGAACTGTCTTAACGATATATTTGGCATTGTAGGATCGAATATGAAGCCCGAGTTGTTTGTAAATAGATCGAGGAGAAAAGGCTAGAGGTAGGGGACTTACCTTGATTGCGTGTAATTGATATCTTTGCTTGTGTAGTGATGTATGTGATTGCTTTACTTGATTATGTAGAACATATTTGAACAAATGAAGCTTTGTTTTTGTTTTGTTGTGGCTATAGTTTTGTTACATGAAACATCGAGCATGCAGAAATATCATTATGGGGCATGCATCTAGATAAAGTTAACATGTCATACATATAGCATCTATCATGTATGCATTGTGATATCTGTTTCCTACTGAGATTCTCTTGAATCCCATCCTCCCCTACTAACAATTTATACATTGAATACAGAAGGTACGCAAAAATTAGAGAAGATAACTTCACAAGAGGGGGTTGCAGTGGCGGAGCGAAGATGGGAATAAGTCTTCGTTTCACTGGGATGGGTTTAGACACCCTAGTAGCCTTGTACGACTACCTTAATCGTAAGTATCATGTACGAACCCTTATGGGGATTTTTTGTAATCATGCACATAATATCAGTATATATATGTTATTCCTCTGTTGCCCATCAAACCGCGCATTAATATTCAGCTGCAAGTCAAAATAAGAGAAGGGTGTGACAACAGTGCTTCGAACAACATTACTTTCAATAAGAGGATACTAGTGAATAGCAAAGAAAAAGGGCAAATATTATACAACTTTACATTAATTTTGTTCTAAATGATTATATAAATTTTAAATAACTAAATTTTTTCATATGTTTGGAAAAATATTATTTGAATAACTAAATATGTTACTATTAAAAATTTGAGGAATCAACCCTATCAATTAAGGTGGAAGAAATTCAAGCATTCTTAAGTAAAATTAAGGGTTTAAATCATATGAATGAAAACAAAATTATTCTAAACCTACATGTCTAAATCTATCATGTTAATATCATATACTTTGTAATTGAATAAAATGTCTCTAGAAATAGTTTAAACCCTCGGTTTTAGATTTAGAATGGCATGCTTGAACTGTGCCCAGAAAAAAAACAAGAAGCGCATGCGATAATGATATGAAATTAACTTATCAAATAATTGTTAGATATTTTATTAAAATGATAATATTATATCCTTTTATTTATTTAAAATTGTATCTAGGTATATTTATTGATTGATCATATGAAGGATATTCTAGTTTATTATTTTGATCAAGTTAAATATTCTAGATATTTTCTAATTGTTTTAAATATTATCAATTTAATATATTTTGGATAAAATATCCCTTGAATATGGCCCGCATATGATTTGAATAAAGTTTTAGTTTATGGTTACCTACTTACCTGTCTAGCTGGTAAGCTATTACAAGCTTTGAAAGGTTATAAATAGTGTAGGCTGAGTCTTAGAACAGTAACTTGGGAAACTCACTTACTTGGTTTGTAGGGGTTTCCTGATGAGTGATAGCTATTCTCAAACCATTACTATTCTTCATCTTATTTTATTATATTCTAATTCTAACTCTTTTTTATTCTCCATAATTTCCAGGTTATGAGATACTACATATAGAATCGCTATAGTTAGAGGTATTTCATCAAGTCTTTCGTTGCTGCTCTTTTTTATATAATATATTTAGGATTTTTATTGTTAAGATTATTCCAACAATAACAAAGCTAATTATCTGGGTGTGGGATTAGCTCATCAAAATAAGCTAAAATTAGGTTATATGCTGCAAAAAAATGTCCCCAACTCTCCCTTACTCCTCATTACTCCCCCTTGCCCCCCAACCAAAGATTACTTTTAATTTTATTTTTGTAATGTTAAATAAACTGAACCAGAGAACCGCACGGATTTAGATTCTATGAGGTACCAAAATCTAAATTTGACTAACGGTGGACCCTGTGACATGTGATTCATTTAAGGAACCATGCTGGACGTTGGAGGTTGATTGAGAACTTGGCTCCCTTTATACCCACGTTAATTAATTTGGACATTAAAAAAATACCATATATAATTCATTTTTAAAGGAAATAAAATATCAATATATTTTTATGATTTCATATCTAATTCAATGTTTTTAATTTGATTAAAAATAGGAAAAATCCCATATAAATACCATTTCAATTAGCAAAACCCACAAAAGTCTTTTATAACATCTAAAAGACAGAAAAGTGATCTGGGATGTTTCAGGGATACTGAAGTTTAAAGCTAAAGACCAAAATGCCCATTTTTACATTTGTTTCACATATGAGATGGCTGCTATGGAAAAAGGCTAAAGAAAAAAAAACAGTCGAACGGTGGTGTGTGTGGAGCAACGTTGAAGGTGAAGAACAAGGAGTCGATCAAGGTTGAATCGGACAAGTGTAAGTAATTTTCTGAGAAACATAATCTTTTTTAGATGAATCAAACTATATCCATCTTATCGTCATTGTTCATGTTAGTGGTTATTGGGTGTGATTCGGTGGGTCAGAGGGTACATGAACAGTAAATAGACGAGCAATCATGTGGTGTAAGGAAGCTAACTTATTTGGGGTTGTCAATGAGGGCTATGAAATGACGATAGTGCTGCGATTATAGGTTATTTATGGCAGTTTTGGTTGTGGGTAAGTGGGTTTATAGGTTCAGTGGGATTAAAGATTCAGACTTTACGTACCTACGGCAACATCGACGGTGTGGTGTCGGTTATTTATGTCTTGGGTCATGTTAGCTGTGAGAGGGAGCATAATAAAGAGGTTATTGATTTGAAATAGATAGCATTGAGTTGATGTGATGACTAACCGTTGAGTAAGTGTAAGTGGAGTGAATAACCTAAAATAAAGATGTCATAAGCATATCTGTACATGTATGGTAGTTGCTGTTATTACCACATCTGGTTTGTTGTCAATACCATTACAGGATTTATCATTATCATTACTAAATTTGTCATTAACGTTAACAAAATAGTGAAGGCAATAACTCATTTTGTCAGGCAATAACTCGCATAACTTAATTGATGGGAAAAACTGTTACTCAATCGTTTGGCACATGTTGTTATAAGTTAGTGATTCTTGTCAAATCCATTACAGACTTTGTCAATACCTTTACTATTGTTGTGAATCCCAAAACGAATTCTGTTAAGAGCAGCAGTAAGTTAATGAAATAGTTGAGAAATGTATGATGTCATGACATGAGTATGGAGTTGGAGGTTAAGTACTTAATAAAGGCTTAACTTTGTTATTAATTGGAAATAAAGTGATATTATCAGACATATAGATGAAGTAGTCAATGGTCGAAGAAGGTGTGTTGTGGGGAATTTTTTTAATGATGAATTTTCATTGTTATAAGAGTAACAATGTCATGAAATCTGAATTATTTTTTGCAGGTTATCATGCAAGATGACATCAAATATTCAAGCAACACATTTTTTAAAGTCACTTATATGTTTTTTCCATGTTGGGGGGGAGTTTGTAAGTAATGTTGAAGGTGAAGTTAAATATAGTGGTGAGAGAGGCCAACCCATTTATCCCAATACTTTAATACATAATGTTTGGTTAGCAAAAGTTGTCATCCCCATCACCATTCTCGTCAAAACCATTACGAACTTTGTCATTTACATTATTAAATTTGTCAGCGGTCTCCCCTTTTGGGGAAGAAACACACAATGTTTGGTTAGACTAATTTGGCATTCCCATTACTATTCTAGACAAAATCATTAAAAGACTTGTCATTCCCATTATTGAACTTATCAGTGTCCTTTCCTTTTGGGGAAACACTTTCATTGACAAAGTTGGTTAGACTAATTTGTCATTCTCATTACCATTCTCATCAAAACCATTAAAAGATTTGTCATTCCCATTATTGAACTTGTCAGCGTCCTCTCCTTTTGGGAAAACACTTTCATTGACAAAGTTGGTTAGACTAATTTGTCATTCCCATTACCATTCTTGTCAAAACCATTAAAAGACATGTCATTCCCATTATTGAACTTGGCAGCGTCCTCTCCTTATGGGGAAACACTTCCACTCACAAAGTTGATTAGTCTAAGTTGTCAATCCTATTACCGTTCTAGTCAAAGCCATTACTAACCTTGTCAATCTCATTGTTGAACTTGTCAACGTCCTCCCCTTTTGGATCAACACTTTTAACACACAATATTCGTTAAAGAACAACATGTCATTTCCATTAGTCAGTTTATCAGAGTCCCTCCTCTTGGCAAACACTTTCACACATGCAACTCATGACGTCATGCATTAGTTGGCATTCCCATTATCAATCTCATCAAAACAATTAATTAATTTGTTATTCCCATTAGTGAATTAGTCAGAGGCCCCTTCTTGGCCAACACTTTCACACACTTGCTGAGTATGTATTGCATTAGTTGTCATTGTCATTGGCGAAATCATCAAAACCATTAATAAATTTGTCATTCTCATTAGGGAATTTGTCAAAGTCATTATCAACACGGGAGATTAAGCCAAAAACTATAACTAATAACCATATCCTTCCAATCAGAAGCATGACTTTGTAGGCCAAAGAAAGATAAGTCAAAATCATGAATAAAAATCCTAACTCTTCTAATTAAATGCTATGCTGACTTTTATCCCCATACTAGAGCTACCATCTATAGGCATCAAGATGCCTCTATTGATGATAAAGCTATAGATTTTCTCCATCTCCTAGAATGCCACTACAACCTCCATTGAAGAAAGGAATGAAGGATGAAGGCGATAGATGAAGGGTGGAGAAGGAACCAGAACATCTCAGCGGCAAATTGGATGATGATGAGCTATGCATTTTCGACATCAGATGATTTGAAAGAGAACAAAAATTATGTTCTCAGATCTGCATCTCAGATCTGGAAGGAAGTGGAGGGTGGGAGAGACGAAGAGAAAGAGAAAGAAAGTGAAAGGGTGAAGACAAGTGAATTAGAGAGCAGGGCATCTAAGTCTTTTCCTTTAAACTTTGATATTCCAGATTCCTCCCATTCACTTTTCTATCCTTTCCATTTCTTAGCAGCCTTATTGGGGTTTTGGAAATTCAGATAGTATTTAACTATCTTTTTCCCTTAAAAATATAATTTTTTTTAAAAACTTAAAATACAAAGAGTATTGGGAAAATGACCCAAAAAGAACTTTGAATATGCTGAAATCCCTCAGAGGTGCTAGCACTTATCAGGGATTTACAATTTCAGGGGTAAATTACCATTTTACTCTTACTTATATTTTTATTAAAATAATAAAAACACCTTCGCCGGCCGACAGCCGCCAGTGGCAGCCCGCGGTCGGCCGGCGGGCGCCGCCGGCAGGGGCCCCGGCTAGGGAATATTCCGTCCTGACGGAATATTCCCCCAAGCTTTGGGAAAAAATTCCCAAAGTTTGGTGGGGGTGGGGTTCGAACCCCCCACCTGTGGTCATGCACCATGGCCCCTAGCGGAATATTCCCTAGCCGGGCCCCTAGCGGTGGCGACCGCCTGCCGCTGAGGCTGGGCGGCCGGCTGGCCGCGGGTTGCCACCGGCAGCTCCCGGCCGGCGGAGGTGTTTTTATTATTTTAATAAAAATATAGTAGGTAAGGGTAAAATGATAATTTACCCCTGAAATTTTAAATCTCTGATAAGTGCTAGCACCTCTGAAGGATTTCCAAATCTTCTAACACCTTTTAGTCTTTTAACATATTCAAAATTCTTTTTCGATCATTTTCCCAAAAATATTTACCTCTCTCAAAAATTATGTTTTTCGAGATTTAGAGTTACGTTCACTCCTTCACACGGTGAGCCTAGTCACCATTCAATCTTTAAATTCTTGAATGACATTTATTTTTGAAAAAAGATCATCACCACCATTTGATAATTTTTTTTTAATTATTAGAACATAGAATCGGTGTATAACTATTAAAAAAGCCAAAAGACGGAGTGAATATTACAATAAATGTCACTTCAAATAGTACATTTCACAATGAAGGAGACAGAAGTGACGTTAATGGGGTCAAAAGCATGTATGCACGAAAATATTCAATCATTGGTCACATTGTCTTTGGACCTCGTAACACCGTTTAAAATCATTAATTAATTAACTAATTAATAGTATAATTATGTATTAATACCTATTTAATTTTCAATCCATTGACAAATTTCAGATTCTATTATCCATGCATGATCTTTCATTCGTGCACTGACTCCATTTACAGCTGTTACCCGAAATTCAACATTTTTTTTTTGTGATATATAAGTATATTCTTATTTGAGGTGATATTATTTGAGATACTGTATTACATTAAACGTGAATATCTCTCTTAACGGATTTAAATTTTAATTTACCACTTTATTGAAGATTAACTCCTTTCATTAGACCCATCTCCTTTAAATTTTCCTCAATTTTCCCCATGTCAAAGAGCTCATGACATTGCTATACATATATATATATATATATATATATATATATATATATATATATATAAGATCATGACATTACGGTTCGTCTTCTTTTGTTTTATAAGTGATTACGCCTTTGAATCCCCGCCAACAATAATTAATCACAAGAAATTCATATTCTTTTAACACAAATTATATGATACTCATTATTACATAGTGATGTTTATAAATAGGGTTAATATAACTTTTAGTTCTTGAAGTTTGATCCAATTTTGATTTTGGTCCCTCAATTTTGAAATTGGTGGTTTATGTCCCTAAAGTTTCACCCAATTTTGGTTTTAGTCCCTCAAGTTTGAAATTGGTGGTTTTTGTCCCTGAAGTTTCACTTGATTTTGGTTTTAGTCCCTCAAGTTTGAAAAGGACTTGGTGACCTGTTTTTAAAATCCGACCCGACCTAGAAAAAAACTAAGTTATTTTCAAACTTGAGGGACCAAAACCAAAATCGGGTGAAACTTCAGGGACCAAAACTACCGATTTCAAACTTGAGGGACCAAAACCAAAATCAGGTGAAACTTCAGAGATCAAAACCACCGATTTCATACTTGAGGGATCAAAACTAAAATTGGCTCAAACTTCAGGGATCAAAAGTTATATTAACCCTTATAAATATTATAAATTTAGTTAGAGGTCGCTCTTTTAACATTATTTTTTTCATTTACAAAATTTGAACCCTAAATCTTGCTAAAAGTAAATTAAGTCCTTTTCACCCCACCTAACCACAGTTGGTATTATAAATTTATTTTTTGAAATTTAATTACTTATCTATTTGCTTTTTTTTTAACAAATTACTTATTTATTTGCTAAATTCACTATTTCAGACATGTATATATTTAGTTTTTGGCTTGAATTTTTTATATTTATAATGAATTTTCAATTTTTAATCACAATACGATGAGCATGTAGTTTTTTAATTATAAAATAACTAGTTTGAGTTCTCTATGTTTCTGAGAGTTTAAAAATAAAGTGCATTATTTATGTTTCTTAAATAATGTGAAGAATTAAAAATTTTATGCTACATTCAAATAAGTATATAATTTAATTAGAAATTTACATTTTTTTCGACATAATTGATGTACTTAACATAATATTATTAAATAACCATATTCATGTTATATTTTTTGTATCAGCATATTCTTGTTATATATTATTCTGCTCCTAAATGTAAGACCTAGTTTAGAGGTGAATTTTGGTTTTAAATGTAAGACATTTTTTCTATTTTTTTATTTTATATTTATCATTTTTTTCAAACTAATTTATCATTTTTTTCTATATAAACTAATTTTTTTAACTTATAAACTGATATATGATATAATGTTACACAAAGTATTTTAGAGAGATTATGTTATATGTTATAATTAAGTAATTTATTTACCTTCTTTAGTCTATCCCAAACCATGGTTTGCGCAACCCGAGATAAAACTCCTCTCACACACTTACCTCATAAGTCGTAAAAGCTATTAAAAAAAGCTAATCCAAACACACACTAAGAAGGATATGAGTAACAAGGAATCTAATAACAATGATATAAAATGTTACATTCATTTTTTTTTTAAACTCTTTTGTGATTGAATCAGTAGCCTTTGTTGGTCAAGAGAAAAGATATGGACTCCGAAGCCTTTATAGAAATGTCACACCTATCTTTGATAGGTCGGCCCATGTTAGAGCCCAACTCATAAGGCTCTGCTCCCAACAAGGTATCAATCTAATGGGTCTCAGGCCAAAAAAATCTAATGGGCCTTCTTTTCTGTGCTGCAGGGATTTAAGATGCTAATCACCCGATAGGAAAAGAAGTGGGGGCAAATAATTAACGGTTTGTATTTAGGCAAGGTGCCGGTTTTACAAAACATAGCGAATCAATGTTTAAATTCTCTCTTTATTTTGGAATAAAAATGTCCAAATTCTCTTTAAAAATGGTATCCACATTTTATATCGGCAGTACTTCAAACAACATTACTTTTAACAAGAGGATACTGGTGCCTAAAAAAAAATGCAAATATTATACAACTTTACATTAATTTTGTTTTAATGATTATATAAATTTTTAATAACTAAAATGGTTCTTATTTTTTGGAAAAATATTATTTGAATAACTAAATATGTTACTATTAAAAATTTGAGGAATCAACCCTATTAGGTAAGGTGGAAGAAATTCAAGCCTTCTTAAGTAAAATTAAGTGTTTAAATCATATGAATGAAAACAAAATTATTCTAAACCTAAATGTCTAAATCTATCATGTTAATATCAGATACTTTGGGTCCATTTGGTTCAATTGCAGACCCCTTTAGTAATGCAATGGACTATAATACAATAATGATTACCATCAACATGTTTGGTTGCTTATTAATAAGATGTGAAGAAATTTTTTTTTTTTAACAATTGAATTATAAAAGGTCCAAAATGCCCCTTAAACAATAGAAGACAACCCACCATCCCCAATCGGCAATCATCTCCTTCCTTCCCAAGTAACAGCGTTAGTGCATAACTCAAACATGAATAAGCAAGTTAAAAATATTTTGAGCAGATCTGAGCAATAAGGTCGCATACGAATGAATTGAAAGAAAAGAAATACATGAATCAAGTTAAAAATGTGGGTTCAAATTGTACAAAGGGATAAAAAAACTAATCACCTACATAGATCTAAACCACAAAACACATATCTATGAAGGAGAGGTTTACAAATTCGAATGTTCATAGAGATCTAAAGAGAGGGAGACAATACGCATTCACAACTTCAACCATTGATGGTGAAAGATGGAGATAGCGATTATTGGTAATGGAATGAAGGAGACAAAGGAGAAGAACTTAGAAGGAGATATGGATAGTGAAGGGAGGGAGAAAACGGAGAAGGGCTGGATGGGGGGAGAGAGAGAACAACGCTTTTAACAGGTGGGGGGTGGGGGTGGCCGGCGACAACGGAGAAGGAAGGAGGAGACAAGAAAAAAATAACAAACGTGATTGGAGGGTAAATAGGACTTTATGAATTATGCAATGAGTGGTAATGGGGATTTATAGGGGGAAACTATGAATGACCATTACCAATTTTTTGTCAATCATCATTATTATGGTAAAGCTCATTACAAGTTAAAGAGCAACCAAACATGCTTTTCTAGATAATGCAATGTTGGTTACCATTGTAAACTTGTAATGCAATTGAATCAAACAGGCTTTTTGTAATTGAATAAAAGCTCTCTAGAAATTGTTTAAACCCTTTGTTTTAGATTTAGAAGGGTATGCATGAACTTTGCCCCAAAAAAAAAAAAGAAAGAAGGGCATGCAATAATGATATGAGGTTACTAGTAGGATTAAACCTACAAGACCTCACTTACCAAAAAGTTTCTATTTGATTTTATTTTTAAAATTAGTTTTCCTTTTGTTTTGAAAAACAAAAAAAATTATAAATCTTTTTTGAAAAATTGTTTTCAATAAGTTTTTTAAAAAAACAAAAACATTTTTTAGGTATTTTCTTTCTTCTTTTTTTTTCTATTTCTAATTTTTGAAGGCCGCTACCTATCTTCTATCAACATTACAACATCGCTAACTGCTACACATCACCTTCAACAACAGCAGCCACCACTATCACTTTGAAAACAATTTTTTTAAATAACTATCAAAACAGATTTTTTATTTTTTCATTTTCAAAATTGGTTTTTTTTAAAAAATTTATAAAACTGTTTTTTTTTAAAAAAAATAGAAAACAAAAACCAACCGTACCTAAGCTACGAGGCTATTGTCCTATGTTGGTGAGCAATTCTTTCCTAAGCCTACAATTTAAAGGCAATATCAATGGCTTTTTTTTTTTTGGATGGATTTGGATCAGCCCCTAATTTAAACTTTAAAGTTCCCCATCCTGTTTTTCAAACAACTTTTTGTGATCCAATATGTGTTCATAAATATCTTGCCTTTCTCATCATCATCGTCAAAGAAACAAAGTGGAATGAGCATGAATATAAAAGGTAACGTAGGAAATAATGATGGTTAAGCAAAGTGAAAGAAATTCAATACTTCTTAATTAAAAACTCAAATTCAAGCATTATCGATAAAAAAAAGTATTAAAAAACTACTTTTCATTTAGAGTATGACAATACTCACACTTTGGTAAGTTTATAATACTGAAAAGTGCCAGCGAAAGTGACCCAACACTAGGGCTGAGCAAATGACCCGCAACCCGCCCGCCCGCCCGCACCCCGGCTAAATTTCCCCGTTTGGGCCCGCCCAGAATTGGGCCCGTAACGGGTACGGGTTACCCGTACCCGTTTATTAAAAACGGGCGGGTAACGGGTTAACCAACGGGTTACCCGTTACCCGTTTAATACCCGTCATTCTTTTAGGTCAGGCATTAGCTTTTTTCCTTTCCCATTCAAACCATTCTCTGAGTCCGTATGTCCGTGCGTGAGTCCGTGACTCACTGTCGCTCACTCCAACTCTGAATCTGAATCTCCTTCTCCTCTCATCCAGCAATCATTCTCATCTCTCGGTCAGATCGCTCTTCTCGGCGCCTGGCCTGGTCGAGTCGGCACTGGTTCGTCGCCGTCGGCCAGTCCCACAGGCCCCAGTCCCCCCAAACCCGATCGCTGTCCTCGCCTCGGCTCGTCATTATCGTCGCTCGACAAGGCCTGCTGCCGACCGAGGAGAGGAGAGGAGTGTCGTCGCTTGCAAGGTCTCGCCGTCATCGCTCTTCAAGGTCTCTCCGTCGTCGCTCGTTCGTCTGACCGAGGAGGTCTCTCCCTCTCTGAATTCCTCTGCTTCAGCAGCCTTCAGGATTCAAGTCTTGAGTCGTGTCGTGAGTCTCCCATTTGGATCCGCTTCTTCGGTAGGATTTACACTTCTGTCTCTCTTTGATTTCTGATTTTGATCTTTTATGTTTCGATCTAGCTTGCGTTTTCGGTTTGCTTTGGGGTAGCAATGTGAATCTGTTTCAATGTGATTGTGTTTCGATCTAGCATTGTGTTTTATTGTGAATCTGTTAATGTGAATCTGCTTTGGAGTGAGTCTCCCATTTCGATCTGCTTCGTTTCTCTTGTCCTGTGGTGTTTCGGTTGACTTTCCTTTGGAGTGAGTCTCCCATTTAGGTCTCTGGTTTGTGATTGGATTTCAATAAACTGATATTTGTGGTTAAAAGTAGATATTATGATATATATGATTCATTTAATTTTGTGATAAGGTGAAGTTAAAGCAAGTAGAGATTATTTCCCTGTTGCATTTTGCGTTTTGCTTCTTTGACTGAGAAATCAATTGAGCAGACAGACGTCTTGACTATGAAGCTTTGATTCAGTTGTTCTGAGGTTGATGATATGCAAATATTGATTATTATGCTTAATTTTTTTTTAACATAAGATTATTATGCTTAATTAAGGGGTCAGACTTGCATACAAAATTTATTGTTCTGAAGTATCTAAAATTCGTTTGAGTATTTATGTGCAACATGTTTCCAGTAAGTGCAACTCTTTTCATGTGTGTAACCTATCCATTTTTTTTATATTATGCAACATATATTTATCATGGGTAAGATAAAGGATATTTATCATTGCCAAAATTTTCAATAGTCAGTTTTTTATCTTCAAGTTGTTGATTTGTTTGAGAAGGTCAAATAGCATGGCACAACCACCAATTGCACTTGAAAATGTGATTGTGGATGATGAACCTGCAACTGGACTAACAACAGCAGGAATAACACAAGATAGCACTAATGTTGAGAGTCAAAGCAACGATGAGGGGAAAACAGAAGAAACACGACCTAGGAAAAAAAGGAAGGACTCATCTGATATATGGATCCATTTTACAAGGCTGCCACTAGCAGAAACCAAAGGAAAACATAGATCCAAGTGCAACTATTGTGGATTAACTTATGCAAGTCATCCTTCGCAAGATGGTACTAAACAATTATGGAGACATTTCGAAAAGTGTCCAAGGAATCCTAACAAAGCAAGCAAGGGCCAGAGCTTGTTCGCGGCCACAACAAATCAAACATTGACTCATCACTTGTTCAGTCAAGAACGAGGCAGAAAGGCTGTTGCTAAGTACATCATAAAGGATGAGGTGCCTTTCCGAACTGTGGAAAAGGAGGGTTTTACAGAACTGTTGCAAGAGTTTCAACCCAAATTTCAAATGCCTTCAAGGTGGACAGCCGCTAGAGATTGCTACAACATATATCGAGAACAAGCAGATATCTTGAGAAAATACTTCAAGACTTCGAAAGTCCGTGTGTCCTTCACCACTGATTGTTGGACATCTGTACAACAAAACAACTATATGTGTTTGACAGCACATTGGATTGATGAGGATTGGATTTTACAGAAACGCATTCTTAATTTTTGTGAGATTACGGATCATAGAGGGGAGTCAATTGCTAAACAAATTGAGGATTGCTTATTTCATTGGGGCATTGACAAAGTGTTTACAATCACAGTTGACAATGCTTCTGCCAATGATTCTGCAATTGCAATTTTGAAAAAGCGTTTCAGGAGTTGGGATGGTTTGGTTTGTGATGGAGAATTTTTGCAAATGCGGTGTGCTGCTCACATTTTAAATTTGGTTGTTTCTGAAGGTCTCAAAGAAATGAACAAGTCCATTGAGCTCATCCGACATGCAGTAAAATTTGTTAAATCTTCTCCATCAAGGAAGCGTAAGTTCATAATACTAGCTGAAAGGGAGCGAGTTGAATCAAAAAGTCTACTTACCTTGGATTGTCCTACGAGGTAATTTATTTATAATTAGTTTGAATGAGCTTTGATATGAATCTATTATTATGTATTGAATCAAAAATTTTCATTTCTATGTTGTGATTAGGTGGAATTCAACATATCTTATGCTTGAGAGTGCTGTTAAGTTTGTTAAAGTTTTTACTCGGATGGAAGAGGAGGATGAAGAGTACAAAGAATACTTTAAGAAAAAGGTTAAGGTAGGGTCCAGTCGAGATGCTTATGCCTTGATTGATTACCTTGAAGGTTTTGATGATGTATCTGATGATGCAATTACGAGAAGGACAATAGAACCTACCATTTTGCCTCCTAGTGCTTATGATTGGAGCACTGCGAGTGAGTTTCTTGCCTTCTTAAAGTTGTTCTACAACATGACATTGAAGTTCTCTGGATCAAACTATGTTACAAGTAACACCTGTTTCCAGCATATAGTTGCAATTCAGACAAGCCTCAATGGAAGTGCAAGTAATTCCTCCTCTCTCTTGAATGACATGTCAATAAGAATGTTATCTAAATTTAACAAATACTGGGGAGCAGCTGAGAAAATGAATCCACTTTTGGTTGTGGCATTGATATTAGACCCTAGATATAAATTGACATATGTCAAAGTCGCTTTTGCTGACCTTTTCCATGAACCAACAAAGTGTGAAGCTATGATGAGGAAGATTATGGGTGTGATGTATCGTTTATATGACCATTATTCAGCTAGTGTTCATCTTGGTGAAACTTCTGGATCTCAACCATCAATGGAACAAGGGGATAATAGTGGTGGTGGTGGGAATAATGTTCCATTACCAGAGGTAGAAGCTGAAGTGGCCTTGTCATCTGTTGATGCTACATATCAAAAGTTTTTAGCCAAGGCAGATGCAGAGAGTAGTGTAGAGAAACTTTCAGAAGTGGATGAATACCTTCGAGCTGAATTGGTTGGTTATCGCGATGCAAAATTTGACATCTTGTCATGGTGGAAAGGGAATGCTTCTCAGTATAAAGTGTTAAGCTTGATGGCACGTGATTTGTTAGCTATCCCAGTTTCTACAGTTTCTTCAGAAGCTGCCTTTAGTACGGGTGGTAGAGTATTAGATGCTTTCAGAAGCTCTTTATCCTCAAGGATGGCTGAGGCACTCATATGTGCACAAAATTGGCTATCAGTGAAACCACCCAACTTGAATGACTTTGATGTTGATAATTTTGATGAGACTGCAGCTATTGTTATCGGTATCTTAATTTGCATTATCTATTTTCAATAATTAACGTTTCATTTCATCTTCTTATTAGTTAATATTAATACACATTGATTAATATGGTACATGATTTATCTTTGTTCATTTTGTAGAGGAAGATGCAAAAGCAGAGGGAGGAGGTGAATTGACAAAAAAATGAAGATTTGCAAACAAGGTCCTCAGTCCTCACCATAGCATATTAGCATTACCAATTTAGCATGTTATATTGCTATTGTTTTGTAGCTTGTGAATTTGTGATCATTGAAGTTTAACCTTCATAGCATATTAATACACATTGATTAATATGGTACATAATTTATCTTTGTTCATTTTGTAGAGGAAGATGCAAAAGCAGAGGGAGGAGGTGAATTGACAAAAAATTGAAGATTTGCAAACAGGGTCCTCATTCCTCACCATAGCATATTAGCATTAGCATTAGCAATTTACCATGTTATATTGCTATTGTTTTGTAGCTTGTGAATTTGTGATCATTGAAGTTTAACCTTCATAGCATATTATCATTAGCAATTTAGCATGTTATCCTAGTATTTATGCCATTTCAGCAGGTATAAAAATATGGACATTTTATGTAGTATACTAGTATTTAAAGACTCAAGGTATGTTTATGTAGTATACTAGTCTTTATGAGTTCAAGTTCTCAATATTCTGGAAGTCCAAGAAATATGGACATTTGACTTCCAATAAATTCTGTCCTTTTGCCTTCTGGAGGGCCAAAAAAACGAGAATTGGGCTATCAAATTGGCTCCCCTTCTAGATGGCAAAAAAAAACGAATTGGGCTGTCAAATGGGCTCCCTTTGTAGAGGGGAAAAAAAAATTAAACTGGGCTGACCTGTTTAACGGCCCAAAAAAAAAAAAAGTTTTTGGTTAAACGGGTTCCCTGGACCCGTTTAACCAGAACCCGTTTAACCCGTACCCGTTTGGATACGGGTTACACGGGTTAAGTCACGGGTACGGGCTGACCCGTACCCGTGACACTTAAACGGGCGGGTCACGGGTTGACCCGCGGGTCAGACCCGCCCGCCCGTTGCTCACCCCTACCCAACACAAAGCTCGGAAAGAAAAATTTATTTATTCCATATGAGATAGAAACTGAGTCTGTACAAACACTACTACAAAAAACCAAATCTGTGGCGCTTATAATTACATTAGCTGTGGCGCTTCCGAAATGCCACCTATCTTAACGCTACTAAAGAAAGCTGTGGCGCTTGGAAGCGCCACAGATTATTTATTTTTTTTTTTATGAAAAATAACTTCCTGTGGCGCCTGGCCGGCCAGGCGCCACAGGAAGCCTACCTCCTGTGGCGCCTGGTAGGCCAGGCGCCACAGGAGGCTTAGCTTCTGTGGCGCCTAGGAGCCTTAGTTCCTGTGGCGCCTGGCCGGCCAGGCGCCACAGGAGCCTTAGTTCCTGTGGCGCCTGGCCGGCCAGGCGCCACAGGAGCCTTTTCACCTACTGTGGCGCCTGGCTGGCCAGGCGCCACAGTAGGTATTGTTTTTTTTTTTTTTTTAATTTCCGTTCTGATATTTTTTAGTATATTTTGTCCTCGTATATTTTTGGGTTTTTCGTATTGGTTTTTTTTTTAGCATATTTTTTGCTCATGCATATATAATTATCCCATGCATATATAATTATAGTCTGCAAGGTTTAATAAAAACAATAATAGATAACTTTAAAATGATAGCAACAAATGATTGATTAGGTAAAGTAGTAATGAAAATTGTTATACAATATACTGTAAACCTAGCTGAATGAAATATAATACAACAAATTCAACTTGAACAAACATGCATGACACAACAATTATATTGGCAATTAGAAACAACAACAAAAAAAACCAGCTAGCTAGTGAATTTAATAGTAAATATAGCTACCTAGGGATTTGCTTAAACACATATTCACACCATTCCTCGATCACTTCATTAACCTGATGGTCTGTCAAAGCGTCACAACGTTGATCTTCATAATACTACAGATAAATACAATCAGACACAAGTTAGAACGAATTAAAATCAGTAAAACATGACTTTATTAATATATCTCCATCATAATAAGTCTAACGCTAGAGGAATCATGAAAATTATATTAACTTTCACAGTTTCACTTGAAAAAAAAATTAATAAAAACAAAATGCAAGTTGAACTTACAGGTTGATCAGTACAGTGGAGTGGGGGACCACGTAATGGCCGTTGGTGACGCAATCTTCAGTGACGGAAGGAAGAAATTTGAGCTACCAAATGAAGTGGGGACCAAAAACTTGTAGACAATACAAAGAAAAGGGAATAAAAGGGACAGGAGTGGGGTTGGCAGTTGGGATAAAACAAAGACGTGTGCTCGTGTGAATGTCGTTTTAAGAAGTGAAGATAAGAAAATGGAAGGAAGGGGAGAGCACGCAGATACTGAAAGTGAGAATGAGAGAGTGAATGATTAATAAAGATATGATGAGAAAAAGGTAAAGAGAGGGAGGTGGTGTCGGTACGCGGGAAATGAAAAGGGAATGGGAGGAGAGAGGCGGGAAACATAAAGGATAAGGGGGTGGGGCGGGGTGGGTTCTAATTGGTTGGGAGGGGATAGAGAATCATAAATTTTATTTTTTTTTTTTTAAAAACAGGTCAGGGGTGGCGCCTGATCAGACAGGCGCCACCCCTGAACAAATTTTTTTTTTTTTTTGCTAAAAAAAGGTCACCACCCGTGAACACAAATTTTTTTTTTTTTTTTTGAAAGCTCAGGGGTGGCGCCTGACCAGATAGGCGCCACCCCTGAACAATTTTTTTTTTTTAAAAAGCATCAGGGGTGGCGCCTGACCAGACAGGCGCCACCCCTGAACAAATTGTTTTTTTTTTTGTTAAAAAAGGGAGGCACCCGTGAGAACCATTTTTTTTTTTTTTTTTAAAGCTCAGGGGTGGCGCCTGACCAGATAGGCGCCACCCCTGAACAATTTTTTTTTTTTTTTGTTAAAAAAGGAAGGCACCCGTGACAACATTTTTTTTTTTTTTTATTTTGAAAGATCAGGGGTGGCGCCTGACCAGATAGGCGCCACCCCTGAACAAATTTTTTTTTTTATTTTTTAAAAATCATTAGGGGTGGCGCCTGACCAGGCAGGCGCCACACCTGACCATACCAGCTGTGGCGCCTACCCTTTCAGGCGCCACAATTGGTAGAAAAAAAAAAATAAAACTTTAAAAAAATAATAAATGAGCAGCTGTGGCACTTCATTAAGGAAGTGCCACAATATGTGCGCCACCTTTCCACCTTTTTGTAGTAGTGAAAGCTGTTAGGCTAAGCTCATATTTATATACACAGAATTAAGATCGAGAGACCCATCTGATGTTAATAAACTAAGTCGCTAAGCTCATATTTATATACACAGAATTAAGATCGAGAGACCCATCTGATGTTAATAAACTAAGTCCCTAAAATAATAACATTTAGAAAACTTCCTAAGCATCCTTACTCTTATACACATTATTTATATACATAATCTTTCCACAAATACCTAATGGGTAATAGGTTAAGTTTAGAGGAATCAGTTAATTCTTCATAATGTAGCGAAATGAATCTAAGTTCGAATCCCCCATTAAGTGAAGTGCTCATATATTTAGTGCCATCACAAAATAATTAATGGAAGGACGGGTGTCCCTATTGATTTCCCTCTCTATTTAATGTATCTATCATTAAATCAACTTTTAATGGTTGGAATTTACTATGACAGGTTTTTATTATATTAGTATTCTTTAATATTATTAAATTCCATAGAACAGATTATAGTATGAATGAATTATGTTTCTTGGCAAAAAAAATATTATTAAATTCCAACAATTAAAAGTTGATCTAGCGATAGACATATTCAATGGAAAGTATATAGAGTGAGAAATCAATAGAGACACCCCTCTCCCTAATTAATGAATATATCTTCTTTGATGGGTATTATCTAACATACATGGAATAATCAAGCCAGAGCTCAAACTATGAAATGAAATAAACTAATGGATCAGAGGATTACAAACCAGACACAAATTAAGAAAAATTAATTATTTTTAAATTTCATTTACATGTTAAATTTAAGTATTTTCAAGCAATTAAGATCAGTATATAATTATTTTTCTTATTTAGAACCTGTATATAATCTCCTTAAACTAAATTCATGGAAAACTTCAACAGCATATTCCTCACATCCTTAAATTAATCTGATTATGTAAACTCATAGAAGAAGAGTCTGTATGCCACCAACTTCCTAGACTACACACTCTTTTTTTTTTTATTCTATTCAGCCCTTAATATAAGATATATTTATCAAATTTAATTAAATATAAAAAAAGTTAGTTAAATTAGTTATGTCATGTTTTTTCTAAAATACTCTAGTCATCTTCCTCAATTCTCCCTTCTCTCTCCTCTTTAATTATTATTAAGAGGGAAAATAAGAAAAATAATAACAAATATAAAAAAAAAAGGTCTTATAGTTAGCATTAAGATCTACTCCTCAAATATATATTATAGGAAAAATTACACTCAAGTCTCAAAGAAGAAGGGAAATAAAAAAATGGTCTTTTAAAATTACAAAATAAAAAAATACTCCGATTGACAATTCCAGGAGTGGACATTGACAACTTTATGAGACCATTTTACATTTTGCAATTTCAATGAACTATTTTTTCATTTCTCTTCTTTCTTAAGATTTGAGTGTAATTTTTCTTATATTATATTAAGGATTGAAGGGAGTATATAGACAATTTAACATATGAGGAGAGGGAACCCACACATTCACCCCTATTTTGATCACTTGGAGTATAGAACTCGCAACTTACTCTATGAAAAGTGTTGGCAGCCATGTGAGCCATCGACTCTTGATAACTAGAGACACTCTTTTGAAAAAAGACTAAAGTTTCTCATTCCATGTCACTGAGGTTGAAATATTATGGATAAAGCTTACACTTTTACGTAGATGCAAGTTCAAATCCTCCTAAGATCACTAAAGTCCTACATTAATAGGCGAATCTTTACAAGGACATTCCTTACAACCCAAAGGTAATGTTAATGAGTTCTTTCACATGAGTTGACCCTAACTAGAAGCTTAAATGTCTAGATCTTTGGTGGCTGCCTAAAACTCTTTGAATTACCACTTTTTCCATAAGGTTTTACCTAGACTATCTTATCTTAATTACCACTTTTTACCAACAAATAATTTTTGTGTGTCTAGGGGTGGATATATAATATTTTGCCTTTGTTGTCAAAGAAACAAAGGGAAGTGTATATGGACTTAGAAAGTAACAAAAGACAACCATCATACTTGAATTGAATGATCCGAAAAAACTCAACACTACTCCTCCATTAAAATTTTAAATTTAGTCTTTACAGATAGAAAAAAGTCACAAAGAAAATTACCTCCTAGCTATTTAAAATCTAACAATACTTAAATTTAAATATTAGTTAACAGTGACTAATATCCTAAAATTATATAGATATAAATATTTAAAGAGAGAGAAGGGATAAATAGATGTAGGTCATATGCTTACAGCACAAGATAACTCAATTAATGTTCTTTGTGGGCTCTATCTCACTTAACTACGAACCGTTTTCTTCTTCTTTCTCAATCACATTCATAAAAACAAGAAAGTCGGATACATATTTATTACAATTTTCAAACCATCAATTGTATTCGGCTAATTTGATTTGCCTTTACACATCATATTATTAATTATATCTTCCTTTAATTTGTTCAGTTGCTTTCCAATTTGCTCCATCTGTCTAACTCATCCATATTTGTCTTGTCTTTTCTTTTTCTTCCTTCTTTCTACAAAGACAAAATAAATACACGTAGATAAGCACTGCATGCATAGTGATCTCATTCACATATTTCTTATCCTTAAATACAATAATGCATAAATATCAATTAAGCTTCTTTTTGCCTCATGAACCTTGAAACCGTGTTCATATTTAGTCATACAATTTAATTATTTATAGGCACCTAGGTGCGTTTATATTATATACATAGAGCATTATAATTATTACTAACTCTGGCCTTTAATATAAGATTTAGGACTTATTTGGAAAGTTAATCTTAGTACTAAATATAAGATCTATTTTTTATATTTATCAATATTTTCTTAATTTATCCTTATTAACGCTTCCTCAACAATCATCAAGAAAGAGAGGGAATGGGGGATTTAAGAAAAATGACTAGGGTGTTTTAGAAAATACATATCATATTAACTGTTTAACTAACTTAATCCAAACAAATTTAGTATTTATAGATAGAAGAAAGTTCATAATCCTCCTAAATAGGGTCTTATGTTAGGATAACCAAATGCGAGGGGACTTGAATTGTTGATGTGGACCCAATAGGAACCTATCCTAGAAAGCCCAAAAGCTACTGATAGGTTAGCAATTACAGAAGAGTATGAATACACAACACGAACTATGATTCTGGACTCTTATGAGAGGCTCTTTGATTTCCATCAATTGTTATGGGAAATTTCACATCAAGTGGAGTTGGGCTTAATAAATAATACTACCTCCTGTCTATAATATAGAGTCTCGTTTATAGTGTAAATTACACAACGAACGAGATATTATATTAAGGATAGAATGCACTTAGTACATAATATAGAAAAGTGACTCATAACTTGAACCTTACGGCTTTGAGTTAAACTATAATGTCATCCATATTTCTCATTGCCTATTGGTTCTCTTTCCATTTCTAATCTTAGCCCCCTATTCTTATCAGGAAAACTTCCTCAATTATTCATTTTTTGCTCTCCTTTATTTGTCATACATCATAGCCACTTGACATATAACGTCAAGCTATATATTACTTAATAAGTGTGTGTATTCAATTCATCTTTCCGCTTATTTGGGTAGAGTTGGTGGAGTTTCTAAATATTCATGGGAAACTAGCTTTAATAGCATAGTGATCTCATTCACATATTTCTTATCCTCAAATACAATAATACATATAATATCAAGCTTCTAAATTTGTGCTTGTTTGGGATCACATTTGGGATCCCTAAAAGTGCTTTATTCATATAAATTAAGACAAAACTCATCTCACATGTTTATCTCATATACTATAAATCATGATTGAAAAACTATTTTTAAAGGTTCCAATCGCTATTCCAAATAAGCACTTGATCTTTAACAGTAAGACTTAGATAATATTTGGCCATATAGTATACAGATCTACGCATGCGTGTACATAGAGAGCATTATATTAATTATTCGTATAACCAAGTTGTCCCTTGATCGACAGTTTTAATACTTATGATAGAATCTGGTTTTGCTTAAATTGAAACTGTTATGGTATTCAATTGTAGGTGGACTTGAGTTGATAGGAGAAGTTCTCGCTTGGATAGAATATTTAGGTTTAATAAGTAATATTACCACCTTTGATTCTTAACAATAAGAGTTAGTTAATATTAATTTACATGTATTAAGGAAATTAATTAAGTTATTTATTTATAAAAGCAGTAAATAGGTGTTAGTTTCCTCAAAATACAATATTTAATCAAAAGTGAAACATGTGAATATTACTACACCGTAACATAATATCTCACAATGCAAATTGACCATATATAACCCGAATTTATATGTCAAATTCTTATTACAAAATAATTTCGAAGATATAGACACACACACACACAAGTTCAAGTAAAGCGTTTCAGTCAAATTAAAATTATAAGAACTAAGTTGAATTAAGTTAAAGTTTGTGGATTCAGTTACAATTGAAGAAAAATTATAGGATCAAATGATTATTATTTTTTTTATGAACAGGCCCTTTCAAAAGTTGTTCCATACATATAATTTTGGGAGAATTATACTTAGGTCATAAGAAAGAAGATAAATGAAGAAACCCTTGAAATTGTAAACTAAAAACATAATCTCATTAATAACTTCAGGAGCAGGTCATGGATAACTTCAGGAGTCTGCATTAACAATTTTATAGGACCATTTTTTTGTTTTATAATTTTAAAGGACTATTTTTTTATTTCCATTCTTTCTTAAGACCTGAGTTTAATTCTCTCTATAACTTTTCACTAGTGCTTGTACTTATCGTGCAGACAAACTATGAGGACCGTATGACGAGCAGAGTTCTCTAACCCGGACCGGACCGACCGAATCGAACCAGAAACCGGTTCGTTTGGGTCAGGTTTTTGTTTTTTTTTTAAATCATATTTTTTATATTTTTTCTTTATAATTTCATACTATAAGCCTAAAATTTTCCATTTCTCACCGGTTTGATCCCAGTTTAGCTCCGGTTTGACTCCGGTCTGACCCACTGACCCTTGACCCAGTATCCTGGCCGGTTCACTGATCGGTCCGAGTTTAATTACCTTTGCCGAATGACAAATAGTGGGCCCAAACTCCAAAGGCAAAATTAATAGGAATATAAATTCCTATATTAGGAAAAACATCTAAGACCAAAACAAAAAATAAATGCTAGCATGTTTTTTTTGTACGCACAAGTATCTTTCTATTGAAGACAATTATATTCAAAGTACTGTAAAAAAAACTAAATATACTCATCTCTTCTAATAAAAATTTAAACTTTCATTCGTTATGTTGTGATTGGGAGTATCCCCTTCTAATAGAGTAGCTTTTCTTGGTAATAAAAGTAAATATGTTGAATTATATAATAAAAATAAGTTATTTTTTTTAACAGTAATAAAAATAAGTTATAGGTACTAGGTGCTCGCTTGTCTATGCCCAACTAATATATACGCACACAAGATAAAAATTTATACTCCCCAAAAAGGGTCTTTAATATAAGACATTTTTTAAGAGTTAATTTTGGTTCTAAATATAAGACATATTTTTCATATTTGTAAGTTTTTCTCATAATTTACACTTATTGATACTCCATCAACAATAATCAAAGAGGAGATGGAATAAGATAATTAAGGAATATGATTAAGATATTTTAAAAATTTCATGTCATATTAACTATCTCAATTAACTTCTTTAATTTAATTTAATTAAATAAATATATTTTATACTAAATATTAAAAAAATAATAAATTGCATTATTAGTGAATTTGGATGGGGAAGGAGTAATTCTTAAGTAAACCCCTGGGCCATAAAGATGTTGTTTCTTTTGTTTGTCGGCTTAAATGGATTAGCCCACTTGATAGTTAGAGACCTAGAAAGTAAAAAGTTCAATTCTCACCAAGTTCAAATTTTTTTTAAATCTTAAATGAAATATAAAAGAGAAAATTGTGAAAAAATCCTTAATTGGCAACTTATTTATCAAATGGGACCTTCGCATACAGATTATCTTCCCTAGTGTGCAAATGATCTTCCCTGTGTGTAAAATTCTTTTCTATACATGTGCAAAAATCTTCCCTATGTGCACAAAATTTTCTCTCCGTGGGCAGATATCTTCTCAAGTCTCATTTGATAATTAAGTTACCAATGGGGTTTTTTTTCAAAATTCTCCCAAAAAAAATGCAGAAACTTTGAAAAGGCACCACTTATTTGTTTGTTTGCAGTAACTACGCAGAAAATGGTTAATATGGTCCAACCAATCTTTTCCTACTTTTGCTTTATTCAATTTCTAAATTATTGCTTTGGAGGCTCCACAAATTTCATTATTTCCATATTTTATATTTTTTTGCCTGAATTAAATATAAACTATGAATTTATGGCTAACCGTATTCAATAATATATTTTATTAATAGGAAATGTTAATAATTCAATAATATATTTTATTAATAGGAAATGTTAAATATGTTCTGAATGATCTATTCATATATTATATTTTATTGAATGATCTATTCAATAATATATTTTATTAATAGGAAATGTTAAATATGTTCCGAATGATCTATTCATATATTATAAATAGTACATCTCTTCTCATTAGAAAAAAATGTCTAGCACCAACAAATTGTGGATTGAAATGATAAGTGATCTCATTTTGTAAAGAGAAAAACACGATTTTAAATTTTGAAAAGTACACTTATTGAGAGAAACGAAAAACCATTTGCATTTTAAGTCTCAAAAGAAAAAACTTAGATCCACTAAATTAAAAAAAAAATGTCTGGCTGTTGTTCATACAAACACTAAATTGATTTTTGCTAGTTATAATATTATTTGTTCATATAATACTTTATCAAATGATAAGAGTGAACTTTAATTCGAGATTATAAATATAACTTGAAAATAAACAAAACTAAGAACAAAACTAAAATTATATCAGAAAAAATCATGAAATGAAAATTATTTATTTACATTAAATAAATAAAATGTCTCCACCATCCTCTTCTGGAGTGAAGTAAGCATGATTTATAAGATATGTTACTGCTGCTTTTAAATATAAGACTCAATTGAATTTTTTTTTTGTAATTAATGAAGTTAAATAAATTAGTCAATCATAACATATATTGAGTATTATTAGATTATATATTACTTTATAATAAGTCATAAAAATTAGTTTGGTATATAAAAAAATAAATATAAATACTTTAAAATAATTTATTTAACTTTCTTAATCTCTTCAACAAATTTAACTGGGTCTTATATTAAGGACTGGAGTTAATAACTGGTAAGTCACATGTTGAACAAGACGTGCCAGGAAACATAATGGTGCATATAAATTTATGAATAATTAATTAAAAGGAAAAATTAAGCCAAGTAAGTAAGCACTAAGCACCGACTTTGCAGAAAAAGATCAAATTTGAGAAGCAAGCATTCATGCGTCCATCAAATCAAAGCCTTTCACGCTCCATTATTTATGTTTTGAGTTATAGCGGGGACCCTTACTTTGACAAGTAATAAAGCCCTCAGCGCTCTAAACGTACGAATCAGTAGAGGAATTTGTTTTAATCTTAAATATAAGGTTTTAATTAATTTTTCTCTCTCTAAATTTATCATTTATTTCTTAAAATAACCCTATTAATTATTTTTAATATCAGGGTTTCTATCATAGAGTACATTACATGCTCATAAAAAAATAAATTTGAATGATCCAAATTTAATTTATTTTTTTATGTTTTAAAAAAAAATTTAATAGTTATAAAAATTAAAATAAAGATAATTTCATAACTAACATTTTTTTTAAAAAAAAAAAATTTATCATTGATTCTTTTTTCCCAATTTCATTGAAAAAATTAAGGATTAAAAATTTAAAATCTTGATTGTTCATACAAGATTTTGGAGTTTGCCCCAAATTTAAAATAAAAATAATCTCATAACTAACATTTTTTAAAAAAAATAAATTTATTATTGAAAAATTAAAGATTAAAAATTCAAAATCTTGATTGTCCATATTAGACTTTGGAGTTTGGGCCAGATTTCACCTTTAGCAATGGTGTTACTGTGTTAGTTTCTGATTCAGGGATATTTTAGAAAGTTATTATAAATTTCACTGAATAAAGAACCGGATCGGACTGGTCGGTCGACCAGTTGAACCGGGAACCGGTTTGTGATTCAGTCTGATATGACCATTAAATTGTAAAATCGGTTGAATTGGTCTGAAACCGGTTGGACCGGTTTTCATTTATTTTTTTATTTTTATTTTGTGTTATTTTTTAGGGGAAAATGTAAAATTAAAGACTAAAATGAAGAGAAAAGTAAGTAAAAATAAATAAATCTCAAAAAAATGAAGAAGATAATGAAAAAAATTATTTAAAATGATATAATAATTATAGGAAATGAGATATCATTATATAAGTATAAGTATTATAACTAATACTAATAGATTTTAAGCATTTTTTTCTAAAAATCTTCATTTTTATCTATATAAGTTTAAATATATATATATATATATATTGTCATTAATAAATTAAAATATTTTAATATGACCGGGTCAACGGGGTCTAAGGTTCAACTACATGTTAGACCCCGTTGACCCATTAACCCTTGAACCTATACCGTGACCGGTTCATTACCCGGTCTGATTTTTCGTTCCTTGATAAATTTTATATAAATAACTACTTTTAACTAATTTTTTTAATATATAAAAATTAGTTATGTAGCCTATACATTTAGCTAGGACCCGATGAGTGTCTATATATAACCTTTATTTGATTTTTGGGTTGCTTTTCATTTGTATATATTTCATGAGGGCCTTATCATGATGAAAAAGAAAACAAAGAGCCTGTTGATTTGTGCATGATATGCGAAGTTAGGTGAGTCTATTATAGATTAACAAATAAATAATAAATTGCATATAAAGGAAGCCAATTCTCTCAAATGTGGGATGTGTATGAAATAATTGAATATCACTTTTATAAATTCATTGGAGTAGTCCTTTTCATTCAAGCAAATAAATATAAGACCACCAATTCAATAAAACATAATTAATCACAATGGAATAAATATGAATTATACAAGAAAATCCTATGGTGCTAATTTCACTGTATATATGCTTTGAGATTACATTCACTTTTATCTTAATTTTTATGCACTTTCCTTGTTCCAAATTCCCTTTTACATTTCAGTAATTCTATCAATCCATTTACTTTTGAATGGTGCAATTACAAAATTAAATAGTAAATTAATGATAATTCAAATAAATAAATATATAATTTTTATGCATGTTACTAGCCTAATTAAAAGATATCTGATTTTTTACATAAAATCGCTACAAATATTATAATTTATAGCGGTTTTATATAACCGCTACAGAATGCCATTTTTTTTGTAGTGTCAAGGGAAATTGGCTTTTAATTTGCCGTTATTATGTATAAAATACTCATGGTCCCACTAAAAAAATAATTTAACAGATAATAAGGGCTTACCTCAAATATCATAATGTCTAGATATGTGAATATAATATCTTGTAATTATAAACTCGAAAAGAAATATAGTGATGTTGTTATGACTAAGGGGAGAAGAATTGGAGTGTGGATTGTCCAAAAGTTGAATAATCTAAAACTCAATAATAAGAAGTAATTTGTAAGCAACGATGGTGTTCTAATTCCAAATCCCATAATGCAAAAGGCAAGACAGGGCCCCCCTTTTTTTTTTCTTTTTTTTTACATTGGCAAAATTATTAGTTATCCACCTAAATTTCAGTGAAAATTATGATAGTTCCGTCCTAATCATTGAAAATTTAACACCATCCCCACACAAGTGGACTTGTGAGTTGTGACTTTTGTTGACGTGGGTCATGACCAACGTCATTATAATTTCATTATGGTCTTATGTTTTGATTTAAGTTAACATGAATCATTTTCAGGAATAATAATAATAATAATTTAACATGTAACTTTAAAATTTAACAATAATAGGAAAATATGACTAAAAAATCTCTCATCGCATAATGAGTTGCGAAAAGGTATCTAAAGACGTAAGTCCTTAAACGGGTCAACTCTTCTTTGCATATGTACAACATTTCTTCAAAATTCAGATACATTAAAGATGGGTTCTGTACAGTTGAAAAAGATTTAAACTGATGTTTTTTTTTGAAAGCATAAAGTATTTTTTTTACATAAGTCAAAACAAAACTCAGTTTATATATTTAACTCAAACACCGTACAATAAATTCTAAAAAGTTAAAACAAACAGACACTAAATGAAATTAGTCGCTCACATGTCCTTAAACAAATTTTAAATGCTACTAGGAAATTAATTTTGTAATGAGAGAATTTTCAGCAATTTTTCCATAATAATATGACATTCCATCTCATTGTTTTATATACGTATAAATGTAGTTAAATTAAATAATCGATGTTGCATAACATACTCCTGTATAATCGCGTCAATTATTTGCACTGAGTTGCCAGTATTTAGTTAAAGTGTGAAGGTACTAACTAAATAATTAGTCATATTACAAAAGTTAATTATAAATTGAAAAAAAAAAATCTCAACGACAACAAATCAATGAAATTCAGAATTCTGTTAGACCTATAAGACTTAATTATGTAAAGGATGAGGGTTCGGTACCTAACATTATGTGCTTAATATATTTTTATTTAAAATAAAATTAATTAATAACAAGAGTTTGTTATGAAATAAATAATATGTATTGTTGGGTCCTTAATATATGACATATTTATTTAATTTGATTAAATTAAGGAAGTTAGTTAGGTTAGTTAATATTACATATATTTTCTAAAACACCATAACCTACTAATCTTCCTTAATTCTCTCTTTTTTTTCTCCTCTTTAATTGTTATTGAAGGAGCATCAATAGAAAAAAATTAAAAAAAGATTGACAAATATAAAAATTATATCTTATATTTCAAATTAAAATTAATTTCTCAAATATCTCTTATATCAGGATAAGAGGAGTATAAAATTAGCATGCTTGATTTGATTGAAAATAATATATAAGTTCTTTCCTTTATTGAATGATAAATTATAATGATTGAATAAAAAATTAAATAAGATCGTAAAGATTAAACCAATATTTTGACATAACTTTTTGGTAAGGGTTTAGTTTTTTCCTTAAGCAATGAGATGATTATTTAGTTTTAAGATTATAGTTTCTTTGATGAATATGAGCTGCTATTACTGCCATATACTCCAGATTGACAATGGTGGAATTAATTATGGGTTTTGAAGTCAATTTGGTCTTAAAAGAAATTAGTTGTGGTGGAAATGTAATTAATAATTTATAAGTACTTAACTTGCAAATTTGCAATGATCATAGATTTGACCTTCTTAATCAAAAGTACTGTTTTTTTTAAATGTTCCAACTAACTAATATTCCATCCTCCAACTTGCATGTACCATAGGCTCCATATAAAATAACGTTTAAGAACTCATACTTATATCAATCGTAAGCAATCCATCATGTCTTTAATAAAGCACACAAATACAAGCAATCATCAACAGCTCTTAAAATTCTCGCCTGTATTCTTTAAAAATACAGTGTGTGTTTGGAGCCCTAATTGGAGAGATCAATTGGGTTTATTTTAACCTTAAGCTCAATAGGTGGCTGAAAAAAAAAAGTGCATGTTTGGTTAACAAAATGAGCAATTGGGTTTTTGGCAAATTGAACACTATTCACATATGATTAGGTAAAGCTCAATGTTGAAGCTTTTATCAAAAGCTGGATTGAAGTATATCATATGGTCCCATATATATATTTTTTCTTTTCTCTCTCTCTCTCTCAATTACAATTGAGGGTGGATATTCTCTCTCTCTCTCTCGCCTGCAATCAAAATATTTTTTTAGTTGTGTTTAGTGTGTTATCAGACTGATTGCAATTTTATCCTTAATATATTTTTTCAGCTACAAAAATTAATTTAAAATATTTTTCGGTGCTTTTAACCCCTTAAAATATTTTTCCAACTCTATCCAATGTGTTATTATACTGATTGCAATTTTACCATTAATGTATTTTTTCAGCTCCAAAAATTACTTTAAAATATTTTTTTGTGCTTTTAACCCTTTAAAATATTTTTTCAGTTATACCCAGTCTTAGGAGACCGATTACAATTTTACCTTTAATGTATTTTTTTTAGTAGTAAAGAGCACTCAAAACTTAGAATACTAATTTATTGATTTCCACCAATTCTAAAATATTTTTCCAGTAGCACCTAATATTTTAAAGTAATTACTCAATTTTTTAAATATTTTTCCACCCACTCTCTCTTATCATTATCACAAAAGCCCTTATGCTTAAGTCAATCCAAACAAGTTTTATTTTCACAAAAGTCCAATTGACAATCGTCAATCCAAACATAAATCACATTATACAATTTAGTTTTTACCAAAAATAATATTACAACAAGCCCAATTGAAATAAGCCTAATTATTAATCGCTGTTCCAAACACACTCACAATCTTCTGTCCCAGACATAATAGATGATTAGGGAATTTATTTTGGGAGGTCTTAAATGTAAAACCTCGACCAACTATATCTTTAAAATTTATATTTTTTTCTTAAATTGTTTCAGTTGATTAAGCATATAAAAGGATTTTCATCCAAGAGTTATTACTATGCAAACTATTAAAGAAGTCATTTCAAGAAAACCAATTTATTAAAAGTACAGGAATCAAAATCAAAACCAAGGAACAAAAAACTGAACCAGGCAATGAACCGATCATGGAACAGATTTAAGGGTTAATGGGTCAACAGGGGTTTAACCGGTGGTCAAACCGGTCATATTAAAATATTACAATTTATTAGTAACAATATATATATATATATATATTAATATATTTTTAAACTTCCATAGATAAAATTAATTGATTATGTTAGATTTGATTATTTGAATCATATCAAATTAATTGACTAAAATATTATATATTATATGTATAAAATATATAATATTTTTTCATTTATTCTTTTTGTTTTCTAAATTTTCGTGGCCTTGAAATTAAAATTTGTTCTTATAATATATTAAAATATTATAGATTGTATATATATCTGTCTAGACCTATGGTTTTCTTTCTTTTTCAGCCTCTTTGTTGAATCAGACATCCCATTTTTAAAAAAAAAAAGGAAAAAATAACAAACCGGTTGAACCAGTCAACCTATCAGTTTTTTCGGTTTTGACTGGTTTTGTAACGGTTCAACCGGGTCAACTCTCCCTCTCTCTCAAGCAATGAATTGAACCAGACTGGAGACTGGTTCACCGATTTTCCGGTCGGACCAGCCGATCCGGTCTAGTTTGATTTTTTGTACTATGATCAAAACCCATTAAAAGTATAGGGATCAAATGATTTTTAGTTTTGGTCTACATACTTTTAATGAATTATGGTTTTGTTTCCTATATATATTTGACGATATTAATTCCTTATTTTAAGGACCGATCAAAATTCAATCAAATTATAAAGACTAGTAAAAATATTAACCCTATATTTTTTCTAAAAAGTAATTATAAAATTTATTTATTTTATTTGATTAGGGTATCATAAACCACTTTAGACTTGAAATTAATCCTTATTGAGTCTTAGAAAGTAAAAAACTTTTATCTCTCTTAATAAGTATGTTTTTTGGACTCGAATTTGTTTTCTCCTCTTTATAATGTTAAGTTTCTTACTAGCTCAACCAACAAATTATTGGTGTAATTATAAAAGTTATAATATCATTAATATATGTGTGATTAACATTTAACAATAATCTATCCAAGTTTTATTCTAACGTTTGGTTTCTTATAAGTTAAAAATTTAATATATTTTATCCCACCTTATTCATTTATTTTGGGAACTATTTTAGGCTAATTTAGATTTATTATATAATATTTGGATTGTTAGCAAATTTTAGAAAATAATATAAATATGAATTAATTATGATATTATTGAGCTTAAATTATTAATATTTTGATTGCATATCTTATGATTGAATAATATTTTTAAATATATGATAGATCACGATTTTATTTAATTATTGCAAGACAAGGAAAAACAACCTTAAGGTGCAAAATTAATTTGAGAAGTTTAAAGAAAATCCGATGACTGAGTTTAAATAGGCTAATTAAATTCTAATGAACTCAAACATTATACCCTAAACTTTCTCACTCTCCTATAAAAAAAAGACCTAACCGACCCTAAACTTTCTCACTCTCCTATAAAAAAAAGACCTAACCGCCAACATCAGATTGATGCTCTCCTTGAGGGCCAACCCTCACGCCCACTCTCCTTCACCACTTCACTACTATTCCTTCCCTTTTTTATTTTTTTATTCATAATCATCAATTCATTCATTCCATATGCCACCACCCATTCTTTCATCATTCTTCCTCACTTATGGATGTGACGAATTGTGTGGAGTTTGGAGGAGAGAATAAATCCATGGCAGCTTGAGCTATTTTGGGAGGCAACTTGGAAGAAATATGGAGGAAGTTAGAGCCTAGGAACTTATACTTAAAGACCACAAGAGAGTGTATTTTCTTTTATCTTTTTAATTCAAGACTTGAAATTATTTAGTTTTAAATGATTTTGAGTTGTAATAATTGAGAACAATCTAGTTTTAGATTATAAACTTATCTCTTTTGGATTGAAATGATATTTTGGAATATTTCATGCTTGAGACATTTGCTAGAATTTTTGTTTGCAAACCTTTGAATTGTCAATTGAATTATTAATTGAGTTTTCATTTTTAATTTGATTGTCGATTTGGTTTATCCTTTTAATTGTTTAATTAGGTTGGCTAACTGTCTAGTTGTTTAATTAGATAATAGCAAACATGATTTTCAAAATTATTTTGAAATTAATTTTGATTTGTTTTTAATGGATTTAATTAACTGGCTCTTATTTCATTATGAGTTTTTTAATAGAGTAAGTGTTATTAAGCTTGAGGGTTTCCCATGTTTCAATTAGGTGATTAAACTTATTAATTCCAATCTTGTATCAATCTCCCTTTAATCTAATATTTTGATCTGAGCTAAGAAAGTTAAATCCATGTAAATCCTAAGTTGTTCCCTTCACTATATTTGAAGAAAATCTTTGTTATATTTTCTTAGATATTATTTTATTTCTTTTTCTTAGTGATGCGATCCAGAATCAACAAGTTGTTCCTTCAAATTCAAGTGACATCTCTTCTATTTCAAATGATCATTATCAAATTCCAACTGAACAAATCATGAGAGCACAAGCTAAAATATTCAAGGAAGCATTGATTGGGCTGATTGAAGAAGTTGTTGTAAATCAAATGGCAATTGGATCAATAAATCTGATTTACAAAATAAAGATGCTGAAAACGTCACTAAGTTCATTTGTGCTAAATATGGAGTTGTTAATCAAGTTTTGGGCTTGGAAACTTCAAAACAAAGAGCTTGGACCTAGTACTACACATGGGAGGCTCATTTGGGCCTAAATAAGCACATTTTGAGCCTTAATTTGCTGAATACATTTTCTTGAAGTTAGGTGTGCGAAAATCAACAAGGAGTTGGTGGGAGATTTGACTTTTGGTTTCTTTAAGCATTTGTATTTGAGTTTTCTACTTTCTTCTAGATTGTATTAGACTTTTGTGTTTATTGTATTAGACTTTTAGGTTTCCTAGCACATGGTTTTACAATTTGTATTGATTGTTTTCAAAATTGCACTTATTGCAAGTAGGTCATATTTTCCTATAAATACTTGGAGCTTCTTCATTTGTAAAGACACAATTCAGATTTGAATCATAAATGAAAGTTGCACTTCTGCACTTTGCTTCTTGAGAGTGGATTCTCTCTAGGGTTCTTTTTAGAACTAACAAACTTATCAAGGCTTGATCAACCTTGTGGCGTTTTCCAACACTTCAGGTCCTTGTTCTTTCGTGTTCAAGGGTTCAAGTGGATCGTCGATCTGTGTTTAGCTTTCTTGGGGTGTGTATATTTCATAATTGGTTGTGGGTTCGTGGGATCTTCCCTTGTGGGTTCGCACCATCTAGAAGATCAATAAATCCCGAAGTATTGGAAAACGCCACAAGGTTGATCAAGCCTTGATAAGTTTGTTAGTTCTAAAAAGAACCCTAGAGAGAATCCACTCTCAAGAAGCAAAGTGCAGAAGTGCAACTTTCATTTATGATTCAAATCTAAATTGTGTCTTTACAAATGAAGAAGCTCCAAGTATTTATAGAAAAATATGACCTACTTGCAATAAGTGCAATTTTGAAAACAACCAATACAAATTGTAAAACCATGTGCTAGGAAACCTAAAAGTCTAATACAATAAACACAAAAGTCTAATACAATCTAGAAGAAAGTAGAAAACCCAAATACAAATGCTTAAAGAAACCAAAAGTCAAATCTCCCACCAACTCCTTGTTGATTTTCGCACACCTAACTTCAAGAAAATGTATTCAGCAAATTAAGGCTCAAAATGTGCTTATTTAGGCCCAAATGAGCCTCCCATGTGTAGTACTAGGTCCAAGCTCTTTGTTTTGAAGTTTCCAAGCCCAAAATTTGATTAACAACTCCATATTTAGCACAAATGAACTTAGTGACGTTTTCAGCATCTTTATTTTGTAAATCAGATTTATTGATCCAATTGCCATTTGATTTACAACAACTTCTTCAATCAGCCCAATCAATGCTTCCTTGAATATTTTAGCTTGTGCTCTCATGATTTGTTCAGTTGGAATTTGATAATGATCATTTGAAATAGAAGAGATGTCACTTGAATTTGAAGGAACAACTTGTTGATTCTGGATCGCATCACTTAGGATTTCAATTCCCCTTTTCATAAAACCCCCAAAAAATATTGCATTTGCATTTAGGTATTAGTATCTTGTATTTTAGTTTAGATCCATTCTATTACATTTTTCATCATCTAAATTCAATTCTAAAGAAAACCTATAGATTACTCATTGAGAAAATGACCTAGGTTGCCACTATATTACATTAGTAGGTTGTCCTAATTCTTAATTGATTCTTTAGCGATAGAAGCAGACATCGGTTCCACCTGACAGCCTTATTCGTTCTATGTTGCATCACTTCTGCAACTTGCAGGCCTATAATAATTATTAATAGAATATGATAATGAGGCAGTAATCTAGTGTTTTGGTATTCACACTTCAAAATATATATCAGCTAATTTTAACTTATGTGAATAGTTATGTTAGCTAGCTTTAATAATTAGCTGGTAAGTAGTACTGGTAATTTGAGCAGGGCTGACGGGTTGGGCCCGTCAACTCGTTTATTTTAACAAGTTCGGGCTAGAAAATTGCAGCCCGTTTGAAATTTGGTCTAAATGGGTTTAACCCATGGGCTAAACAGGTTAGCCCGATTAACTAATAAAAAAATTGACATCAGTTCTCTACTTCTCTTCTCTCATACTCTCATGCTCACCAAGGCAGCTTACACAGTCACACACACGACACTTTTCAGACTTCACTCAGTGTGTCACACCACCGAACCCTAGCCCTCCCCTCTCCGTCTTCCTCTTGTGTCTCCATGTTTCGTCTCCTCTGTTCAGTGCCTCGGTGGAGCATCAATCGCAAGTGGCGACTCATGGATCTGGCCGTCTAGTGACTGGCATGGTGGTGGTGCTCCATCTGAAACCGAAGTATTGAACCCTAACCCTCCTCATCCTCTACCTCTCGTCTCCTCTGCTCTCAACACAGTCAATCTTCACTGTGGTGGTCGACTACCCTTTGATCGTTAAGCACTGAAGTCTGAAGCCCGATGACGATTTCTATTTCCCCTCTTCGATTTGCCCTTCTTTGTCCAGCGTTCGAGACAGTGTAAGAGGTACTTTTGAAGGCAGTTCATTCTAGAAAATGTCTGCTACTTTTTCTTCTAATCTTATTATTATTTGCTTTGATGTGAGGCTATTAGTGATATAATTTCTTGTAAATCCAATTTGAAGTAGTTGAAATATGCCATGGACTTAGTTCATTGGGCTATCAATATATCTTTTTTGCATTGGTATATTTACTAATGCAAGGATTACATTACACATTTGGATATTAATAATTGCTTCTATCATGACATATGTTTGTTCTTTAGTGCAACTTTCTGAGAATCTATGGAACACTTTGTCTGGAGAAGTTTGGGAAATCTAATTCACTGTTCTTGTTTATTCTAAGAAATGACTATATATTGTGGTATAATTACCCCCACGTCTTTGCTTTACTTCATTCTTTCTCTTCATCAGTCTCATTCTTTCTAGTTTTTTAACACTTTTTTCGAGATGCCGGGCTAGCCCGCCAGCTCTAATAATTGGGCTCGAGCTGCCAAAACCAAATCAGCTCGACCCGTTGATTTGGAAACTCGCATCGACCCAGCCCGTCGAGCTCAGGCTGGCCCGAATTCCCAGTATTACTGTCAACACCCGTTTCCATTTTGATATGCGCAGGGCAATAATGAACAAGTTCCATAGGCAAACAGAAAAGTACAGTTATACTGATAATAAGTATTTGTTTACAGACAGTCATTAACAGAGCAGAAGTCAATAATAATGACAAATATGTACAGTATGTTCCAAAACTATTTCACACATACAGACTATACAACCACCGTATTCATCTTGGGAAATGTGCCCGTCAGTTTCCCTTATCTGCATCCTTGGCTTTCAAGCCACTGGCACCCGCTGAGACATTTTGATTAGAAAAAGGGGTGAGATTCTAAGGAATCTCAGTAGAAACATACGATCAACATATAAAATACGAAAATTAAATATGCAATGCACCGTATCAAGTAAAATGAAAATTCATATCATCCGTGTGTGTGGACAAAATTTAGGGCCAACTAACCCGTTGAAACCCCTGCATATACCTTAGCCGAGTCCTTGACTACAGCTAGGTAAGACCAGTGTACCTCAGCTAGGTCCTAGACCATAGCTAGGTAATGTGCCTCCAGCACGTGTTCAGATCACAAAATACAGTAACACGCATCATACAAATAGTCACATAGTATATGAGAGATAGTAGTCCCTACCTTAACCTCTTTCTTGTCTCAAAGGGCCCGTCTCGTAAAATGTGTCAACTAAAGGCGTCCAACTCGGTCCTAAAACATCAAATGTACAAGAAATAGGTCATAACCTATCCAAGTATCATTTTAGACACTTCCATAGTGTTTCTTGTGGTTATATTAGCCTATGATGAAAATTTACAAAAATGCCCCCGGGACCCCGGCCCAGCCGTACCCGGCCTGATGGCACGTTTTTCCAAATTTTTGACTATGGCTATCCTGACGTATTTTCATCCAAGAAATCCATTTCCGGACTCAAAATTATCAAATTCAATGTCAAATTACGAAATTGCCCTTGGCAGCCCTACTTTTAGGGTTTTAGGGGCGTTTCCGTAATTATGCTTTCTCAGCCTTTTCTGAAAAAGTGCCCAACTGTAACCCCACCTATTTTCGTCCACTAAATCCAATGGAATCATAAAATCATTGAAAATCCAACTCTAAGACCCATTTACAATGCTGACCGAAATATATAGGTTTTAAGGGGAAAATTGGGGTTTTTCGGTTTCGGCTCCGTAAATACGTTCCTTTCTACTCCTAACCACTTTATTGACTATTCCATTAGGTTAAAACTACCATTTAGTACCAATTTGGGCAGCATAACAGCCCCACATACCCATTTCCAAAAATTAAAACCAATGGCAATCCGGCGAAATTTCACCGATTAAATTGCCCACAACAGTTAGAATAGTCAATACACAAGAGTTTGGAAGTTACCTCAAGCTCCCACTAGCTTTTCTCAAAGATGGCTGAAAACCCTAACTTTCAAAACACCAAATTTGAGCTTTCCAAACCTTAAAGAACAAAGAGGAGTAGTTTAGAGTCGGAGTTATACGCGTTAAGAGCGAAATTGTCGGAGAAATCGGCTTACCTTGTGATTTTTCTTCTATTTCTCTCTCTAAACTCTCTCAACCTTCTCTCTCTATGGTTCAGGTATGCTGTGCGTGAATGAGCAGCTGAATGAGAAAGATGACTTATATTCTAATATCTCATAATATTATAATAATTGGTTTAATTTTCCAAAATTGCTAAAATCCAATTTTATGTACATAACTTCCTACTTTCACGTAACCATGCCATTATGTCCAACCAATATTTTCTTCTTTATGCCACATGTAGGAGACACCTAGGGGTCCCTCCCTATGGTCTCAATTGGCTTCACAACTTGTTTCGGTTACGTATACACGTAAAGTCTCAATTTTGGTCAAAATTGCACTTTTTGCTCAAATTTTTCATAAATTCATATCAAATTGATCAAAATATTCTAAATATATTTTTAACCTTTATTTTCCTTAATTAATTGAAATTAACTTCAATTAATTGAAAAATAATTTATTATGTGCTATTTTGGCAAAATTACGATTTTGCCATTACCTTTCTAATCCAATTTCTTCTCTTATTTTTCTTTCACCAATTTTCATCTATTTTTGGACCAAATATTTTCTCTAATATTCCTTCATTTTTGGACCTTAATATTGGGCTTTTTAAATTACCCAAATTAATTCCATAATTATTTTTGCCCAATTTCCCATGAAATTGAACATTTATAAATTCATAAATTCCAAATTCATGAATATTCACCATTTTATTGAATTTCCAAAATAATTACAATATATTTGGTGAATATAAAATTTAGGGTGTTATAATTACTGGTAAGCCTTGTATGCAATTTTAAATAACACAAAAATATTTTCTATGAAAAAATAATTTGTGTGTATGTGATTTTTATAACCGTCCATATCCATCCATTTTAACATAAGCCGACATTTGATTGTATAAAAATAATGAAGCAGACAGGCATGTGGGCGCCGGAACCCATTGCAGTGCCTATCCTTTGGATAGACACTTGGCGCTCATCCGATCTGGATAGTTCATATGAGATTTGGATGGTTCAAATTTAATTTTTTTAAGTTGGTTGTTTTTAATAAAAAAATTATTTTTTTAAAAAAATATTAGTTAAGAGATTATCTTTATTTTATATTCTACACCCATTAAAATATTTTTTTTTTGAAAAAAAACAAAAAGTAAAAAAAAAAAAAATCTAACCTATTAATATCCAATCTAGACGGTCTAGATGGGAGGAACTCTCCCTCCTCATCCAAATGTTGAGCAGGGAAGCTCGTTGCTGTTGGCACCTTGGGGTATATAATTGATTATATATGTGTGCGTTTGAAATGGCTTATTTTTGTCTAAAACGTGCTTATAATTCGTGATTCACGGTATACGAGGTAAGTATGTGAGAGGAGCTTTTTCTCGGCTTGCGTAATAAGTACGTTTTTACTGTATAAAACGCTTAAACAAACAAGCCTGTCGTAGGTGGTAACAGCTGCCACATTTTATTACTATTTCTTTATGTTTCAATCTTCCATACAGTATGTCCCTATGTGTGTATTATAATTATGTGGATATATACACATATTATATGTACAATATAGTTCATAGTTTCAAATTTTGTTGTAACGTTCATCTTCTGCGACACATGATAGGCCACAAGAAAGAACTTGCGTGTTTGGTGGAGTGGAAATGATGCAACCCAATGGTTTTGTAACACAAAAGCTCTCTAATAATAAGTAGAGTGCAATCCGATATGGCTTGTAACATCTAATTATTAGTAATGCCCAAATGAATAAAAATGTTGGATTTTGTGTCCAGGCTTGCTCTTCATGGGTTGGATAATTTAATTAGAAAATAAGTACCTTTATTAAATCGGAAACAAATCAATATCACATAATTTTGTTAATTGAGAAATAAACTATTATTACATATTAAGAAATTAATTGAGAACTAATTTTCTGATTACCAACTTGGAGTACATAATTTTCTAATTAGCTGTCACACTAAAACTTTATAAATAAGACATACCTCCCGCAATTATAAATCTTCCCTGACATTGAACCTTTTGACAATCTCTTTTTTCTCCTGTCAACCACCCAGTATGTGTCTCTTCTCTCTTCCCATATTTTTCCTACCAAAAAAAAAAAAATGTAGCTAGCTCTACCACTAATAAAAGGGAGATACACCCACCGACCACAAACCTACAAATACAATCTCTCCATTTCGAGGGGTGCAAGTGTTACTTGAACCAAAGATAGCAGCTGGCTTGTTTTATTAACTAAATTTAACCTCAGGTAGTATATGGCATTCAAAAAGTGCAAATTATGTATATATATAGTTACTCTAATTTTTATTATTTTCTATAAAAAAAATTATGCTGTTAAGTTCTTACTCTTGTTTTTTTAAAAAAAAAAATGTACAAGACTAAAATTTAAGGTACTGCAAATTTGTAAGTTATTAACCGGTTCAAGAAAATAGTTTAAGGGTTGAACTGGGGTTAACCCAATCATGATTAAAATAATATAATGTACTTAAAATATGTAAAATATTTGTATATAACTTTGAAAAGAATAATATTTTAAAAAAAACCTCAATATACAAATAAATGAATGTTGTCACACCCTTTTTTTTTTATTTTCATATAGTTCAGAGTACTTGCGAAAAACGATATGCAGTTCAGTGGGCAACACAGGAATAACTTGAATATACTGATAATAAGTGCATGATTACATAAATTCCCCATTGGGGTTCGTACATGATCATTACCATCAATGTAGCCACACAGGGCTACTTGGGTATCTAAACCCGTCCCAGTGAAACAGAGACATCTTCTCGTCTTCGTTCCACCACTGCAATCTCCTCATATGATTCTTTGCATTGTTCTCAGCATATCTTCTGTCTTCTCCTGTCTAAATTGTTGGTAGGAGAGGGTGAGATGCGAGAAAATCTCAATAGAAAAATAATATCAATATACATGTACGATAAATGTTTAATGCATGACATGCTTGCATCACATAACTCATGCTCACACAATGACAAATTTGTAAGCTCAATGCTTCGAACAATATACTTATGGCCATAGCATAAATTGAAACATAGCTTCAAATTGTAATACCCCAAATTTTATTTACCAAAAATATATTATAATTATTTGAATAATTCAATAAAATGGTGAATATTCAGGAATTTGGATCTTGTGAATTTTGAAATATTCATATTCATATTCATAAGGAAATGGGCAAATTAATTTAAAAATTGAATTAAATTACAAAGGGGATAGCAAAATCATAATTTTTCCAATTTAGCCCAAGATTAATTATTTTCCAATTAATTTGAGTTAATTTCAATAAATCATGAAAAATAAAGAAAAATGCATAATGGGATTTTCTTGGTGGAATAAATCAAGAATTGGGAAATTAAGGGGGATTATACATAATTCAATTATGTGAATTATGGGATTAATGAAATGCAAATTTTCCTCCTCTTCCTCTCTAATTTTCGTCCATCATGAAATAAAAAAAAAACAAAGAAATATTAAAATACATGATCATATGCCATAAGAAGAAGGAAATGATGACCATGGTGGAGTGAGTTGGTAGATTAATGTTGAGTGTAAGAATGGAAAGGAAAGCTTGAGTGAAGGAGTGAAACATATGGTTATATAAAAGAATGTAAGGATGGACATAGAGAAAGAAGCATGGCTAGTGGAGAAAAAAAAAGGAAGTAGCGACATAAATTTGAGAGCAAGAAGGGAAGTCAATTGATTCAAATAAATGACAAGTCAATGAAGAAATCAAGAGGAAGAAGGAATTGTGACAAGTGTCACATTAGGAGCCATTGATTAAATCAAGGGCTAAGAGGCAACAAGAGACAAAATAATAAAACATACTCCTTCCTCTTTCCAAGTCACATTCAGCCAAAGCAAGCAAAAGAGAGAGAGAGAGAGAGTGAGTTTGTGAGTTCCTTTGGAGACTTAGAGAGCAAGAGGAAGCAAGAGCTAAGGTAAGAGTTGTTTTCGAGTGATTTAAGTTTCCTATCTTGTGTAGTTCATCTTCTAATCTCTTATTCTTCATAGAAATCATGGTTTAGCAAGCTAATCTTCAAGGTTGAGGGGAGGGAGAGAGGACGTTCTAGAGAGAAAAACACAAAGGATTAAGAGGTAATCTCCAAAACCTCAACTTCTTAGTGTATTGAAGTTGTTGTTAGTAATTATTGTTTGGTTTTGTGATTTTTGGGTTGAGTTGTAAAATTAGAAAAGTCATAACCCTAAGGGGTTATGCTGCCCAAAATCCTTTAAATCATGGTTAATAAGTGTTTAAGTAAGTTAATCAAGGATTAGAAATGGAAAAGTACAAGTTTTGGGAGCTAAAACACAAAACCTCATTTTTTTTCCATTTTTCCCTAATAATTTTGGCCAGAATCAGAATTGGTACTAGAATTTGAATTTTCATAAAATAAATGGTTCCATTGGACTTAGTGGGCAAAAATATGTGGGGTTACAGTTGGACACTTTTTCGGTAGAGGCCGAAAAAGCATAATTACAAAAACACCATTGAAATCCCTAAATAGGGGCTGTCAAGGGTATTTTCGTAATTTTACATTGAATTTGGTGATTTCGAGCCCGAAAATGGATTCCTTGGGCGAAAATACGTCAGGATAGCCTTAGTCAAAATTTTGGGAAAACGTGCCATCGGGCCGGGTACTGCGAGGCCGGGCGGGGGTCCCGGGGGCATTTTGGTAAAATTTCACCATAGACTAATATAACCACAAGAAACACTATGGAAGAGTCTAAAATGATACTTGGATAGGTTATAACCTATTTCTTGTACATTTATATTTTAGGACCGAGTCGAAAGTTGGAATGACACGCTTTACGAGACATCGTTAAATAGAGGATTATAAAGCATTGAGGTAGGGACATTATCCTTCATACATTATGCCATAAGTTATGTGATTGTGTGGATGCCATTGTTTTGTAAATGCACTTTATTAATCAACATGATTTACCTAGAGAGGGATAGTTAGTGCCAGAGGTGCACTTATACTGGGAGTTGGTAGAAGTCCAACTGGTGTAGATTATGAGGCTGGGCCCTACTCATGTATACATGACGATGATGTGTTTATATTGTTTATTAATTTGTGTATAGCTTGGCGCATGTCATATTTATTTTTCGCATTCTCTATGAACGATATTATGTCTTTACGGGGATTCTTCAGAATCTCACTCTATTTTTAAACAAATATCTTAGCGGGTACCAATGGGGGAAAGGGAAAAGACATAGACGCCGAAAAGTGAACGGCACGTGTCTCGAGGCGAGGACAATATCGTGGTCATATTAGTTTATTTTGTGATATTTTGGTGAAATTTGTAAATATTAAAACTTCCGCTGTATATTCTGTTGTTGTCAACGAACGATATCGAAATTATAAACGAATATTTTTATCAGTATAATTGTACTTTTTTGCATGCCCATTGAATTCTGTCTTTATTACTCTTTGAATATCAAAATGGAAACGAGTGTTGACACAAATCATTCATACATGTTTCACATAATCAAGCAAAGCAATAGCATGCATAAACACATTAGCACAAATATCATATACATGCAGGAGAGGTAAGTTCCCTACCTTAACCCTTTTTCACCTCGACATGTGTGCCTCACAAAGTGTACCAACAACTCAGGCTCCATATTCGATCCTCAAGCTCCTTCTGGCTTTTCCCAAATATGGCTGAAAACCCTAACTCCTCCACACCAAAATATGAGCTTTATAACCTTAAAGAACATGAAAGAGAAGCTTAGGAGTAGAGTTATACGCGTTAGGAGCTAGATCGTCTGAGAAATCGGCTCACCTTGAGAGTTCTCTTTTCCTTCTCTCTCTAAACTCTCTCAAGCTTTCTCTCTCTAATTTTAGATTTGTTCATGTGGTTTGCTGGCTAGAGGAAGAGGACGAGAAAATTTTTGGATTTTTATAAAATTTTGGCAGATTTTCTGCCTAAACTCTGAAAAATCATAATTAATTCTAAAAAAATCCAATTGGAGTGATTCTAAAGGCTATGAAACCTTTATTAAGTATAGTTTCAAGGAAAAATATAGCCTTTTGCTATCTGGAAGCACAAAATTCCCAAAATTTCAATCTTTGCATGCTGTCCCAAAAACTTCACAGTTTTTATGTTCTAAATTAAAAAATTCATATCTTTTTGTATATAACTCTAATTGAGTCATATGATATACAAAATTAAAGCTTAGGATGTTGTCTAATTTCATCCTTTAAAATTTCATAATTTTTTCTCATTATTTGGTCATTCAAAATCACATGACAAGCTTACTATCTCATAGGCGATTTCACCAAAAACATAATTATATTCTCCAAAGTTCACCATTTTACTTTCTTTAATATCCCAAAATATAAGAATCATTAGGGAATAAATTTGGGGCTCCTACTAAATCGGGACTTAGCAGTCCACTTATTTCAATCTTATTCCCGAGCCTCCGATCCCAAAATTCGGGATATTACAAATGTTCATGTATAATTCAATAAAATAAAGTTATTAAAGCACAAAATTAACCTACAACTATTTTTTCTTATTTTTTAACTCAAATGGGGTCGCTTAAGCTAAAAAATGAGAAAAAATCCAATTAAATCAATGTATCCAAATTTCTTGTTTTGGCTGGACTATTTGAATTGGGTTTTAATACGTCAAAATTACATTCAATTAAGAGGGGGAAGAAAGGAAAGTATTGACTCTTGGATTATAAGAAATTCCAAATAGGGAAATGGATAATTAGACCAAACTAATTTTGGGAAAAAGAAAGTAATTAAGATACCCTAATTCTAGTGATAGGGTAGGGTCATGCAATTCCCAATCTTTGTAGGTATTGTTTCTTTCAAACACAGAGGGATTTCTCTCATTCCCTTGGTTGAAACATTAAGGCCCTGTTTGGTATGAGGTATTTGGGGGTAGGGATTGGGATTGGATCAGGGATTGAGCCATAATACATCGTTTGGTTTGAGGGACTATGGATCCCTAGGGATTGGGAGTACCACGAAAGTGGGATTGTTGCAAAGCCACCTCCCCCCTGGTATTGCGTTTTCAATCCTGGTATTGCAAATTTTAGAGACAAAAATAACCCTATTTATAATATTTTCTTAACAAAAATACCCTCTATTAATCTTACCCTAAATTATAACTCAACTTTTATTTCATCTTTCATCATCTCTCCCGTGGTTGTTCTTCTCTGGCCGTCGGAATCACCACTGTGGAGAATAGCCGCTACTGCCGTCGTTGGACCTGGTTGCATAATACGAATTTCCAATTTATTTTCATAGAAGAAGCCAATCTTGCAAACGCGCACACGAGTTTCTTTCCTGATCGTTGGCTCCATTTACACAAGTTAATAATTATTAGATACAATCTTAACAAAGTAGAACACTCCCAGAAGCTTTTGCTATGCTATTCATAGATCTTACAAATACAAGACGAAAATCTCAGACCCAACAGCACTTTGCGAGATGAATGATTATATAAAGTTATGCATGGTTTGGGATTTAGAATAGGTTATTTAAGTCTTTTTATAATTAATACATGTTTATTAAATAAGATTAGTAAAATCATTCCCTCCAATTAACACCTCATACTAAACATATTTTTAAAGCATTAATCACAATCTCAATCCCAATCCCAGTCCCAATCCCAATCCCTATCTCAATCCATCAAAATTCAATACCATGTACCAAACAAGGCCTAATTGTTTTATTTGAGACTTTAATACTTTATGTAGTAGTTTCACAATAAAATTATAATTAATAGTTTCATATAAATTTCTAATACAAAGTATGTAATATATATGATTGTTGAGTTGTTTTGTTTGAGAGAAAATAATTTTAGGGTGTAATTATTGTGTTGTGGGGGGTGTTTTAACCAGAGCCGGGAATTTGGGCCGAGCTCGTCAGACCGGTCCGTTTAGGCCCGAGCCCGTTAAGGGCCGGGCCTATGATTTAGAGGCTGAAAATGGAAGCGGGTCTAAAAGGGTCGGCCCTGTAGGGCCAGCCCTGAAGCCCTGCGGGCCGGCCCTTTTAGGCCCGTTTAATTTTTTTTAAAATAAATTAATAAATATAATATCATTATATCAAATTATCAATATGAGAGACACCTAAGTTCTTAATAGAATATTAATAACAGGCAAACACTTATTAATTGGTTTGATTTATTTTATTTTCTACAATGTTTTAGGGAAAATCCCTTAAAAAGAACTTTTAAATTAACAAAAGACACAGAGGTGTTTCGAAATTTAATATCCCATATCAGTGCGAGTGTCTGAACTGGAATATTAGAATTCGAGATAAAATGACGAGCGTGACCCTGGAAGTTTTTAAATTGAAAAGCGTTGAGGGAGGTGCGATAATGGCGCTAAAACACGTTCAGAAAAATATCATCTTCTCTGTCGTCATCGGTGCCGTTGGTCGACTCTGGATCCGTGGCCTTGGATTGCTATAGTCTACAACATTTAATATTTTGTGTTTCTCTGAATTAAATCCTGTTCTCAAAAAATGAGAAGTACCAAAAGCTAAACAATATCAATAACTCCGATGATATGAGTTGAGATAAACTAGAAAGAAAACAGAGTGAAATCTTGAGCACTCGTCATCTTCTTCTCGGTTGCCAACAACTCCGATGTCATCACCCCCAACAACTCGCCATCTTCTTCTTTTATAGGATCCTGTGTATATGCACTAAAATACAGGGATAAACAGAGAAGATCATTAAGAACACTCAAATGATCATAAGAAGTAATGAATAAGTTTGGAAAATCACTCGAATTGTCTGAGTCTTGACCCAATCACTTCCTGGGAAAATTTAGTAATGATCGCAACTACCGAACATCACCTCCAACGACTCTTCATCTTCTTCACAGTTATCATCGACATCTGCTTCATCATTGACATGATTCCCAACTCGACATTAGGCTTTACCAACACAGCATTACATTTTCACAACATCCTATTGACTTTCACAACTCGAGTTTGCCATTCACAACTCGAGTTCATATCATCACTGAAGGGTAACCGGCGAGTGATTAGCATATAGGATGCATAACTCGAGTTATGAATTGATAACTCGAGTTTCCCAACACAATCTTACATTTTCACGACATCCTGTTAGACTTTCACAACTCGAGTTCATAATTCACAACTCGAGTTCATATCATCACTGGAGGGTAACCGGCGAGTGATTAGCTTATAGGATGCAGAACTCGAGTTATGAATTGATAACTCGAGTTTCCCAACACAGCGTTACATTTTCACGACATCCTGTTAGACTTTCACAACTCGAGTTCATAATTCACAACTCGAGTTCATATCATCACTGGAGGGTAACCGGCGAGTGATTAGCTTATAGGATGCAGAACTCGAGTTATGAATTGATAACTCGAGTTTCCCAACACAGCGTTACATTTTCACGACATCCTGTTAGACTTTCACAACTCGAGTTTGCCATTCACAACTCGAGTTCATATCATCACTGGAGGGTAACCGGCGAGTGATTAGCATATAGGATGCATAACTCGAGTTATGAATTGATAACTCGAGTTTCCCAACACAATCTTACATTTTCACGACATCCTGTTACACTTTCACAACTCGAGTTCATAATTCACAACTCGAGTTCATATCATCACTGGAGGGTAACCGGCGAGTGATTAGCTTATAGGATGCAGAACTCGAGTTATGAATTGATAACTCGAGTTTCCCAACACATCGTTACATTTTCACGACATCCTGTTAGACTTTCACAACTCGAGTTCATAATTCACAACTCGAGTTCATATCATCACTGGAGGGTAACCGGCGAGTGATTAGGCTTATAGGATGCAGAATTCGAGTTGTCCATTGATAACTCGAGTTTACCAACACATTCTTACATTTTCACAACATCCTATTAGACTTTCACAACTCGAGTTTGCCATTTTCACAACATTGCAGGGTGATCATCCCACTTCTGGAGATAAGACCATATTCAATAATTCAATTTTCTTCGTAAAACAATTACTGAACAGAAAATTTACCAACCTTCCCATGTTAATATGTATGCATAATTTTAACTACCACAATCAGCAAAATCTGAATTATAACGTTTACCATCTTGGCAACCAAAGATTATCCAGGGTGAAGGAGTAACAACATCAGATGTCATAGGATCCAAATTTGTAGAAGAACAAAGAGTCTAGTCTAAAGAATTTGAGTGACTTTTCCTGCTAGAACCACTGAATCTGTAAGCATAAAAACACCAATAGTATTAAGGGTTATGCAATAAAAATATCAAGATAACATCACAAGTGAATAATAATTCAAAGTTTGTCGATTCAGACATCTTAAAAATTCATTGTAGTACAAGTGTTTTTCATATTGCATGAAAAATTCAGTTACTTTACCTAAATGACTGCCATCTCCTCTTAGAGCAAGCTACAGGAATATCACCAAGATCAGGAGCATACTGCACACATTCATAGCAAAAGTTTGTAAAGAGTAAATATAAAGAATACCTGCAATTTGTGCAAGGAATTCCTATTAAGCATATGTCATTGGTTCATATTGATTGGAACAGAAAGTTGAGACAAATATTAACATTAAACCACAAAGAAATTGTACTTATACTTTTCTGTTAATGCTTTTTCTCCTATTGTCTGTGACTTGAATGCAAGAATCTACAACAACACTTCTAAGAGGATCCTGACAAACAGTTAAAGAAAGGTTTCACTTCCTCAACCTTGATCAAATAGAACAAAAACTTAATTATAACACCTCATATAAAAGGCCAATATCCAAATTAGTAATTTACTCCTTCATTTTCAAACGTGGATAATCAAGTATTTTTACTATAGTCAACATTTTCAGTTTATACATGAAAAGTAGCTGACTGGTTTCATAAGGAGAATATCATGTAACTATTTTCTGAAAAAAAAAACTCTTATACAAACACAATAAGCAAAACTCAACTTCTGCAAGATGTTTGCTTTTACTCTGCCATTGTTAGACATCATTTTAGAGGATATATTGATATGCAGGCTCCCAAAGTAGGTTCAAAACTTTAGGAGTTTGACATGCGATTATCTTAATCTAATCATCTAGAGTTATTGCAGACATATGCATGTACAGGCATGAGTGTACAGCATTGGCGCCCAAGGTTTTATGAACCGATTGCATCATTTTCCTCTGAATCGATTAACAGACTAACTAAGAGTGAAAATCTTAAAAACCAGTTCAATATATCTTGCATGCATTCTAAAGAAACTAAAACAAAATGATCCAATCACTCAGCAGTGTGAGTGTGCTCGCGCATTCTCTTCTAGCCAACCAGTCAACTCATAACAATTAGTGTCCAACAAGAAACAACAGCTACCAGTTGAACAATCTAATCCTAATGGAAAAAAAATGATAACCTTTGCTGACAAAGAATAGCAAAGAAAGTTGGTTCAGCTTCATTATGATAACCTTTACTTGTTCAGCTTCACATGGGAAGGTTGGTAAATTTTCCGTTCAGTAATTGTTTTACGAAGAAAATTGAATTATTGAATATGGTCTTATCTCCAGAAGTGGGATGATCAACCTGCAATGTTGTGAAAATGGCAAACTCGAGTTGTGAAAGTTTAATAGGATGTTGTGAAAATGTAAGAATGTGTTGGTAAACTCAAGTTATCAATGGACAACTCGAGTTCTGCATCCTATAAGCCTAATCACTCGCCGGTTACCCTCCAGTGATGATATGAACTCGAGTTGTGAATTATGAACTCGAGTTGTGAAAGTCTAACGGGATGTCGTGAAAATGTAACGCTGTGTTGGGAAACTCGAGTTATCAATTCATAACTCGAGTTCTGCATCCTATAAGCTAATCACTCGCCGGTTACCCTCCAGTGATGATATGAACTTGAGTTGTGAAAGTCTAACAGGATGTCGTGAAAATGTAAGATTGTGTTGGGAAACTCGAGTTATCAATTCATAACTCGAGTTATGCATCCTATAAGCTAATCACTCGCCGGTTACCCTCCAGTGATGATATGAACTCGAGTTGTGAATTATGAACTCGAGTTGTGAAAGTGTAACAGAATGTCGTGAAAATGTAAGATTGTGTTGGGAAACTCGAGTTATCAATTCATAACTCGAGTTATGCATCCTATATGCTAATCACTCGCCGGTTACCCTCCAGTGATGATATGAACTCGAGTTGTGAATTATGAACTCGAGTTGTGAAAGTGTAACAGGATGTCGTGAAAATGTAAGATTGTGTTGGGAAACTCGAGTTATCAATTCATAACTCAAGTTTTGCATCCTATAAGCTAATCACTCGCCAGTTACCCTCCAGTGATGATATGAACTCGAGTTGTGAATGGCAAACTCGAGTTGTGAAAGTCAATAGGATGTTGTGAAAATGTAATGCTGTGTTGGTAAAGCCTAATGTCGAGTTGGGAATCATGTCAATGATGAAGTAGATGTCGATGATAACTGTGAAGAAGATGACGAGTCGTTGGAGGTGATATTCGGTAGTTGCGATCATTACTAAATTTTCCCAGGAAGTGATTGGGTCAAGACTCAGACAATTCGAGTGATTTTCCAAACTTATTCATTACTTCTTATGATCATTTGAGTGTTCTTAATGATCTTCTCTGTTTATCCCTGTATTTTAGTGCATATACACAGGATCCTATAAAAGAAGAAGATGGCGAGTTGTTGGGGGTGATGACATCGGAGTTGTTGGCAACCGAGAAGAAGATGACGAGTGCTCAAGATTTCACTTTGTTTTCTTTCTAGTTTATCTCAACTCATGTCATCGGAGTTATTGATATTGTTTAGCTTTTGGTACTTCTCATTTTTTGAGAACAGGATTTAATTCAGAGAAACACAAAATATTAAATGTTGTAGACTATAGCAATCCAAGGCCGATCCAGAGTCGACCAACGGCACCGATGACGACAGAGAAGATGATATTTTTCTGAACGTGTTTTAGCGCCATTATCGCACCTCCCTCAACGCTTTTCAATTTAAAAACTTCCAGGGTCACGCTCGTCATTTTATCTCAAATTCTAATATTCCAGTTCAGACACTCGCACTGATCTGGGATATTAAATTTCGAAACACCTCTGCGTCTTTTGTTAATTTAAAAGTTCTTTTTGAGGGATTTTCCCAATGTTTTATTCATTTAAACTTAAAAAAAAGGCTAATTTGGACATTAGATGATTATTTTAACTAAAAATTTATGAGTTTTAAAAATAATGTATACCAATTTAAAGCAACATAATAAATAAATTGTAAAACTTTTAAAAAAGTTTTTTTTGAATTAAAATGAGTTTAAGCCCGTTTAGGCCCGAGCCCGTGAAGGGCCAGCCCTGTAGGGCCGCGAGCTTCAAAAATATGGTACTTTTTAGGAAACGAGCATAAACGGGCTGGCCCGTTTTCCCAGCTCTAGTTTTAACCCCAAACACTCAATTGAGCTTATAAGCTCAATAGGCAATTCGGAAAAAAAAAAATTTGAGTGTTTGTTTCCTAAAGTGAGCAATCGAATTTAATTCTATTTTACTAGTTTTTTCCATAAGCTCCATTTCTCTGCTTTTACTGATTTAGCTTTTTGGGAGAGTGAGAATGGTTAAAATATTTTTTCAGTTGTATCCAGTGTACTATAAGACATATTGCAATTTTATCCTTAATGTACTTTTTTTGCTACAAAAATTAATTTCAACTATTATTTGGTGCTTTTAACCCTTAAAATATTTTTTCAACTATACCCAGTGTGTTATCAGACTGATTGCAATTTTATCTTTAATGTACTTTTTCAGTCCCAAAAATTATTTTAAACTATTTTTTTGGTGTTTTTAACCTTTTAAAATATTTTTTCACCTACTCTCTCTTACTATTATCACAAAAGTCACTTGTGTTTAAGTCAATCCAAACAAGTTTTACTTTTGTAAAATTCATTTATACAATCGCTGTTCCAAACATAAATCACATTACATAATCAGGCTTTTACTAAAAATAAAATTATCAAAAACTAAATTAAGAAACTCCATTTTTTCTATTGCTATTCCAAACACACTTATTATGCGGCAGCGGCTATCATGTTCTGTTTTCTCAAGAGGCCTACCGTGCAAAATTCACGCGTATGAATCTGATTCATATCAGATCTATCACATTCACCCGCTCACTTTTTCCTTTTTTCCCGTCTTTTTTTTAAAAAAAAACTTTGCCAAATATCCTTTTATTTCTCCGCCAAAGCTGACTTTTGTATGTTTCAATTTCAATGCATCAACTCAGTGAACTTACCTTATTGAAATGGTTATTTATTATTCATCCAAGTTAATGAGTAATAATTTTAACATACATTATTTTATTAAAATTTTCTAACCTACGTGATATATCTAAAAGAAAAACTTAATGATTTAATCATTATAGTTTTACTGAATTTATAATTCAATTTTTACAAATTGATTTATTATAACTTAATTCTTGAAGTTTGATCTTTTAATGATTTACCCTGTTGTTGGCAAGGTAAAGAAGAGGGTGTTAGTGTGTTTGCATATGTGGCATTTTGTCAGGGTAGCCTCCATTCCTTCATTTTCCCTTCCCTCCCCTCTCTCCCTCCCTGTCAAGTCTCAACCATGGCTTCTCCACCTCCTTACACTTTCTATGTCGTCGGATCAGAGCTCAACCCCTTCATCAAGATGTCTAATGGTATGAGGGATTTGGAGGGAGATGGAGGGGAGGAAAAATTTTTATGAGTTGAATTTTAAAAAATTGGAGAAATGAGGTTATAAAATTTTAATAAAAGGAAGATGTAAGATAAAATAGGAAAAAAAATTAATTAAAAAATTTTAATCCCATTTATTTAATTTTTATAAATCTAATTCAAAATTTTTTTTGGGAAAATCACTGTCAGGTCCTAAGGAAGCAAAATATTGTCAGAAAAATCCCTGGAAAAACTGAAATATCTGAAAAGTCCCTAGGGACTTTTCTGATATTGTTTTCCAAAGTCAAATAACACACATGCTCCCCTTCTATTATCTCTCTCTCTCGTTTTCAGCTTGCAGATCTGTGCTCTCTCTCTGCAGTTTCATTTTTTGCAATGGTGAAGGGTGAAGCCTTGAAGTGGTTAAAGATTTATGGGATGGGATGTAAGATAGAAGGAAGAAGAAGATGGAAGGAAGGTGGTGGGATTTTTTTGATGCTTAAGCTTCCGCCATTTTTAAAGAAGGAATGGATGAATATGATGATGATGATGAATAGTCCAACCCATCCCCTTTTCCCAACCTCATTGAAACCCCATCTCATAGTGGTGGGTGCTATGAAAAAAAATTAAATTGTTGTTAATTCGTGCAGTGGTAGTTGTTAATATAACAGTAGTAGTTGTTAATACGGAAAACGAGGTTGGGTGTCAAGGTGCTCTGTTTTTAGGAGAGGAAACAGAGGAAGTGGTGTGTTTGAAGTGGTGGGGTGCTATGAAAAAAGAATAAATTGTTGTTAATTCGTGCAGTGGTAGTTGTTAATATAACAGTAGTAGTTGTTAATACCGAAAACGAGGCTGGGTGTCATGGTGCTATGTTTTTGGGAGAAGAAACAGAGGAAGTGGTGTGTTTGAAGTGGTGGGGTGCTATGAAAATGATGATATGGAGAAAAAATAAATTGTTGTTTAATTCGTGCAGTGGTGGTTGTTAATATAACAGTAGTAATTGTTAATATAGAAAACGAGCCTGGGTGTCATGGTGCTCTATTTTTGGGAAAGGAAATAGAGGAAGTGGTGTGTTTGAACTGGGAATGGTTGATTCTCATAGTGCTATGGCGGTTGTTCTGTTTACAACTGGTAAAGCGTGTTTTCACAATAAGTTCAGTGTGTTTTACAACCTCCCACACATTTATGCTTTGCAACTTGTTTTCTCACGTTAAGAATTTGTAAGGAATTGTGTTGTTTACAACTCTTAAAGTGTGTATTCACAACCTGTTGAGTGTGTTTCACAACCTCCCACTCATTTCGATCTGACACGATGTTTTCTCACGTTAGGTATGACAGATGGTATGTTTACAACTCTAAAAGGGTGTATTCACATCCTGTTGAGTGTGTTTATTTTTTTCCAACCTCATTTTTCGTATTAACAACTACTATTGTTATATTAACAACAATTTATTTTTTCTCCATATCATCATTTTCATAACACCATACCACTTCAAACACACTATTTCCTCTGTTTCCTCTCCCAAAAACAGAGCACCATGACACCCAGCTTTGTTTTTCGTATTAATAACTATTACTGTTATATTAACAACTACCAATGCACGAATTAACAACAATTTATCTTTTCTCCATATCATCATTTTCATAGCACCCCACCACTTCAAACACATCACTTCCTCTATTTCTTCTCTAAAAAATAGAGCACCATGACACCCAAGCCTCGATTTTCGTATTAACAACAACTACTGTTATATTAACAACTACAACTGCATGAATTAACAATAATTTATTTTTTCTCCATATCATCATTTTTATAGCACCCCACCACTTCAACACACAACTTCCTCTGTTTCCTCTCCCAAAAACAGTGCACCATGACACCCAACCTCGTTTTCGTTATTAACAACTACTACTGTTATATTAAAAACTACTACTGCACGAATTAACAACAATTTATTTTTTTTCCATATGATCATTTTCATAGCACCCTATCACTTCAAACACACAACTTCCTCTGTTTCCTCTCCCAAAAATAGAGTACCATGAAACCCAACCTCATTTTTCATATTAACAACTACCACTGCACGAATTAACAACAATTTATTTGTTTTCCATATCATCATTTTCATAGCACCCCACCACTTCCTCTGTTTCCTTTCCAAAAAACAAAGCACCATGACACCCAACCTCGTTTTTCGTATTAACAACAACTACTGTTATATTAACAACTACCATTGCACGAATTGACAACAATTTAATTTTTTTTCACAGCACCCACTACTATGGGATGGGGTTTCAATGAGGTTGGGAAAGGGGGATGTGTTGGACTATTCATTATCATCATCATTACATTCATCCCTTCCTTCTTTAAAAATGGTGGAAGCTTGAGCATAAAAAAAATCCAACCACCTTCCTTCCATCTTCTTCTTCCTTCTATCTTACATCACATCCCATAAATCTTTAACTACCTCAAAGCTTCGCCCTTCACCATTGCAAAAAATGAAACTGCAGAGAGAGAGCACAGATTTGCAAGCTGAAAACGTGAGAGAGAGAGAGAGAGATAATAGAAGAGGGGCATATGTGTCATTTGACTTTGGAAAATAATATCAGAAAAGTCCCTTGGGACTTTTCAGATATTTCAATTTTTTCAAGACCTTTTCTGATAATATTTTGCTTCCTTAAAACCTGACAGTGATTTTCCCAATATTTTTCCCTCCAATCATTTTTCCTCCCCTCCTCTCAAACCAAACAGCCTCTGAATTGTAAAGAGGTGGAGAAGCCATAATAAAGAGGACGAGAAACGAGAGGGTGGGAAGGAGTGGGAAAGAGAATGAAGGAAAGGAGGGTACACTGACAAAAGTACCACGTATGTAGGCACATCAGCACAGTCTCCTTTGATCCACCCACAGTAGGGATGAAATTGTTAAATGACCAAATTTCAAGGATCGGTTACAAATAGCTAGACTATCACTATGATCTTATTTATAAGTTATTTTTAATTAAACTTTATATATTAAGAAGAGTTAGTTAACTCAATAATTATGAGATAAATTTGTAACTATGTCATCATTTATAAATATGTAATTTTCAACTCTTTATTCTCTATCTATATTTAAATTATTTCTTCATTGGTATAATAAATAGAAATAAAATTGTCACAATTTCATTTACTAAAACTTGACTTATAAAAGGACCAAAATTTTTAGTAAAAAATAACTTATAAATAAGATCAGAGTGGTAAGTTATATACTTGATAAGACTGTAAGAATTAAATAATTAATTTCTCCTATTTAAAAATTCAAATATTATCTAAATAATCATAAAATTATCATTATCTTCTTAAAAATATTATGATATTTTGTGATAATATTAAGAATTATTATCAAAATTTTAAATATTGCACAAGGCATATACACGTATTAATTAATATAAAAACTTCATTATTTATTATTTAAATTTCTCTTGTTTATTTCTTATATTCTTAGAAAAATTAAAAATATTTAAATTATTATTTTAAAAATTATATAAAAAATAATGAAGTGAGAATTTTGGCAAAAAGGGTAAAAGAATAATTTTCTTTATTATAAAATTTTCATTAATCAAAATATAATATTATTTCTTCAATTTTACAAAAAATAACACGACATTAAAAAATTGTTCTATGTTTTAATAGAGCAAATTTTATTTTTTTATTTTTTTAATAATAATAAAATTACAGAAAAATATAATTAAAAATGGGAAAAGATAAATTGGTGTTATGAATTTATCAAATCTCATGTTAGAACTGAAGTATAAATCTAGGATTTTCAATTACAACCAAATGATCAAATTGCCCTAAGTTAAGTTGTCAAACATGAAAGTGAAGTTGTTAATATAAAATCTAATGTTGTTAATATAGATACAGATGTTGTTATTAACCTCTACACTTGTACTTTCAAAATTATCTTTGGATTTTGGGATATAAAAGAAGTATTAAAACATAAAAGTAAATTTGTTAATGTAAAATATGATGTTGTTAATATAGATAAATACGTTATTATTGGCCTATGAAACTTGTGCTATTAAAATTATCCCTGGTTTTTGGGATATGAAGTTGTTAAACATGAAAGTAAAAATGTTAATATAAAATATAATGTTGTTAATAATAATAATAATATAGATATAGATGTTGTTGTTAACTCTTGAAACTTGTGTCTTCAAAATTATCCCTAGTTTTTGGGATATAAAGTTGTCAAATATGAAAGTAAAGTCGTTAATGTAAAATATAATGTTATTAATATATATACATATGTTATTATTAGCCCCTGAAACTTATGCCCTCAATTCAGAGCATTTATATCATTTAATCGGAATTGAAAATCTCAGATTCCTACTTCAATTTTGACTTAAGATTTGAGTGATTTGTAACACTAATTTATCTTTTCCCATTTTCAATTGCATTTTTCTAAAATTTTTCTAAAATTTTTCCTTAAATAATAAACAACATGATATTAAAGAAAAACATACAGTTTCTTTTTGGGAAAATGATATCAAGATTCCAATTAAGAAAAATAATATTAAAAAAGTTTCAGAGCTTGTCAATGACAAATGAAAGAGCAACCATTGACAATTGGAGAAGTCATCGTTATCAAGTTTTGAGACTTTTCTGATATTATTTTTTTTAACTGGGATGTTAATGTCATTTTTCCTTTCTTGGGAAAGTGACATCAAGGCTTAAATTAAGGAAAATAATATCAGAAAGTCTCTTAGCTTGTTAATAATAAGTGAAAGAGTAAATATTAATAAGTAGAGGAGCTGCTATTTAACCAATGTTTTGAAACTCGAATTGGTCACAGGACCGGTCAAGGTACTGGATCAAGGGTCAATGGGTCAGATCAGAGTCAAACAGGAGCTAACCCGGGACCAAACCGGTGAGAAATTGAATATTTTAGGCTTATTAATATGAAATTTTAAAGAAAAATTTAAAAAATCAATTAAAAAAAATAATAAAACACTACTAAAGCGATTTGCTCCACGAACCAGACCGATTCCATGCCCGATTCGCCGGTTCTCGGGTCGGACAGGCCGGTCCGACTTGAGTTTCAAAACAATGCCATTAACAAGTTCTGAGATTTTTCTATAATTATTTTTTTTAATTGGAACCTTTATGTCATTTTCCCTAAAAGTCTCAATTAATGAAAATAATATCATAAACGTTTTATTGTTTGTCAATAATAAGTGGAAGAGCCACCATTAATAAGTTTTATGACTTTTATGATATTATTTGTTTAATTAAAATCTTGATATCATCATTTTTTTTAATTAAAAAAATAATATCAAAAAAATCCCATAACTTATCAATAATAAATAAAATAACTAACATTGGTGCTGCGGTAAAAAACTATATGAGGAAAGGTACCTTTTTAACTTTGTTTCTTAAAGACGAAAAACTTTGTGCTAAATTGCAGACGAGCCCCTCAAATAGTTTTCTTTTAAAATTATATTTCCTCCCCTTGTTGCCTCTGTTTTTATGTTGGATCGGAAAGAAGCCTTTTTCTCCGACGAAGCGCTCCTCCGTTGCTGACCTCGATCAATAAAATTTACCTGAAAGACGGAAACTTTTCAGCGGAATCTAGCCTCAATCACCCCAAAAAGTTAAATTAACTTACTGATAACGCCTTTTTGGACACTTCTTAATCTACGAATATCTGAAACTTCCCCTGTTCCGGCAAAGAATCTTCATCAAACCCAGCCCCCAAAACTTATTTTGATTCAGGAAAAAAAAAAAGATAAAACTTATAATGCAAACGAGACTGCTTCACAATCCGGATAAACCCATAAATAGTTTCCATGTCTTTCAGAGTGGTTTTATGGTCGCAATGCCTGAAAGTAAGGTAAAGAATGTGAGTAACCGAAGGAGCCTGCAAACTGCAGAGGAGAGAGAGAATGTGTCTCTTTCTCTCTCATGCTGACACATCCTTTCACAATTTTGTCACAGCTTTCTTGTTGGACTAACCAAAACCCTCAAAAAACCAAAACCCTACCACCAAAGTAACTAATTTCTTCGGTCCCAATGTAAATTTTGTGACTAGTGTTGCTCTATTAATTAATTAGTTTTATTATTATAATCCCTGGATTATTATAAATAAACTCAATCACTTTTTCCAACAATTTGTAGAGCCTCTTAAATGCAACAAAGGTTTGGGGCGTTGAAGAGGAAGATACGGAAGGAAGTAAAGAAAGAAGGAAGCATTTTACTGAAGGAACAGATAAAGGGTCACACAATATTATTAAACCCCACAAATCTGCCCTCATTATTATTGTTCCTTCAAGAATGCTTCCTCCTATTACCTGCATTCTCTTCTTATGTATCTTCTTGTGTTCTTTCTCTCCTTCCATTAAAGCTTCCTTCAACCTCTCCTTGCCCCACCAGCATCCTTACCCTGAAGCTGTGGTTCATGAAGTTCACAGGTAACCTCTCTCTCTCTCTCTCTCTAATGGCTTCTTCTGTGTCTTCTGGGAATCTGTTTCCCAGCTCCGTTCACTTGCATTGCTTTGATTCTCATCTAGGTTTGTATAATTCCTCAGCATTTTGTTCAGACAGTGAAATTTCATATGGGCATTCTTTAAAAATCTCATGTTTTTTATACTCCGATTCGAAACAGGAAGTCAGAAACAGAGCATCTCTGTTTTATTCCGACCTGGAATCTGAACCTATTCGTCGGCATTTTCATCTAAAACGGCAAAATTCCATCCGAGTATTATTCCTCATTCTTTTTGGCGTCTTTAAAAATTTTGATCTCTCTCTAAACCAAAGCCCTTTCTCGGCATCTGAACTGAAATGGAGCCTTTTCTATTTTACCCCCAAATTTCTGAACTGAGTTTTTCATTTTCTTTTTTCCTTGCAGTAGAGTCAATGTATCTCTTTCCCGGCGGGAACTACTCGCCGGCTCCGGAAAGGACCTCAGTAATGGCTGTCTCACCGGAAATCCAGTCGACGACTGCTGGCGGTGCGACCCTAACTGGGCGGCGAACCGGCAGAAGCTAGCGGACTGCGGCATTGGGTTCGGCCGCGACGCAATGGGTGGAAAAGGCGGCCGGATCTACGTCGTCACAGACTCATCCGACTCCGACCCAGCAAATCCAACTCCGGGAACTCTCCGTTTCGGAGTGATCCAAGACGAACCCCTCTGGATCATTTTCTCCAGCAGCATGACCATAACCCTAAAACACGAACTTATATTCAACAGCTTCAAAACCGTCGACGGCCGCGGCGCCAATGTCCACATCACAGGCCACGGCTGCCTGACACTCCAATACATTTCCAACATCATCATCCATAACGTCCACATCCACCACTGTAAACCCTCCGGTAACACCAACATCCGCTCAAGCCCAACACACGTCGGTTTCAGAGGCAAATCGGACGGCGACGGAATCTCAATTTTCTCATCCCGTAAGATCTGGATCGACCATTGCTCACTATCATACTGCACAGACGGACTAGTCGATGCGATAATGGGATCGACGGGGATAACGATATCGAACAGCCATTTTGCGCACCACGACGAAGTGATGCTTTTAGGGCACAACGATAAGTACTTGCCGGACCGGGGAATGCAGGTGACGATAGCGTTTAACCATTTCGGAGAAGGATTGGTTCAGAGAATGCCGAGATGTAGATTAGGGTATATACATGTGGTGAACAATGATTTTACGCAGTGGGAGATGTATGCTATCGGCGGCAGCGCGAACCCTACGATCAACAGCCAGGGTAACCGTTACACTGCGCCGCCTAGTCCTGATGCTAAAGAGGTCAGTTTTAGTAATATTATTTTTACTAATTATTAATTTGAGAGAATTGCTCAAATATCTAAAATTTAGTGTGCAAACGGTAAGTACTGGTGGATTCTATTTGAGTGTGTGTATATAATTATATATACTCCTCTAATTTTCTAATTTTATTTAAAAGGCATAGAAAGGTTTTTTTTAATCTTATAATTTAATTCTTTATTTATTATTGTGTTGATTTTACTTTCAACTTTTCATATGGTATTATGTATATATTAAGTAGAGATAGAATTAAAAAATTGTTAATTTTATGTGAAAATGGGTGGAAGTGTCTTATAACTAGGGATTAGATATAAGGTCCCTTCTTTTGAATAGAAAAAAAATTATATTTGCCACATGTTTATTATTTTTAATTAATTTTAACTGTTATTTTTAATGCCCATGGCTTGGTTGAAAACACCTTATATGTGTGTTTGGGTAATCCCCAAGCCTTGGTTTTAAAATTTCTTTTTTGTAAATTAAGATAAAATTCTTCTTAAATACTTATCTTGTAAATTGTAAAAGTTATTCTCCAAAAACTAATCCAAATACACACTATGTGCCTGTTTGGATTAACGATGGATAGGGAGCTTTTTTTAAAGATGGGTTTTTGAAAAAGTCATATAAAAAAAAAGTTTTATAGATGTGATTTGTGTTTGGATTGACAGTGACAGAAGTGACTTTTTTTTTTTTTGAAGAAGTTGGCATTTTGGGTTTCTGCTGAGAAGCCACTTTTGGGTTAAAAGTCTGGCTTCCAACATGAACCCAAACATCATCTTAAGCCAAACGCAGCTTTTTAAGTTGGAAAATTAATGGTATGTTTGTTTTAGCGATCAGATTGTTTATAAGTTGCTTTTCATATAAATTAAGACACAACTCTTCTTACATACTTACCTCGCATACCATAAATTACGATTGAAAAATTACTTTTAAGTATTCTAATGGTACACTAACTTTTTTTTCCCCACCCTATAGAGGAAGAGAGTGAGTATATTACAAGTGTTCCACTAAGTTACACCTATTTTGGACAATAAAGTGGCCCAATCGGAAAATTGGGTAGTCTCCGTGAATATTTTTTGTTTTGTTTGATTGTTTCCTTTTGCTTCTCCAAATTCGAACTTGTCTTCTTAAGATATTTTAATTTTCATGTACATCTTAGCATGCTGTAATGCAAAAAATATTTGCACAAACCTAAAATTTAATCTTAAAAATTTTCTCGTATAATATCTTGGTTTATTTGTTTAATTAATGGTAAATGAGGTGATTGTTGTTGTGGGGGTGGGTGGGCAGGTGACGAAGCGGGTGGACACAGCCGAGGGGGACTGGGCGGATTGGAACTGGAGGACGGAGGGTGACGTCATGGTCAACGGTGCCTTCTTCGTGCCGTCCGGTGGCGGCCTCAGCGCTCAGTACGCCAGAGCGACCAGCGTCGACCCCAAGTCCGCCGTCCAGATCGACCAGCTCACCCTCAACGCCGGCGTCTTCGGTGATCCCAGGTACTATACCTTCTCCTCCCAAAAGGTTATTATGGTCTTTTCATTATCTCTCTCCCATGGTGTCCCCACCGCTTTGTTTCTAAAATTTAATTGGCCTCTGCGCCCACGAGCATGGCCGTTACACGACAGAACCTTTGCACTATTGATTATTCTTGCCCCCTCTGCCCTTTTTCTTATTAATAATAATAGAATATCATTTTGATTTTATTTATAAGTTTTTTAATTAAATTTAAATATAATTAACTTAATAATTATTGAATAAATTTCTGACTATACCCTTATTTATGGGTATTTTTCAACTCTTTTCTCTCTATCTATTTTTAAATTATTTTTTCATTGGTATAATAAATAGGGGTGAAATTGTCGTAATCTCATTTATTATACTGAAATTGAACTTATAAATATGTTCAATTTTTTTGATTAAAAAAGATTTATAAATAAGATTAGGGTAAGAGAATGGTATGAATATGACTTAATTATAAGAAAAATATCAATTTGATATGAATGTGGTTATTATAATAATTATTACATAAATTAACAATCCTTGATCTTGTGATTAGCATCGAAAAAAAAAACACATTTGTTTGGTTGCCCTTTCACTCTCACTTTTTGTGTTTCCCAGACCTAGGATTATGCCAAGACTCCCTTCTCCAGGCCTAGAATTTAGGGCTGAAGGATAAAAAGAGGGGGAAATGTAGGGAAATAATTTTTTTAATTTTTATGAAAAGTTGAATGATAATTTATTTTTTTTAAACAAATGAATGGCGAGGGTTTACACTTTACAGTGTATTTATTGCGGACCAAACAGCCAAAAAGCCATGCGCTCTCGCACAACCTGAGCTGTCTTGTTGCAGGATCTCTCTCTCTCTCTCCACTTTTAGCATCGCATATATATATATATATATATATATATATCTCGTTATCATCTAATTTTATCTTTGTTTATTAGTACTATCTTTGTTTATTAGTAGTATCTCCGATACTATAAACTATATCCTATATTTAGAACCGATGGAGTATTAGATATTGGATATTGAAAAAGAGGGAGAGGCAAGGTAGATTGGAACAATAAATGAACCCTTAATTTTTGTATCACAATGTACTTGGAGTAATTTTTTTTTCAATTTTTTTGAAAAAAAAAAGGAATTAGATTGGAGCACATGGGGGAGAAGAGGCCTACGAGTACGCAGTACCCACTACATCTTATTCCAAATTATTATTCCTTCTTTCCACGCTGGGCCCCTCCTCTTGCTTGTGTGGACTTAACTTTAAAGTCATATTCACAAACAGCGGAATCTTACTTGTCAAAAACCCGTTTTACCCCTAATACCCCTGCCTACATAAACCTTTAACAAAGACTTTTTGTGGGACAGTCTGATTTTGACACAAACTTAGACCATTGTCTCACAACATTCACAAATCCTCTCTGTGTCAGCACTCAGCACTCTAAACCCCACTTGCTCTTCTTCCCCTTTACCTGCTGGCACCCATTCTCTTCCCTATTCTTCCTCACTTTTACCTTCCTCCTCCGTATTCCCCAATGACTCCTTCCCCAAAATACCCTCAACCTTGCAAACAATTACAACACTGAAAATTCTATTCCCTCCATTATGATATGTAAGACATATCTACCTAATTTAATTATATTAAAAAAAATTAGTTAATATGATATATTTTTTTAAATATTCTATTCATCTTCTTCAATTCCCTCAATTTCTCACTTACCTGATTATTACTAAGAGAACATCAATAAAAGTAATTTGAGAAAAAATTAAAAAATATGTCACACATTTATGACTAACATCAATTTACCAATCACATCCTACGTTAAGAACTAGAGGAGTACTACCTTACCTCATATGCTTATTATGGGAGCTAAACTAATTTGATTAGATTAAGATATTAAAATAAATTAATTAATTATAACAAATATCACTTGATCTCCTTAAAATATTTTGTGTCGTACTATATTATAATTGGGAAAAATGACAAGTACAAGAGACCATATATTAAATTGTTATATTTAGGATAAAATCTACCCACCGAGTGGTGCGTATACTTGTATTATTTATATATATCTATCAGAAATTTAGTTGCTTTGGCCAATTATTTTACTGGGACGTTGCCTGGGACTTGAGCCAAAGGTGCAGGGGATGCCATGCGCTTTTTGATGAATGATTTGTCTTATTCTTTAGAGTTTGCTGTGTGCAGTTCTATTTTGGGGTAGAGTGTCCTACAAAGGCTTCGTCTTTTTGACATGTGGGACCCATCAACCCTCCCTCTAATATTATTTTAAGTATTTGTTTGTGATAGTTTATTTTCAGACAATAGATGCTTATAAATCGTGGTTTACGATCTACGAGGTAAATATATGAGAGAAATTTATCTCGACTTACGTAATAAATACTTATTGACCCCAATAAACAATAACGAACACACATTAAGTATGGTTCGTTTAAGAGGACTGCCACTTTAGGTAAAAAGCTCCCCCATCACTGCCCAGTTTTCTATTGTTTCTTGTCTTTTGCTTCTGACTTCAGATCCAATAAATAGTATATATGATTACAGTGAAGCGATTAGTGTGTGTGTAAAGGATCAATTTGATATACAATCTATATTTGATTGAAAATGAAGTTGTGAAATGTGAATGCACCAAGCACATCATTAGGGAAGAAAAAATGAGTGAGTGAAAAGGCCTGAAAAGGAAAAGGCAGAGATTTTCAAGGATTTTCATTTAATAATAGCTTTCGGATTGGTTGATGAACTGTCGCGACTAACGAGAGCTTGATATTTTTGCGGAGTATTTATTTTGAAAGTATAATATAATGACTTGGAAATTATGATTATTATTATTATCGTGAAGGGATAATGGAGATCTGTATCCCGGGTTCAGCGGCGGTGGGACCGTGACCGGAGGCACGGGCACCGGCAACGTGGGGTCAAGCGGCGGAGGCGACGATGGTGACTTCTTTGGAATGATATTCAGGGGTAGTAGCAGCGAAGCAGCACCACCCTCACCCTCCATTGTTTCAATCTTTTTGTCTCTTTTCATTATTTCCATTTTGTACACTTTCACCAACCACCATGCCCTCCTAGGCTCCTATTCTCTTCCATACTTTGATTATATATGAATTCATATGATTTGATCGTCGTACAGTTCTAGGTATTTTAAAAAATGTTAAGAAATCAAAAGTCGCAAAAGTTTGTTCATAAGTCACTCTTTTAATCAATCAATCAAAATCACATCCTCTAAAATTCACTTCTTTTTTTTGCCAAGCTCCAAAATTCACTTCACTTAATATGAGTGTGTGTATATTATTTCCATGAACTAGTTGCTTCTTTGAAGACATGGATTATGTTTGTTTTAGTGATTTGATTGCTTATAAGTAGCTTTTCAATAATGATTTACGGTATACGAAGTAAGTATGTGAAAGGAGTTGTGTCTCGATTTACGTAAAAAACAACTTATAAGCAATTGTAACACCCAAACAAACATGCCCATGATCAAGATGACGATGCACACTCTCATAAGCTGTCAATATATATATATATATATATATATATATATTTATTATGATTATCTAATTGAGTCAAATTTTAAGACCAGTCAAATGTAGAACTTCCAAAAGTGATTTTTGTTTTGTATTCATGTTTTTTAATTTGAAATCTTGTGGTTAAAATTCCCAATTATTGTTAGACTCTTGGATACCTCGTACACCATAAAATCACATCTAAGAAACTATCCAAACATAGATTAACCAATGCCTATTGGTTAAGTTGTGGAATTTATCTTATATAGCTGAAGAGCGTATGATCTAGTCACTCATTGTTAAAAACAAAAAGAGGAGAAATGAGATTGAATGCATGAATCTCATTTTTTTCTTCTTTTGTTTCCTTTTTTCTTTAAAATAACTTTTAAGTGAATTAAAGTTTGGAGTTATATTTGATTCCATTAACTAAGCCTTGGAAAGGCATCAAATGGTTGGTTTTGGGAGATGGGTTTTGGATATTAGATTTTAGAAGGCATGGTATGATCCAAGACACTCTTTTTCACTCCGACATGGACTAAGAGCTTTATTTCACATGTGTGTGAATAGAGTTGGGCTTTTGGGTCAGCAAAAGAATCAAAGGGATGCTTTTCAACTTTAACTAAACAATTAATGGGAGTTGGTCCAAGGGGGAAGCGGTTTGGTTCTGCTTAAGCAAGATCTCGGGTTTGAGCCTTATGTATGCAGAAAATTTTCATTGGGAGACTTTCCCATCATAGTGAGATGCGCGACGAGGGTCGGATCCAGATATAGTTAAGGCAAAGTTCCAGTGAACCGAGGGTGCAACCAATTAAAAAAGTTAACTAAACAGATCTAAAAATGAAGGAGAAGAATCTACGAATAAAGAAAGGGCAAAAACAAAGAGAAAGGAGAAGATAGGATATGAGTGGAATCAGAGAAAGTGGCATTAGTGATGCCATGTCAAAGTTTTTCCTTTTTTTTTCCTTTTCCTCTAAATAATAATAATAATAATTGCTTCAACATGGCTTTTCCCCTTTATTTCCAGCCCTCCAATTGCATCAGCATGACATGGAATTTTGACTATATTTGATATCTTATATTTCGCGTTATTAATATAAGATATATTTATTTAATTTGATTAGATTAAGAAAGTTAGTTAATTATCTCTCCGGTTCTAAATATAAGATAAAGTTAACTTTTTTTTTTTGTGAAATTAAGGAAGCTAAATAAGTTACTGAATTATATCATATGTTATGTATTATTGGATCATATATCAGTTTATAAGTTAAGAAGAATAATTTATAAAAAAAATGATAAATATAAATATTTTAAAGTAATTTAATTAGTTTTATTAATATCACAAAAAAAGTCAAATTTGTCTTATATTTAAGACCGAATGGAGTATGACATGTATTTTCTAAAACACCCTAGTCATCTTTCTTAATTCTATCACTCCCTTTTCTCAATTATTGTTGAGGGAGGATCAACAAGAATAAATTAGAAAAAGATTGACAACTATCAAAAATATATTTTCTATTTAGAAAAAAGACCAACTCTCTAAATAGATTTTATATTAAAGATCAGAGGAAGTAATTTATTTTAAATTATTAAGTCATACCCATAGCTCATAATGCATAACCATTGTGTCATAATCTCTAGATTGACAATATAGTAGTGGTTTCAATCTTATATCACACATTACCCATTTACCAATAGTTCTCTCCCGCCATAAAAGCGATCTTAAAAGTTAAAATTTTTAGTGTTTTCATTTGTTAAATAAAATAAATAAAGGAAAAATTCTAAAAAAGAGTATGTTAACATATGGAAAGGATAAATAAGTTTCAAAAGACTAATATGGGATTTTGAAATGTTGTGCTTTTAAAAAAATGCCTTTTAAGGTTTTTTTTTTAAAAAGAAAGAACCCTCGCTCACGCCGGCAACCGATGCTCTGATGACAACTTAAGTAATGAGATTGACTACTTGAATATATTGATTGACTACTTAAGCTCTGTAAGCCCTATTCGAAGTCGTTGATAAGTTGAATAAATGCAATGACAACTTAAGTATAGCGATTGATAATTTGGGTTCCCAAGGTTGTAAATGATTACACTCAAGTTGTCATTACTTTTATTCAACTTAATCAACGACGCCAAATAGTGTTTAAGAAGTTCAAATAGTTAATTCTATTATTCAAGTTGTAATCAGAGCTCTAGCTATTGGGGCCTTGTGGCGGGGTGGTGCCGGCCAACAAAACTCTGGTGTTGACGAGGGTTCTTTCTTTTTTTTTTTAAAGAAAAAACTTGTGAGGCATTTTGGTAAAAATACAACATTTTAATATCTCATATTAGTTCCTTGAGACATATTTATCCTTCCCATGTGTTAAAAGATTTTTTGAGATTTTCCTAATTCAAATGGTGTTTATATGTCTTTGTCCAAAAATAAATTGGCGAACCGTGAGTTTGCAATATATAAGAGCAACCTTTCTTTTGTTATGAGTAGACTACACTAATGAAAGGCATATAAGCATCCAACTTTAAAATAACGCCGATTGTTGATACAATTTATACAGGGTTAATACAATTTTTAGTCTTTTGAATTTGTTTTTATTTTGATTTTGGTCTATTAAATTTTAAATTATAGGTTTTAGTCCTTCAAATTTCATTCTGTTTCAATCATTGATCCCTATAATTTAATAAAAACTTGGATTATTTTTCCCCTTGATGAACTAAAACTCATAATTTGAAAATTAAGAGACCAAAACCAAAATGAAGGTAAATTTGAGGGACAAAAGATTGCCTTAAACCATTTATATATTTACTAGTTATTAATATAATCAGTTTAATTAATCTATGAAATGTAGTTTCTATAAACTTTTAATTTGATACATGTGTTTTTTTTTATATTAAATCTTTTAATTTTACTCTTTTAGCACTGTATAACTTTGCTCTATTAGCACCTGTATGGAAACTAATTGTTCAGAGAAAGAGTAAAAGCTCAAGTTTGTAGAAGTTTGTAGCAATTTTTATAACATCCCATTTTTTCAATTCTAGGATTTAAGTAATATCTTGATGAAATTAATTTATGGTAATTAAAATTTACCTAGTTATTTGAATAAATAGAATTTACTTAAAATGAAATCAATTTTTTAAAAGAGAAAATTAGTAAATTTGTGTAGGATTAAATAAAAATATGTTTCAGAATGACATATGGTGCCTTGCTCTTAAGAATAATGGTCTCTCCTTGCCTTCCTCCTCATTGTTTTGGCAGCACCAATTATGTCTGAGATGGTAGATATTTTATTAAAATGATAATATTATATCTTTTTTTTTATTCAAAATTGTATCTAGAAATAATTATTGATTGATCATATGAATGATATCATAGTTCATTATTTTGATTAAGTGAAATGTTCTATATATTATCTAATTGTTTTAAATATTATCAGTTTTATATATTTTGAATAAAATATCCCTTGATTGTGGCCCGCACATGATTTGGATAGAGATTTGATTTAGGGTTTTTTTTTTGCCGGTGATTTAGGGTTATTTGCCTAACTAGTAAGCTATTACAAGCGTTGATGGGAGGCTATAAATAACGTAGATCAAATCTTAGAATAGTAATGTGGAAAAACCCACTTATTTGCTTTTTAGAGGTTCCTTGACGAGTAACAACTATTCCAGACCATCACTATGGCCTCGTCTTCCCGTTAGAAAAAGCCATCACCTATTCTATTATATTATAATTCTAACTCTTTCTTGTTCTCTACAATTTTGAGGTTGTGAGATACTACACTCAAAATGGCTATAGCTAGAAGTATTTCATCAAGTTTTTCGCTGCTGCTCTCTGTTATGGGATTTGTACAATATATTTGTAATCTTTATTATTAGATTATTCCAACATGTAGTATCAAAGTAGGCTTTTTCGGTCCCCCTTTGCCTAATATTTTCTGTATGCTATTTTATTTTTCAATTTTAAAAAATAATATGTTAAAGTAGTTAAGTTGGTTGTCCATCAGAATTTGTGTTCGAGCTTACAGGACCGTTGCTCTATTAAAGTTTTTCTGTAAACCTGGTAATGTCCTCCTTTTGGGGTTTTTTTTTTTTTAAAAAAAAATTCAGATTGCATTCGGCTTTGAATTTGATGAAATTGTTGTTGTAAACATCTTCGCCATTGATATTTGGAATAGCAATTAAAATCTTTTAAAACAGTTTTTTAATCATGATTTACGGTATACGAGATAAATATATGAGAAGAGTTTTATTTCAACTTACGTAAAAAACAGCTTATAAACCCACACCCATCCAAACATGCATATTGTTGGCGAGAGGAGAGTGCTTCTCTCTGTTGACCAGCGTCTCATGTTCGCATTATTGAATGGGTTCCAAATTCATTAGATTTGTGTGGCCTTAAAATTATTGAATGGGTTCCAAAACCATTTTGTGTGGGCTTAAAATTGAAAATTTATTATTAGTTTGGCCAGGTTTTTTGTGATATTAATTTTTCATTTTGCTTTTCTGCTATAAACTCAGTGGAAAAGAGATCTCGTACTTCGTCTCAGTTTTCAATTCCAAGAATCAAGGCTTTTAGATTTCTCTTTCTTTGTGTTCTTGTTGATAACATTGTGTGCCTTCATTGACTGTGCATTCTGCCGTCTAAATCATCGGAAAATGATGCCTGGGTCGTCGGAGAACAACGCCTGAAGTTGCTGGCGACGATGACCCTATGAACAGCATTGAAATTTACAGGGAACATAGTCTGCATCGCCATGAAAGGAGCCAGAAATCGCCGCATGAAGGTGCAGTCGGCAGTAGTTCTGTGATGGGTTGCATCCTGGTCGAGGTAGTGAAGCGGGTCGCGTAGGTAAACCCAACTCCATGAAGGAGGTTCCCAAGTGAAACACACCGTTTTACTTACACTAGAAGGCCGGGCTGCGCTCTTTTTTTGGGGCCCGTCATGTTTGGGGTTTTATTCAACCTATTAAAAAAAAAATCCTAGTCTAATTGATTTTTCCATCATTGGGCCACTCTTATTTTGGGCTATGTCAAAAAACACTTTGAACAAACCTTGGCCTTTAAATTCTTGTTCTTTAAATATTTTCAGTTTTGTAGACCTTTTTTTCCGTTTCTGGGCTATTTTGGTTTGTTTTTCAAAAACTGTTTTGGGCTCAATTGATTTGTTCAGTCTTCGTGAAATTGGATTGGGCACTATAGTCATTAATGTTAGAGTGCATTAAGGTTATAATCTAGGGACCTTTTGAGTCATTCATGTGTTTATTTTAATTTTGGACAATCGTTGTCATTCAATATATTGAGTTATTGATATTGAGGCCTTCAACTTTGATTTTTAGATATTATTTTTGATTCAATAAAGTTTTATTAACTCCATTTTTCGCTTAATTTTTGGCAATTTCCATTTCTTCTCAAGAAATTAAACATTTGATTAGTTGTTTGGGTTTAGTTTCTATTTTATCCCATAAATGGTTTACTTGATCAAAATATTTGAATGGTTATTTTATGTGCAATTTTAATTGTTTAAATGTAGGAAAATTAGTTTTGGTTATTTCCACATTATGATAATTTGCAAAATTTATTTCGGTATATCATTTAATTACCTCAATATTTATGTAATAAATTTTAGAAATTTTTTCAATTGTTTGAATTTTGAAAAATTATATTTGAGTTGAAATATGCTGAAAATGATTTCTTAAACAATTTTTTGGATATATAAATCAGTGGGAGGGTTAATTTTTGTTGATCAAATTAATTAGTTAATCCCTCTATTAAGATGTGCATATGTTATATTTAATTTGGATAGACAAAATAGTGGGAGAATTTATCTATGATGACTATTTGGTCACATTTTGTTGATTAAATTAGTCAATTAAATTCTCATTAAAGATCTGTGTATATTTGGAATTTAAATGTACATAGTTGATATTTACGATTAACATGCATCTTGGGAAATAACCATAACATTCTTAATGCTGCATGCGTAAATAATCGCTTATGGATTTTTTTTAAACAACATCAACTCAAATAAGTGATTAATTAGTTTAATCAAAGTGGGAGAATTTCCGTTATTTAGTCACTTTTATTGATTAAATTAATTGTTTAAATTGTCATTAGGTTATTGGTGTATATTTATGTTTTAAATGCATACAGTGTTCGTGGTTAGCATGCTTGTTTTTGGGGGAGTAGCCACAACATACTCAATTTTTGTTGCATGCACTTTTTAATCACATATGACATTATAGAATATCAATTGTAATTAAATATATGGTTATAATTAGTTTTTGCCCACATATAGATAATTATAATTGGATATTTAATTAGGGTGGAATAGAATAGTATTATATTTTTTAAGTAGCCCACATGTATTAAAAAATATAACTGCGTTCTAGATTCATTAATTCAAGATAAATTCATGCTATGCGAATATCTTAGCTCAAAGGTAGACCTTAGTGATACGAATTTATAATTGTATGAGTTACATTGGTAAATATACACTTGTTTATGATGGTTTTTTCTTTGTCTCTTGTAGTTGTTTTGTAAGCATGATTAGGTTCTACTTTGCTCCTGTAGCATGATTTTTATATTTAATTGTTTTGTTTGATAGAATTTGTTAGAGATAATTGTTGAGTCTACAAAGAGATAAAATGTAATTTCTTTATTAAACTTGGCATCAAGAAAGTTCTAGTTCTCAATGATACTAGCATGAGATGTGAGATAACATTATGAGATGTAATTGTTTCATTAAATTAATCTCAATTAAGAGTTGGTCATCATGGATATATAAGGAGCTAAGTCAATAGTTAATTTTACGCTAAAGGACGAATTTAGGAATTTTTATAACTGTTATTACATTGTTTTTGTTGACTATAAAGTGATTTTTCCTAATAGGGTAAGATGTCTCCATTAATTTTGGTGGAACAGATCCTTAGTTTATTATCTTATAAGCTACTATTCCTTTTCATGAATACATGCATGAATATTAAGTATTTATTGAAAATATGTATATATAAGTTTTGCTCATATTTAGAAAAGAATGAGATTCTAAATGAGGGCTATTAAGTTATCTACCTTAAAACTAACATGCATATAGAGTTTAACGTGTTTGTAGTCAAAAGAATTGATTGAAGGCAGTAATAGATATACACTTGTCATTGATTATGTTCTAATTGGTGAAATAATTCATCTCCCCTTATAGTTGATCTTTCACAGTACCCAAATACTATTTGTTTTATAATTGAGTAGTGTCATTTGATGCATTTGGAGTGTATAAAACAAAATTGGGTGGTTAATTTGATAAACAGATGAATATAGTGAAATTAGTTGGAAGAGATAGGTGACATGATAAGTACATCATTAGTGGACTAGAACTTAGTCTATATGTAAAGTTTCTTCATATTTGAATTCATCTAATATAGGTCGAATTGTTGCTAGAAGAAACATAAAGTTAATAGGCATTTTGCATGATACGGTTTTCTTCTTAAAGGACATATTAAAGGCAAATATGTATATTTTAATGAGACTCTAACAAAATTTATGTTTAAATCCTTTTGAAACCACAGAGGTTGAAGTTCGGTTTAAAATATATTATTTCATATAATTGCCTTATAAAAGGAAGAGTGTGGAAGGAAAATATTCTGAGATATTGTGGTTGTATATTTTGGTGAAGATGTAAAGAGGTCCTCAGAATTTAAGTGAGCTATCCATTTTATTTTACAGTTTTGTGTAGTATTTTGAAATGCCAAATTATTTAGGAATGCTAACATTAGTGGGAGTGATCAAATTCATTGAGAGTAATCACATATGGAGGATTATCACCTCTAATGATGGAACATTGATTTTACATGGTACTCACCTTGTTGGGCTTCAATATATCAATGGATTCAGTTGAGACCAATGGTGATTAAAATTTGATAATTCATGGTTACTATGTGATGTACTTCCGGAAATTTGTTAGAATATAAATATTGAGAGTGACCAAAAATTCCAAATGATGAAATTAATTCATAATAGAAGCAAGGTAAGCAACAACATAAATTTATTTGTAAAGTTGCGAGTAATACAAATAAAGTTGTTTGTTATAACTTCTCTATGAAGAATGAATTGACTTAGTGAATTATTTCCTTCTTTATTCATGCATAATTCTTTCCATATTTTCATAATAGTTGAATGTCTATCTTGATTTGGGATGTCATTGATATCTTTCTATTTTGGACATAAGGAGATATGTGTGTGTGTGTGTGTGTGTGTGTGTGAATTAGTAAAGATGGTCACATAAATAATACAAAGAATCTAGTCAACAAAATTAGGAGTTTATTTTGTTATGAGCAAATCTCCCAATAGTGATAGTTAAGATATTGTGATGTGATTATATATAGAACCATATTCAGAACATTATAAGTTTTATTATATCATTTGATTAGTGAGAATTGAGTCATCTATATAGTACAAACTGATGATTCATTTATAGCTGTGTATTCTGACTTAAGGTGTTATAAATGATTAAGTCACCATTATTCAAAGTTGTGATATGACCGTGTTAGATGTGGTATTCATTTGGAATATATGAAGAGATTATTCTCAAAATATTTGAGAATATCATGAGTAACCTATGATCACAAGCATTTAAACATTTATGGATAATGGTGGTTGTTGAGAGTAATATCTATTATGAGAATATGATTAGATTGTCCATATGTCTTTGAAATCATCTTATTCCATCTAATTCAATTTCCAAGTTGTAAGTTTGCTTAAATGTGCGCACAAATTGGCAATGTTGTTACAAAAGAATTTTAGTAGGATTGTCAATCATATTTTTGCTTCAATAATAACTAAAGAGCTACAAGTCATGTGAAACATTACCAAATGTATATTAAGATTCATACTTTGAATATTGTAGAATGATTAGCTTGTTTAGTTTTATAAGATGCGTTAACTATAAAAGAGTTGACATTATGATACATCTTTATATGCTCTAAACAAGTTGTATCATGGAGGGGTGTAAGATTGCTAAGCACTCACTAATTGCTTAGTTTCACCATGGATTGCTTAACCAAGTCATTCTTGGAGGCAAGTTACAAGATTGCCAATTAAGGAATTTCATCAAAGGGTTTTGGAATTATTAAATTAATTCAAACCAATTAAGAGTGTTTTATGACCATAGAGCCAATGCGTCATTAATACATGGAGCATAGATTCTTTAATGAAGAGCATGCTTTTAAAGAAATCAAAGGATTAAATGTATCATCAGGGAAAGATCACATTCAGTGATCTAGATAAGACATTATTTAAGTAATGAAATTCAAGTTGAACTTTGTGGTCTCAATTATTAGTACCTAAAATATGAGATCTTAACAAACATTTAAGTCAAAACCGAATAAACATTTAGGGTTTATTTATTAAGTTTATGACCCATTAAGTAAGAGTAATACTTGTGATGCATGGAAAGTAATACTCAATCGAAGAGGATTTACCACTATGATTCCTGTAATATTGCTTAAATAAACCTTACTCACCAAATGACATCTAGTTGTGGACCAAGTGGGAGAATGTTAGATATTTTATTAAAATGATAATATTATATCCTTTTTTAATTCAAAATTGTATCTAGATATATTTATTGATTGATCATATGAAAGATATTCTAGTTTATTATTTTGATCAAGTTAAATATTCTAGATATTATCTGATTGTTTTAAACATTACCAGTTTAATATATTTTGAATAAACTAGGGAGAATTACCGCTAGGTCCTAAATAAGAAGGAAAATGAAGAAATGATCCCTTGAAATCTGAAAATGAAAAAATGGTTCAAAGAAGTTGTCAATAGAGACTCCTAATGTTGTCAACGACATCCACCTGGGTTGTTAATGGTACCATTTTTTCATTTTTAGATTTCAAGTGACCATTTCTTCATTTTTCGTCTTGCTTGGGACCTGACTGTAATTCTCCCAATAAAATATCTCCTGATTGTGGCCCGTACGTGATTTGGATAAAGATTTGGTTTAGAGTTACCTGTTTGGTTGGTAAGCTATTACAAGCCTTGATGGGAGGCAATAAATAGCGTAGGTTAGGTCTTAATGTGGAAAAACCCACTTACTTACTCTTTAGGGGTTCCCTGATAGGTGACGGCTATTCCGGACTATCACTGTGCATCATTTTCCAGTTAGAAGAAGCTCTGACCTATTCTATTATATTCTAATTCTAACTCTTTATTGTTTTCTACATTTTCAAGTTCTACGTAAGATACTACACGCAGAATGACTCTGGTTAGAGGTATTTTATCAAGTATTTCACTGCTGTTCTCTCTTATGAGATTTGTACAATATATTTACCATCTTTATTGTTAGATTATTCCAACATGAGAACGTCAAGCTACTAGACTCGGTTGAACTGTCAATCGAGTTTGAGAAGGATATACTTCTGAATGAATCCTCAACGGAGTGGCGAAGAATATAAAGCGATATCGATTCCAGATAGATAAGTGAAAGATACACACACACATATATAATGTGCTTCAGTACTATCAGCTAAATCCGAGCACATACCTCAGCTTTCCGATGTACCTAGTACTAGATCTTGATATGTTTTCTGCATCCATTTATATACTATACTTTGTGCATTTTGCCGATAAAAGAAACTTTCCATTTTCAACAAGCAGTGCTGCAAAAAAACAATGTTGAAATCAGAACATGTCAAACACAGAGAGAACCAGGACGTAGTAATTGTTGAATGCATACCTAATTATTTATCTATGGTAACAACAAATTTAATTGGTAATAATGAATGATACGGAATTGTTGCAAGTATTTGGCCTTTGAAATGCCCAGTTAATCGCAAATATTTTACTAAGTAAGAACATGTCTTCACTAACACAGAATCATAGATGAATTTGCTACTCAATAAATGGAAATAAATATTTTGAGGGGCAATTGGAGGTTTCGTATCAGAAAAAAATTAGAGTTGAATATCTTGTAAGTAGTTTGGAAAATAGTAATGAATGGAATCAGTCTTTCATAAAGCTAGGGAGGTTATAATCTTAACAGGAGCAAAAGTTACATTGGCCAAGTAACAAAACTTCACAAAGAAAAAAGACTGACTTAGTTTTAATGAAACCTTAATTTTAATTAAGCTTAAGACAGTTACCACACTGTTTAAAAAACACGGGGCTATTGGGAAAACCTAGTTCCTAGAGGCACCGTAATGGAAAATTCAGTTAAGCATATTTTCATTAATATTCGTACGTGTACGAATCCCATTTCTTTTCATTTAGTGTAATACCACAAAAATTCATAGGATGTGTCACCAAATAGATCAGACAAATGGATTGGCTTATTCAACCAGGATAAGGTCTTCCACGGCTTCACATCACAAAAAACCATTTCATTCCCCATCGTGTCAAAGGAAAATTAAGTTATAAGAAATTGAGCAGAAAATATCCATATTAAAGTAATTAGTAATCAACCATAACTGATAATGTTTGTTGACTAAATTATGCAGATGTAACATCCACCTCACCCTTTTTTTTTCATGTTAGAATATAACTTTTAATAGGAGAGAGATAAAAAATAATAATAAAACTCACTCTCCCTTTTTCTCTCCCGTTGCCTCCTCTAGTCTTGGTTCACGTTGGGTGGTCCTCGCAGCAATGTAATGGGTTGGATGAGAGGGGACCGATCAAAAAAGCAAAATATGGAGAGAAAGAAAGATAAGATAACACGTTTGTTTGGGATCACGTTTGTGACTCTAAAAAGTGTTTATTTACGTAAAATCAGATAAAATTTATCTCATATACTATAAACCATGATTAAAAAATTATTTTTAAAAGCTTCAATCATCATTCCAAACAAAAAGATATTAGAGGAGACATAAAGTTTCGTCAAGAGTACGTTGATGAAATGGGGAGGAGAAGAAATTTTCAGGAAAGTTTTGCCCTTTGACCCATAATTTTTCACACCCATAATCAAATAATCTTTTGAAAAAATATCCTTGAAAAAATTATTCCAACGCATACAGACTCCTTGATTTTTTTAACCTACTTTGAACCATAAGACATACAAGTGAGTTCATTACCCGCATTAAATTTCCAGAGTACGTACCTTATTCGTAAAAATGAATAAATAATTAGATGGAATAGCTTAGATGTTTGACAACAATACTGAGAAATGTAAAATCTGTCCATAATTAATAATTTATAAGTTCAACCTAGTTTTTTTATTGAACCCTTGATAGCGGTGCTATATCCACTCTGGAGATCAAAGGACCTGTCCCAGATCATGACTCCCCCGTACTTGGAAGACTGCCTGATCGCCGGAAGAACTTGAGCAGTCATGACATCGGTTGGAATAAAACCACTACTTTGATCGGATGCCGGAACCCCCAAGAACACTTGATCGGCTTGCACAGCGGTCCATTGGTTCCAAGCAGTCAAAAGATTGTTAATGTCTCCATTGTATTGGCATTGACCGTTGTTATAGAACTGAACCCAAATATAATTGAACAACCCAGTTTTGATTGCTGAGTCCAAGTAAAAGATTTGTGGGATTGGACATTGAGGTGCCGCCGAGAGGATTAGCTGCTGGCTGAATGCCTTCAGAGCTCTTGCCAGCTCGTCCCAATGCTGCCCATCGCCGTTCTCAATGTCGAAGTCGATGCCGTCCAATTGGGCGTCGCCTAAGGGTCGTGAGTCAGAATTTCCCTGGAGGAAGTGGTCCCAGAGGTATTGAGCAAGGTTGCTGGCATCGTCGGCGGAGCTCAGAGAGTAGACTCCGTTGGCACCGCCTAGGGAGAGAAGCACTTTGATGCCTTTGGCTTGGCAAGCTTTAATTTCGTCGCTGAAGACGGTGCAGGTGTTGACGTCGGGATTGCAGTGGCTGCCGAGGTTAAGTTTTGGGGTCTGGCCAGCGCCAAAGGTGGACAAGAAAGCTATGTTAACGAATTGGTAGTTCCCGGTGTTACAGGCGTCCACAAGGGAGCCTTCCTCGCCGTGTTGGCCCCAGTAGGTGGCGATTCCGGCAGCGCAGGACCTCTCAATGAGGGTAGAAATAAGCAAAAGAGGTAGGGACAGAAGAGAAACTTGTTTAACACAAGGCATGTTGATGTGTGTGAATAATCTCTGTGAGATTGGCTTGCTTGGGTGGTTTGAGCAAAGAAGCCAAGGACGATGTTTGTTTTATAGCGCTTGTGGCGGGGCCCAGTAAGTGAAGCGTGGCTTGTGGGTAGTGGGAGAAGAACATTCAAGGAAATTGCTGCGCTATTACATGCCGAATTCTAGGCATGAGCTTGAATTGGACTGGATCGGGTTTGACATCAATTTGAGGTTTGGTCTTGAGAAAATCTCGGGTGGTACAAAGCAGTCGGTGGTCTAGTCTGGTTCAGCACCAACCCGAGGTTGGACTGGACAGACCGGGTCTGGTGGATTACCTGGACTGGTCCAGGACCTAAATTTAATATTTTTTTATTTTTATGTTTTCCTCTTTGGAAGACAAAATTTGAAATTATTAAACACAATTAGGACCACAAAATACCTATAATAATATGAAATATGTCACCAAAAATTAAAACATTATAAATCTATAAGAATATCCAACAACATTCAACAACAATAAAAAAAATATGTTGAGAAAAAATATTTAAACATGATAAATATAAGTAAGATAATAAAAATACCTATAATCATATAAAAATTATCATAAAAAATAAAACTTGATTATAAATCCTTAAAAAAACTCTAACAACATTAAATAAAAAAAAATAAAAAATAACATCTAAATTATAAAAATATTTTTTAAGAAATTGACTTGGATCAGACCAGACCTGTCTAGGTGATCTAGAGAGAAGTTCAACTGAAACAATCGATTACATCCCTTTATATAGAGTCAGAAATCTAACCCTGGTTGCATGACCATGGTTATATTTAACCCTGGTTACATGACCATGGTTACTTTATATTTTCTTTATGTCCTTGTCTTCTTTTGCTTTTGCTTTGTGTCATGTCTTCTTTTCTTCTTTATGTCAAGTTGACTGGAAGAGTAATATGAGTCAATGGACATCCACATATTTAATATTCATAACACTAAGAAAATATTTTTTGCATTAAAATTTTTATTAAAATAAGTTCTATTTACTAATTTACCCTTCTTGTACTAAATCTCTATTGTTTTTGCTAAAATTGTTATAAATAATTTTAGATTTTTCTTTTTTCTTTTTTCCTTAATTTTATTTTCTTCCTTTTTCAAATATATTTGTTTAATATTTTTATAATATTTGGGCACAAGTTTAATTAATTAGTTAGTGTAGATATAAAAAATTTGATTAAAAATTCGATTGATTATTTTAATAAATTCTTATGATTATATATGAATTCATATGATTTGATCATACAGTTATAGGTATTACAAAAAATATTAAGAAATCAAAAGTTGCAAAAGTTTGTTCATAAGTCACTCTTTTAATCAATAAATCAAAATATTTTTTTTTTTGCCAGTCAATAAACCAAAATCACATCCTCAAAAATTCACTTCACTTAATATGAGGGTGTGTGTATATACTAATACTACTTCATGGGTTCTTCCCCCCTCAATTTAGATGTTCCATGAAATAGTTGCTTCTTTGAAGACATGGTCAAGAGTGACGAAACATACTCTCATAAGCTGTAGATATATATTTTTTCCTATATGATTATCTAATTGAGTCAGAATCGAAGGCCAATCAAAGGTAGAACTTTCAAAAGTGTTTTTTGTATTCACACGGTTTTGAATTTGAAATCTTGTGGTTAAAATCCCCAAATTATGATTTTAGAAACACTTTTAAGTGAGTCAAGTCAAAACTCTTTTTACATATTTTGCACGCCATAAAATCAATTCTAAAAAGCTAATCCAAACATATATTAAAACTAATGCTTATTGGTTAAGTTGTAGAATTTATCTGATAAAATTGTAGAGCATATGATCTAGTCACTCAGTGTTTAAAAACAAAAAGAGGAGAAATGAGATTGCATGCATGAATCTCATTTTCTTCTTCTTTTTTCTTCCTCTTTTCTATAAAATACATTTAAAGTGAATTTAATTTTGAAGATATATTTGATTCCATTAATTAAGCCTTAGAAAGGCATCAAATGGTTGATTTTGGGAGATGGGTTTTTGATATTAGATTTAGAAGGCATGGTATGATCCAAGACACTCTTTTTTCCTCCGACGTGTACAAAGAGCTTTATTTCGTATGTGTGTCAATTGCATTTGGCGTTTGGGTCAGCAAAAGAATCGGAGAGATGCTTTTTTTTTTTGGAATAAGATGGCAAGCATTACACTTGTAGTTTACATCTTAACAAAATACAGAGCCAGGGTGGGATAGATGTCGCAATTCCGTAACGATTAAGTCTTTGTTCATGTGGGCCTAGCACCATGTAGGTGGCTCTTGCAGTACAGTGAATTCCGAATGCGCTTCATGATCAGAACGAACAAGGCAGTTAGCACTCCTTAAGGCTTCACGCTTCATATGCACTATCTCCAAATCCCAATACGAAGAGATAAGGGATTGGATGTCGGCTATTTCATCCCTAAGAGGGTGGTCCATACCATAATCAGTTAGTAAGAGATGAATAGCCTCAATTGAGTCGGTGAACAACTTGATTTTTGATAGCTTTAGTGATTTACACATTCTTAATCCAGTACCAATAGCTATGACCTCTGCCAGTGGAGGGTGCGTATCCAATTTTTTTGTTGAAAACCCATCACCCAGTCTCCTCTTTCATCTCGAATCAACCTCCTATTGTAGCTTGATGTTGGTCAGAAATCAATCCATCCACGTCTACTTAAACAAAGTCCACTAGCGGTAGGAACCATCTGCTGTTTGTTTTGTCTTGAATTTGGAAAATGCGGTGCTTGTATTTGCCATTCTCCACCCATCTATAAGATGATATATGCAATGGTTCACCAAGGTTCGAGGCAAGTCACTGACTCCATCAAATGCTTTCCTACATCGATTCTTCCACAGCATCCAGCATGTTAGCCCAAAGATCTTACTCCACAGCCACCGCGCCACTCACTGGGAGGTTGGGTCATTCTTCAGATTCCACCTCAACCATACCTACAAATCACAGCTAAATATATATATATATATAATGGATTAATTAATTGAAGCCATGTGCTTCTTGCTGTCTCACAGTCTCTCAATGTATGTATAATGGATTCCTCACACATACACTCAAAGGGACAATTTGGAGATGTAGAAGGAACATATTTTGCTCTTAGGGTATTGGTTAATATTCTCGCTTGGGAAGCCTGCCACATGAAAAATTTTGCCCTTTTTGGGATGTCCTATAGCCAAAGTGTTTGCCATATTGGGTCGGGAGTATGGTTCGAGCAATTCCATTCCAGCTGGTAAGCATATTTGACACTAAAGTTCCCATCAGATGATGCCTTCCAATAAAAACCATCTGCACATAAGCCCCTTGAAGGTTGAAGGACTTGAAAATCTTCTGAACAACCCATATAGGAAGAAATTCACGCCATTTTATAATATCCCAGGCTCCCATGGGTATAAGAAACTGATTCACCGTCACCTCAGGATCTATCAGATGGAAATTTCTATCCACATACTCTAGCAGGGGTCGATTAAGGGGTAGCTATTTCTCTATCCAAGCATTCGTGTTGGACCCTGTACCTAGCTTATATCTAACTCCTTCCATGAATTTATCCCATACCGAGATGATTGCTTGCCATATTGTAGATTGTTGGTGCTTCTTCTCAACCTTGGGGTATTTTCCATCACCACACCCATATTTACTCTTTAGACATTTAACCCAAGAGCATTCGGGCGGGTTAATAAACACCAACATAGTTTCATGATGAAGGCCATGTTTTGACAATGAAGATCCTTGAGTCCAAGTCCTCCATGTCGTTTCTCTCTTTTGATAGAATCCTAGGCTAAAGGGTGTAATTTCCTTACTTAGTAGTCTTGGCACCAAAAGAAATCTCTTGAAGGACTCCTTTTAGCATGAGAACGGTTTGCATTTGGTAGGCGGGGATTGATGAGAGATATGATTTAATTAAAACTATATGTCTTGCTATATTAGATAATTTCTCTTCCACCCTGCTAGTTTCTTATGAATTTTTTGGATGAGCGACACAAAAGTTACCTTGGTGGCTTTTTAGTGCAGAAGGGGAACTCCAAGGTATTTGCCTAGATCCCCAAACTTTGGCTGTATGCAATGGCTTGATTCAAGTGGACATTCCGGGATGCAAACATCTTCTATTTCTGTAAATTCATACGGTGACTTGAGACCCACAAAAGAAACTTATGATATTTCTAATTTCTTCCATTTGTTCATTCGAGTCCTCACTAAAAAGAACCAAGTCATCGGTGAAGAACATGTGAGATATCAAGGGTCCGCCGGTAGTAAGTTTCAGGGGCTTCCATCTTCCTTCCTCTACTTCATATTGGATTAGTTGACTTAGTCATTCTATAGCCAGTATAAACAAAAGCGGGCTCAACGGGTCTCCTTGTTGTACACCCCTTGAAGGAGAGAAGAGTTTGGAAGGTGAGCCATTCCAAGATACCCTTATTGAAGTGGATGACATACATGCCATAATGAGATTCACAAACTCTTTTGACAACCCCAAGCTACTAATGGTGAATTGGAGAAAACCCAACCTAGCTTATCAAAGGCTTTTTCCATATCTACCTTCATTGCAACATATCCTTTCCCTTACTGTTTAGTACGCATCATGTGTATAGCCTCCTGAGTAATGATGATATTCTTGGCACCTTGGCGGCCTGTAATAAAGCTGCATTAGTTGGGCAAGATCAAATAGCCCATCACCTGCTTCAATTGATTGACTATTACTTTGCTAACAATTTTGTAGCTTACATTGCATAATGCAATAGGATGAAATTCCTTAAGTGTCTCAGGGTGGTTCACCTTCGAAATCAAGGTAATATTTGTGTGATTTATATCAGATAACTTGGATGGGTCTATAAAAATTACATACACCAAATCAACTATTTTATAGCCAATTACATTCCATTGAGTGTGGAAGAGGTGTGCTTGAAGACCATATGGCCCAGGGGCTTTGAAAACACCCATATTAAAAGCAATATTTTTGATCTCCATATCCAACACATTCCTTTGTATTGATGCTATTTGACTATCACTGAGAGTGGGAAAAGGTTTCGGCCAGCTAGTAGTATTTGGCACATTAGGATCTCTGGTGTATAAGTGTTTGAAAAATTAAAACGCCATGTTCCCAAACATTCTTAATCATACACCCAATTATCATTTATGTCCTAGAGAGCATCAATATAATTCCTTTTCCTTTTCATAATCGTTATGCCATGGAAAAAGTTTGAGTTCTTATCCCCAAATTGCAGCCATTTACATCTTGCCTTTTGGTGCCACAAGAACTCCTCTTGGTTACTTAGCTTCACATATTCAAGTCATTGGGATTTTTCCAATCTATAAAGACCATTCTGAGGATTATTTTGTCTTACTTTATCAATGCCCTCAAGTTTTCTCAAAACTTTACACTTCTTTCGGGGGATATTTCCTACTACCTTGGCATTCCACTTTGAAGTGATCTCTTAAAAGGTCTTTAGTTCCTCTAACCAGTGTTTCTCATTCCATGCCTCTTTCACAATTCTAGGAAAATTAGATTCTAAAGCCCATGCCACTTGATATTTATAAGCAAAGGAAAACTTGGTCATTTGGTTGTTGAACTCGTCGAAAATGGCAACCACTCGATGATCTGATTTGAATCGTACATGATGATAAGCTTTAAATTGGTAATGGATTTATTCCCATTCAAAGTTACAGAACGCCCAATCTGACCTCTCTTCAACTCCAGTTTTTTCTCATGTAAACCAATAACCAACTACTGGAAACTCTATCAATTCATATTGGTTGATGTACTGTTTGAAGGAAACTATCAATTGGTGAGTTGGTCTGGTCCCTCCTCTCTTATTCGTCTCACTCATAACAACATTAAAGTCACCTAAAATGAGCCATGGTCCCTGTGTTGTTATTGCTAATTGACATAAATCTGCCCGTAGAGGTCTTCTTGTAATTGTGGTATCCCCATAGACAAAATTAAAAGCGGTATAAGTTACTTCTCCAGATACATAATTTGTAATCCTGCAGTGCACAAACTTGGTGGAAGATATAATATATTCAACATTAGCCTTTGAATCATTCCACAATATTCATATGCCTCCTGCAAACCCTGAGGCCTCAGCTTTAATCCAATTTGTAAAGCCCAATCGCCTAACCATTTGCTCAGCTCTATCTCTACTAATTCTAGTTTCAAGTAAACCTAGAATATTTATATCATATTTATTTACAATCTCTTTGACAATTCGTGGAAATGATTTACCTCCCTCTCCATGACAATTCCAAGAAGCGATAATCATTGAGAAAATATAAAAAAAATAGTGGAGAATAAAGACAATACTTACCTGTCTGGAGGCTCACCCGCCACTTTGGTCGACCACTGCATTTCGCTATCCATAAGCATACATCGGTTATAATTTTCTTCATTCGTAGGATGTCCTGATATCCCTACTACTTCATGCAAGGTAGATTCATTAAGAGATTTAGCATTTGTGGTCAGGATATCATTCGCTGGGTAATTTGATTAAGCTTTGGGATTAGAATCTTGCTTACTTGGATTAACCCCGTGCACTCTCCTTGTTTTGATTGTTGGACACTAGGACTTTGGTTTCTTTAGAGTTGAGGTCTCCACTAACCACATAAAGTGTTCATTGAGAGCCCATACGTGGCCCAGCATTGGGCTTGCTTGTTTGGGTTTTTCCATCACTCTTCCCATTCCCTGTTTTATTATTCTGAGTCATCGAATCTCTCCTTCATCCACTGGGCTTTTTATTGGTTTTCCCTTGGCCTACTTTAGTGTCTCCATTTTTATTAACCTCATTTGCTCGATCGTACCCTCTGCTATTTTAAGGATGCACTTTTCTATTATGTACCTCCTTTTATTCCTCGTACACCACGACTGCCTTGCTTTCATCATATACAGAGATATGCTTTGCTCCTACTTTATTCATCGAGCGCGATGCCTCTCCTTCCTCTTCTCCCAAGTCAACTAACGCTGCAAATTTTGTTTGGTATGTACCCCTGGACCCTTTTTCCCCTACTTTCGAACTAGATCCATTTTATCTAACTTGACCTTATTTGTGTCAGATCTTGGTATTCGCAATTTAGTGGACCCTTTGACCAGCATCTAAGGTCTAAATCTGTCCTTTTCTGCTGGTAATGTATCGCCCATCAACATTCTGGTCATGGGAGGTAATAGAGGAACCTGGTTTTGATCCATAGACGACGATGTGGTGCCATTTGGAGCATGGGTCTAAGGGCAGTTATCCTTCTTGTGCCCGTACCTTCCACACATAAAGCATATAAGCCTTAAGCCTTTGTATTCAATATTGAATAGTGCCAATGAGTATATTACCCTGTGGACCAATTTCTTCTACAAATCAATCTTGACATAGATTCTGGCAAATTTTCCTCTTGCCACCTTCACTCGGCCATCATCAACATTGGCAATGATATGTAAGTCGACTTTTAAAGTCTTACCTATCATATTCCCCAGCCTCCACATGTATTTTTTGGTGTATTATTAAAGATATATGTTTGGTATTCTTAGCCATGTTGCAATACTTCCCAGAGAGTTATGGAAAGGGTCAAAATATAGTTACCATCACTGTACAATAATACTGTGCTGAGCAATGACCGAGGGTCCTTTGAAAAGAACCTTCTTGTATTTACTCCCCCAGCTTTCATTAGTGTTAAACCTTACCACATAATAATTGTTTGGTAGGTCAATTAGCTTAAAATCATTAAAGTCCCACACTTGTCCTAGGTGTTCCCGGAGCCTGTAGAAATAATTGTAATTCCCAGTACAGTAATAATAAGAGCATTATTCCTTGGCCGACAGCCCTCATGAAAGTCTTTAATAGTATCCTGCATGACTAGATAAATATCCATCAATTTCTTAATCTCCTCTGTGGGTTCAGGAAGTTGCCATTCCTGGTCTATTATATATGACAGTAATGGATCTTCCTACATCTCTGCATTTCCATAGGTTACGTCGTTAAGTCTTGTCCCTTACAACCCAAGAGTAAGTCTCTGTATGACGTGTGTGTTTGGGTTGGTAAGGAATGCTGTTGCTTAGTCTCGCTGTGATCGTGACAAACTCCAGCATCAAGCATGTTATCACTCATGATGACATCTTCTTTAATCTCCTTCTTAGATTTTTTTGCATTAACTAGCGTCGCATTTTCATCCTTGGCTCTATTGGTGGCATTTTCCAACAATGTGGTTCTCCCATCAGACTAGCAAAGCCGTGACATGTTTCTTAGAGAAATGCTTTTCAACTTTAACTAAATAGATCTAAAAATGAAGGAGAAGAATCTAAGAATAAAGAAAGAGCAAAAACAAAGAGAAAGGAGAAGATAGGATATGAGTGGAATCAGAGAAAGTAGCATTAGTAATGCTTTGTCAATGTTTTTCTTTTTTTTCCTCTTTCTCTAAATAATAATAATAATAATAATAATAATAATAATAATAATAATAATGCAAACTGCCTCAATATGGCTTGTCCCCCTTTATTTCTAGCCCTCCAATTGTGTAAAATCCTTTCCTTATACACAATAATTAACTATGGACTTGATAAAAACCATTTTTTTAATATATTATTATAATCATTTACAACCTCTACCATGGTAATAAAAAGATTACAACTCATCTTTCAAAAGATTACCATGGTAGAAAAGAGTTCAACTAACTATTTGAAAACTATTTAACTAAATAATATCTCATCATATATTAAAATATCCATATCAGACCAAATTATGGTTCCAGCAATTCACAACACATCATAAGGCCCGCAAGCCATCCAACCTCATCAAGAGTAATTAAAAATATATAGTTAAAATATCAAATCTCCAAAATAAATCAGAGTATGCAAAATGAGCCATAACGTGGCAATATACAATAATCCAACATATATTATAAAGATAGAAGCACTACTTTTAGCAGAAGTAGTTTAAGCTTTCGGAGTCTTCCCTGATGGACCCGCACGACAACTATCACCTGGAAAAATGTTAAATCAATGGGGTGAGACAAAAGCCTCAGCAACCAACAATCCATCTCATTGGGCATAAGAGTAAGTGCACATGAGGCACCAAGTGGGACAGTTATAAAATCATATCATTATTAAAATGTCATATGTCCACATGTATACACACACATTAATTTACCATATTATAATCCCATTATCATATTTATCACATAAGTATATAAGAATCAATATACAATAATTTATTCTTTATCCTCCCTTATTTCCTCTCCTGCCTTATTTCCTCTGACTGAACCCATGGGCTAGCACTGACCCATATGGCTGGTAGTTTAACTTAACAAGCTCACCAATCAAGTGATATGGACCGGCCAAAATCCACAGAGCACGAGACCGGACCATGGGTTCCCCCTCTAAATATATTAGTGGGGTGTCAAGGCCCTACTGAACACAATTGGGCGAAAGGACTAACCAGTGTACACTTGGAAGTCCACCACCTTATTACCTCTTTTTGTACAAAAGTTCACCCCCTTATTTCCTCTTTAAGTAACAACCCATCAAATCAACATCCACCATCCCCTCTCATATCAATATGTGTGATTATAACAAATCATTATAAATTCTCAATTATCAAAAGGATCTTTTCAATCTCATAAATACATACCAATTCATATAATAAAATATCACTACTCATTTTCTCAGCGAAAATAAGTCCCACAAGACTATTTCATTAACAACATATTTTCAAAGTCCACATCACATATCAATAGCCAAATTTATAATTCTATGTAATTAAAAATCACTCACAAACATCATACAAATATGCACAACAAGAGGAAAGTGGTTACCTCTCGCCAAAGCAAAATTATAACCACAAGCTCCTAATCCAAGAGCTCAAATACATGCCAAAAATCAATCTACAACAATTAATTTATTATACATTAATAACTCCTTGAGTTATTGGAAAAATTAATTTATTTAACTAAATTCTAAAATTTCTAAATTTTGAATTAATTACTCCAAAAATTCCAATTATAAAATTTGAATATTTTTCTTAATTCAAATAACCTATTCAAGTAATTGATTATTGTTAATTTCATTCCAATACATGAAAATCCCAAAATTTTAAGTTTAAGATCTAAAATACTAAATTATAAATCTTCATCTAAAAAAAATCTAAACCGATTAAAATTCACTATTAATCATCCTCTACATTTCTATAGTCTTGCTCTTTAAAATTTGAATTTTTGAATAAATATATTACAAAATATTTATTTGAATTATATGGAAAATTGGAGATAAAGGACCAAAAAGTAAAGATGCATAAGGACTAAAGAAGAAAATGAAATTCTGCATGTGGGTAATGGTAATTGTGACAGAAATTTGGGGCCTTTTTATGTAATATTATCCCCTACTTTCAGTGAAACCATATCAGCAGAAATTACAGAAAAGTACCCCGAGTTTCTAAAATTCCAGTTTAATCCAAAAACCCGAAACCTACAGTCTTTCACCAAGGAATATATCAGCAGAAATTACGAAAAATGACCCTGAAGTTTTAAAATGATAGTTTAGTCTAAAAATCCGAAAATCACCGTCTCCCTCCGCTGAAACTGATTTTCTGGCTGCTGAATCACTGATATAAAATGAGGGAAAAATCTAAATATGATCTTAGAGGGATTTTTCGGCATCTTGTATGTGATTTGATGAATATTGCATATCACAATTTAAAATAAAGGCATTGAGAGTCTTTTTGCTCATTTTATCCATCGTTTGCCCAAAATTCTAATTCTAGATTATTCTCTAATCAGTAAGAAATCACTATCATGAGAAAGATAAAATTATTTAGAACATTTTTCATAAAAAGAGTTTTGTGATCAAAAGAGAATTTGAATACCTTATTAATCTCCGAAGAACTAAAATTACTTCTGCCAGAACCTCACCCTCCGCCTTCTGGAAGACTTCACGCAAGGCGTGAAATGGTGATTGAGGGGGTATTTATAATACCCCCTCCTCATTCATGTGGCGCCAAACCTGGCGCCACTTTTAATTAATTAATTAATTAATTTTTAAAAACATAATCATTACTTTTTCTTTTCTTTTTCTTTTTGTTTTTTTAAATAAGAACAATCATTATGTCTTATTTTCCACCGAAAGCTTTTGGTGGTCTCTCCCCCTTCCCTTCTTTTTTTAATATATATATATATATATATATATATATTTTAATTAATTAATTCTAATTTATAATTATATTATGAAAATAAAAATGAGGATGTTACAAATTGCATCAACATGACTTGGAATTTTGACTATATTTGATATCTTATACTCCATGTCTTTAATACAAGACATATTTATCTAATTTAATTAGATTATGAAAATTAGTTAAGTTAGTTAACATGACATATTTTCTAAAACACAATCATCTTTCTTGATTATCTCATTCTCTCTCCTCCTTGATTGTTGTTGAGAGAGCATCAATAAGATTAAATTAAGAAAAGATTGACAAATATGAAAAATATATCTTATATTTAGAACTAAGATCAACTATCAAAATAAGTCTTATATTAAGGACATGAGGGAGTAATTTATTTTAAATTATTAAGTCATACCCAGTAACTCATAATACATAACCTTTGTGTCATAATCTCTAGATTGACAATATATTATTAGTGGTTTCAATTTTACATGACACATTACCCTTTTACCAATCATTCTCTCTCATCATAAAAGTTAGGGAAAATCACTTAGAGGTCCCAAGAACAAAAAAAAATCACAACAAAGTCCCAATGCAAATTCCAAAATCAGAAAAGTCCCAAGGACTTTTGTGTGATTAATTGCTAAAGTGAAATGACAAAGTTGCCCCCAAGGAATAAAAAAGAAAAGGCACAAGAGGAGGAGGGATGGCGCGATTTTTCTCATTAATGAGAAAGAGAAAATAGACAAAGGCTATGGTGGTTGGAGCTGCAACGTTGAAGGGATTAATTGTGGTGTTCATGTCCTTGGCAAAGGTTAAACTTTGCAATCTTCATCTACTATTAAAGAGGTAGAATAGTGATTTTTAATTTTTTTTGGTGCGCACGTTGGCTGTATTGAGATTGAGAGTTTGTTAAAGGTCGGAGCTTGGGCTAAATAGTGGACTATGTGGTAAGAGGTAGATAAGTAATACTAAGATTTTGCTAAAGATATGATCTTGACTATTGAAGTTGGGGTTTCATTGTGGTTGGATTGTGTGAATTTTATTGTGCTATGTTTTTAGGGAAGGTTACAGAGGGCTTGGTTTGTTTTATGTGGGAATGGTTGAATGAGATGGTGGTTTGTTTGCTGAGAAAACGCTAATGTGATACAAAAGAGTGTTGTTAATACGTGCATTTGTACTTGTTAATATTGTTGTTGTAGTTGTTAATACAGAATATGTGTTTTGTTTTTGGGCAAAGCAATAGAGGGGATGCTCCATTTTTAGGCAAGGTAACAGAGGGATTTCTCTATTTTAGGTGAGAATGATTGAATGTGATAGTGGTTTATTTGATTACAAAATGCTAATATGATATTAAAAAAGTGTTGTTAAAGTGTTGTTAATATATACATTTGTAATTGTTAATATTGTTGTGGCAGTTGCTAATACGAAGTTTATGTTGTTGTGAAAATTCATGATATGTTGTTGTGACAAGTAGGACATTGTTTTTTAGAAACTCCTGCAGGTACAACAATTAGCTTTTGAAAATAACTCATGTAATATTGAAATTATGCATTATGACTTTTGAAAACCGTCATCAACTATTGTAAAAAATGGCATAATAAGTTGTAAAAAAATAGGCACAAGAAGGTGTTAAAATCCTTATAAGCATTTGTGATAGTGGAGAGTTGTGAAATTTATAAACTCCTATGGGGAATTACATTTTTACTTGTAAAAATGACTCATGCACTTGATAAAAAAAAGGCAGAAGAAGTTGTTAAAAACCAAATCAGCAATTGTGACATGGGAGTTATACACCCTTTCAGGAATAACTCAAACTATTGTAAATATGACTTATGCACTTATAAAACAAGGCAGAAGTTGTTAAAAACCAATTTTGTTGTTGTGATAGACCCCACGGAATAACCCATGCAGTTGTGAAAGTTGGAGTTGTGAAGATTGTCATTTCAGTCAAGCATGAAAATGAAGTTGTAAAAATGACCCAGGAAGTTGTAAAAACACGCTTAACCAGTTGTTAAAAAAGGAATGTGCAATTGTGAAAATTGGAGTTGTGAAAATGGTCATGTCATTCAGGCATGAAAATGAAGTTGTAAAAATGACTCAAGAAGTTGTAAAGCCATGCATAACCAATTGTTAAAATAGGAATATGCAGTTGTGAAAATGGTCATTTCATTCAGGTATGAAAATAAAGCTATAAAAATGACTCAAGAAGTTGTAAAAATATGCTTAACCAGTTGTTAAACTTCTGATAAGCAGTTGTGAATGAAGGGACTTCTGAAATTTCAAGAAAACTGAATGCATAAAAAAGAGGTTGTGAAAATGGCTAATGAAGTTATTAAAATTATTATTAGCAGTTGTGAACGTAGGGATTTGTCAAACTTCAAATTAACTCATTGCATGAAAAATAGATTGTCAAAATGACTGATGAAGTTGTTAAACTCCCGATTAGCATTGCCATTCAAAATCAAACTTGGTAACGTATAATTTGTCCTAACTTGGCACCTGCACAAGCCATTGAAAAAGTTGTCAAAATAGCCACATATGATTGCCTTTCCTACAAAATAATATAAAGTTGGCAAAATAGTTACATATTTACATAACAGGAAGTCTTTCCTACAAAATAACATCACAACTGCTATGTGTCTTTCTTCCTCTTGCTTTGTCGGTTGCCTGCTACAATGGACAACACCTTTTGTGCATGTATGTTCTTCTTATGTTCGGCATTTTCTTCTTAACCTATAATATAATTACTACTTCAACTACCCACCACCAAAAACATAAGACATGCATGACACCCAATAGCCAGAGATTACTTTGCAATACAGAACCCCAAAGCATACAAAACTCCCCACACAACTCTATATATATAGCAAGGGATTACTAACTACTTATCAGGAAGGATGGAAAATAAGGGACTAAAATGGCACATGGTAGTCAATGGCATGTTGGGCAATGTAGCAAAGGGGGTTACCGAACCTAAGGCATATAATGCACAGAAAATTGCCACATTGAAGTGATATGAACTCACATAAATATACTACAAAATAACAATAATAATGCAAATCAAAATCTCTAGTCGTAAAAGTGCCAAGCTTGATGTTTAAAAGTTCAGGAAAATGAAAAAAAGGTTTATATTCAACATAATTGATAGTTGCTAACCTAAATAGGTTGTGCTAGAAATTGAGAAAAAGTGAAACCCATTCTTAATGAAGTCATGAAATATAGACAAAATTTGAACATGAACAAAATAAAGTATTGTAACGCTGTGAAACTATAGAAGAAAAAGAGAAATCAGAAAATTTTAAGCACTTATTGCACATGTTTTGATGTTGTTCAATTCTAAAGGCCACCCTACAACTAACATATGATATTGCACCACAAGTAATAAACGCATTTTAGTATATTGTTGTGCCTTTTGACTCACCTTCTCTATTTAGTTTTGATGAAGCGGCGAGCAATGACGGATCCTGGTGGTGTAGAGGATAGATGGATACTGGGGGTTGGGAGGACTGATGCACGCTATGGGTTTGGAGGACCGATGGTGCCTCGGGGTTTGGAGGAGCAACGGAGGCTGGGTGTTCGGGGGAATAACGGAGGCTGGGGCTTCAAAGGAGAGTCGGACGAACAACGGACTCTGGAGCTTCAGTTCACCAACGGACAATGGGGCTTTGGAAGAGCGATGAATCGACTCAAGATGCAAAACAAACCACTCCCCTCCTCATCCAATGTTTTCAAATTTTAACACATACTCTTCTCAATTCTAAAGGCAACTTTGTCATTTCACATTGGCAATTAATCACACAAAAGTCTCTTGGGACTTTATTGTGGTTTTTTTTTTGTCCTTGGGAGCTCTGAGTGATTTTCCCTTAAAGTTATCTTAAAAGTTTACATTTTTAGTGTATTCATATGTTAAATAAAATGAACTAGTGAATTTGCAATATAAAAGTGTGAACCTTTCTTTTTTAGTGAATAGACTGCACTAATGAAAGGCATATATGTAGTGGAAAACGCAACAATAATATGGTATAACAGGAACAACAAGAGGGAACGAAAATTTGGACAATCTAAGTCACGTCAAAGGACACTGTCTTTAAAAGTTCTTCTGTGATCACCGGCAGAGAGGAAGCGGCACTCCCTAGGATTAAATAGACCCTTCTTGATTTATATTACAGCAACAGAACTGGCGAAAGTTAATGGCAACAATAGCACAAAGAAAAGAAGAAGGAGCAGAAGAGAGGATTTTTTTGTACATTCCGAGTACTCCTTCTCTCGCCTATTTATAGTTGAAAATTAGACAGTGAAGAGGCACATACACACCGGAAAGCACGTCCCTTAGAGACCGAAGAGACACACTGAATAGAACGAGTCTCTTGGCCAAGCGTTTGACCACTGGCAATTTTCGGTCTCGAAGAGTAACGATTTTTAAAGTACCCAAAACAGGGGTTTACCGATAAGTTTCAAAATAAATAAAAATATTTTTAGATGTCTAAAATTATTTTCACAAAAAGTGCCACTATCATGTTTAACTCACACGCAAGGGGGAAATGACCAGATTTCAACTATGTTTGCCTTCTAATGGCCCGTTGTTGTGTGCTCAAGCCCATAACTCTTTTAGCCCTCTTTACAAGCCCAAGATAGTATAGTGATATATATAGGCTTGTGCTCTCTTATTCCCAAGCGATGTGGTACTTGTTTCTTTAACATACCCACTCTATTATTCATATTTTACAACAATCCCCCATATGAGTCAAAGAAACGTGTTGTGTTACCCGCACAAATATAACCATTATATCTAGTGGTCCTTTGAACTATGAACTAGATCTAGATGGATAACACATGATACACAGAGATGTCAGTGGTCCTATGGAATATAAACTAACATCTCTTGGACATATATTAGAGGCATTAAAGGTAAGACTATATCCTCTCTTTTTCACTGTTTATGGCGGTTTTGTGCGTTATGTTGGCCATGCGGTTGCCTGGTGCGTAATGAATGCTCTAGAGATTTTACCACAATCTCATAGGAGAGGCCAAACTCAGCATTCATAGAGGTGGTTTCATATAAGTGTTCCTGCACTATGCATATTGTCTCATCAAACTATGAAATCATTAAGAGCTTTGCTCAACCTACAATAATGCAGTCTAGTACATTCAAAGTGTTACAAGAAGGAACATAAAATATATTTGTGCTAGTCAAAAATGATGAACGACTTGTTCTTACCTATTGAACATTCTTTATAAGATCACCAATCACAAAGGTTGGGTTGCCATCGCTGTCAATTAGCAGTTGGCTTTAGTCCCATTCCTCTTAACACTTCTACAATCATTTTCCTCCTAAGGGATTTTGTTAATGGATCCGCTAAATTCATTTCTAACTTTACATAATTGATTGAGATAACTTCATCCTTTAGCAACTGCCTTATAACATTATGTCTCAATTATATATGTTTACTTTTACCATTGAAGGTTTTGTTCTAAGCCATGGCTATTTGCAGCTTGATGATCACAGTGTAATGATATCACCTAGAGGGATATTCGCTAAGAAGTTTTTCAACCACTCAACCTCAGTACTAGCTAGTTCCATAGCAACAAACTCAAAGTCCCTTGAGGATGGTGTTATAATGTTTTGTTTGGTTGATTTTCGTGTGACTGCACCGCCACCAAGAATAAAGATATAGCCATTAGTGGATTTTTTCGCTTCTGAATATGAGATCCAGTTAGCATAACTATATTATTCTAATACAGTGAGAAATCCACTATATTGTATACCATAATTCATGGTACCTCTCATATATCGTAATAATCTTATGAGTACCTCCTAATGTTTGCTGCCTGGGCAGTGAGTATACTTGCTCAATCTGCACACAACATATGCTATGTTTGGCCTAGTATAGTTTATTAAATGTAATAGGCTCCCAATAATTTGTGCATATTGAGATTAAGCTATTGGATCTCCTTTGTGTTTTGTCAAATGCACACTACTATCATAAGGAGTACTTAGAAGATTTTCATCAATTTGTTGAAACTTTCTCAAAATCTTTTCAACACAATGTTCTTGAGAAAATTGAATCCCATATTCATTCCTTATGATTTTGACACCAAAAATTACCTTTGCTTCTCCAAGATCTTTCATATCAAAATTTGAAGCAAGAAAACTTTTTATCACAAGTACAATATTTAAACTAGTATCAAAGACAAGCATATCATCCACATACAAGCAAATAATTACACAATCGCCATTCACAATTTTTGTCTAAACGCATCTTTCTACTTTAACAGTAGAGAATCCACCACTTATCAAAACTTGATCTAATTTTTCATGTCATTGTTTAGGTGCTTGTTTTAGGCCATATAATTGTTTAACTAACTTACAAACTTTGTTTTCTTGCCAATGAACTTTACATCCTTTATGTTAGACCATATAAATTTCCTCTTCTAGGTTACCATTTAAAAAGACTGTTTTGACATCCAGTTGGTGAATAACAAGATTATGATGAGACTATTTCCACCATGAGGTATATACTAAATAACATTATTGTTAATCCCCAGGTGATATCGCACGTACCCGCAAGTTCATCACATTTAAAGTGATTATTTACCTTGTTTCTGTAATTTATTTGAGACACGCCAAAAACCAATATTTATGCAAGGAAATTAAGCATATTAATTTGTTTACATCATGCAAGTTATAAAAGGCGCGGCTATTAATCGGAAGACTCCCAGTTCACACCAGCCACTTCTTCGTGTTTTCTTGTCAAGTGACACATCAACAATTTTTTTAAAGAGGGCCTGGATACAACATTAGATGCAAGTGTGAAAATCAAAGCTTCATAATTAAGATTCCAGAACTGAGACAATTAGTACCTTTATACTATTAAAGCCAGCTTTGGCGCTAGCTTCAGTAAAGATGGCATTTAGTTCACGGGCTTTAGCTTCCCCTTCCTATGTGGAGACTTGCCTGTAGGTTCATTCATACAAATAGTTCATAAATATGAACCCAAAACATAGGACAGGCCATAATATCAATATGCCATTTGATTAAAGTCATATGTATGATTCTCTACATTATTAGTCATCAATTACCTCTGATCCACAAGGTCAGTTTTGTTCCCCGCAAGAACTATAATTACATGACTACTTCTCTCTCTTCGCACCATATCAATCCAATATGATGTGTTTAAAAAAGTCCGCGGGCCTACAAAAGAAAAATACAGAATGGACAGTTAAAAACAGTGTTCTGGCAAAAATAAATTATGCACACATGATTGACCCAAGTCCTTCAGAGAGATCCAAAAATGTGATTAAATATCATAATTAGAAGCTCTCTAGTTTATTATTGTTGTTAATATGAAAGAGCTAGCTGTGGAGAAAATATTCACTACTAATTAAGAGAACCATATATCGTGAATGGTATACTTGTAACATCGTAGGCAATAACAACAACAGATAAACCTTTGACGCAGATTGAAATATGACATCTAATCATCTATCACTTTCCCGTCCACCTGTATCGTTGTTAACTGGCACGCGCATGAAAAGACATTACTAAAAATAATTTTTTACTAATAAAGAAATAATGGAGTCATATCCTTTGGTAAGGAACCCATAAATTAGGGCATAAGTCCTCACATTGATTCACCAATGTGTATCAATCAAGAAGGAGGGCATAAATCCAACATAAAGAACAAGATAAGTGTGAGCCATATGATACAGATATTCCAAGATGCCTTGTGAATAATGGCATCTTGTTTAATATTCTCCAACTTCAACACTCATTTTCTTGATCTAAATCCAAATCTTAAGGCATAAAGATTTTTAAGTTTAAAAGTGAATAATGGCATCTTGTTTAATATTCTCCAACTTCAACACTCATTTTCTTGATCTAAATCCAAATCTTAAGGCATAAAGATTTTTAAGTTTAAAAGTGCATTATGGTGGGATTAGAAGGTATCAAAATAAAGTATTGGACTTGATATTAAATTGATAGTTTCCCAAAACTGAACCAAAAAAACAACTTAACTTAGCAATCATGAAAGTTCACAATCTGTAAACGCATTTTCAGTATATGAACTTGGCATATATGTACAGCTCTCTAGTGTGGAAGGTAGTTTAATTTCTAAGAGGGAATTAAATCTGATGTGTCTCGACTCATCCTATACCCCCAGTTGAATAAGTACTACTCCTTCGGTCATTAATATAAGGAAAATTTACCTAATTTGATTATATTAAAGAAGATGGTTAAGTTAGTTAATATGACATATATTTTCTAAAACATATTAGTCTGATCTTCCTTAATTTCCTCATTCCCTCTTCTCTTTGATTATTGTTGAGGGAGTATTAATAGGGGTAAATTAGAAAAAAAAATTGATAAATATGAAAAATTTATCTTATATTTAGGACCAAGATCAACTCCTCAAATATGTCTTATATTAAAGAGAGGAGGGAGTAATACTTATCTATACACGGGAGGAAGCAAGGTACTTTCTTCGATGAAAAGTTATAAATATAAAAGTTTAGTGTTGTCATGTCTCTATATATTTATGGAATATGAGCTAAATTAGAATGCTATTATAAAAGCATTTGCACTCCCATGCCCACTCATTCATTTAAAAATTCAAATAATGAAATTTTCTTTGTAAATTCATGCATTCCCCCCCTCCATTTTGAATTCCCAAAATGATGATGCCCGCATCTTACCACCACTGAAATCGAACAGTCTGATCTTCAAAATCCACAGTTTTGAGTAGAAAATCAACACCAATCGTAGCCTGTTCACGAAAGGGGGGAATCTGAGTATAATCTAAAGATGAAATGTAAACTCAATTTTGAATAAAGGTTTGACAAAAAAAACACACAAAAAAATTGAATAAAGGAAATTAGCAAGTGCTGAATTTTACAGGCTTATTATGCTTATAAAGCGACCTACAATTGAATAAAAACTGCTAAGTTCACACAAACGTGCACCCATTGAGAGGAAAGCAAAAAAAATGGAAATGATCTAAATAACCCGGATTTACACTTACATCGTGCGTGATGTGCATCCTAATTAACTATCACGGTGAATGCATATCTATAAGAAATTGGGCGTATCTGCAGTGGGGCGGTTTATCTCTGAATACTCAAACCAACTAGATCACAGTAACAAACATGATTATGGACGTGTAACAAATACACAAGTAGGGGTGGAAATAGGCTAGATTCCTTTTAGAGGCTTACAACTTTGCTTATTTGAGGGCCGATAAAGCATGACTTGTATTGCAAAGTGGCCAGGCTAAAGGCCTATTTGGAGGCATGCTTGTTTAAATAAGTTAGGCTTTTTTTTTTGAAGACCTAGCCTGTTTAACACGCACATAAATATAATGTTTGCTTTAATATAGGGAAATTGAGAATGGAGGACCTGTGGAAAAAGACATTTATTGGAAAGGATGATAAAAATTGTAATTATTTAGAAGGAATAAATAGAATAATATAAAATTAAAAACAATAAAACACCCCAAACAAAATATTATACATCCTCTCCCACATTCTATTCTTTGTGACATTTCCCACACTCTATTTTGAAAACTAATATAAAGTTTTAAAATTTTACTAAATTAAATACAATTTTTTGCAATTTTTATAAAATTTTTTAAAAAATTACACATTGTTCAGTTTTGTCAAAATTATAATTTTATTTTTTGAAATCAGCACAAAATTTAATTAAAAATAAAAATTATATAATTTTAATGAAACTCAAGATCTCTATCAATTTGTTGTATAGATTAAAGAAAAGATATATATGTCTAAAAACTAAAAGTAAAATTCACGCAACGTTAAACCATTCAAAGAAAGTTTCTATGATTTACTTTTAGTTTAAAAAAATTTAATTTTTTTTTTAAACTTTATACGTCCCAAATTCAATTTGGGACGTCAAAGTAATTTAAAAAATTTTCTTACGAGCTATATTGAATATAAGAGACACTCGTCCGTTATATTAAATAAAGGAACGTTTTCCTTCCCCCTGTCTCTCTCGCTCCCACAACATTTTTCAATTTCTCTAAGAAGAGTTGCAGAGAGAGATTCACATTCTATAGATTCAAATGACTTTTTCTTTCGGTGTTCTCGCCATCCTCCCCCCTCATCATGCCCTTCGATGCCCCTATTTACGACGGTAACTTTCTCTTTATCACTTCTCAAATATTACATGCTTGTCTGTTTATTATTATTATTATTATTATATAAGTTCCTCTCTTTTTTCACAATCAGATCTGGTACAGTGCATCTGGGAAAAAATGGATTTTTGAATTCTAAAGTTTGACTAAAAGAAGTTTTAACAAAGCTAGAAAAGTGGTGGAAGTGTGGTGATGCCAAAAAAGGAAATTCCAGAGCCAAAAAGAGAATGGAGAAAGCTAGCATTTATGTTCAACAAAACTATTGCATAGAATTCTCGTCTGGAACTTGTGCTTGCTTCCATAATAGATAACCTCAGCATCTAAAGGAAATTTGAAATTCAAATAACTTTAGATATCCCTTTTTAAAAAAAATGGACATCTAAAGTGGAGACTTTGGACGTCCCTATTTCAAAATTGGGACGTATAAAGTCCCACTTTAGATGTCCATTTTTCAAATTTAGGACGTCTAAAGCCCCCACTTTAGACGTCCCTTTTTTTAGGGACACCTAAAGTCCCACTTTACTACGCCCCTCACATAAACGTTCCCTTATTTTTGGATGTTAAAAATGTCAAAATATGGACGTTAAAACCCCTGTTTTGTAGTAGTGATATTTCAACCTTTAGAGACAAGGGATGGAATAAAAATATTACTCCCTCTTATCTTTAAAAACCAAAATGTCATTAGAACGAGGAGCTAGGATGATACAATTGATATTAGAGTGAGGTGCTGAGATGTTACAATTGGTATCAGAGTGAGGCGTTAGGATGTTACAATTGGTTTCAGAGCCAGGCTTGAGTTGATTGTGGGTCAGGTATGTATGATATATTTTATGGGTTTATAATTGAAGCACAAAGGCATAATGGGATAGCACAATTTTTGGAGTTTCATTCAGGGTAGCGTCATAAAAGGGTTTTCTATGTCAATGAAAAAACATGATAAATTGTTTCTATTATGAACATTTCACAAATCAAAATGTTATTACACCTATCATCGAGAACTCTCCTATTGCATCACTTAGTTTGTGAAGAAGGACTCCAAGTTTGCAAAAGGTGTGATATGAAAGGGTAGTTTCATGTTTCTATGCCAATATAATGGGATTTTTTGTGCCAACTTTTGAAGTCTTAGACCACTACAGGGCAACCCCCAATTTGGCTCCTACAGCGGCACCATAGATGTACAACTACCTAAATAGGGGTTCATGATTTAGAACGCTCGAGCTTACTGTTAGAGCAAAGTCCAACCTTATAAATACAAAGCTCAACCCAATGAAAATTCTAGAACAAGAAAATAGAGCTACGTATACAATGCTCTATCTCATTTAGTCACATGTATAGCACGTGATTCACAACACTTTAGGTTATAGGTTATATATAGGGTGTCTCACAATATTCATTGTAATGAATATCTCTATTATTTTATTCCTATTTTATCTCTATAACTTATTGTGGTATCAGAGGGAAACCCTTCCCTGTGCCATCGATATACCTTGATTTTTGATATTTTTCCTTGTCTTCCTCACATGTCACTATATCGTTTGATACCTCCCAGCTACTGTTCGCCGTTTTTCTTACCGCAAGTATACAGTTCACAAGTAGTATAAAAAGTTTTTGTTTCCACAAGAACTAGAGCAAAAGTAGGCTAATTAAAGCAATTATGCTCTTAGTTAGTTTGGGCAAGGTCATTTTGAAATTGTTTCACTTTTAGCAAACAAATTGGTTCAAAACAAGCTTAATCGAAATAAACTAAATTAAAAGTAGATTCTTACTTGAAGAAATTTAGGCTTTCGGATTTCTTCTCCCCTCTATACTTTATGAAACTAATTATTTCCCTATCAATTAGCTTTAATGAAAAATCAAGTGTTTGTCTAAGATTCAAAAGTATTGAAAAGGTTTTCTCAAGTCAAAACCAATATCTAATTTCAAAGAACTTATTTAGTCTCTTACAACAAGCTAGTGAAAATAATTATTAAGACATAGTCTTATAATAACAATACTAGGTTAAAAGATAAATCTCTTTTCAATTAACAAACTTTCCATTCAAACATGAATTTCAAGACTACTATGAGTTTATCCAAGTTCTTTAATCAAGAAGATCTCTCTCAAGCATAATCTCATTTAACAAATCAACCAAGTGGTGGTCGAACAGTAAGAAGCATGAAGCATAGAATAACATCAACACATAATCCTTCATTAAATGCTAGAAAAGAGAGAATAATAAAGTATCATACCATATAGAAGTTCAAAGTAACCCTATAAATGAAATGTTTAGCTACTTGTTATATCCCATAGCGGCTGGGGAGGAGAACGAAAGACCCCCTATAAGGGTCTGAATACCTTCCCCACTCGACGCGTTTTAAAATCGTGAGGGGTGACGAGGACCTCAAAGTGGACAATATCAAGAGTGAGGCATTGGAATGTTACAATTGGTATCAGAGTGAGACACGGACATGTTACAATTGGTATCAGAGCGAGGCACTGACATATTACAATTGGTATCAGAGCCAGTCTCAAGTTGATTGTGGGTCGTGTCCGAATAATATTGTTTAAATGTTTATATTTGAAATAGATATGTATAATGGGAGAACCCAACTTTTAGAATTTCAGGGTAGTGTCATAAAAAGGTTTTCTGTGCCAATGAAAAAACGTGATAAATGGTTTCTATTTTGAACATTTCTCAAGCCAAAATGTTATCAGAGCGAGGCGTTAGGATTTTACAATTGGTATCAGAATGAGATGCTGAAATGTTATAATTGATATCAGAGACAGGTTCGAGTCGATTATAGGTCATGTATGAATGATATTTTTTTACAGGTCTCGAGTTGATTATGGGTTGTGTAGGAATGATATTTTTTACAAGTTTATATTTGAAATAGAGAGGCATAATGAGATAGCCCACCTTTTTGAGCTAAAATATTTCCACTGATAGCGCGGCTAGCATACAAGAGCAAGAGAAGAAAGCATTGGAAAGCAGAAGTGAATGTGTTGACAGCCAATGTGCGTGCGGCATTGTGGAATATAGATTACAACCTCTATGAAGTATGCCTCAATCAGTATTTAGAGAAGGAAGCCAAGGCTGTAGAATTGAAAGATGAGCGGAAGTCAACATGGAATGAGTTGGAAGAAAGGGCTTTTGCGAATGGTTTTTTGGATGCTAAGATAGATTGAACCTTAACGCCACAGTCAGTACTTAGAGAAGGAAGCCAAGGCTACAGAGTTAGAAATTTAGCTTCCTTCTCTAAGTACTGACTGTGGCGTTAAGTTGTCAAATAAAACCCTTTTATGACACTTCTTAGAAACTCCAAAAGTTGGATTATCCCATTATGCCTCCTTATTTCAAATATAAACTTATTAAAAATATCATTCACACACAACCCACAATCGACTCAAGCCTGACTCTGATACCAATTATAACATTCTAGCACCTCCTCTGATCCCAATTGTAACATTCCAGCACCTCCTCTTATGCCAATTGTAACATCCTAGCACCTCCTCTGATACCAATTGTAATATTCCAACACCTCTTTTTGATAACATTTTGATGTGTGAAGTGTTCGAAATAGAAACAATTTATCCTATTTTCTCATTGGCACAGAAAATCCTTTCATGACACTACCCTGAAACTCCAAAAGTTGGGCTATCCCATTAAGAGAAAACCCTTTTTTGTAGTGGTCTGAGATGAAACGTCAAGAGGAGACCCCTCGCTTTTCGACTTGGATGATTTTTTAGTGCTACGCTTTCTGAATATATTGAACATTTTGCAAACAAATCTTTATCTAGTCAAGAAACCATAGAGAGTAGGAAAAGATGGATAATGAATGACATAAGATAAATGAAGAGAACATCAGCTGCCCTATAAAAGGAAAAAATGCATAATAGATAGAAATAAATTATGCACACATAATTGACCCAAGTCATTATTCAAAGAGATCCACAAAATGTGCCTAAATAAATATCACAAGTAGAAGCTCAAGTTAACTATTATAAATGCAAGAGTTTTGAAAAAAATATTCACTACTAAGCAATGAATAGGCATAAGAGAAACATAAATATCGTGAATGGCATACTTGTAACATCATAGGCAATAAGAGCAACATATGAATATTCTTGGTGTAGCTTGGAATAGGTCTACTAAATTTTTTTTGTTCAGATGTATCCCTGTTACCACCATGTTAACTGGCATGCCAATGAGAAGACATTGACAAGTTCTTTTCCTAACTAGGGGGCAATTAAAAAAATAAATTTTCTGATAAAATGTTTGTTTGGAATCACGATTCATGAGCACGTTCACGTAAGTCGAAACAAAAATTCTATTACATACTTACTTCGCATACCATAAATTACGATTGAAAAAATATTTTTGAAGGCTTCAATTGTCATTTCAAACAACAAATGGAATCATCCTTTGAACACATTAGGCTCCTTAAACCTCGAACATTGATTCACCAATGTGCATCAATCAAGAAGTAGGGCGCAAAGCCAACATACAAAACAAGATAAATGTGCTCCACATCATACATATATTCCAAGATGCCTTGTGAATAATAATGACGTCTTGTTTACCATTCATGGATTCACCAACTTCAAAACTCATTTTCTTGCTCTAAATCCAAATCTCAACGGTTGAAAATTTCCAGGTTTACAGAAGAGCATTATGCTGGGATTAGAATTGAAGGGTATCAAAATAAAGGATTGGACTTGGTACTAAATTGATCGTTTTCCAAAACTGAGCCAAAAAAAAAAAAAATCCTTCAAATTAGCAATCAGGAAAATTCACAATCTGTATCTGTAAAGATATGAAATATAAACTCAATTTTGAATAAAGGAAATTAATTAGCAAGTGAATATACTGGCTTATTATATATGCTTATTGAACAACCTATATTTGAAGAAAAACTGCATAGTTCACACAAACATACGTGCACCCACGTACTGTGAGGAAAGCAAAATTGGAAATGATCTAAATAACCCATATTTAATTACACATAGACTGTGCGTGAAGTTTTGACGAAAGAACAGTTGTTTACTCTGCATTACAATAACCTTAAACAAAATTCTCTTGGTTTTACTATACGAATAAAGCTAGAATGACTACGTCTACGAGTCCAGTCAAATGTCTCCCATGCGTGATTGTGTAAATAGTCTTTTTTTAGTGATCTCACAAGATCGAAAATCAAATTCCGAAATATATTTGTTTCAGTTTTTTTTTCTGCTTCTCGAATTAAGTGACGTATTGCTTAATTGATTTAAAGTTGTGATTCCTAAGGTTGATCTTTAGAGGAAGAACATCCTTTGAAATCTTCCATAAAACAGTTTAATGTTCAAGGAATTTGGGGTCCTAAGAACAGAAAAAGGTGTGCCAAGAATTCTCTCTGCAGTGTCCTGATCATAGTGTTGATGGACAAGTTTTTTTTTTTAATCCCATATACCTTTGATTACGCAGCACAAGGTTTGCCACTGTACTCTTTTTTTCTCCCTTCCAAGTAACAATTTATATTGTTATAATGATATCCAAGTCTGAACAAAACAACTTAACCACAAGAACAATCCAAAAAATAAGAAACTGAAACAAAATCTCCCAGAAAAACCCAAGAGCAAAACCAACTTCTAGGCATTTCAACTAAGAACACTAGGTGAAGGAAAAAATGAGGAGAGAGAAGAGACTTGCATACCTGATACCGGGGCGAGTCCACGTTTGGATCCGAGCCAATGGTTTAATGTTCCATAACTTGAACATAATAATGCTTACGCGATAATTAAAGTACTAGAGTCTACATAAGATTCGCACAGCAGATCACCAGAACAAGAAAGATGGTATGGTAGGAGAGGAGATATTGCCAGATAACTCAATGGTTGGGATGTGGTTTAACTGCGGGAGGCACATCCTATTTATAGAGATCTAGAGAGACCACTAATTAGGAAATTATGTGCACTCCTACTTGCGCTCTAAGTAATAATCAGAAAATTAATTCTTGATTATTTTTCTAATATACAATTACTTGTTTCTTAATTAACAAATCCATAATTAATGATGATTTCTTTTTTATTTGATAAAGCTACTTGTTTCCTAATCAAATAGTCGGCTCATCAAGGGCGGATCTGGACCCAAAGTCCAATACTAGAGAAGAAGAAAAGAGAGATGGAGCTTTGACACCCAATCTTTCAATCCCAAAGAAAAGTCCTAAATTGCTCCTTAAAAAAATACGTAGCATATATTGCTACTATATTACATTTACATTTGGTCTTAAAATTAATTGAGTGTTTTAGTGGTATAGGCATCATCATATAGCAACAAAGTTGAATTTTATTTTTCGAAGCACACACCGGAGGCTGGACCGTTCTGAAACAGCAACTTGCCGCCCCACTGGAGGTAGTAATTCTACTGCGGCAGGAAAGGGCAGTGCCACTGCCTGCCGGAGCCAAACTCGGGCTAGCCATAACAGAATTCAAGGACGCATGGTTCACAAAAACACTTCCAACGATTGATATTCGAATTTTTGAAGAATTGAACATTTTACAAACAAATCTTTAGTCAATTAAGAAACTTAACAAAGTAGGAAAAGATGAGAAAATGAATGACACATAGTTTATCATCCAAAGCTCCACATTTGTAGCAATACTTGATTTAAGATGCGTGGACGTCAACATTCGAGTGTCATGTGGTATTGAGGTTTGAAATCTTCACACATGTCACGTATTTGAATGTGACACTCTAAACAAGAATTCTTGAGTCTTGCCAATGCAGAGGTATTATAAAATACCTCCTTTTTTTTTTTTCCTTTCAATTACTACGCTGCACTCACATGGCAACAAATACTAAATGTGAAACATCTTTTTTTATATTTCCCTTCCCACTCGAGAAGTCAGTAAACTTTTGTTTCTTTCAATTTTGTTGCCTCAAATTCTTACCATCCCTTATTTCTAGAGGTTGAAATTTGAAAAGGAATAACTAAACTCATAAAATAAATACTGTCATCCCAAAAGAGATATTTTCTCTCTCTCTCTTTTCAAGCAATAGAATTGGACATTTGGAATGACATAAATGTAATTTGTATCAATTAATTCACTTTTAACCCACATTGACAAGTTAGGCAAGGAACTTAGCGTGGTCGAGGTTTTTAACCCATAAATATTATTAATAAGATAATACAGATCCAATTTCAGTGTCATCAAAATGATGACCACTCATTGCATACCATTCAGATTTAGTTTGAATGGTTTAGATTGAAGTTTTTTTACTTTTACTTTTTTTTTTTCAAAAACCATTATTTTAACGTGTACAGAATATAACATAAAGATAATCTTTTAACTTATATTTTTTAAAAAAAATGATTTTTCAATTAAAACAACATTATATGAAAATCTTAAATCTGGACTATTAAAATTTTACTTGGACTGTGTAGATCTCACTACAATGAATAGCTCTCAATGTTCATTGTTGCAATGAAGACTAAAAGTGGATCCAATACTACCTCCATTCTTTAATATAAAGTTTTGCTTGTAGTAGAATTTACATCATAAATGAGATCTCATATTAAATATCAGAGATTATTATTTCATAGTTGAAATCATATTAACCTACTCAATGCGGAAGGGAAGTAACTGAAAGAGATTATCTTGTTTTTTTTATTTCTTTTTTTATAATTGAAGAAGCAAAAGTTACATACATGCAAACTATAATCCTAAAATGGGATTACCTAGATTTACATTCTATTCAATATTTAATTATAGCATTATCATTGGTTTTAACCGTGGATTAATATTAATACAAATACAAATAAACAGGCCCAATTTTGGGAGTCATACGTTCCGCACCCAAAAATTTATGCAACAGCACGTAAATGACGCTAAATGAGCATGACACGCAATTGCATATTGCTCATTAACGCAAGACTTATCTAATTTAAAAATAAAAAGAAAGATATATAACACTTTTTTTATCTAATTTGGTCATATTAAAAAAGTTAGTTGAGTTAATTGAAATGACTTGTATTTTCTAAATCACCCTAGATACTCTATTTAATTCCCTCTTCTCATTAATTATTGTTGAAGGAGCATCAATAGAGATAAATTAAGAAAAAAAATGACGAATATGAAAACTTTATTTTATATCTAAGATCAAAATCAACTCCTGAGTGTTTTATTAAGGAAGGGAGGGAGTATAATAAAAACTACTTGTTCTTTCTAGAAAATGATCGACTTAGAATAGGGACAATACCAGTCCAGGAAAGTTTACTCCCCTAGGCCTTATTATTGGGCACCTTCTAGGAAGTGTTCTTGGTTTTGTTGAGTTGTTTTTTTTTTTCATATATGTGTATAAAATATATTTTTGCATATATGCTCATATGTAATAAGCAAGGTAATCAAATCTGGATCGGTCACTGAATTGGTCTGGGTACTGGGTTAAGTGTCAATGGGTCAAATCAGAATTAAACTGGAGCTAATCCGGGATCAAATCGATGAGAAATTGAAGATTTTAGGCTTATTAATATAAAATTCTAAAAAAAAAAGTTTAAAAAAATCAATTTTTTTAAAAAATAAAAAAAATTCCAGACTAGACCGGTCTACCGGTCGGTTGGCTGATTTTTGGTCCGAATTCTATTACCTGGATAATAAGGATAGTGAGAAAGTAGAATTAGTACTCTAATGTTGGAGTTTGGTCTCGTTAATATAAAAAAATTACTTAAATTTCATGACAAATTTAATGTTTAACTATTTTTCTCAGTAGATGTAAATAGTTAAAAGAGACTTGTAATAACGACTAGCTAAGAAGAAAGTGCCATATTTTTATAGTGGTAAGGCATTCTTAAAATTAAGTTGTTTTCTTCCTCTTTTGAGCCTTCAAAAATACGAGTGCTGGGCTTTAAGCCCAGGCCACATCGGCACCAAGCCTCCAACGTAGAATTCATCAAAGGCTCAGCATTTGTAATATTGCATAGATTAAGAAAGTGTTTGGCATAACTTTAAGGGTTAAAAATTATTTCCTATTTTTTATGAGTGTTTGACAACTTCACTTTTAAAACAATGGTTTGGGTTAAAACCATGGTTTCAAAAATGAAACCAAACACACACTAAGATGCACAACTTAGTTTGAGTGTTTTTTAGAAAGAAGGTCCTCTCATATATGTCGTGTTTGAATCCGACATTGTGAAAAGAGGAAGAAGAATAGAGAGTGATTTGAGGTATTCTAAAATACCTCTCTTTTTTTGAGCATCAAAGTAACAACCATCAACTTTATACTAGAAATTTTATAATAATCACTTAGTAATGTGTTTAACTCACAAGCGGGTTAGATAATCATACCATCAAAATTATCCATCTGTTATTTTTGGGGTTAATTTGATGGTAAAGAATGAAACAAATTGAATTTAAAATTATACGTTAAATAATGAATTATAATTATATTAATAATTATAACCAAGGAGTTTCATATTCTATGATTGTAGGGATCTTCATAACTAGGCTATTAGTGCAATAAATTATATTAATGTGATCAAATTTTGGTTAAACGGTTTAATTCATTTTTTTTTATTGACAGGGTAAATAATTACACCATCAACATTATACATGTGCACTTATTTGGATTTGAATATAAGAAAGGAAGTAAATTGAATTTGAAATTAGACGTTAAATGAGGAATCATAATTATATGAATAATTATATAATAGTGATCCAAGCATGCCAAGGAACTTCACCTTCCATGATTGTAGGGATCTCTATAAATTATATTAACAATTAGGTTATTGGTGCAATAATTTTCAAAAATTATGTCATAATGATAGTAATTTGATTTTGATATAATGATTCCCAGTTTTTATTATTAATAAACGAAAATTGTGTTTCCATCAAGGGTATTAATATTGCAAAGGAGGAAAATGAAGTTTTTGAGAGAAATTTTACATTAACCAGGTGCACCATGTCAACTATGCACTTTCCAACAAAATTATACTGCATCACTCTCATTGAATTCTACATTTTAATTTCTCTTCTCTTTCCTCATTTACTCTATTTGAAAATGTTTGTCCAATCTCCCCTCTCTCTCCCACGTAAGATTTAATGAGAATGATATGATATAATTTATTGGATACTGCACTGATGATGTGGTAAACTCGGTTCATGCAACATTTCTCAGTTTTCGAATATTAATTAATAATTGGGATATTAATACCACAATAATTACAATTAGGGTGTTAATCGAGAAATTAAAATATTTCAAATTAATATTGTTGACTTTAAAAATATATTGGCTTCTGAATTTTCATGAATGATAATAATTATCGCATGAGCCACCAATTAGACCTCATAAAAAGAAATTCATTATTTTTCAAATGCATTATAAGTTTTTGGAAATATATATAAAAGAATGTTCATGGAATATTATCAATTAGTATATTAATCAGGATACTAATGAGACAATAACTCTTATTTTAATGTTTGATGATAATTAGATATTAATTGAGCTATTGATAACTTTAAAATTAAATTTTCTTTTATTTTTGAAGAATGATAGTAATTAACTTCATAAGCAACCAATCAAATTTCTAAAGAATATATTCATAATTTTCCATATGAATAGAAGTTCTTATTAAATTTTGTTCTTATATATTTAAATCAAACAAATAATGTTATGGTATATCTTACCTTGAGCAACATTTCTTGTGCAACGCATGAGGAGATATAATGATATACAAGTCTGAACAAAATAACTTAACCATAAAAACAATCCAATGAAGCAAGAAATTGAAACAAAATCTCCTATAAAAACTCAAGAGCAATCACTATTAACCATCCTCCTTTCACATGCTTGCTTCTTTTGAAACCAAATTTCATGATCTTTGCGTCTTTTCATCTTTCTTCGCCATCTTTCTAAAGCTCTCCCCTTCCTCATCTCATCACTCGTGATCTCCTCCTCAACTACTTCAAGAGCAACAAGTTCTCCACCTTCATTTGACTGCTTCCTTGACACTAGTTTTCTTCTCCATGCTTGTTAGCTTCTTTGTGCTTGTTGGCTTCCAGATCTGTGCTTGTTGGCTTCTTCCTACTCGTTGGCTTCCAGATCTATGCTCTTTATATCTTGATTACACAATCCCGAGCTCTCATCGAGTTATCACCCAAATCTACACTTCCAAATTCTTTCTAAGATAATGCCAAATTCATTTTTCTCTTTGTTTTAAGTTTATTGAATATGTTATTGTAATTTAAATCGGGCAAACTTGAATTTATCATTCGATCTAATATTTTCTACTCTTCTGCTATTTTTATTGTTAGATGGTTTATTGCACTTTTATTAGATATGCTTTTTTCTTAATTTTTTTTCAAACTTGTCTTCTTCTATTTTATTGAGATATGGATTTTAATATGAGATCTTATGAAATCGTAGCTTCTCTTATACAATTTTATGATATCTTATCCAGATTTCAAAAATCCATATTTCAAAATCTTCGTAGAAGAGCATGTTCTAAAAAATAAGATAAAAAAAACAAGTCTAGATCTCAAAATTGCTTCTTCAACGCGATTTTGAAATCTGTTTTTTTTTTTTAAATTTTAATTTTTAGGCCAGTTGTCTATTATCTAGTCTTAAAAATATCAGACTTTTTAAACAGCTCGATATAAGACCGGACCTCAACCCGGTCTAAATAGCCTTTTTTTACCAATCTAAAAAGCCTTTTTTCTAGTACTATTTGGAACATTTATTTATTAATTGCCCTTTAACAAAAGCAGTGCGGTTTTGTGAGCCATCATCAATCAGGCTGCTATTTGGAGACTTGGAAAGATCTAAAGTTTGGTTGAAAGTTGCTCTGATGTATTTGTTTAGGGCAGGGAATTTGATTATGATGGCTAAAATTATTAAATTGTTCTCCATTAGAAATCAAAGTCTTCATCAGGGACACAGGTCTTCCCCAGATTTGGTCATCAAGGAGATTAATCATTCGTTGTCCTTGCGCATTTTGGCTTTTTCACATAAGCAAGAGTTTCATCACATTGCTTCTTCAGTTAATGACAACATGATACGTGTTAACAATATTAATGCAGATGGCTGTGCCATTTTTATGGAGAAATACAAAAAAAATCTTCAATAACAGTTTGTCAATCATGGATATGTTTTAAGGAATAGTCTATCAATCTGTTATATGGAACAAAATTTCAGCCAAGCCATGTATTTCACTGCAATGTTTCAGAGCAACGTACACTCAATTGGATTTTCAATGTCCTTTTTTCAAACTTACAACAAACAAGCTTGGCGTGATCTGCATCAAAAAGAGAATTCTGCCAGATGAAAAGACAAAGCTCAACCATGGCAACATTCTCTACAGGGATATATCCTTTTTTATTAGATCTTTTAAATTCAAGAAAGTTTTGTTTACTAGTTCTATTTCCCCACATATTTACTTTGAGCTGTAATTGTGCCCATGTATGATTGTAGACTTCTGATGTAAAATCATGTTATTCATTAATGTATTTGATTCTTATAAAAAAAAAAAAAATGAAACCTCACATTTCGAATGACATGAATGTATTTTGTATCAATTAATTCACATTAAACCCGCATTGACAAGTTAGGAACTTAGTGTGGTCGATGTTTTTAACCCAAAATCATTAATAATAAATTACTACTTTTAGTCTTTAATATAAGGTTCTATTTGTAATATAATTTACATCATAAATGAGACTTTATATTAATGATCAGAGGTAAAATTTTCATAGTTGAAATCGTATTAACCTACTCTTTGGGGAAGTTATTGAAAGAGATTATCCTTTTTTTTATTCAATTGGAGAAGCAACAAGTTACTTGCAAACTATACATATAATCCTAAAATGGGATTACCTAGATTTACAGTCTACTATTCAACATTTAATTATAGCATTATCATTGGTTTTTACCGTGGGTTGATATTAATACAAATACAAATACAAATGAACAGGTCCAATTTTGGTGGTCATACGTTGTGCACCGAAATATTCATGCACCAAAAAATTGTTTAAAAAAATTAATTTTGGCACTTTTCAACTTAAATTAAGCTTTAAAAAATTTGAATAGTTAGATAATTGCCTAAAGTTAATTTTCCAAATGTTTAGACAATTAAATAACTCATAAAATAATTTCGCAACTTTTTCAGTATGTGAAAATTGCCAAAAAAAATTAATCATTTTCATTAATTTAAACAATTTAATGTGATATAATCAAATTGTACAAAAAAAAAAAACAGAAGTCAATTTGATTGGCAGTGGGCAAAACATTTATTTATCTAAAAACAACTTTTCTGGAAACTCAAAATCGTAGCTTAGGAAAATCAAAACACAATAAGGCCTCGAAATTGCTTGAACGTCGGTGTTCATGGTAATTGACAATTTTGTTTAGGACATTCAAAAACCCAGACTTGGAGGCCCATTTCAGAAATATTTTCAAAAGTCTAGAAATGAAATAATTAATAAGCCCTAAAATTAATAAGGTCCAGAATGCAACACTTTAAATAAAAAACATAAGCCCAGTGTCTCCCGGCCTAGACCAGAATTTCTATTATTGACAATGGCAAAAGCAATAAGTATAATTATGCGGTAAGGAAAAAAACAAACCAAATATTATTAAATATTAGTAAATATGAAATAATGAAACCTATTAAGATCATGACAACTTTTTTTCCTCTCCTATAACAATTTCCTCTGCCTTTTACAAACTTTGACATATTGTGTTAAGAACAGCACTCAGAATAATTCAGAATAATTATTTAAATTGAAAACATTTTTTAAATTAGTGAATCAGTGTTGGCCAAAAAAATTAGTAAAAAAAAAATAGTAATAATGAAATAAATTAGCATGTGAAATCAATGACTAACATTGGTAATTTAAAATTTTAACATGGTTGACAATCAGTGAACTACTATTAACAATTATTACTCCCTCCAGTTCTATTTATTAGTGAGAAGTAAAAAAATGAACCAAAGCAACCAATGGGAATGACATGTAAACTGTACAAATGGACCAATCAAGAAAGTAGCCCTATCGAATATATATATTAATGATGGGAGCAAATGAATCTATTAACCCATAAAAAATAAAAAATGCTAAAAAAAATGATAATAACCAAAAGCCAAAAAAAAAAAAGGTGCACCAAAAGATATACATTTGTACAACATTTAATGGCTAATTTAACCCAATCAACCCATCTCCAATATTAACGGTACCCCTAAACCTCTGCAACCGCCCAATCCAATCTCTTGGTGTAGAGATATTATAAGAAGTTCCTGAACAATAGTGAAGTACAAGCACCAAATCACAATGTTAATAATAATATTAGAACATTTTTATGGTAACAAATGCTATATAGGACATGTAGAAGACAACAATAACCATATCGTATGATAAGTTATCAAGAAAGAGATCACATAAGACAACCATTAAAATTTTTTGAAAAAGAATGCAAGACATTTTTTCATACACCAAACTAAACAACTTTGTACTCCATGCATTTTTTTTATTTGAATTGTATATACCTAAAGAAAAATAACATAACATGAAACCATGTTTCCCAAGCAATGCAGAGACCTGTGAACATACCACAAATTAATTGCAAGGATTTGCTTGTAAGACTACAATTTTGTGATAAATCTAAGCACATCAGAGATGAAAGGTCTTTTATATTTTTGACACCATCATCAGTTAACCGTCCGCCACATATTTCCAACGACCTCATGTTCTTAAAATTCTACTTCACCAAGAAAAAATGTTGAAAAAATCATAAATGTTTAGAAGGCTTAGCTGCTTAAGCACTGAAACATCATCTGTAAATTACCAAAATGCAACATTATTTTAAATGAAAGAATACCAAATCCTAATCAATAACAACAAAGAGTAGCAAAATTGCAGCAATAGGAAAATATAGGGGCTAGAGCAAGTGGAGAAATCAACACTTCCAGCTTTTTCTTTCCCACGTCCAGAAGATGAACCAAGACGACTATGAGGACTATAGTCCATCGGAAAAAGATAAAAAAATGACAACATCAGAAGATCCTAATTAAACTAAGCGATATTATAACACATCTATCATCAAATTGTTGAAAGTTACGTAATGATTTATACATAAGTAACAACCAACATTAGATGAATTACTCCTTTAAGAAAAGAGTAGTTATCTCAGTATAATCATTCCTCAATTAATAAATGGAATCACAATCATATTGACTCCAATTTTCACATGAAGCCTCGCTAAAATAGAAGAACAGGCAACCATACTTTTAGATCCAAGAACTTAGTCTAAAACTCAAAATGAAAACAAAGCACAATTGACAAATTGGTAATGGAAGACAACATGCTTAAGCAATATTAAAAAAATCCCCAAGACACCCATTAAGGACAAGATACAGTCTAAAAGTAAGATAGACAATCAAGTTATAACGTATGGCGCATAGCAATCAAATTACATCACTTTGTATAAAAATAGTGTCTAAGAAATGATCACGAGTCATCAATATTAAATCAAGGGAAGATCACTCACCAACATGCTCAAATACCTGTTAATCATGGCATGAACAATAACTTGGATAGGGTTCTGATTAGTTGGAAGGTGGATAATCAAGCAAGCTCCTAGCATGAAATTGAATGTATGTGAAAGCAAGTGAAAAGGAAATATCCATAAGTTTAAAAGCAGAACCTCCCCGAGTGATGCACAAGGTAATTTCATTTACTTGCAAGTAAGAGTACTTCTTATAGTTAGGAAGAATAGCATATCAGTTAAAAGCAAGTAACTAATTCCATAATTTGTATATCAACCATAATAAGATGGCTAATAACAGTAGTATGATAAAAATCAACCCCCACAACTAAATGGAATTAAATGATTATTCTAAAACATAAAGTAAGCTTTAATATCTCATTAAAAAAACAGTCTTAGTGGCAATATTCCCTTAACAAACCAAAACAGAGAGAATAGTTGATGCGGGTTTAGGGTTGAGGCCACCACATCACCCACAATGATAGCAAGTGTCAAATCAATCAATCTAAGTTGACATCCACAAAACCATTGGCGATAGCAATTTCTTCAAGCTCATTCCATTTCGACTTCTGGTCCTCTTTCAACCCCGCAGCCCTGGCTTCCTTCTCCAAGTGCTGACTGAGGCATTCTTAGTATAGGCTGTAATTCATCTTCCACAATGTCGCCCGGACATTGGCTGTCAGCACGTTCACTTCTGACAGCCAGTGCTTTCTTCTCATGCTCTTCTCCACTGGCCCCACTATGAGTGGGAATATTTTAGCTCGATTCTCAGCTATTAAGCTCACTATGTGCTCATTGTTCCACAGTTTAAGTGCTCCTGCAGCAACCTGAATCATCCATGCAAAACTCATCAGCAGCAATATATAGTGATGGGATGTTATGGAATATAGCAGAATGGAAATAGGGACCTAGGCGTAAAGTAGAAGTAAGGACCGATATGCAAATTAGATATTTGAATGTTAGTTAGTCAGTCCTTAAGTGGCCGTTGGGAGGAGGGATTTACATGTGCTATGTTAATTAGGAGTAAGGACCTACATGCAAATTACAAGCTCGGACTGATACACACACAGTAGAACCCGACATTGAGCTCCTCATCAGTGGCACACAACAGACCATAAGAAGAAGCCAGTTAGGAAATCTATGACAACATGGCAGCTCAGTTTACCAATTTTCGCCTTGAGGACAATGCCCATTCCTAGTGTATTCTAGGAGAAAACGTGGGCAGAATTAAGAGCATGATTATCCCTTTATGTTTCATTGTGTAGGAAAATGTTTAAGTTGGTTATTGAGTCTTAAGTAGTGGCTGTGAAGTAATGCAGAACGTGGGTAGGCAGCTAGAGAGTCTTAGGAGCAGTTATGTTCACTTATGCAGGGTATTTAGTGGTGTGGGAGTCTTGTATCAGTTTCAGATAAGGATTATGAATTAAAGTTTCCCTTTTCTCCAGTCTGGAGTTTCAGATACTGACTCAACATCCTCTGCTTCTCTCTGTTTCTCCCTTCCTCTCTAATTTCTCATTCCTACTGCCTAGTATCAAATATGTAGGTGTCTGGTATCAAAATATATATAACACATGAATATATATTGTTTACAAAACCTACCTGGGATTGAAGGCTGTTAATGCAGCGACCAATTCTTGTGAAAAGTATGAAGGAGCAGCTTTGGAATTCTTCGCGCTGGGTCAACGTCAGAATCTCTAGTAGTTCTGAGAGGAGAAGGACCTCCTTCTCGAAATTTGAGAAGGGCCAGTAGTTCAGTAACCCGCTGATCACACATTTCGCCAACTTAGGATCCTTCTTCAAAAACTCGGTGATGCAGTACGAAAGTTGTCGATGATAGGTGGACAATGATTTTGGTTTGTGCAGGGGTATAAGTGTTCGGAAAAGAAAGGATCTATCAGGTTCTTTCATTGGCAGAGAGAGAACTTTTATGGCCCTGCCCTGAATCTCCAGGAGTTCGACTATGGCGTTATGCCTCCCAGGTTCTGTTTCAAATAGAAAACGATAGAAAATATCGTCTATCTTGTTCTCTACTGAAGGCCTGAAGTTTCTATATATCCATTGGAAAGTGATTTTCACACGCCTGCGCTCTCGTGGCTCCTCCGAATCGAACAAATCCAGCTATTTTGATACAAATTCACCATCAAAGTAGCGCTTAGCAGGCTCTTTATCAGCCTCAAATGAGTCAATGCACCACTCTAGAATTGCATACACGACCTGCAAATGGGGCCACCATAAATTTTCATATCTTCCGACCTGTTCATCTTCATCGGCACTCACAATTTCAGCACGGGATGCTGGTGGTAAAGGACGGAAGATGTTAGCCGAAACCATCTTAATAAGCTCTTCTCGCATCTCTTCGTCGAATTTGAATGCTTGAGATAGCATAATTCCCTGTAGCTCAACGAGTGTTTCCTGCTTTATTTTCTTTTCGTTAACCGACTTCGAAGCGTCAGAATAGTCATATTGACAACAACAGAGTTGAATTTTTTCAAGTACAGCAGAGCGTTCAGAAACAGGAACATCTGCGGCCGGCACTGGGTCCGCCGCCGCCGCCAGAGCCAAACGGGAGGTGTTCTGAGACGCAGACGGAACGTCAAACCACTCCGTCTTCTTGGAGCGCCGGTTTTTAAATATGTTGAACATTATCCAAATTAAGAAACCCTAGGAAACGGTGAGAAAATCAGTCAAGGAGAGAAATCCGGAGAAAGAAAAAGATACGCGTAGTAACGTGCCGAGAGCGTCGTATGAAGCCTCCGAGTTTGAAGGAAAACGGCGCTGGAGACTTGGAGTAAAAGCCAAGGTGGGGGAAATGAGGCGATTCGCGGGTCACTCACACTGGGACGCTTCTTTCCTTTGTTTTAACCTAAAAAACTGCATAAAAGTATTATAATTTTTTTTTGAGAAAAATAAATTTAAATATCACTTGAACTTAAAAATCCTAAATTGATTTTGTTGGTAATAAGAATAATGGAATTGACAAAAAAAAGTATACTAATTGACAACTCAGATTCTTTAGAAATCACTTATTTAGGATTTTCAAATTTTAGTGCCATTTAAATAAATTTTTTCCATTTTTATTTGTATAACAAAGGATTACAACTTTGGGAAAATTTCAATAAAGGCAAATTGTAAGAACTAAACATCCTATTAACCCAAGATTTTTTATTTCATAGAGATTTAATGACTTAACCGCTCTTTTTATGATTTCAGCAACATAGTTGAAAGCAAACCTAAATTTATGTGGGAGTGAATGAATCAAATTTTACCCTAGTTTTATGGTTGTTCGGAATTCTTGAAATTAAATTAGTTTCTTCTTGTTTCGGCTGCATAAAAAAATATGGGTGTTAGCCTTTTGATCCCAGACCACTTTATTTCCAACATAGAATTCATCAAAGCTCCGTATTTGTAGTGATATTTAACTTGAGTGGCACAACCTGACGGTCAACACTCGAATGTTATATTAATTAATTCACTTTTAACCCACATTGACAAGTTAGGAACTTAGCGTATGGTTGAGGTTTTTGACATAAAAATATTAATAATAAGTTATTATCTCTAGTCTTTAATATAATATTTCATTTGTAGCGAAAATTACATCATAAATGAGGTCTTATATTAAGGATCATAGATAATATTTTCATAGTTGAAATCGTATTAACCTACTCTATCGGAAGTAATTGATAGAGATTATCTTGTTTTTTTTATTATTTCTTTTTGTCAATTGGAGAAGCAACAAGTTACATGCAAACTATAATCCTAAAATGGCATTACCCGGATTTACAATCTATTCCACATTTTCCACATTTAATTATAGGAAATATTAGAATGAAGGACCTAGAGTAGATGATATTTATTGAGAATGATCATAAAAGTTGTAATTATTTAGAAGGACCAATTATCAAAATAAAAAAAAAAACTAAATTGCCCTTGATTAAAGATTCTATATTGTCTCCCACATTCTATTTTTATAACTAATATGAATATTTAAATTTCATTAAATTAAATACAATTTGTCTCAACTTTTAACACTTACATACGTATCTATTGAAAAGAACAATACAACCATCGCTCTGTTGTGAAAATAAGGAAAATATAAGAGATTGAAATAAATGAAGACAATAGAGAAAATTGGAGAGAAATAAGGAGAAATTCTTATTCACTTCATTGTTGGTACTGATATATTGCACATGACTTCTACTTATAAGCCTTTAACCATTGAACTCTATACCTATGGTTACAAGGAAATAAAGATTATGGTATTTAATCATAAGAAACTCCCACAAATCATTCATTAGGGAAGTTATAGATTTAGAACATTGAATACATATGGAATCCTAAGAGTGAGAGGTCATGGAGTAGAATATGAAAGGTCAGGAGTTGAGAGTTTATGAACATCCACATCATATAGTATTTTTACAACACTCCCTTTTAGATGTCCATAAACAAATATTGCGCCTCATTAAAACCTTACTAAGAAGAACCCAATGAGATAAAAACCTAGTGAAAGCAAAAGAGTACATAATGCATATTGCAACTAACTCATTAAAAACTTTACCAGGAAAGTCCGGTGGGACAAAGCCTTGGTCAAAGAAAAGAGTACAACTTTATGGGAAAATTATTATATTTACCAAAAAATCATATGTCTTATCATAATCATCATTAGACTTTTGTGAAAATCTTTATTTTCATATAAACATTTATATATTCTAGAATAACATCATATTTCTAGTGTTCAAACTATATGTCCTTAGCTGTCACACTATATATAATCATATTTTCATTGTGTTTTTCTCCATTATTACTTTTCCTTTTGACCAATCATCTTTATATCTACTTTTTATGACATATCTCTATATAAGATCCTCATTTGATTACGTGATATCCTTTTCAAAAGATTTGTCGACAACTTTATCTTTTAGGTTCCATTTTTTCAGTTGTGACATAACTTATCAAGATCTATATTGTTTTTCAGGCACTCAAACATTTATTAAAGTTTTTGCAATTAGTTATGTCTCAGCACTCTTCTAGAATACTTGCCTCCTCAATATGATCATCTTAATTATTTGTTCATTTCTCTTTTTTTTGGAACCGATTATTCTCTTATGCTTCTGGCATATTTCATTTTCATTTATACTAATTGGAGCATTTTCAACTAGAATATGAGACTTAGTAATTTTCATACTTAGCAATTGCATTTGACAGATATTTTGTAATATTTCATGAATGCAAAATTAGACGAACTTCTAGTTCATGTGGCTATATTTGAGGATCTACATTTGATAAATAATAATGCATTCCATGTGTAATATTTTCTAACTACTTAATTTTCCCCCCTCATGTTTGGAAAACTTTGACAATCAACTAATCATGCAGTATAAGTTCCCCCAAATCAATTTGTTTCATTCGGAAACATCATTTTGTTTCATTTAGAAGAAGGAGGTCCTTACCCAACATTTATTCCAGCTTTCTTAAATATCCATCAATGTGCATGTGGTGGATCAATAGGAATGCATATTCAAACTTTTTAAGATGGAAAATATATGGCTCATGTTTAAAAGCCAATTTTATTGGGAGAATTTTGTTGGCTTATAGAAGTGCCGTAATATATCAGATCAAATATGCCAACATTGAAATACACATTTTGTTATCAGAAATATTGATCTAGCTATTTATGGAGGCTTTAATAAATAATTTTTTAATCATGTAATCTAGAAGTTGCGCTCTCAACATAATAATCTATTCAAATAATCTGGAAAGCTTCAGGTTGCAACTAATAATAATCACGTATGTAACCATATTTTAGATGCATCTATCAAATTTATTAAATACTTGGATGATTTACATGCTATTTGTATGGGCCCATCCGCCCATATATTTTAGTTTGATATATTCTCAGAAATGTAGAGATCCATTTCAAACCATAATTAGGGATATCTCATAATCAATTTTCTTTGAGAACAAGCAGCATATAATAATTCGTAAATTATATAATATGTTGGCTATTCATTAAGAATTTTCTAGTTCTTCAATGGATGTCAATACGTAATCCGCAATAATTTGTTACATCATATATGTGATTTGGATGATCAAACAAGTCATGCCAACAATAAATTTGTTTAGATCAATAAACTTCTGATTTATTGTAACTAACAATAAACTTTTCAATTTCCATGACATATTGATTCAAAATCTTATTATGACATTCATTTTTGGAAGATCAATTAGGCTTTGTAGAAAAGTATATAAGTACAACTTTTTAATATTAACTCACGCGTGTATTCTAACAATCTCCCCCCTCAAGTTTGAGTCATGTAAATATGCTTCCCTTATTCTTGTATTTCAAAAATAGTGATCAATATATAGTAGGTCAATAACCCATCTTGCACTTGAAATCCAAATACTTCATAGTTCACATACAGTAATGGATTTCAATCCAATTGGGCTATTATTTTCAAAACCTCTAGCAACAGAAAGTTTTGTGGGTCATAAATTTGCATGATCAATTTTTTTCCATCCATAGAATAAAAAACAAAAACTATATTAGTTCTTCATATGAACTATATCAATTTTGTTTCATATAGAGTTATTCAGGAACTACCATATAGTATTACATCACTGTATCAATTTTGACCATATCAATTTTGATGCAATATCAAAGAATGAAAGGTTTAAAATTTTTTTGCCAAATAACCTTATTTATCCATCACATATTCTGTCAATGTTAATTTTTTTTTATTGAAAAAAACTACTCTTTTTTTTTCAATATATTTGGAAGCATCTCAAAACTTATTTATTGAATTTACAAAGAAATTCAGGACAATATTGAAGGTATACAAAAAGGATTAAAATCAAGATACATAAAGATCACAATACGATGATATATGATGTTAAAGGCTTAAAGTGAAATTAAAAAAATTAAATTAAACATATCCATTATTTCAGAAATATTTCCCAATATTATTATGGGAGAATTGCTTATAAAGACCTCATTAGAAACTTATTTGTCAAATGTGATCTAAGGACCATTTTTTGCACATAAAGGAAGGTTGTTCGCATATACATAGGAAAGATATATTGAACACAAGGAAGATTTTTTGCACACGGGAAGATTGTTTGCACACAAAGATCCCATTTAGCAAATAAGTTTCTAATGAAGTGTTTTTAAACAATTTTCCCTATTATATATCACCATCATTCCTTCATCTCTCCCTCTTATTTACCTCTAACCTTTTTTTTGGGTAAAATTATTTACTTGCAATAACTTGATAGGCATGATCACGACTATTTCCATTGTGAGTTATATACTAAGTGCCTGTTTAGATTAGCGGTAGACGCTACTTTTCTGATATGATTTACGGTATACGAGATAAATTTGTAAAGAGTTTTGTTTCGACCTACGTAAACATATTTTTCCACCGCTTTCTCATACAGGTCCTAAATAACCTTGTTGTGAATCCCCAGGTGATATTGCACATACCCGCAAGTTCATCATATTCAAAGTGATTATTTACCTCGTTTCTGTAATTTATTTCAGACAAGCCAAAAACCAATATTTATGCAAGGAAATTAAGCATAATAATTTGTTTACATCATGCAAGTTATAAAAGGCGCGGGTATTAATCGGAAGACTCCCAGTTCACATCAGCCACTTCTTCGCGTTTTCTTGTCTGACAAATCAACAATTTTTTTAAAGAGGGCCTGGAAACAACATCAGATGATAGTGTGAAAATCCAAGCTTTATAATTAATTAAGATTCCAGAACTGAGACAATTAGTACCTTTATACTATTAAAGCCAGCTTTGGCGCTAGCTTCAATAAAAATTGCATTTAGTTCACAGGCTTTAGCTTCCCCTTCCCCCGTGGAGACTTGCCTGTAGGTTCATACATACAAATAGTTCATAAAGATGAACCCAAAACAAAGAAAAAGCCATAATATGGCATTTGATTAAAGTCATATGTATGATTCTCCTCATTATTAGTCATCAATTACCTCTTATCCACAAGGTCAGTTTTGTTCCCTGCAAGAACAATAATTACATCGCTACTGCTCTCTCTTCTGACCATATCAATCCAATATGATGTGTTTAAAAAAGTCTGCCGGCCTACAAAAGAAAAATACAGAATAGACAAAAAAAACAATCCTTGAAAACACTGTTCTGGCATGATTGATCCAAGTCGTTCAGAGAGATCCAAAAATGTGATTAAATAGCATAATTAGAAGCTCTCTAGTTTATTATTATTGTTAATATGAAAGAGCCAGCTGTGGAGAAAATATTCACTACTAATTAAGAGAAACATATATAGTGAATGCCATACTTGTAACATCGTAGGCAATAACAACAACAGATGAATCTTTGACGCAGATTGGAATATGACATCTATCACTTTCCCGCCCGCCTGTATCACTGTTAATTGCCACCACATTAATTGGCACGCGCATGAAAAGACATTAATAAAAATACTTTTTGGCTGATAAAGAAATAATGGAGTCATATCCTTTGGTAAGGAACCCATAAATTAGGGCATAAGTCCTCACAATGATTCACCAATGTGTATCAATCAAGCGGTAGGGCATAAATCCAACATACAGAACAAGACAAGTGTGTGCCATATGATAGAGATATTCCAAGATGCCTTATGAATAACGGCAACTTACCACCACTGAAATCGAACAGTTCGATCTTCAAAATCCACAGTTTTGAGTAGAAAATCAACACCAATTGTAGCCTGTTCACGAATAGTGGGGAATCTGAGTATTAGCTAAAGATGAAATGTAAACTCAATTTGGAATAAAGGAAATTAGTAAGTGCTGAATTTTGCAGGCTTATTATGTTTATTAAGAGACCTACAATTGAATAAAAACTGCATAGTTCACACAAATGTGCACCCATTGAGAGGAAAGCAAAAAATAAAAATAAAAAATGGAAATGATCTAAGTATATGTTTGGATTAACAGTAGAAGCTACTTTTTTAACGTGATTTACGGTATACAAGGTATGTTATATAAGGTAAGTATGTGAGATGAGTTTTGTTTTGGCCTTCGTAAACGTGCTTCTACAATGCTAACTCAAATAGATTGTAAATACTAAATAGCCCGTATTTACACTTGGACCGTGCGTGATGTGTATACTAAATTAACTATCACGATGAATGCATATCTATAAGAAATTGGGTGTATCTGTAATAGGGGCCGTTTATCTCTAAATACCCATACCAACTAGATCACTGTAACAAACACGATAATGGACGCATAACAAATATACAAGTAAGGATGGAAATAGACTAGAGCTCTTTTAGGGGCCTACAATTTGGCCTGTTTGAGGGCCAGTAAAGCATGGCTTATTTTGCAAAGAGGTCAGGCTAAAGGCCTATTTAGAGACATGCTTGTTTAAACAAGATAGGTTTTTTTTCTTAAGGCCTAACTTGTTTAACGCACACATACATATAATATTTACTTTAACATAGGGAAATTGAGGGTGGAGGACCTACAGAAAAAGACATCTATTGGGAAGAATGATAAAATTGTAATCATTTAAAAGGAACAAATACAAGAATATAAAATTAAAAACAAGAAATTGCCCCAAACAAAATATTCTACATCCGCTCCCACGTTCTTTTTTTTTTTTTTTGTGACATTCTCCCACATTCTATTTTGAGAACTAATATAATATAAGGTTTTAGAATTTTACTAAATTAAATACAATTTTTTGCAATTTTTACCATTTTTTTTTAAAAAAATACACATTGTTCAGTTTTGTCAAAATTAGAATTTTATTTTTTGAAATCAACACAAACTTTAATTAAAAATAAAAAATTATGTAATTTTAATAAAATTCAAGATCTCTAACAATTTATCGTATATATTAAAGAAAAGATATATATGTCTAAAAACTAAAAGTACAATTCACGCAACTTTAAAGTTTAAACCATTCAAAGAAAGTTTATATGATTTATTTTTATTTTACAAGAAATTTCCGTGAGTTAAAAATATTGATGCAATGTTGATAAAATTTAAAAAAATGATAATATGCTATACTCTAAAAAAGATACAAAATGAGTTTAGTTTTTTGTTTTATAAAAAGAATTTAATTGATGTTAGCGCTGATAATGTACATCATGAAACTTGGTGATATGATGATTAATTAAATGATATCTTGAACATATAAATATGCCACAATGTGAAAAATAAAAAAGATAAAAATAGAAGTTTAATGGTTGTTAATTAAATAATATATTGATTACGTGAATATGAAACTTCTGAAAAAAAAAAAAGATACGATCACACCCGATGTGAATGATGGGTGATTTTTTTTATTTAGTTATTTTTTTTGTTAAAGTATACTTTCAGTCCTTTAAATTTATATAAGATATGCTTTTAATTCCTTACCTTTATTAAGTATATTTTTGGTCATATAATTTAAACACCGTTAATGTTGCTAACAAAAAATACTTACACAACTTGATGTGAACTGTCATCCTCATCGTCTTGTTCATTCTTCTCTTCCTCATCCTCATTCTTATCATTAGAGGAGGGAAATAAAGGTCAGGTGTAATACCCCCAAATTTGGGATTGGAGGCTTGGGAATAAGTCTAAATTAAGTGGACTGCTAAACCCCAATTTAGAAGGAGCCCAAATTTATCCCCTAATGATTTCTATATCTTTGGGGTATTAAGAAAGTAAAATGGTGAATTTTGGAGAATATAATTATGTTTTTTGGTGAAATCGCGTAGTGAGCTTGTCATGTTATTTTGAATAATTAAATAATGAGAAAAAATTATGAAATTTTATAGGATGAAAGTAGACACCCTAAGCTTTAATTTGATAGGCCATATGACTCAATTAGAGCTATATACAAAAAAATATGAATTTTTGAAGTCAGCACAGAACAACTGTGAAATTTCTGGAACAGTATGTAAAGATTAAAATTCTGAGAATTTTGTGATTCCATCTAGCAAAAGTCTATATTTTTCCTTGGTACTAGACTCAAATAAATGAAATATGATATTAGATATTAAAATAAAAAGTGATCATCTCCTTCCAGCAGCCATAACTGATGCCATTTTCAGTTTTAGAGAGAGAGAAGGAGAGGAAAATACTTGCAAAGGTAAGTGATTTCTTCGATAAATCGGTTCCTAATGCGTATAACTCCGTTCCTAAGCTATTCTCTTATGTGATTCAAGGGTTAGAAGCTCAAATTTGCTTGTTGAAGTGACCTAGGGTTCAACCATATCAAGGAAGAGCCAGTTGGAGCTTGAGGTAACTTCCAAACTCTTGTATATTGACTATTCTAGTTGTTGTGGACAATTTAATCGGTGAAATTTCGCTGGATTGTCATTGGTTTTAAAAATGGAAAATGGGTGTGTGGGGCTGTTATGCTGCCCAAATTGGTACTAAATGGTAGTTGTAACCTAATGGAATTGTCAATAAAGTGGTTAGGAGTAGAAAGAAACACATTTACGGAGCCGAAACCGAGAAACCCTGATTTTTCCCGGAGAACACCATAATTTCGGCCAGGGATGTTTGAGGGCCTTAAAGTTGGATTTTCAATAATTTGATGGTTTCATTGGATTCATGAGGGAAAATTAGGTGGGGTTACGGTTGGGCACATTTTTGGAAAAGGCCGAGAAAGCATAATTACGAAAATGCCCCTAAAACACTGAAATAAGAGCTGCCAAGGGCAATTTCATCTTTTGGCAATGAATTTGGTAATTCCAAGTCCAGAAATGGATTCCTTAGGCGAAAACATATCAGGATAGCCCAGGTTAGAATTTCGAGAAAAGTACGGTCAGACCTAGTACAGCGGGGCCGAGCCGGGTCCCTGGACGTATTTTAGTAATATTTCAAGATAGACTCATATAACCCCCAGAAACACTATGGAAGTGTCTAAATAGTACATTTGACATTGTAGGATCGAATATGGAGCCCCGAGCTGTTTACACGTAGATCGAGGCACGCATTTCGAGACGGAAAAGGGTTAGGGTAGGGGACTTACCTTACTTGCATGTATTTGATATCTTTGCTTGTGTAATGATGTATGTGATTGCTTTACTTGATTGTGTAGAGCATATTTGAATAAATGAAGCTCTGTTTCTATTTTCGCTGTTGCCATAGTCTTGTTGTATGAATCATTGAGCATGCAGAAATGTCATTATGGGGCATACATCTAGATAAAGCTAACATGTCATACATATAGCATCAATCATGCATGCATTATGGTATCTGTTTCCTACTAAGATTCTCTCGAATCTCACCCACTCCTACTAACAATTTAGACAGGAGACGACAGAAGATATGTAAACAACAATGCAGAGTACCGTACGAGGTGATTACAGTAGTGGAACGAAGATGGGAAGAAGTCTCCGTTTCACGGGGATGAGTTTAGACACCCTAGTAGCCTTGTACGGCTACCTTAATCGTAAGTATCATGATTAAACCCCTATGGGGAATTTATGTAATCATGCATATATTATCAGTATAATTATGCTATTCCTGTGTTGCCTACCGAACCGCATATCATTTTCCGCAAATACTCTGAAAAAGGTTAAAATTGATATAAGGGCGTGACACCGAGTCAGAGTATTATCATCAGGGTGGGGAAGGAGAAAGGTTTCGAACCATCACAGTGTTTGTTGTTTCATAAGGGTTTTTGCATAAGAACCTTCACTATTGTGAGACAAGATATGATGGTTACTAATTACCACATTTATTTATTTGCTTGGACTTTTATTAAGTGACAGGTTTTACTTATTAAACTTTATATAATATAAGTGGATTGGCGAAGGGAGCGCCGTGGTTAGGATCCTCAATATTTGAGCCATTTGTTGCTACCAACAAGCCTTGAAGAGGGGGCAGCGGCGGAGGAGGGGGTGGCGGAGGAGGAGGAGGAGTTCCTTGGCATCTTAACATGATAAAGGAGAGAAGGAAGGGGCCGATAAAGAAAAATGGTAAGAATCACAAGGAATAGTTGACTTTAAATAGATGTCTAACATATTGCGAAGGGTTGTGAGTTATGACTTATGAAGGCCTAACGGGATTACAAATAGTTATGATGAGTTATGACATTGAAGGTCTGAATGTTATTAAGGGTTATGAAAGAGTTAGATGACGGGTTTTTCTGAAACCGTTATGTTTTGTCTTCGTTGATATAAGTATTTGGAAGATGAATCTTTTGTAAGTGTTACATGACGGTTCTTTCTAAAGAATCATCATTTTTGTCATTAAATAAATGACAGTTGTTAACTATAACTGTTACTTTTGTGTTTTCGTGAATTCCGCCTTGTAATACATGATAATGAGCATAATTAACCGTTACATTTAAGTGTTATTTATCCTTACATGACCTCTGCCTCTGCTTATATGACGTTTATTAGCTATAACTATTATGTATTAGGCGTTATAAATACTCAAATCTTTAGTAGTGACTAAAAGCATACTTTAGCCGTTATTTTTTTATTTGAAGAGTATGGGAGGTTTGGTTAAGAGCAATTTAGTAACTTTAAACTTATATTTTGATATTTGATTCTTCTAAAGAGTTATTACTTTTATGGCCTTTTACAATAAATATTATTTTCTTTAGATTCTTTATTATATATATTTATAACTTTTAATTCGAGATTTTGATAAGTGTGTGTTGGTAATATTTTTATTCCATATAAAAGTTAGGTTTTATTTTAATTATATAGGCTTTAAATAGATTTTGAGCCAATGTAAAATTTATAATTTATAAATATGTGTAGGCTTTGAAGTTATCAAAAGATTGCATTTATGTAGGTTTTAATAGGTTTAAAATCTATTTATGGATTTCAATGCTTACAACATAAGGCATTTTTAAAAGCCTTGAAAAGGCTTCAGGTCAAAACAAACCTAAATTCAAGCTACTTAAGCTCAGGATTAAAGCTCTCATTTACAAGCTTGGGCCTATTTAGCCATACTTTGCATTACCATAACCTTATGCAACATTCTCTCGGTTAATATACTAATAAAGAATATCTACGGGTCGAGTCAAATGTGTCGTATGATTGCGTACATATGATTTTAGTTATGTTTTGGGGAGATTTGCGTCACCCACAACCTAGAAATTAATTTACAGAATGATGTAAAGTATCATAGACACCGTCAGCATCATTAGCACTATATAGTAAATCTCCGGGCAAAGTTAAAAAAAAAAAAAAAAGAGCACTATACAGTAAATAGATAATAATAAGATTATGATCTTCCTTTGTATGAGAAAATTAAGATTCCAACGTAGCTACGTACGTACCTGATGAATGGGGTTGAATTGATCATACAGGAAGCGAATGAGGATGCTGGTTTTGCCCACCGACTGATCACCCAAGAACACCACAGAATCTGGCGTTTTCTTGGCAAGTAACACGTCAACAATTTTTCTAAAGTCGGCCTGGATACAAAATGCAACATATCAGATGCAAGTGTGTATATGAAAATCAAAGCTTCATAATTACTAATTAATATTAATTGCATGGTAATTAGGTATGTAAAATGACTGGTGCATGATACTATACTTATTCACCCCTTCTTCCAAAGTTAAGTTACGGAAGAATTATATATAGAGCAAATATGAAGATGATATATCCCAAAGAGTTACATAGAGAAAAACAATTAAAGGAGTAAGTAATACCTTTATACTTTTATTAAAGTCAGTTTTGGGGCTAGTTTCAAAAAACATGGCATTTAGTTCACGGGCTTTAGCTTCCCCTTCCTCTGTGGAGACTTGCCTGTAGGCTCATTCGTAGAAATAGTTCATAAAGATGAATCCCAAGACATAGAACAAGCCGTTTGATTAAAGTCCTCATATGTATGATTCTCTTCATTATTAGTCATTAATTACCTCTTGTAGACAAGGTCAGTTTTGTTTCCCATAAGAACAATAATTACATCGCTACCTCTCTCTCTTCGCACCATTTCAATCCAATATGATGTGTTTAAAAAAGTCTGCCGGCCTACATGCAGAGAGATCAAAAAATGTGATTAAATAAATATCACAAGTAGAAGCTCCAGTCAATTATTATTGTTAATATGCAGAAGCTGTATTTAAAAAATATTCACTACAAAGCAAGTAGAGCTGGGAATCAAGGCCGGCCCGGCCCTACAGGGCTGGCCCTTGATGGGCCAGGGCCTAACAGGGCCGGCCCTAATGGGCTCGGGGTCAAGAAAATTACAGTTTTTCAAAGCCCGGCCCGCAAGGCCGAAAAGTCATTTTCATAATATTTAACTATTTTTCTTGCGTATTTTCCCCAGAGAGATATAATTAATAAATAACAACGATTAAAATTCTAATTTAATACATAAATGTTGTCAACATTAAGGTTTAAATAACACGTCTCTTGCAACAAACAAACACAGTTACTAATGTATAATCAAAGGTAAAATCATGTCCATAAATAACTCACACAAAGGCCAAAGTATAAGAAGGCAAGAAGATCAATATTCTAAATTCTAAACAACATGAGTATGACAACTATCATTTTCACCTTCTTCGCCACTATCATCAATTTCAAGGACATTTAATTGTGTTTCACTTTGAGCAGTAGGTTCAAGTAGTCAAATAATCACAACCTCCATCAAAAATCATACTCTATCAGGCAGAATAGTCTATAATATGATTTTATTCTAAATAGGCAGAACAATATACTCAAAAATCACAATATGATTCAGTTAGACAAAACAATATACTCAAAAATCATACTTTATACAATATATGAATAGAGTGACATATAGATTCAATAAGGCAATTAAAAAATGTAACATGGTTCCTGTCCAAGCAAAAAACTTAAAAAATAAACCGGCTTAAAGGGCCGGTCCGAGGCCCTCCAGGGCCGGCCCTTTTAGGCCCGATTTCCTTTTGAGGTTACAATTTACAAACCCGGCCCTTGAAGGACCAGGGCCTAAAAGGGCCAGTTTGACGGGCTCGGTCCGTTTTCCCGGTTCTAAAGACAAGAAATGGGCAATAGAGAAACATATATATCCTGAAAGGCATACTTGTAACATCATACACAATAACAGCAACTGGTGAATCCTTGATGTAGCTTGGCACATGACTTCTATATCTTTCATGTCCACCTACGTCCCTGTCACCACCACATCCACATTAATTGGCATTTGGCACGCGCATGAAAAGACATTGACAGGTTCTTTTTCTGGCTATGGTCGATTAAAAAGATTTTTTTTAGCTCATAAAATGCTTGTTTGGAATCACAAGTCATAGTTATATTTATGTAAATTGAGATAAAACTTCTGTACAAGTTTATTTTGTATACCATAAATTAAGAATGAAAAACTATTTTTTAGGCTTTAATTGTCATTTCAAACAAGTCCAAAGATATGAACACATGAGGCTGCTTAAACCTCACACATTGATTCACCAATGCAATGTCCATCAATCAAGAAGTAGGGCATAAACCCAACTTACAAAGCAAACAAAGTTTTTGAAATCAAATATGACGACGTACGACAAAAAGAAGGAAAAGGACACAAATTTAGAATTCCCAAAATGACGATGCCGCTTCTTACCAAAGACGTAATCGAACAGTTTCATCTCCAAGAGACATTTTTTTGGTTAGAAAATCAAAACTAGTCGTAGCCTGTTCATGAAAAGTGGGGAAATCTTAGTATTAGGTAAAGACGAAATGTAAACTCAATATTCAATAAAGGAAATTAGTTCCATAAAAATTTAGCAACCTGTAAATTGAATACAAACTGCATAGTTCCATAACCTAGAAAATAATTACAGAATGATGTATCATAGAAATTAACCATCAGCGTTATAACCCTATAAAGGAAATCGATCATGAGATTCTGATCTTCCTTTTGGACAATGGTTATGATTTTGTTCATCGATCAATATCACATTTATTGTCATTTTTCCCAAAAGAGAGAAAAAAAAATTAACGATGTCATGTCGGAAAAACTATAACACAGATTAATTTTCAACGTACAAGATAGGTTCTGTCGAATGCATTATGCACGAAACGAGTCATGATGCTGCTCTTCCCCACCGACTCATCACCCAAGATCACCACCTTGTACCTCGCGATTGCAGAATCTGGCGCCGCCATTGTGGAAACCGCTGATACACAAAATCTGATTAATTTAATTTGCTTTGCCTTGCCAAATGCCGATTCCGATTGCCTCGTGTGGTCGTTTAGGGCTTGTTAGGGGAGGGAAAGTGAGCGGAGGAAAAAAAATTTTGAGTTGAATTTAAAAAAACTAGAGAAGTGGGGTTAAAAATTTTTAATTCATTTTTCTTACTCTTTTATCTTATATATTCTTGATCTTTATTAAAATTTTATTACCCCACTTCTTCAATCTTTTAAAATTCAACTCATAAATATTTTTCCTCCCCTTCCTTCCCCTCCAAATCCCTCACACCAAACAGACCCTTACTCTTTTTAAAATCAGGATGGGATCGATGACGAGATTGATAACCAGAAAAAAAAAACATTCCTAGTTTTTTTTTTCTTTTTTTGATATTAGAAAAGTTTACATGAGTTGGGTCACAGGCTCATCAAGGTCAAATCATGCCTCTGGACTCAAAGAACGCTTGCAAAGGTATTTATAGCCCGTTTGGTTTGATTACATGAGAGAGGATTACATGTAATTCTGATGTAATAGAATAATTACAGTGTTTGGTTGCACTTATGTAATGTAAATAGGATTATATTTTGTAATCGTGATTACATCATTTGATGTAATTAGGATTACACTGCTATGACTGATGAATGAGGATGCAGACATCCTGTAATTAAGTGAAAATGACACTATTGCTATCATAATTTTTTAAATTAACCAAAGTGCCCACTCATAAATGCTGTTAAATATTAAATAATTTTATTTATCACCAGTAAATATTAAAAAAATAATTAATAATATAGAAACTTAAGAAATATTCCCCATTAAAAATTAAAAAATTATATTCCACCTTTAAAAAAATATTAAAACATATCATTAAATAATATTTCCATAATTAAATATTAAAAAAATTAACATGAACCCAACCTATACACTGAATAATATTTTCATGATTAAATATTAAAAAATTACCATAAACCCAATATGTATATTGCACATAATTAAAAAATTATCATGGACCCAATGTGTACATTATTATATATGTAGATAGGGGTAATTTTGTCCATTACTATATTATTCCCATGTATTTCTCATTTTCAATGTAATCCAACCAAACATTGTTATGTATATATATCATCTTTCTCTAATGACAAACTAAACAAATTATGTAATCATCATTACATTACATTGCATTGCATTACATTACCTTCAATTCCATGAACTAAACGGGTACTTAGGGACCGCCCATCAACAAGGTCCTCACATAAGTGAGATTTGAACCCACAATTTTTATGGTTATGAACCAATTCTTTTACCAATGGGACCAACCTTTGTTAGCAATACATAACTAGTTATATAATGATATGGATGGATTTATTTTTACTTTATATGTGTCTTCCATATATGTCAATCTATCGATCACTTATATACGGTATCATTATTGGAAGGTGAAATACATGTTTTCTTAACCCTAAAATATTTTTCAATATTCCCTCTAATTATAAGGCCATGTTTACTATTTTTATAAGATTACAAAAAGTAGTTACAAGTAAAAAATTTTAAAATTTGTCTTTAATTATAAAAGTTGGGATGACAAGATATGTAAAAGCCACTATTTAAGTTAATTAAGAGGAAAAGAAATAAGGAAATTTTTTAAAACGCGTGACAAATAGTTTGTTAAATTATGAAGAGGTTTTATCTTAAGAGCTATTGTCTTATTGAGTATATGCTGGTTAAAAAAGAATTAAGTACTGAGTAAATTTTTTTAACCTCAAGACTATGCACAAGTTGGAATGAATGGAATGGTAGTGGAGAAGACTCGGATAAATTAGCTTACTTAAATATGACAATTAAGAGGAGACCATTCCTTTATTTGGATAGAGAGAAAATGAGAGAAAAAATAAGTGGGGAAATGAATTTTTCCTTATTTAAAGCCCGTTTGGGTTAACAATGGCATAAGTGGTTTTTTTCAATCTGACTTTTATAAATTTAAGATAGGATAAAAGTCATATTGTAAATGTGATTTGTATTTAGATTGACGGTGGCAGAAGTGACTTTTTTTCAAAAAGCAAGACTTTTGAACTTTTTCTCATAAACTACTTTTGTAAAAAAAACCCATTTTCAAAACGGGAACCCAAACACTCTAAAATAACACCACTGGGGTTTTTTTTTTAAAAAAAAGCCACTTTTGGGATGGCAAAACGCCATCCCAAATACGCTCTTAGATGGGGAAAGAAAAGCTTGGAAGAAAATGGGGGGAAGAATCCATCTTGTTTAATTTTCTCCCCAATTTTTCTCTCCGCACAAGAAATAACAAAGAGAAAATTTGTCACACCTCGAACTGGACCACGGCAATAGCTCAATGGTACCAAGTCTCACATGAAGCGCATACTTGTGACTCCAAGGTACTGTGTGGTTGTGTGGGCCTGGCTAGCCGCTATGTGTAGGTTGTTACATAAAAAACCTTTTTATTGTCATACCCCAAACTGGACCATGGCTACCTGAGGTCGCCGCTACCGGCAAGGGCAGATTCACTAAGACTATCCCTGGCGTCCTCCTACACTGGTTTCTAGCTAGCTAGCTCAATGGTACCAAGTCTCACATGAAGCGTGTACTTGTGACTCCAGGGTCGCATCTTCGAAACTTGGGAAAGGTGAAAGAAACTCGTGTAGGAGGAGGACGGGGATAGTCCTAGTGAGTTCGCCCTTGCCGGTAACAGTGACCTCGAGTAGCCATGGTCTCGTTTGGGGTGTGACAAAATTGTTTTTCAGTGGTTAGCCCTAGCACACTTTCTTCTTGGTAGTATCAACACTTATAATACTACCACTAGTTCTTAATAGAATATCTATTGGTAGTACAATACACTAAAAACTATATTCTATATTAAGAATTGAAGATAGTATATCTATTGAATGAAGAGCTTCTCACTTCTTTCACGTGCCTTTGTTTTTTATTCTCTCTCTATAGAAGGCTTCATTTTAAGCCATTAATTTCACATCTAACCTAGTTTAATTTGATTTTAAATTATTTGATGATTTTAATGTTATACTCTCTCAGGTCCTTAATAGAAAAGCTAATTGAGGTTGGATTTTGTTCTAAATAGAAAACCCTAATCCACTTTATTTCTCAAATTCATAATTCATTCTCCAAAGTATCCTTAGCTTATTGACTACATATATCAAGGGGGGATTTCCATTCAAGGGTGCTTTAATTTGATCAAAAAGAGTACTTTAAAAAAAAATTAAATCAATTAATATTTGTTACAAATAACGACTAATTTCTTTAATCTGCCTAAATGACTTAAGTAACTATTATATTAAAGACCGAAGGTAGTAATATCATTTTTTCATTATTTTTTTAATTTTAGTTTAAATATTATATATATTTTTAATAAACTTGATCAATTTTAACATATGGGCAATGCTAGTCATTCAATTTAGTCCCATGAAATTTCCGTTGCGAATTTTCCATGGAAATGTTCGTTTATTAGCCTTTCAGCTCTACATTTGGGATGTAGGATTGATTTCAAACCTTTAATCACCTCAAGTTAAATCAAAATAAACTAAATTATGTAGTGAAGAGTACAACTTGGGTCGTATTCTCTTAAGCAACCTTTTATTTAATTTTTAAACTAAACTAAAGACAAAAACATTGAGATAAAGTTTGAAATTGATTTTTTCCCTAATAAAACTAACTACAAAATTAATGAAAAACAACCTAAACTACTATATATTTTTGTGATTTCTGATAAAATGATGAATGAGGAAATCAAATTAGACTTGGGGAATAATTGGAAGTGAACCTATGGCTAATCATAGCTTGCTTAATGATATGTGAGTTAATTAATGCACCAAGTCTAATTAAAAACCCTAAACATGGCTTGAGTCAAGTGATTCTTGACAAATGATTGTCCTAAACGCTAGATAACAACCAGTTGTTAAGGCACTTTTCACTTAGTGTGCAATTTAATTTGAGTTGATAAAACTTGCTTCCTTAATGATGAATGCTCAGGAAGACACTCAATAGCAATACACTTCAACTATAATACATAACAACATGCTAGATAAGACAATATCAATGAATGCAAAAGGGAAACATATATCAAATCGATTATCAAGTCATACAACTAAATCCAAACCACAACAATCCCACTAGCAAAGATTATAATGTATAATCTAAATTTCAAATCCAAATTAAAATAATTCCTAACAAAGGACAATCATTAAGTTTAAGAGAAAATTAATTGAAAACTGAACAATCCCCTAATTGAAGCTCCCAAACTCTAACCATAGCATATATCCACCCCAAGAAACACAAGAGAATTAGTCACTCATGGAGTTAACAACAGCCATAGTTTGATCAAAGATCAAGAATCTTCCGTAACCTCCTTTGTTCATTACTATAAAATATAGATTTAGTGGCGCTAATCTTATGGCACTTCTTCAAACAAGCGCCAAAGGAGACTTCAATTTTTTCCCCCAAAAAAAATACATGTGGTAGCTATAGCGCTTGACAAAGAAAGCGTCATAGCTGCCTAATACCTTGTATGGCTCTTGCCTGGGGAAGCACCATACAGGGCGTTATATTTTTTTAAAAAAAAATATTAGACCCTTTGTATGTCACTTGCCTGGGGTTCTTGTATCATACACACAATTTTTTTAAAAATTTACACAGCAAGCGCCATACAAGTTTTTGGGTAGCTATGGCGCTTTCCTGGTCAAGCGTCATAACTACCACATGTATTTCAAAAAAAAAATAAAAATAAAAGTCTTCTATGGTGACTCTTTTTTTCTTATCCTTTTTCATCAGAGCCTGCGCTCCTGACCTTAACCCTAAACTCAATTCTCCTCCCCTCCTGAAAAAGAAGAGAAATGTCCCAGGAACACTAGGTTCATAACATAACGTACTCAATTTCTTCTTCGCTAACTTTAATTTCTCTCTAGATTTTAATTTCATATTATGACTTGCATGTACTAATCCAGATGCAGAAGTCATCACTCTGTCACCCAAGTCTCTCATATTCGAAGAAATACACAGTCCAATCCAATTGGAAAACTTACACCAAAGTTTGTGCTACTAGAGAATATAAGTGCGACTGTGGTACCCTCTTCTCTAAGTACATACTAAAGTCCCAAATCTCTGAAGCTTTTTTCTTCTTATTGTCTCCTCCTACATAAGCTCCCTTATAAGTCTTTTTTCTTTTTTTTTTAATATAGAAAGCTTTCGTCGATTGGCACTATAGTTTCCTTTTTTTATTTTAAGTTTAAAATCTGTCATGAATCTTAACTTCTAGTTTTATGTGTACTTATTTTTTTTTTTCTAAGTATTTGCTTGAACAACTCGCTCTTGTTAAACTTCCTATGCATTGTAAGTTTTTTAATTTTTGAGCTTATAAATATAATTTTATTAGTTGTTACTAGTTAAATTTGCTCAATGCAGTTATTTTTTTGGAGTTATTTCATTCTGGTTTGGTTTGATTCTAGTTTGATTTTGTTCATTTTGCTATGAATTTGTATTGTAAACACTATTACAGAAGAAAGATACTACTATTCTAAAGGACGTTCCTTTTTAAAAAAAAGGGAAGTAAAAAACAAAGACAGTGGTAATTTTGTAAATATGGGCAACTTTAGGCATCCCAAAGTCGCCTAAAGCTCATTTTGGCGACCCCAATTTGACTTATTTAGGTGTTCTAAGTCAAATTTAGGTCGCCTAAAGTTCCTCAAAGCCCTCAAACTCCTGCCTAAACCTGACTTTAGGCACCCCAAAAATTATTTGGAATGCCTAAATTGAACTTTAGGCATCCCTATTTTGGCTTGGGATTCTTAAACCCACGCCCAATGCATGTCAGTCAAGGCTGACACGCCTTGACTATTATCACTTCTCCATCACTTCTTTCTTCTTTCTCCATCTCTCATCACTTCTCTCTTTCTCCGTCACCGTCTCTCCTTCTCTCATTCTCTCTTCACCCAACTCTCACATTCTCTTCTTTCTCCGTCTCTCCTTCTCTGGCCGACACCACTCCAACATTACAGAGGAATAGAGCCTAGCTTGCCTACTCTCACACTTACCCATGAAGGAGAAGAGCTTTTGATCACTGTCATTGTCTTTCTTTCACTATTGTTTCTCTCTCACTCTCACCATCGTCGTCCTCCCTCTCACCATCGTGGGTTGTCTTCGTCTACACCGCCGACCACAGGTAACTTGGAATATTTCAATTATTTTGCCCTTCAAGTTTTCGGTAGTTAATTTTCACTTGAGTTTGGTTCTATGTGCCCTGATTTTATTCCCTTCTTAAAATCAATAGTTTGATTGTTATGAAATGGATTATGGCCTTAGATACAGTGTTTAAGCTTGGGAATGTATTCTTGGAAGTGGAAAGTTTGAAAATTAAGTGTTGTTGTAATTTGGGGAACTCCTTTTCATAAAGGGAAGTTCTGCCCAAATTTTTATAAAAGTTATGTTTGGATAGATAAGGATTTTAACGAAGAGAACATGGTTTTTTTAGAAGTTAGAAAGCATTAAACTATCACTTCGTATTCTTGGAAGTGGAAAGCTTGAAAAAATCAAGTGTTGTTGTAATTTGGGGAACTCCTTTTCATAAAGGGAAGTTCTGCCCAAATTTTTATAAAAGTTATGTTTGGATAGATAAGGATTTTAACAAAGAGAACATGGTTTTTTAAGAAGTTAGAAAGCATTAAACTAACACTTTGTTAAGAATTACAAAAGAATTTATATACCCTAATTTTTAACTATTGATCAAAATAAAGAAAAAATAAACTAAATGAACTAAGTAAATTATACATACATATGTGATATGAGTAAGAATATATTGTAATTAATTTTTTAAAGATGTTTGAAAAATTGGGGAAAAGTCTCAATTGAAAACTTTATTAGTGAACAGAACCTAAATCAGAGTATTTACGCTTTGTATGTACAAAATTTGCAAAATGCATATACTTTTTGCATATAGTTGTATACACATATTAATTTATTCATTTTGATTTTTTTAATTTTCCTCGTAGTGTAACATGACGATATTGAAACTTAGGCTAGATCCTACCTTTATATATCGCATGAGTATATTTATCTATGTAATGAAAGTTAGCCATAAAATATGTTTTAAGTTTTATTCCTTTAATGAAATTGTTGGATTAAATTGTTGAAATTGTCCTAAATTGCTTTAATTAGTTTAGTTGCATTTAAATTAAGCTGAAATGGTTTGTTATTTTGATTTTGGGATGTCTCGCTTTTAATGGGAAATGCTGCCAAATTTTTTTTAAAAAAATTGGTAAAAGGCAATCCCATTGTTGACAATTGTTCTAAACTTGAGTGTTATTGGAAATGACTTTGGTGATAATAAAATGGATCATAGTTGGATGAATGCTTTGAGAACTAGTGAAGAATATGAGAATAAGGTTAAACAGTTTATTGAATTCACTAGAAGGGATGCTCCATCCAAAAATAGGATGTATTTTTGTCCTTGTGTCAATTGTTTAAATGAGAGTCGACGGGATGTTGAAGTTGTAAGGGATCACCTACTCTGTAATGGAATAAATCTTTGATATGCAAGGTAGATATGGCACGGTGAGGAAGTAATTGATTATCCGTGTCACAAGAAGGAAGTTGTGGATGTCATAGATGAGGATAGAATGGAGAAAATGATTCACGATATTGAGGTATAATCCTTTGTTCAATTGCATGAGCGTGACAGCCTGCGGAGTGATGTAGAGGCACCGTTGTACCCTGGGAGTAAGTACACACGGCTGACAAGAACATTACATTTGGTTAACTTAAAGGCAACTTGTGGGTGGACCAATAGTAGTTTCACATTGTTGCTTGAATTTTTGTGTGATATGTTTCCAGATGATAATGTATTTTCAAATCGTATGTCTGAGGCCAAAAAAATCCTGTCTATAATAGGTATTAAGTATAAAAAGATACACGCTTGCCCTAATGACTGCGCACTATATAGAAAGGACTATGAAGGTTTTAGTGAGTATCCTAAGTGTAAAATTGCACAATACAAAGTAAAGAAAGATGGTGGTGGTGGTGATGGGCCAATTAAAAGGTAACTTTTAAAGGTTTTGCGATATCTTCCAATAATACATCGTTTTAAGTGTTTGTTTGTGACTGCAACAAAAGAGAAGAAGTTGAGATGGCATTCTGATAAGAGAATATTTGATGAAAAATATCTTTGGCACCTGGCTGACTCTCTACAATGGAAGAAAATAGATGAATTGTTCCCTCAATTTGGAGCGAGCCGAGAAACCTTCAGCTTGGGCTTTGTACAGACGGCATCAATCCATATGAAACTCTTACTAGTACACATAGTGCGTGGTCGGTTCTCCTTGTAATGTACAACTTGCCTCCCTGGCTATATATAAAACGCAAGTATATGATGCTTTCTATGATGTTTTCTGGACCAAAACAGCCAAGAAACAATATCGATATTGTAACACCCCAAATTTTATTCACCAACAGTATATTGTGATTATTTTATATATTCAATAAAATGGTGAATATTTAAGGCCACAGGAATTAAATATCGAAAATTGAAAGGTGAATACTGTTCTCAGTGAAATCGCCTGCGAGGCATTGAGTTTGTCATGTGGTTTTGGAAGAACAATGATGAGAAAAAATTATGAAATTTACAGGGTGAAAGTAGACATCCTAAGCTTTAATTTGATAGGTCATATGAATCAATTGAAGCTATGTACAAAGAGTTATGAATTTTTGAAGTTAGTCCAGAAAATCTGGAAAGCCTCTGGAACAGCAGTCAAATAAATGAAACATGGGAATAATATGCTTTCAGCTAGCTAAAGACCATATTTTTTCTTAAAACTAGACTCAATAAGGGTTCCATAGCCTTTAGAATCACTCCGAAATGATGTATGCAAAATTTAGTTATGATTTTTCAAAGTTAGGGTAGAAAATCTACCAGAATTGGCATTATTCCGAAAATTGAAAATAAAATGTGTTAGAAATTGATTAATGGAATTAAAGATGCCAAGTGTTATAATTATATGAGGAGGGGATTAAATTATAATGGATTTGTATGAGCACATGTCAAATTGCATTAAAATAATGCTATATGGACATAGTAATATGGTTAATGATGAAATGGTACACTACCTTGAGTATGAAGTTGGATTAGTTGGACTACTTGAGTGCAAGGTTGGGTGCAAGCTTGAGTGCATGATTGGAGAAAATTCATTTCACTACTTGAGTGCATGGTTAAGTACATAGTTGGTTTAGTTGGAAGAGGTAATTTGGTTAGTGGAGCATGAGAGAGGGGACAATTTTGAGCCAACCAAATAGAGAGAAAAATTAGTTTCATGCTAAGGGAAACTAAATAGAGCCATCATGACATAAATTTGAAGGAGGAGAGGATTGTGACAAGTGTCACAATAATAACCCTTGCTGAAATCAAATGGTGTAGGATGAAGGGAGAAATTTTATGAAGGATCTTTCTTCCTCTTTCCTTCATAATTTCGACTAGCACAAGAGGAAAGAAGAGAGAGATAGAGCTTGAAGAGTTTTGAAGTTCTAGAGAGAAGGAGAGAAAGCTTAAGGTATGTAGTGATCTCTTATGCCTTTTTCTTGTAATCTTGCTTAAAAAACCTTCTCTAAACCTTTCTCGATCTTCATGGAATCCATGATCTTGAAGACAAATCTTGAGCTCAAGGAGAGATATGAGAGGACGTCTAAATAGAGAAAATCCAAGATCTCAAGAGGTAACTTCATAAGTCTTAGATCTATACAAGTATGAAGTTGTTGTTGGTGAATGTTGTTGGATTTGGTGATTTTTGTCAAGTTTGTAAATTTGGAAAAGTCCTAACCCTAAGGGGTTATGCTGTCCAGATTTCTTTAAATCATGGTTAAGATGTGTTTAAATTAGTTAATAAAGGATTAGAAGTGGAAAAGTACAAGTTTTGGAAGCTTAAACACAAAAGAGCATTTTTCCATTTTTTTTTGCCTAAGTTCAGCCAGAACTAGAATAGGGGGAAGGAGTTGGATTTTCATAAAATATATGGTTCCATTGGATTTAGTGGGTAAAAATAGGTAGGGTTACAATTGGTCACTTTTTCAGAAAATACCGAAAAGGCACAATTACGAAAACGCCCATAAAACTCTAAATCGGGGTTGTCAAGGGTATTTTAGTAATTTGACACTGAATTTGGTGATTCTGAGCCTGAAAATCGATTCCTTGGGTGAAAATAAGTTAATATAGCCCTAGTCAAAATTTTGGAAAAACGTGCCATCGGGCAGGGTACACGGTACCGGTCGGGCTCTTGGGGGCATTCTGGTAAATTTTCATCATAGATTAATATAATCACAAGCAACACTATGGAAGAGTCTAAAATGATACTTGGATAGGTTATTACCTATTTTTTATACATTTAATATTTTAGGACTGAGTCGGAAGCCAGAAGCGACACGTTTTACGAAGCACACTAAAAAGGGATTGATAAGACCTTGAGGTAGAAACATTATCCTTCATACATCATGCCATAGTTATATGCTTATGTGGATGCCATTGTTTGTAAATGCGCTTTATTAATCAACATGATTTGCCTAGAGAAGGGCAGTTAGTGCCAGAGATGCACTTACACTGGGAGTTGGAGACAGTCCAACCAGGTGTAGATAGTCGGGTTGGGCCCTACTTATGTATGCATGATGACGATGTGTTACGATGATGTGTTTATATTGTTCATTAATTGGGGCATGCCTTGGCACATATCATATTTATTTTCCGCATTTTCTATAAACAATAGCATGTTTCTACTGGGATTCTTTGGAATCTCACCCTTTTTTTTAAAATAAACATCTCAGCGGGTGCCAGTGGGATGAAAGAAAAGGTACATATACGGAGAAGTGATTTGCAAATGTCTCGAGGCAAGGTCAAGGACGGTGGTTATAATTAGCCTATTCTTAAGATATTTTGGGAATCCTGTATATATTAAAATTTTTGTTGTATTTCTGTATTTTGTCAATGAATGACTTTAGATTGTAAACTAATATTGTTATCAGTATAATTGTACTTTTTTGTATGCCTATGGAATTCCATCTGTATTACTCTACGACTATCAAAATAGAAACGGGTGTTGACAGATGTCTACTTGGCGCCTTTGATTAAAGACTTAAAGAAGTTATGGGAGGAAGGTATAGATGTGTTTGATGCATATAAGAATGAGTCCTTTAAGCTACGTGCAATAATTTTCACTATGATAAACGACTTCCCTGTGTACAGAAACTTGTCATGGTACAGTGTGAAGGGGTATAAAACATGTCCAATATGTGAAGTAGACACATACTTCCATCAACTTAAGCATGGAAGAAACATGGTCTACCTTAGCCATAGGAGGTTTCTTCATCAGCTCCACTCGTATCATAGGTTAAGAAAGCATTTTAACAACTTACTGGAGCATGGAATGGCTCCAAAGGCATTAACCCGAGAGGAAGTTTACAGTTGGGTGGAACGTATCAATGTCACCTTCGGTAAGAATCAGTGGACTGCAGGTGAGAAAAAGAGATCAATTTTCTTTGATCTTCTATATTGGCATAGTCTTGATGTGAGACACAGTATTGATGTGATGCATGTGAAAAAAAATATTTGTGATAGTCTTGTCAGTACACTTTTGCACATACCAGGAAGACTAAGGATGGAATTAGTGTGAGACTAGACCTTGTTGATATAGGAATAAGAGAACAGTTACACCCACAACTAAGAGATGATGGTAAGAAGGCATACATGGAGTCAGCATCACATACACTATCAAAAGTGGAGAAAAGAAGTTTGTATGGGTGTTTGCATGAAATTAAGGTGCCACAAGGGTATCCTCTAATGTCAAAAGGTATGCCTCAATGGACGATTTAAAGTTAGTGGGAATGAAGTCTCATGATTATCATGTGTTGATGCAACAACTATTACTAGTAGCTATTAGAGGCATCACGAAAGATGAAGTGCAAACCACTGTAACAAGATTGTGCGTTTTCTTTAATGCTATCTGTAACAAAGTCATTAACAATGAAAAGTTGGATAAACTAGAAAATGATGGTTATATTATTTTGTCCAAACTAGAGATGCATTTTCAGCCTTCATTTTTTAATATAATGGTGCATTTGATAGTTCATTTGATAAGAGAGATAGGGCTCTGCGGTCCAGTTTACCTGAGGTGGATATATCCTTTCGAGCGATACATGAAGATCTTAAAAGGGTATTCTAAAAATACTTATCGATCTGAAGCCTTAATAGTTGAAAGATATGTAGTTGAAGAGGCTATGGAGTTTTGCAAAGATTATCTGTCAGGGAAGAAGGAAAAATCTCGGCATGAAGAGGGGAGAAGCAAGGGACATGAGGACTGAAAGTGAAGAATATTCAGCGTGAAAATATATTGCAAGCACACTTATATATCCTGAATAATATAGAAGAAGTTCAATTGTACATAGATGAACACAGAAAGAGTTTAAAGGACATGAATCTAAGGAAGAATGACATGCAGATTGCTATTGAGCAAAATAAGACATTTATAGAGTGGTTCAAGGAAAAGGTTTTGCATGAGACTGGTGTGTCTGAGACAATCGAGTGGCTAGCTTGAGGGCCTTCATTCAAATCATTACTTGGACTATTTATGATATAAACGAGTATTTTTTTCAATATAAAAGACCAAGATAACAGAAGTACTAAGCAAAATAGTAGGGTGATGGTAGAAGCTAAAGCCATGCACTTTTCCAGTTCGAAAGACAAAAACCCCATATTAGCATTGGCCTATTATGGAGTTATAGAAGAAATATAGGAGATTACCTATAACAAGTTCAAAGTTGCTTATTCAAATGTAAGTGGATTAGCAATAATTCTTTGGTAATAGATCAATAATTTGAATTTATCTTAGTTGATCTTTAAAGAGTTGGTTATAGAGATGAACATTTCATTCTAGCAAGTCAGGAGAAACAAGTGTTTTATGTCACAGATCCTATGAATAAAAAAATGCCCATTATACTTTAAAGTAAAAAAATAGAAGTATGGTGATCCGGCCTTCAACCTTGACGACACACCACCTTTCACAACAAATCCACCTAGAACAAGTGAAGTAGAATTGGTAGATGATGAAGAATATGCTGTAAGAAATTATCATGGTGAAGGAATATGAGAAACAATATAGAGTAATACCTTAACTTAGAAAATGGTATTGTGTGCTTTTTTTTATCCTGGTTAGTTTATTCATTTAATTGTAATTTATTTACCTATCTGATGATGATTTTTGTGTTAACAGGAATATGGATAACTCTAGTGACTCACAAAGTTCTGGGGATGATGAAATGGCTAGAGATGAACCCGTTGCGAGAAGGGTTAAAGGCTTCACAAAGATGAGAGCATTGTTTACATGTCATAAACATCAACAGGAGAAGCTGTATGTGGACTTCGATGCCAATATGAATCCAGTTGGTCCTGAGAAAGACCATTTCATTGGCTATTTAGGCTATTTGGATCGAAGCAAAGTTTGTATTATCTTTGATAATTGGAAGTTGGTTCCCCCAAAAATAAAAGACATGATTTGGCAACAACTTTTGGTATATAAGTTTTGAGATATTTGCATTTGTAGATTTATTCTTATTGCTTCAAATATAATTATCTTTTGTTTTAGCTTGCAGCAAACATACAATGTCCCAAACACTAGGGTGATGTACAAGCACTACACTACTACAGAATATACATATAAAGTCCCTAAAGGACGTCCCTTTTTCAAAAAGGGACGCCCAAAATATGGGGCGGTGGCATATGGGTAATTATAGATCAAAGTTGAATAGATTGGCTCGTAAAAAAAAATTGAATCTCGCGCCTGAATTAGTTTTAGACGTCCCCATGTTCATTAGGGACGTCTAAAGACTGTTTTAGACGTCCCCAACAAACATGGGGACGTCTAAACACTCAGGAAAAGCAGATGAACTTCGGGGGGAAAAAAAATAACACACTTTAGACGTCCCCAGATGGCCTGGGGACGTCTAAAGATTAAACATTAGACGTCCCCAGACCAGCTGGGGACGTCTAAAGATTATATTAGACGTCCCCAGCTGGCCTGGGGACGTCTAAAGATTAAACATTAGACGTCCCCAGACCAGCTGGGGACGTCTAAAGATTATATTAGACGTCCCCAGCTGGTCTGGGGACGTCTAAAGGTGCCTTTAGACGTCCCCAACTGGGCTGGGGACGTGTAAAGGGTGCCTTTAGACGTCCCCAGCCCAGCTGGGGACGTCTTAGGATGAAGCAAATGCACTGGTCAACATGACCAGTGCATGTGGAGTGTCAGAATATTCTGAGCACTTTCTCTACTCTCCCTCTCCTTCATCACTTCCGTCCCCTCTCCCCTGTTTCTTGTTTTTTTTTACTTTACTCTTTCACTTCCGTGAGTTCCGTCCCCGCCCTCTCCATCCCTTGCTTGTTGCTTTATTCTCCTACCTTCACTTCAGAATATGCGAGGCCATTTCTCCTCTCCCCTATTTCTTCTTGTTCCTTCTTAGCCTCTATTTCATCCAGACCGTTGCATCTTTGCTCTGCTGGTTCTGCACTGTTCTCTCTCATTATCTCCACAGTCGGGCTCCTCTTACCACCGTGGGTCGTCATCTGCTCTAAAGTTCTGTGCTTGAGGTTAGCTAAAACTAAACTTGTGAATGAATTTGTGAATGATTAGGAAAAATGCGTTTGTTCTGTGCTGGAATTTAAGTGTGGTTTGAATGAATTTGTGAATGATTAGGAAAATGCCTTTGTTCTGTGCTGGAATTGAAGTGTGGTTTGTGCTTGAGCTTTATCTTTGCTATTTTGTTGAATTTAAGACGTACCACATCAAGTTTTAATCTTTTGATTTTTTCCATTGTTTTGACAAACATGAAATTGCCATGAACTAAAAATCAACCCATAAATAATGTAATTATCTTCAAGCTAGGCCAAGTACCAAGTAAGACCAGACACTAGGCAATGTATACTGCCCTGCGTATTTGGGGCTGCTGAAGTGTATATATAATTGTATTTAATATATATATATATATATATATTCATTATTTGACAAAATTGAACAAGCATATTTATTTATCATTCAATTAGAATATAATGAATAAACATATTTTTTATTTACTTAGTAGATATTCATATTTTTCATAAAGAATATTTAATTAAGAAATTGGTAAATTGAAATCTTAAGAAATAAATTATTATTATTATTATTATTATAAATATTGTTCTTGTTGTTGTAGATGTTGTTGTTAAATAGTATGAAAATAATCTCTAGTGAATTAATTTTCATTGGCTCAAAAATTGAATCTAAACAATAAAATATAAACAGGATTATTGCATAGAATATGTTTTTGAAATATTAAGCTGAGATGGTTTGTTATTTTGATTTTGGGATGTCTCACTTTTAAGGGGAAATGCTGCCAAAATTTTGAAAAACATACTTGTAAAAGGAAATTCCCCGTGTTTTCAATTATTCTAAACTTGAGTGTAAATGGAAATGGCATAGGTGGTAATAAAATGGATCATAGTTGGATGAATGCTCTGAGAACAAGTGAAGAATATGAGAATGGGGTTGAAAACTTTATTGAATTTGCTAGGAGGAACGTTCCAGCAAAAAATGGGATGTATTTTTGTCCCTGTGTCAATTGTTTAAATGAGAGAAAACGGGATGTTGAAGTTATAAGGGATCACCTACTTTGTGATGGAATAAATCTTCGATACACAAGGTGGATATGGCATGGTGAGGAAGTAACTGATTGTCCGTCACACAAGAAGGAAGCTGTGGATGTCATAGATGAAGATACAATGGAGAGAATGATTCACGATGTTGAGGTAGAATCGTTTGCACAGTCGCATGAATATGACAGCCTGCGGAGTGATGCAGAGACACCGTTGTACCCTGGGAGTAAGTACACACGGCTCACAGGAACATTACATTTGGTTAACTTAAAAGCAACTTGTGGGTGGACCGATAGTAGTTTCACATTGCTGCTTGAACTGTTGTGTGATATGTTTCCAGACGATAATGTACTTCCAAATCGTATGTATGAGGCCAAGAAAATCCTATCGACAATGGGTATGGAGTATAAAAAGATACACGCTTGCCCTAATGACTGTGTACTGTACAGAAAGGAGTATGAAGGCCTGAGTGAGTGCCCTAAGTGTCAAACCGCACGATACAAAGTGAAGAAAGATGGTGGTTGTGGAGATGGGAAGACTAAAAGGCAACCTGTAAAAGTTTTATGGTATCTTCCAATAATACCGCGCTTTAAGCGTTTATTTGGCACTGCAAAAAAGGCGAAGAAGTTGAGATGGCATTCGGATGACAGAAAATCCGACGGAAAATATCTTCGGCACCCGGCTGACTCTCCACAGTGGAAGAAAGTAGATGAAATGTTCCCTGAATTTGGCAGCGAGCCGAGAAACCTTCGGCTTGGGCTCTGTACAGATGGCATCAATCCGTATGGAACTCTTAATAGCACACACAGTGCGTGGCCAGTACTCCTTGTAATATACAACTTGCCTCCCTGGCTTTGTATGAAACGCAAGTATGTGATGCTTTCGATGATGATTTCTGGACCAAAACAGCCAGGAAACGATATCGATGTCTACCTGGCGCCTTTGATTGAGGACTTGAAGAAGTTGTGGGAGGAAGGCGTAGATGTGTTTGATGCGTATAAGAATGAGTCATTCAAGCTACGTGCAATGCTGTTCACCACCATAAATGACTTCCCTGCCTACGGAAACCTCTCAGGGTACAGTGTGAAGGGGCATAAAGCATGTCCGATCTGTGAAGCAGACACTCACTTCCACCAACTGAAACATGGAAGAAAAACGGTGTACCTAGGTCACAGGAGGTTCCTTCCTAGATTCCACCCGTATCGTAGGTTAAGAAAGCGTTTTAACGGCTTGCCGGAGCATGGAATGGCTCCAAAGGCATTAACCGGAGAGGACGTTTACAGTCAGGTTGAACGTATCAATGTCTTACTCGGTAAGAATCATAAGACTTCGGGTGAGAGGAACATATGGAAGAAGAGATCAATTTTCTTTGATCTTCCATATTGGCGTAGTCTTGACGTGAGGCACAGTATTGATGTAATGCACGTGGAGAAAAACGTTTGTGATAGCCTTGTCAGTACACTTTTGCACATTCCAGGGAAGACCAAGGATGGGATTAATGCGAGACTAGACCTTGTTGATATGGGAATAAGAGAACGGTTACATCCACAGCTAAGAGATGATGGTAGGAGGGCATACATGGAGCCAGCAGCGCATACACTATCAAAAGTGGAGAAAAGAAGTTTGTGTGGGTGTTTGCATGAAATTAAGGTACCACAAGGATATTCTTCGAATGTGAGAAGGTGTGTGTCAATGGACGATTTGAAGTTAGTGGGAATGAAGTCCCATGATTACCATGTGTTGATGCAACAACTGTTACCAGTAGCTATTAGAGGGATTATGAAAGATGAAGTTCGAAACACTGTGACAAGATTGTGTGTTTTCTTTAATGCTATCTGTAACAAAGTCATTGACACTGAAAAGCTGGATGAACTGGAAGCCGAGGGTTATATCATATTGTCCCAATTAGAGATGCACTTTCCTCCTTCTTTTTTTGATATAATGGTCCATTTGATAGTTCATTTGGTAAGGGAGGTAAGGCTCTGCGGTCCAGTTTACCTGAGGTGGATGTACCCTTTCGAGCGATACATGAAGATCTTAAAAGGGTACTCTAAAAATCCCTATCGACCAGAAGCCTCAATAGTTGAAAGGTATGTTGTTGAAGAGGCTATGGACTTCTGCAGCGATTATCTATCAGGGAAGAAGGAACAATCTCGGCATGAAGAGGGGAGGAGCAAGGGAACACGAGGACTGAAAGTGAAGACTATGCCTCGTGAAGAGGTGTTGCAAGCACATCTTTATATCCTTAATAACATGGCAGAAGTGCAACCGTACATAGAGGAACACAGAAACAGATTGAAGAAAGAGAATCCGAGGAAGAATGACATGCAGATTACTATTGAGCAAAACAAGACATTCATTCAGTGGTTTGAGGAAAAGGTTTTGCATGAGTCCGGTGTGTCTGGGACAATAGAGTGGCTAGCCTGGGGGCCTTCGTTTCAGATCATTACTTGGAGCGGTTATGATATAAACGGGTATTCTTTCTACACAAAAGACCAAGATGACAGGAGTACCATGCAAAATAGTGGGGTGATGGTAGAAGCTGAAGCCATGCACTTTTCCAGTTCGAAAGACAAAAACCCCATATTAGCATCCATGGCCTATTATGGAGTGATAGAAGAAATATGGGAAATCACTTACAACAAGTTCAAAGTTGCTTTATTCAAATGTAAGTGGGTTAGCAATAATGCTGTGGTAATAGATCAACAATTTGGATTTGTCTCAGTTGATCTTGAAAGAGTAGGTTATAGGGATGAGCCCTTCATTCTAGCAAGCCAGGCGAAACAAGTGTTCTATGTCACAGATCCCGCAAATAAGAAAATGTCCATTGTACTTCACAGTAAAAAACAGAAGCATGGTGATCCGACCTTCAACCTTGACGACACACCACCTTTCACAATTAATCCACCTACAACAATTGAAGAAAGAGAATTGGTAGATGATGAAGAATATGTTGTGAGAAATGATCATGGTGAAGGAATATGGGAAACAATCTAGAGTAAGAGCTGAACTTAGAAAATAGTAATGTGTGCTGTATGTTTGTTTTATTACGTCTCAGTTTATTCATTTACTTACAATTTATTCACCTATCTGACAATGCTTTTTGTGCTTACAGGAATATGGACGACTCTGGTGACTCTCCAAGTGATAGGGACAATGAAATGAATAGTCCTGAAGGTGATGCGACACGTGAACCGGTTGCGAGACGAAGGGTTAGAGGCAGTACAAAAATGCCTGCATTGGTAGCACGTCATAACCATCAACAGGAGAGGTTGCATATTGACTTTGATCAGGATATGAAACCAATTGGTCCGGAGGAAGACCATTTCATTAGCTACGTAGGTTTTTTGGCTCGAAGCAAAGTTCGCATTACCTATGCTAATTGGAAGTTGGTTCCACCAAAAACCAAAGACTTGATTTGGCAACAACTTTTGGTATATAAGTTTCAATACATCTGCATTATATCTTTATTCCTATCGCTTCAAATATAATTAACGTATGTTTTTACCTTGCAGCAAACCTATGATGTCCCTGACACCGCGGAGATGTACAAGGAGTGGATGACGGAGGTTCGTCTACGATGGAAAGATTTCAAGAACAGGCTCACACGAGATTTCATTCGAGGGGACTTGAGGGGTCAGGATCCATGTCATGAGTATCCATTTTTGTCTCCAGAGGACTGGAGGTTGTTTATGGCATCACGAGAAGATCCAAACTTTTTGGTAAGATTTCTGTAATCATAGTGTTTTATTTGAATATAGTTGACATTATTGATTCGGTGTTCGTTCTTTTCCTTTAAAAGGCATTAAGTGCAGCAAATGCAGAGAGGCAAGCAGCTAATAACTATCAACATTGCATGTCTCGTGGTGGTTATCGGAAGCTTCAGCGACAGATGATGGCAGAAGAGTTGGAGAAATTGAAGGAAGCAGCCACATCTGATCCTACCGTTGTGGTCCAGCCCCCGCCACCTCCACCACGTCACAAAAAATGGAAAGCAGGGAGGCTTAAGGGTGGGAAGTACGTAAATCCGACTGTTGCTGACGTTGCCGCAAGAATTGTAAGTAGTTAGAGCATAAGTACAAACTTATTTTTTCATATTGGGAGTGCTTACGATAACTTTTATGCTGCAGGATGAACTGGAAGATCGTAGTAGCCAAGGTTCGTTCACTCCAAGTGGACGGATGGACATCTTGTCAACGGCGATTGGGAAGCCAGATCACCCTGGTCATGTTCGAGGGGAGGCAGTGGGAGTTCGTGTCACGAAGTATTTTGGCCTAGCCTCACATCCTTATTCGTCACAAGGTGAACCCAGTAGGGAGCTTATGGCCAAGATTCGTCAGGAAGTCTCACAAGAGCTCGAGGCCAACCTTCGCGACAAGCTCCGACAAGAGCTGTTGCCAGAGCTACGTCTTGAGCTGATGCCTGAGATACGAGCTGAGATGCAGAAGATGTTTGAATCGCAGATGGCTACTACCGAGCGTAGAACCCATTCATCCCCGGCCTTCCACAGCACCAAAGGAAGTTACAACCCGGCGGAGGAACCACTTGGCGAACCTTCTCATACTCCAGCGCCGGGAGAACCTGCCATCCTCTCTTTGGATGCCCCAGTGCTGCGTGTAGTTGCAGATGCTCTCGTTCACACAGAAGCTACTACCCACCATCATCAGCAAATTCCACAGCATTTGCGTAGGGTGACTGTGACGTGTGTTCGAGCGGGGGAAGAAGGTACAGCGATCCCTATTCCTGATGCCGAGGTTGCCACGATAGCTCAGGCGAGAGGATCTTTCATCCTTTGGCCTGTACATCTTATTGGCTTGTTACCACAAACACCTCCAATGGTATGGAACTACCTTACTTTTACTTGAGATGTGTTGACATCCTACTAACAGTATGTGTTTTTATATTCTAAAAGAACGAGCAGGAAGCAGAGAAATGGCCCTTCTTAGCACGATTGCAGCATATCTATAAAGGCATTCGCCAGATTGATTTGCATATGCCTCCAGGGTTTGTGGGCCAGAATACAGAGTATCACTTCACAATTGATAAACACGATCTTAAACAGTTCATGAAGTTCCAGGAGCTAGATATTGGATGGGGCAAATTTGCAATCCTGTAAGTTTTTTATTTCCCATTTTTTGATTCATTTAGTTAAGTTGATTTTAACTAGCTAATACATTCATCATTTTAATTCTATTATAGCACCTTCCGTCGTATATGCGTTGACTCTCAGAAAGTTGATTTATATGGATTCTTGTCTCCTGCACATACGACAAGGGTTGAGAATACATTGAAACGAAGGACGAACTATGTGGGCTTTACATTGTCAGAGGACGAGTATACTTGTTATCTAGCACCGATTGTTCAAGGGTACTCATTTTAATTTTGTGTATTTGAGATATTTAGTAAATAATTGCCTTGCCATCTAACTTCATTTTAATCTGTATATGTTGTGATAGTTATCACTGGAGTTTGTGTGTTGTCTGTCCTAAGTCGCACGTTGTTTACTGGTTTGATTCCTTAAATAGAAGACCAGACAAAGAAACTAAAAGCGTCTTCAACCAGTAAGTTATTTTTTTGTATTTCATTGCTTCTTGATTCTTGACTTAATGAATTATTCAAATTTATGTTGATTTTCATTTTCATGATAGCGCATGCACGACGTATCGAGCGCTTGGCGGGCCACGCGAACGTAGAGGTGGCAAAGATCCAAGATGGTTGTTTCCAAAGGTACACAGTTTCAAATCAAGTTCTTTTGATTGACGGTCGTTTTAGATATGCCTTTATTGATTTTAACCATTTGCTTTTGATTTATAGTGCCCTCGACAACCTGGCGGTTGGGAATGTGGATATTATGTCTTGCTTTATATGTTTAACATCATTCAGAGTGGCATTACGAAAGATTTTGAACAAGTAATCGCTTCTTCATTCTCTGAGGATAATATTCTTGGTGTTGTGATTCAATGGGAATTCATTCACTTCATTCATTATTTCATCTAAGCTTCTTTTCTAATTTACAGATTTTTGACAATGAAGATGCCTACTCATATGAAGACTTAAATATGATCAGAAACTTTATGGCTGGACATCTTCTTCAACGTGTACCAGAAGAGTAAAGTCTTTAGTAGTTTGTGTAGGACATACTTTTGTGGTAGTACATATAATTAGCGTTATTGTTGTTGGATTTGGATTGGATTTTAGTCTTGGTTATTGTACAAACTGGGGACTTGGATATAGATTGCTGTGTTGTTTGTCTGGTTAGAAAGTTTGTGTGGCATGTAGTAGACTTGGATATAGATTGTTGTGTAGTTTGTGTGGCATGTAGTAGCCTTGGGTTGATCACTGTATTTGTTGTTGTTTTCATTCTGCTGAACTACTGTTGTTTTACTCTGTTGTTGGAATTCTGTTTCTGCAGTTTACATATTTTCCAGACAGTGCAATATGTATAAAAGGTCCATTTTAAAAAAAAAAAAAAACCTTTCAACGTCCTTAATAAACAAGGGACGTGGAAAGTACTGCTGGCGACACTTTAGACGTCCCCAGAAGACTTAGGGACGTCTAAGGTGGACCTTAGACGTCCCCAAGTCTTCTGGGGACGTCTAAGGTGGACCTTAGACGTCCCCAAGTCTTCTGGGGACGTCTAAGGTGGACCTTAGACGTCCCCAGTTGAATCTGGGGACGTCTAAGGTCCACCTTAGACGTCCCCAGTAAGGTCCACATTAGACGTCCCTAGTTCACTGGGGACGTCTAAAGTCCACCTTAGACGTCCCCTATTTTATGGACGTTAATGACGTTACTTTCTACGACTCTCACATAGACGTCCCTCTGTTTTCAGACGTTGAAAGGCCAAAAAAAGGGACGTTAAAACCCTTTTTTCTAGTAGTGCTAGATGGGGGAGGTTCATCTACGATGGAAAGATTTCAAGAACAAGCTTAAAACAAGGTATATTTGAGGGGAATTGAGGGGTAAGGATCCGTGTCAAGAGTATTCATATTTGTCTCCAAAGGACTAGCGGTGTTTGTGGCATCACGGGAAGATCCTCACTTTTTAGTAAAATTTCTTTCATCATAGTATAGACCTTTTTATTTGAATATACTTAACATCATTGATTCGGTTTTCGTTGTTTTCCTTTCATAGGAAGTAAGTGCAACAAATGCACAGAGGCAAGCAGAAAATAAGTATTAGCATTGCATATCTCGTAGTGGTTATCGAAAGCTTGAGCGACGGATGATGGAAGAAGAGTTGGAGAAAATGAAGGAAGCATGTGAATCAAATCCTAGCATTGTTGTCCAAGCCCCGGCTCCTCCTCTACATCACAGAAAATGGAAAGCAGGGAGGATTAAGGGTGGGAAGTATATAAATCCAGTTATTGTTGAGGTTGCCGCGAAGATTGTAAGTATTTAAAGCATAAGTACATAAATTTTTTCATATCGAGAGTGCTTGCTTTTCATTTATGATAAATTGTATGCTATAGGATAAACTGGAAGATCATAGTAGCCAAGGTTCGTTCAATCCAAGTAAACAGATGGACATCTTGTCAATGGCTATTGGGAAGGTAGATAACCTTGGTCATATTCAAGGGGAGACAAGGGGAGTTAGTATCGCAAAGTATTTTGGACAAGTCTAACATTATTCATCACAAGATGAACCCAATAGGGAGCTTGTGGCCAAGATTCGTGCAGAAGTCGAACAAGAGCTTGAGGCCAAACTTTGCGACAAGCTTTGACAAGAGTTGTTGTCAGAGCTACATCTTGAAATGACAAAGATGTTTGAATCAAATATGGCAAGTGATGAGCATAGAACTTAGAAATCCCCGCCCTTCCCCAGCACCAAAGGAAGTTACAACCTGATAGAGGAACCACTTAGCGAATCTTCTCCCACTCTAGCGCCAGGAGAACCTTCCACCCTTTATTTGGATGGGCTACTGTTGCGTGTTGTTGCCAATACTCTCGTTCACACACGAGCTACCACCCACCATCATCAACAAATTCCACAACATTTATGTAGGGTGACTATGACATGTGTTTAAGAAGGGGAAGAAAGTACAACCATCTCTATTCTTGATGTAAAGGTTGCCACGATAGGTCAGGCAATAGGATCTTTCATCCTTTGGCCTCAAAATCTTATTGGCTCACGAGCAATACCTCTAATGGTAAGAACTACCTTACTATTACTTAAGATCTGTTGGCATCCTACTAACAAATTTTTTTATGTTCTAAAAGGATGAGCAAGATGCGAGAAAATGGCCCTTCTTGGTATGACTGCAATAGCTCTATAAAGGCATTCGCCAGATTGACTTGCACATGTTTCCAGGGATTGTGGGCCTAACATTAGAGTATCCCTTTATGATTCACATAAAATATCTCAAGGAGTTCATCAAGTTAGAGGACATAGATATAGGATGGGTTAAATTTGCAATTTGGTAAGTTTTTTTTTTCATTTTTTCCTTCAATTAATGTAGTGGTTTTTTGTTTCATACATTCTATAATTCATTCATTATTTTAATTCAATTATAGCTGCTTCCACCGCATATGCATAGACATGAAAAGACATGATTTATATGGATTCCTTATGTCCTGCAAATACAACAAGGGATACTAACACTTTGGAAGCAAGGACGAGCTATGTGGGCTACACAATTGGATAGACCAAATTTCATTATTATTTAGCACCAATTGTTCAAGGGTATTTAATTTTGTCTATTTAAGATGTTTAATAAATTATTGCCTTGTCATCTAACTTCATTTTAATATGTACATGTTGTTATAGTTACCATTAGAATTCGTGTGTTTTCTGTCCACGCCTCAACGCAATCTATTGGTTTGATTCCTTGCATAAAAAGTCATACAAAGAAACAAAATCCGTCTTTAACACGTAAGTTATTTTGTTTGTATTTTAATGATTCTTGAAAAAAAAAATGAATAGTTCTAATTTCTATTGATTTTCATTTTCATGATAGTGCAACCACCCAGACATATAGAATTCTTGGCAGGTCACATGAGAGTAAAGTTCTTAGAGATCCAAAGTGATTTTATCCGAAAGTAAGTAGTTTTAATTCAAGTTCTTTCATTGACGGTCGTTTTAGATATGCCTTTATTGATTTTAACAACCATTTGATTTTGATTTATAGTGCCATCGACAACCTGACAGTACTGAATATGGATACTATATTTTACTTTTATGTATAACATATTCGGAGTAAAATTACAAGCAATTTTGAATAGGTAACCTCTTCTTCATTCTCAAATGATAATATTTTTGGTGTTGTAATTGAATTGCGAATTAATTCATTCACTTGATTCATTTCATCTAAGGTTATTTTCTAATTTACATATTTTTTATGATGAAAATGCCTACCTATATGAAGACATTAATTTGATCAGAGACCTTTTGGCTGGACATCTTCTTCAACATATAGATCAGTGAAGTTTTTATTTATATTTGTTAGTAGTTGTGCGTAATCGACAACTTTTTGACACTTTGTGGTTGTTATTGTACATAGTATATAGGTTGCAGGAGTTAACAATTTAATTAGCTAGTGCTGGATGTTTCCTTACCATTTTGTAAGGGACATTGTGGTTTATGAATCATTCTTCGATCATGTTTCTGCAGTTTTAATTTGTCGGGCAATTAAGAATATAAATAATCATTTTTAAAAAAATAAAATATTTTAACATCTGTAAAGAAAAATATACGTCTAAAGTGTGTACACTGACACTTTAGACGTCCCTTTCTAAAAAAGGGACGTCTAAAGTCTTTACACATATACATTATACGTCCCTTTTTAAAAAAGGGACGTCTAAAGTGTCGTGTAGAACTTTATACATCCCTTTATTTATAGATGTTATTGTCATTATTTATTATGTTGCTCACATAGACGTCCCCTTATTTTCAGATGTTAAAAGGGTTTAAAAAGAGATGTTAAAAGCATTTTCATAGTAGTGAAAATACATAGTTCATTAGAAAAGAAAAAAATTATGTAAAATTATTTTTTTAAAAAAAATACTTCCTATGATGCTTATTTGGAGAAGTGTCATAGGAAGTTAAGGAAGCGTCATAGGAAGTGTCATACTTCCTGTACAGGAAGCTATTTTAAAAAAATAAAAATAAAAATAAGCTATGGTGTTTTCACAATTTCAAGAAGCACTACAACTTCTTTTAATGGCGTTGGAAGCTATGACGCTTTCTGAGTACCATAGTATTCATAAAAATAAGCGTAACTTATGAAGTTATTTGTAGTAGTAGTTCTCTCTTTTCTTTTTTCCAAATCTCAGTCAAATAAAGGTGTCGGCTGCTTTGCTTCCTCCCAAGCCATATTTCTGACCTAATTCCCAATTGGCAAAACACAACAATTGTTTCCATTTTGGTCCTTCAACATTTATTTATTTATTATGGTCCCTGTTCTTGGCTTTTTCTCATTATTTTTAGCCTCAACTTTCCTAAAGTGATCTACAATGCAAAACAAAATTATATACCATCATATATCCTAAGAAAATCAGCCCAATTAGTAGTAATTATAGGATTTATGGAAATTTTACCTTTTTAAGCTTTATTTTCACATAATCATCATTAATTTAAATTAATCATAATAAATATTATTAAACCCAATATTATGATAAAATCCCTAAATATTATGATTAAATATCATGATAAAATAGGATTAGGCTATTTAAAGTGTGTCAATATTCACCTTTTTATTCCATTAAATACCTCAAAGGTATAAGGAATTTTGGTGACCAAAATTTAGGATATTATATATTGGAACATGGTGGTTCACTTAAAGCCTCGAGCCCTTTACTACATGAGTGATGGATAACATCGCCTATGAGAGTGAGCCATTCCAACCTACCAATTTCAAAAACTTCTTCCCTGAAGGCGATGACAATTTATCTATAGTTTGGTCCGTTTTTTTTTAAGTTCATATCATTTAAATTTAATTTTTGTACAAAATAATACCACACTAACATTTTTTTTACAAAATTTTTGTAGGGATGACGACGAAGAATGATTAAACAAATTATGTTTTTATTCTTGTAAACCTTACTGTATATTTTTTTAAAAAAAAATCAGAACAATATTTGTAGCAGTTTTTTAACTGCTACAAAATCACATAAAACTACTACAAATGTTAAAACCGTTACAAAGAATATCACAATAACCGTTAAAAATGTCAACCGCTACAAATGCTATGCAGATCCCGATAAATGCCCTCACCACACCTCATTTCAAACATTCCTCCATTTCTTTCAACCCTTCCTCTTTCTCGTTTTCTCTAATTTAGAAATTTTTTTAAGGGCTGAGGAGCAAAATAAGATAATCAAATATGGTAAAAAAATTTTCAATTCTTTTATTTCAACAAGTTTTTTCCCTCGCATAATACTAATTCTCATTATTTTCCTTTTTTGCAAAAATTGAAGAAAATTTCCTCACCATTTTCAATATTCCTTCCATAATGATAACCACATAGTAGACAACATAATAATTTCTTATTACCAACATATCCTCGATAATATTACCTATATAAAGTTTATACTTATCCAATTTAATTTAACCATTCTTTTTAAATAATAACTACTATCATCTAAACTACTTAAATAATAAACTATTCAATTCAATATTATAAAAATGGAGACAGATAATTCTATAATTTTTTTTTTAATTTCAAAAAATTTTGTAGTGGTTTTAAGAACCACAACTGCTACAAATTTAAAAATAAAATTGGATTAAATTTTGGGCATTACTTTTGAAATTTCTTAAGATAAAGAAACCGCTACAAAGTTTTAGCACCATTTTTTAAAAATTACCATTTCAATTTTACAAAACCGCTACAAAAATGGAGCCGAATTTTCATTTTTCAGTTCCCGCCATGCGAAATTGTGACACATAATGTATTCTCAACATGAGAATATTGAAACCGCTATAAATATAGTAACGGCTTTGTTACTTGAGTAGAGGTTTTCTATAACCGCTACAAATCGGTTTGCAACAGTTGATTTTATAACAGTTTTGCCAACTGCTACTAATATTGTATGTAGCGATTAAAACCGCTACAAATACATCTTTTTAATTACTACTAAACTGTATTTTTTTTTGTAGTGAACTTAGCGTGTTGATGTTTTAACCCAAAACTATTAATAATAAATTACTACTTTCAGTCTTTAATATAGGGTTCTATTTGTAGTATAATTTACATCATAAATGAGACTTTATATTAATGATAAGAAGTAAATTTTCCATAGTTGAAATCGTATTAACCTACTCTATGGGGAAGTTATTGAAAGAGATTATCCTTTTTTTATTCAATTGGAGAAGCAACAAGTTACATGCAAACTATATAATCCTAAAATGGGATTACCTAGATTTACAATTTATTCAACATTTAATTATAGCATTATAATTGGTTTTTACCGTGGGTTGATATTAATACAAATACAAATACAAATAAACAGGTCCAATTTTGGTGGTCATACGTTGTGCACCGAAATATTCATGCAACAGCACGTAGATGACGCTAAATGAGCATATGATATGCAAGTACGTATTACATACTCCTTAATGGAAGACTTATCTAATTTAAAAAGAAAAAGAAAGAGGTATAAATTTTTTAATTATAACATATATGATATGACTTTTCTAAAATAATTATGTATAACATTAGATTATGTGTATTATAGTTTATAAGTTAGACTAATTAATTTGAAGAAAAATGATAAATCTATTGATTATATAAAATGAGGTTGAGAGTCCTTCCTCCTATCATCTGGCACGCTCTCATCCTTCCATGAATATTGTAACAACTAAAATAAAGATGCAAAATAAAATATTCTCAAAAAAATAAAGAGGGATATCAGGATATAGTTACAAATTATAAGAAATTTCAAAATATAAAAATATAAAAAAAATATTTTATGTTGAAAGTCCCTTCTCGCATACCCTCCTTCTGCCATGAATATCGTAGCAACTAAAATGATGATAAAAAAATAACACATGCTCAAAAAATAAAGAGAGATATCTAGGAGATAATTACAAATTGCAAAATATTTCAAAATATTAAAATATAAAATAAAATATTTTTAAAATAAATATATTAAAAATAGAGAGATGATGAAATAGTGGTTTCAAAATTTTTGAAATTTTATCATTGGCTAGAGGGACTTTACCCATCCAATTGAGAGAGAAAATATTTTATCGATTTAGAGAATAATATCGATATATTCATCATAGAGTAATCACCACATATATATTCAGCCGCACGCTACCTAATACAACCTTAACTAAAACTAAGAGTCCATAAACTAAGCCCATATTACTAATACATATATTGGGCCAACTCTAACACTCCCCCTTAAGTTGGGGGGTGAAAATATCTACAGCACCCAACTTACCTAATAATCTAAGCAACACACTTCTGCTTACAGATTTTGTCAACAAATTTTAAGAACTAACATGATGCAAATCAATAAGCTTCTCTTACAACATTCCTTGCACACGAAATGACAATCTGCCTTAAGGTGCTTTTGTGCATGGAAGACAGGATTATTGGCTATTTGTGTGGCAGCTCTACTGTCACAATGTACCACCATTGGACTAGAAGGAGGCCGCCCTTGCCCTCTCAATAAACCAGTCATCCAAACAATCTCTAAGACTGCCACCGCTAAGGCCCTATATTCCACTTCAACGAAAGAGCAAGACACTGTGTTCTGCTTCTTGGTCTCCCAATGGATAAGAGAATCTCCCAATTTCAATAGGTACCCTATGACTGAACGCCTAGTTGTTCTACAATTTGTGTTGGTGAGACATCATCAAACAAAAACATTTCTCTTACATCTTTGGGAACTCCCCCTAAATTGACACTTATCATATCCTTAAAGGGGAATTTTTGCTCCTAGAAAGTAACATGCCTACTCACTATTATTCCATCATGCTTTAAATAAAGCACCACATACCCTTTTTGATGGCTGGGAAACCCTAAGAAAAACACAAGAAATCATTCTAGGTTGCAGCTTATCTATTGTTACCAAATTAGTGGCATAGGCGAAGAAACCAAAAGTTCGTAAACTATTGTAATCAAGGTCCTTCCCATAAACCCTCTCATAAGGCCATTGGTATGCTAAAATTTTTTATGGAATTCGATTGATTATATAGGCTGCCATTTTCACACATTCACCCCAATACTTAATCGGTATCCCGCATTGCAGCATAAGCCCTCTAGACACTTGCATCAAAGTTCTATGTTTGCATTCCACTATCCTGTTTTGTTCCAGAGTATAGGGGCATGTAGTACAATACCATTTTCACCTAATATAAATAATTTTGGAGTTCATGGTTAACAAACTCAGTACCATTGTCGCTACGCAAACGTTTCACATGTACAGAAAATTGGTTAAGGGCATTACCTTCTCAATCCCACTATAAATGCTTTTCAAATATTAAAAATTATTTTAATATTTCATAAAATATTTTTTGATCATATTCCTCTCACCCCACTCTTCACCTCCCATATTCCCTACCTTAACACCATTAGCCTCCCTATTTCCTCTATCGTGGAGTTGGTAACCTACTCAAAGTTCACTATAAAATTTTGCTTTTGTTGCATTCATTCAATTAAGGTAACTTTGTGATGTCTAGACATAAGGTTGTTCTTGATGGTGCCTCAATGGAAATGATCTTCCGTGATACAAAGGTCTATTTCAGAAATATTTTTGTTTACCTTATTATTTTGTGTGATCTTACGCCAGTTGTGTTGTTACCATATTAGCTTCTCTTACCCGTATATATCATGCTCATTTGGTTCATCATGTGATATAAGGTTCAATGCTATCGTAAATATTTGGTGATTTCTAATTTCAATATCCATCGGGATGCAAGGTGCTTACAACATTGGGTTTCCTAAAAAAAGTTATTTGAGATTTGATTATTTAAATTTTTTTTAAATCGATCAGAATTGGCTGATACATCTATTTTCTGAGTTATACAATTTAGAAATATAAAATATTTATATTTAAAAAAAACTTTGTTTAAGATTTTATAGTTACAAAATGTTTATATATTTTTAATTTGGAACTCCTTCTTTTTTCCGGTCAGTAAACAATTTTTAAGAGTATCATAATAACTTGATTATTTTTGTAAATTATTTTTAAATTAATTGGGAATCTACCCATACCTCTATTTTGTTGGGAGTTATCTTATCCAAATTAAAAATACTAAATCTTTATTTTTTTTTCTTCTAAAATCTGTGCCGCATGTCAATGAGTGAAGGAATTTATAATATTCATATTAATATCTTACTGACTTACATGCTATTTGAAGGAAGAATTTTGATAATTATAAGATATTATATTAATTAATTAATTAATATAAATATTTTAAATTCTTCGTTTTTTTTTTAACTCAACACGTAGGAAAGCTACAAACTCTTTCAAATATATATTTAATATGAATGTAGTAGAATTTTTTTATCTTATTTGACTAAAGTATTCTCAAGCTACTTTGGGTGAATTTATTTTATTTGTTGACATAATCAATAAATTTTAAAAATTTTATTAATTTTTATGAATAATGATGAGACTGAGTTGAAAATAAAAGCTATGGAAAGTATAGTTCAATGAAATCAATAAAGATTTGGATCTAAAATTATTCTTGCCAACAATGTGAATCCGAAAATTTGAATGTTTTAATAATAACATTAAATATTAAAATTTAAATTTATCTTAAATCAACAATAACATACAAAATTTTATCATAAAGTATAGCTTCCTATCATTTTCTTAAATAAAAAAAATTAAAAAGAGCAAAAAGCCATGACTTCATGCTCCTTCAAAAAAGGATATTGCAAATTTCTCATAAATCAACCGAAAGAAAATAAACCCCAGAGCTCCTTACTAGCATAAATTTTTTTAACTTCCCACATATTATTGAAATTTAGAATTTTACAAAATTGATATATTATAACTTCCTAACCATGATCAATTATTTCTCTTGAATTGAAAGATCATAAATCAATTAAAAAATATAAAGTTTTTTAATAAGTTTTTGGTCCAGAATATAACTATTTTAATGTACCCATCTAGAAACTAATAGATATATATGTGTATATATATATATATATATATATATAATATAAAACAGGATCATGTCTAGAACAAGATATAATAAATGGGAGATGCTGTGATGGGTTTATTGGTCTCTTTTCAAAATACAATACAGGATTATGTCTTTTTTCTATGTTTTTTTTACCACGATATTTCGGTCTCTTTTCAAAGATTATAATTTTTTTCCTTTACGCCTGCGCAATTTCTAAACTAGTATAAGAGAGAAAAAAGGAAAATGTCTTACATTTAGGATTTAAAAATGTGATTTTTATAAATCACCTCCAACCACTTCATTAAAACAAAAGAGAGACCAATAAGTTATTAAAATTGCAAAATTACTTCAAACTTTAAATAAGAGCAATCTTAAAAAAATGTAATTGATACAACATTTGGTGACTTATAATAAAAACTAGACATTTCTTCTAAAAAGTGACTTATAGTATTAGTAGGGACACGCCGATAAATAAAATTTTACTCCCCTTGGTCCTTATTATTGGAAACCTACTAGAAGGTGTTCCATGTTCTTTTTATAAGGGATTTGCTAGTTTCACATATGAAATATATTTTTTCATATATGCTTATATCTAATAGGAGTAGTGATAGAAATTAATAATATGATTGGAGATTGATGTTGTTAATAAGAATAATATTAAAAATTATTTAAATTTTATGATAAATTTAATATTTTTAACTATTTTTATTGATAGATATAAATAATTAAAAGGGACTTGTGATAAGTACTCAGGGAATTGCCATATTTTTGCGGTGGTTGGGCATTCTTCAAATTAGATTATTTTCCCCCTTTTTTGTGCCTCCCAAAATATGTGTTGGGTTTTCAGCCCAGGCCACGTTAGCTCCAAGCCTCCAACATAGAATTCATGTAATGCTAAAGCTTGGCATTGTTAGCATTACATAATTTAAGACGAGCAACTTGGTTGTCGATGTCGGGTGTCATTCTGGTTATAAGGAAAAAAGTCCTCCCATATGTCACGTATTCGATTCGAATCCGACATTGACAGAGAGAGAGGAAGGAGAATAGAGAGAATATGAGGTATTCTAAAATACAACCAGATCGTTAAAGGAAGCCTGAAAGCCAATTTCCATATGTATATATATATATATATGAGAATAATCCTCCACCCACTAATCCTCGTTTTCTGCAAGTGTTGATGGATCAAATCTGTTCAAGCTAATTTGATTTGAAGGGGTGATTAATTCCTGAGGTTAATCTTCAGAGGAAGAACATCCTCTGAAGTCTTCCATAACCACTGTTTAATCTTCAAGCGTTCTGAAACAAATCTTCCATAACTGTAATGGTTCACAAACACTTTCCAGTGATATATGACCGTCAACAGAATACCCCTTAATTGATTTTCGATTTCGATGATCAAATCTTTAGCCAATCCAAGAAACCCTACAGATTAGAAAAAGATTACGAGAAAATGAATGACGACATAGAGTTCATCATCCAAAGCTTCACATTATAGCAGCAATACTTAATATTACTTAATTTATTAAGAGGCACAGCTTGGCTGTCTTCATTTGAGTGTCATGTTGGTGTTGAGGGTTAAATTCCTCCCATATGTCCAAATCGGACATTATGAAGTCAAGCTATATATTAGTCAGAGGTATTCTAAAATACCTCTTTTTTGTAGACCTTCCGAACGTGAAAGTGAAACATCTCCTTTTTTTTATTTTATTTGGGTCCATCTAAATGTGAAATATTTTCTCACACGAGAAGTAACTAACCTTGAAAACTGGTAATAGATCTTTAATGCTGTTGGATAACACAAATCTACCAACTTTGTTGGCTAAAATTCTTACCATTTCTTATCGTTTCTAGAGGTTGAAATCTGAAAAAGAATAATTAAAATTGACTTTGGTTAATCAAAACTGATTTTGTTCATCGATTTCAAAGCCCTATGAGATAATATGTTTCGCTGAAAATAGTCTGAAATCATTCATATGCACTCTTTCAAAGTTCTTTGAATCTTTCTCTATATCAAACAAGCACAAATTCCCCCCACGCTTTGCACGGGTGCACCAACCACGTAGCGCGGGTGCATTAACCACATGAAGTATAAGCATAGACGGACCTGCCACTCATCCAATGTGACAAGCAGAAGAACAAACTCAAAATGGAATAACCTTCCTCCGACTACCAACAACATTACATTACAACATATGTTCAAAAGCAAACGCGTAGGAGAGGTCAGGTTTTTGTAACTGAGCAATATAAGTTTGAACAGAATTCGCCATGGCTTTAGCTCAGCATGAGAAAAACACATCTTAAAGTACACATGTAATGTAGCATATCAACTTACATGAAGCATATCTATTGTACTTCTATCTTTCCATCAGCATGTACATACACAAACTTACATGCAATATACATCAATCGCCAAAAGTGCATCATATGGCATAAATAGTCAAATTAGTTACACATCTCCTCTCCCATGAGAAAAAACGGATCTGCAATATGAACTCATGAAGTCGTATATAGGAATGTTGTAAATAGCAATTCATCTTAATTGCAATCTCTATCCAATGGATTAATCAAGATGAAGTCCAAATTCATTTCTATTTCAGCTTGTAGAATGTAGATATCAATATAATAGTCATTTCAATCACAGTGGGCACAGAGCACACTGGAAGCTACATTAAGTCTGGTCGGTGTAATTGTCAATAGAGTCACGAATCTTCAAAATCTATGGTGCAATGTTTACAACATTGTGATGCATTTACACAAAGTCATGTCGAAGATATATGGCAGACCTTGAAATTAAAGGCAATCTCCTTCATGATAATTTTCAAACCCCAACTTAAAGACAAAGTCATGTCAGCCTATAATAGACAGATCCTACAAATTGTGCTGCATTTACGAAAGGTGAATGGAAAAACCTTGATCATGACACCTTGATTGACAGGCATTGTAGTTATGCTCAGTGATATCATAAACAACTACATAGTCCATCGACATTTAAGGGATTGCAATACCTTGTAAGTAGCTTATACTAGGAAAATGACCCCTCTTCATTGAATCTACTTTTTCTTTAGTTCACTGAGAGCAAATAGAAACAACATATGAGTTAAGAAGGCCTTACATGGAAACCCATTGAAGCCACAATTAATAGCAGAGAACCTTTATTTTGATATTCTTCAAATTAATCGAATGGTTGAGTGGTTAATACCTAATTTTCATGAGTATAAATCAAAGGCCGTTTACCACGTACTTTGTCAATGTGCTAGGTACAAACGAAATGTAAATACCAACAAGTGACTTACTTTAAACTATTTAATTTATTATTGACTAATAACACCACTCAGAATTAATGGACCTCCAGAATAGACATAAAACAAAATGGGTCTAACTTTGATAGCCCTTTATTTCGAAGTCAATGTTGCAAGATATAAATCCACTTTCACATATTATGTCTATCCAGTCTATAATATGTAGAAGCTACTTAGGCAACAAAGCCAATGAAAATCTTCACTAAGAAACATAGCAGCAACGTATTTTAAAATATGTTAGTTCAATATTTTCCAAATGAACTACATCATACAAAAGATATTATGAGAGGACCTACTGCAAAACTATTAAGAAACTGATTTCAACCTACACTTGTATAATTTATTTAATTATTTAATTGAGATGGCACATATTTGTTTACTGAAAAGAACAGAACCCATAAAATTCCATCATATGACTTGTGAATGAGTAGTATATAGCCCCTACCTTATTTTTTTATCCTATCAAATCGAGGAGAGCAAGATATAAGTCCACTCTGACATACAACAATATATCTATCCAGGCTCTCATATGTAGAATCTAGTAAGGCAACAAAATCAATGAAAATCTTCCACAATGCAACATATCTGCACCGAGATTTAAGGGATTGTCATACCTTGTAAATGGCTGCTGCTAGGAAAATGACCCCTCTTTATGGAATCTATAGAAGATATTATGAGTACACCTACTGCTTAACTATTAAAAAACTGAATTCAACCTACATTTGGACACAGTATTTAATTGAGAAGGCATATATCTATTTACTTAAAAGAACAAAACTCATAAAATTCAATAATATGACTTATAAACTGGTAGTGTATAGCTTCTACCTTATTTTGTTGCGTATTCCCAACATCAGAACTCATCTTCCACATAGATCAGGGTTTTCAAAGTAAAATGATTCGTGTAAACCTAATCAGTACGACTCAAAAAACCCTTATTTACAATTATTGAACACATATGCTTATTCGGAAGTGGCATACTATATCATGGTACACATATACCATATCACTACCTGACTAACAATTAGGAAATGGTACACTATCAGAAAATGAACACACTTGCAAAGCTCCACTCAGTAGTATCATCAGGGGAAAATATGTTTGCATCATGCAAAATGGGTAAAATATTGAGGAACCATATTCATACTATTAAAAACTATAGTTGTGACGCTGTCTCAGCCCTGAAAATTTTGTTTAAAACATTCTGATAGACTCTTGAATACACTTAAAGTAATTTAAAATGAACTTTCCCTTTTATAATGTAAGTATTTGACAACAATGGCATTACTTTATCATAGTCATATGGTAAGCAGTTCATGAGACCTCTGAATATTATAGGCACCTTCTTATAGGTAAATATCATTCATAACAAAAGGTGTTACATCACAGAATATCCATCAAAGGTATGATACAGCAACATTATTTTATTACGTAGGCATTAGACATTAGGCATTTAATATAGTGAATTTTCGCAAGTATTGACATCATGGTCATAACAGACATCATGGTCATAACAGACATCATGACCATTAGTCATAAGGCATTAAGCATTTAAAACATGTCAGGAGAGAGTTGGAACAGTTCAAGGGCAGGTAACTATTCATCCCTACTCCCATGTGGAACCGTCTGCCACCTACTTCATTAGCCATCATAGTCATATACTAACCCTTCTAGATAGTCTGTACACAGTATGAAGCATTTAGAACAGATCAGTGAGAAAACCTTGATTATGACACCTTGATTGACCAACATTTAAGTTGACCTCAGAGAAGGTACAAAGAATTACATACTACACCAAGATTTCAGGGATTGTCATACCTTGAATAATGCAGAAAAATGACTAGACTTCATTTAATACCCTTTTTCATTAGTGCATTCTGAGTAAATAAGGCAGAAAATATCAGTTCCAAAGCCTATGTATGAAACGCATTGAATCAAACTTTAATAGCAGAAAAACTTGATAGACTTATTCGTCACTTCACTCAAACGCCTTTTGGTTAGAAACATATTTAAAACTCATTGTACAGCTACCTACTGTAATCACAATTGTTTTGGTTGTCTGTTGACGTTTAGTCAAACACCCTTTACTATTTTCTTCCAAATATTTCACCAGTATGAATAATATTTTATTGATCTAAAGAAGTTCATATTATTAAGTAATTAATAATATATGGTAGTGGGATGGATGCAAGAAAAATTAGTGAAGAATGAAAATGGGGCAAAACAATGATGATATTGAATAGCATAGTAATTGCATGATCTACCAAAAATGACTACCCTTCATTAAATCTACTAGTTAATTATTTTATAACACCAAAAATTATGAAGCAATGATGATATTGGAAAAAACTCAGCATGAATAACCACAGCTAGCAATATTAAAAGGGAGCCAATTTAATTCAGCATGAATATCCACATCATATTGCAAAATTATTGCTATGACCAGAAGTAATATTGCATATGAAACAATCATACCAGTGAAAATGCAGATATACATTGAATGAGCGCTGAAAATGAGTGTTCCAACAATATGGGACAGACTTGATTGCTGAATATGATATAGTCTTAAGGCATTATTCATTAGTCATTAATTAGTTTGACTTATAAATTTATATATAATCTAATAATACACAACATATACTATGATTAAGTAATATATTTAGTTTCCTTAACCTCTCCAAAAACAAATGAATTAGGTCTTATATTTAGAATAGGAGGTTTAGAATAGGAGGGAGTAGTAGTTAGGCATTCTTAAAATTATATTATTTTCTTCCCTTTTGAGGAGAAATACTTACATACTCTAGGAGTACCACTTCATCTATACTCTGACTAATTAAATACCACAACTCGTCGTATTTTAATTCTACATAGCAAATAAGTCATCTGAAAAATTCAAATTTTAAGATTTTAAAAAACAACTACTCATGAGAGGGAATTGCTTCTTTTAGTTTTCTAAATCATGAAGTTTATGTCTTTTAAAGTCATAAAATTTGAATTTCTACAAATGACTCATCTACCGTATAAGATCTGGTCAGTTGAGAGCCAGTCCTCATAAACAGGGTTGATGATAACCTGTTCTGCTGTGTCGAGGATATATTCCGGTGGGGTTGCTGTTGTTCCGGTGATAAATCCTTCAAGACGATGCCCACAGATGATCGGCATAACTGTGGATTCCCATGTGATGTAGTTGTCTCTGTCCAGCTTGACGGAGACGGCATGATTCAATGAGCTTAAGAGTGGCGTTGATCGAGTAGCCACAATTGGTGACTGGTGAGCGACAGCGTATGGTGAAGGAGGGAAAAAGGAACCACCGTAGAGATGAGGGTGAGGCAAGAGGGTGGTCGAAGAAGAGATAGTGGGTTGAGGGAGGGTGGGAGCCGAGAGTGGTATGGAAAACGAAGTCTAAGAGAAGGTGTGATGACCGGCGAAAAAGGAAGTAGAGATCGATGGTGCGGTCTGTGGATATGTAGAAAAAGGGGGAAGAGATGTTGAAAATGGCAGAAAAGGAAAATGATTAGGAATTGAGAGGAAAAAGAAATAGGATTGGGATTTACATGTCCTGATGAGGGAAGAATCGATGTGACAACTGAGTCATGGGTAAAAGGAACATGTGGGGTCACGGTGGAGACATTAGGGTTTATAGAGGCGGCTATATTAATGGTGGTGGTAGGGTTTTGATTACTGGTGGAGGTCCCAAGAGAAGATGCCATTTCTTTTTTTCATTCATAATATGGCCAAGCTAGCTTGGAGAGTACATATACCAGAACAATCTAAACATCAAAAGCATGTAATGCATCCTCCCGCATGATAGGAATACATCCAGGGTGAGGAATAGGTAGAACAACTAAAGGCTGTACTAAGTGATGGGCATCCTTTGCCAAAAAATCAGCACACCGGATTATATCTCTCGGTGCATATCGGACTTCAATGTCCCAATCAGAGTAAATCAAATCCCTAACGGCATTAATTTCCAACCTAAGTGGGTGATATAGACCACTATCCTGCATAAGCAAGTGGTATGTCTCCAGTGAATCTGTGTATGCCACTACCTTCTGGAACCCATACTGCCTACATAATTGGAGGCCTTGGTGTAAAGCCATAAGCTCAGCAGTAGTTGAGGGGAGAAAGCCAAGCCGACGCTGAAAGCCAAGAACCCACTGTCCTCTATGATCTCGAATAAGGCCCCCACAGGCTGCATCACGGTGGATATCCACTGAACCGTCAGTATCTAGGCGAACAGATCCCTCCTGTGGAAACTTCCAGTTTTGGTCATCCCCAACGCTGTAGGAAAAGATCTGGTGCTTCAGGTTGTCCGCCACGCTGGATTCCATGAGATGATACAGGCCACCATGAATGAGCTCGTTCGGCTACGCTCGGACTCCTTCCATGACGCCTTTACATCTGTTTTTCCATAATAGCCAACATATGATGCTGAAAATGCGAACCCACGGCCATCTATGAAAATAAGGCTTGCCCAGAGGACGAGAAAAGTTATCTTTAATCCATACCTGCAAATCAGAATGAAAAAAACTAAAACGAAAGTTAGGTGAAATAAAATGTGACCATACTGCCCTCGCAATCTCACAATCTCGGAGAATGTGTATAATGCTCTCTGTCTGGTGACACTGAAAAGGACACTCCGCACTATCTGAAAGACCTCTCATAGCCCGAAGTGAGTTAGTAGGTAGTCTCTCATGAATAGTTTGCCATAAGAACATCTTCACCTTCTCTGGGACAGGTAATTTCCACACCTTCTTCCACCAAACCGAACCATTCCCCTCCCGCTGAGTAGAAAGGAAAGAGTATGCAGCACGGACACTAAAATTACCGTCAGAAGCACTTCTCCAACAGAAAGGATCATCCCCAGCTTGGCATGGCGGGGGGATTTGCCTTATAAGATTAACCACCCAGTCCGGTAGAAATTCCCTCCATCGTGTGACGTCCCACCCTCCATCCGATGAGATGAAATCTCTGACCTTAGCAGCTGGGTTTAAGCGATGGAGATTATGATCAACAAAGTGAATAAGTGGTTCTTCCAATTTAGTCCATAAATCCCACCAGGCATTGGCTGTACTCCCACTACGTATGGCACGACCGATTCCACCATAAAAGATGTCCCAAACCTTAGTGATGCTCCACCACACACCAGAGGAATTGGCCTTCTTGCAGACCATGGGGTAATCACTATTGCCGCATCCATATTTTCCTTTTAGGCAACGAACCCAAAGGGCTTCTGGTTGGGTTAATAAACCCCAGCAGAGTTTCATTATAAAGGCCATGTTCTGTTTCCGAAGGTCTTTGATACCTAAGCCCCCCCTCCTCCTTAGGTTGCTTAATGTGGTTCCAGGATATAAGATGCATCTTACGACTCTGTTGATCCTGATTCCATATGAAATTCTGGCTAATCTTCTCCAATTCCTCCAAAGTAGCTTTAGGGAGCAGCAATGTTTGCATATGGTAACTTGGCAAAGCAGACAATACCACCTTAATCAAGACCGTCTGCCCTGCCATGGTGAGGTGCCGCCCCTTCCAGCCTGTCAATCTTTTCTTTGCCTTCTGAACTATGGGGTAGAAAGTAGCCTTGGTAATCCTATGATGAAGTATCAGAACACCGAGATACTTACCAAGATCACCTGTGATTCCTACACCCAACGATTGACTCAACTCCAGAGCCCGGTTGAAGTGGATATTGCGGGAGAAGAAAGCTTTGGTCTTGGTCAGGCTGATTTGATGACCTGAGACTTCGCAAAAAGATCTCATAGTATCTCGCATTAACTCAATTTGGTTTTGAGTAGCCTCCCCAAATAAGATAAGATCATCTGCAAAGAATAGGTGGGATATTGGGGGTGTACGGTTATTGAATCGAAGACCCTTCCAATGTCCTTCCCGAACTTTGGCATTAATCAATTGACTTAGGCGCTCCATACATAGCACAAATAAGTAGGGACTTAAGGGGTCACCCTGGCGCACTCCCCGGGAAGGTCTAAAATCCGAAGATTGGGAGCCATTCCAAAGGATCTTCATGGACACCAAGCTGGTACACGCCATGATAAGATTCACCAGCTCCTCCCGAATTCTAGCACAAACCAGAGTAGACTGCACAAACTTCCAGTCAAGGCGGTCGTAAGCCTTCTCCATGTCAACCTTGATTGCAACTATCCCTTTTCGTCGTCGCCTACTCCGCATAGTATGGATTGCTTCTTGCGCAATGATAACATTCTCACTCCCCTGACGCCCAGATATGAACCCACATTGCTGTGGTTGAATCAAATACTGCATCGCCTTCTTCATTCTTTCTGTAATGATTTTCGTAATAACCTTGAAAATAACATTACAGAGAGAAATAGGTCGGAAGTCCTTTAAGGTTATAGGATTATCAACTTTTGGGATAAGAACAATGTTAGTATGATTGATATCCTTAACTTTTTCCGGTTGATGTCAAATTTCTCGGACAAGTGTACAGACCTTGTTCCCTATATGAGTCCACTGGGTATGGAAAAAGTGTGCTTGAAGACCATCCGGCCCCGGAGCTTTGAAAGCCCCAATCAAAAACGCCGCATTTTTAACTTCAATATCCTCCACTTCTTTGTGAAGCAAGATATCATCAGTTAGGTGAAGCGGGGGAAAATCAGCATACCAATCAGTGGATTGAGGAATCTGGGGATCCCTCGTATAGAGATGAGTAAAGAACGTGGCAGCCATTTCTCTTAACTTATCCGGGTCCGTGATCCAATTTCCTTCATCATCCTGAAGGGCTTCGATTCTTTGTTTTTTCCGTTTAAGCACCGTTGATGTATGGAAAAAGCTCGTGTTCTTGTCCCCCCAAGCGAGCCACTTGCACCGAGATTTTTGGTACCAGAGTAGCTCCTCCTGAGCACAGATCTTACTGTAATCTTTCCAAAGCTGCTGCTCAAGTTTGTAAAGGCCAGTCGAGAGATTAGTGTGACGCACTCGATCAATGCCCTCCAACCTTTGCAGAAGATTTCTTTTTTTCCTAGGGAGACTACCAAGGACCCTAGCATTCCATTTGGGGGCCTCCTCCTCAAAAATCAGCCTGCCATGAGTCCAAGTTCTATTTTCCCAAGCTTTGCAGACCATGTCAGAAAAGCTATCTTCCATTGCCCAAAGTGAATGATAACTAAATCGGTGCTCGTGATGGTGGACTAGGGGATTAGCCCCATTCGAGACCAGCACGAGTCTATGATCCGATTTATAGCGCAGGTGGTGAAAGACTTTCCCCCTTGGGTGATTGAGCTCCCACTCAAGGTTACCAAACACCCAATCCAGTCTCTCTTTAATCCCCTGCTTTTCCCATGTAAAGCGCTCACCCGTGATAGGAATCTCGAGCAGACTCAAGCCACTAATACAATTAGAAAATTGCGTCATAGCCCGTATAGAAGGAGCAGTACCTCCTATCTTGTCTGCAGGAGTCAAAAATGTATTAAAATCCCCCATCACCATCCAAGCACCGTCAATAGCCTGTGAAATATCATGTAAGGCCCCCCATAAGTTCTCCCTTCTACTAATCCCCGGTTCCCCATAAACAAAAGTAACAAAGAAGGAATCATTCATTCGCTTGTCCGTCACTTTGCAGTGGACCAATTGAGTAGTAGAAAAAAGATATTCCACTTGAGTATTGTTCTCATCCCATAAAATCCATATGCCACCCGCAAAACCGGTGGCCTCCAACCTAATCCAATTACTATAGCCTAACTTACGGGTGACAGCCTCCGCCCTATTACCGCTAACACGAGTTTCAAGTAAGGACAAAATATCAATATTATTGGCATGTACAAGGTCTTTAACAATGCGGGGAAAATGCTTGCTCCCCGCACCCCTACAATTCCAAGAGGCAATAATCATGGGATAAAATTAGAAAACAAAAAAGTGATACTTACTGATCACCAAGAGCTCTGTCTGTTCGTGTGAGTTGCTTCCCTGAACCATGTTGGCTTCCTTCAGCAAGAGCTGCCTCCATAAAATCGTCCCCAATGTCATCATCTAAGGATGTGGAGTATGGAGGCAAAAGATTAGTGGATGGTTCTCCACATGCGATTTGCTCACATATTTCCTGAGTAAAAGTAACATTGGGATTTGTGGCCTTGTTATGAGATCCTTCTAACAATGGTAATTGATGAAAGTCTAGCCCATGAGGGTGTTGGGGTAACAAAATAGGTGTAGGCCCAACTTGATTTAAAGACCCACCCACTACTATGTGCTCTCTACCCCCCACATGCGTTTTTGAGGGCCCAACTGCACTTAGTTTTTTTTCTTTGCCCATGACAGGTTTTGTTCCTTCCATGTGGGCTTTCGTCCCTTGTCCTCCAGGCCCAACAAGAATAGGCCCCATCCCATGTGTTTTATTTTTCCTTTTATTCTTTTCCTTTCCTAAATCCCTTTTCCTTCCTTCCTCCGCGTCATTCTGAGCCGCTCCTCCATTTGTCTGCGTCGCACGGTCCGCGTCAGCATCCTCATGGTCACTTCGTCCCTGCTCCTCTGCTCCCATCTGTCCCGTCACCATACCGTCATCTCCCCCAAGGTCGGTGAGAAGCTGGAATCTCGAGGCTCCGCCGGCAACCGACTTCTTCTTCTCCGGCTTGGCTCCATCACGATTCGGAGGCTTGTTTCGATTGCCCTGTTCCACCGCTTTTCTGGTCCATCTCTCCTCCTCAGTCCCGTTCTTCTTTTCCGTTCCACTCCCTTGCTGTGGCTTTTTATTTCCAAATCGAGCTCGGCGTCCATTGCTCACAAGCATCCATTCTCCAAATGGTTCCTTGGTAGAGGCTTTCGGTTGAGGCGGCGAGTAATACCGATTGGGGATATTGGCCTGAGATGATCCTGGAGCCGGCTTCTCCTTCTCGGTGTATGACCAGGAGCACTGATCCTTATGATGTCCGTACCGGCCACAAGAAAAGCATATTAAACCCAATCCCTCATACTCCACTTGGTAAACCGAATGGGCTGCTATTACTCGTGAGACGAGTTTCTTTTGGAGGTCAATCTCAACGCAGATCCTGGCATACTTACCCCTACCAATTTTCGCAGAATCAGTCGCAACCTCAGACGGGGTAAGCATATCTATCTTTATTGTCCTGCCAATATAGTTCCCCAACCTTGTGATGAATTCCTTATTGTAACACTGCATTGGTATGTTGGGAATCCTGATCCAAGTGATTACTCTTCCAAGAGGATTATTATAAGGGTCAAAATTAGGAGACCATTTTTGTACCAATATGGTGTGTTGTTGCACCACCCACGGTCCCCCATATAATACTTGTTGGTAGAGCTGTCCCCAACCTTCTTTTTGGAGAAAACGGACCAGAAAATAATTGTTTGGCATGTCCACTAAATCAAACTGAGATGTCTTCCATATACGGCTCAGGTGCATCTTCAGCGTGTAAACATTATATTTCCTGCCTAGCACCGTTAGAATCAGTGATGTATTCCAGGGACGACACCAGTCGTTATATTCTTCTGCCGTCACAGGGACCACCGGGTGTATTTTCATAAGCTCTTGCACCTCCTCTGTTAATGTTGGCAGATCCCATTCCATGTTCATTGTATCTGATAATAGTTCTTCTTCATCCATACACTCACCTCCATGAGCAATACCGTTAAAACCAATAAGTGAGTCCTTATAGGAGGTAGTGGGAACCAGAGCTTTCTGTTGATGGGAGGCTTCATGCTCCATGGAAATGTCAAGCTGTGAAGAGAGTTCCTCCGGCGTGGAAGTGTCCATTGTGATGCGAGTAGAATTATTTCTTGTTTTTTTATTACTACCACTGGCTAGGACGTCGGAAGGTCGGTCCGGTGGAAGTTTCCGGTGAGGTTGATCATCCATGGTAAACAGAGTTGAAGATGATGGCTCACTGTTCAGAAGAGAGAAACCTTCAGCGTGATTTTCTCTTTTGATTATAGACAATTGGACCGACTCAATTGTTCAGAAGATGCCATTTCTGACATTGAAAGCTCTGGTACCAAGTCACAATTAGAAAATAGGCTCAGAATGAATAGTCTAGCCTCCTGTGATTTTATTTATAATCACTGTACACCAATAATATTGAGACACCTGTCTCTACATGGATTATTCTAGAATCACATTTACATATTTACTTTTACAGAATATATATAATCAAATACATTTAACTGGTCCAATTTTGGTACTCAGACAGTGAAATTTTTCCTTATAATTTTTACAAGTGACATCCAACCACTTCACGTGTGTGTTTGGATTAACTTTTTTTAATAGCTTTTACAACTTACGAGGTAAATGTGTGAGAGGAGTTTTATCTCGAGTTGTGCAAATCATAGTTTGGAGGTTTGCCAAACACACAAAACTAAAGGAAAGAAGCGGTAACTTCTTAAATTTAGTTGAAAATAAACTTTTCTTAAAATTTAACCCATATTAAAAATTATGAACAACTGTAAAGTACATCTTAAGGAGTGAAAGGGCAAAATTGCATCAAATATTAAATAAGGCAATCTTAAAAAATATAATTAATATCATATTTGGTGACTTATAATAAAAATCACACCTTCCTTATAAAAAGTGACTTATAATAGGGATAAGACTGGTACATAAATTTTTACTTGCCCCCCTCTTATCCTTATGTAAGTCACCTTCCAAAACGTGTCTTTGGTCTTTTTTATAAGATGATTATTAGTTTCAATGAATATCAAATATTTCTTTTATATATGTGGATATCTAATTTAATAAGGAGAGTGAGAGAAAGTAAAAATTAATATAATGGTAGAACATAGGATAAAAACTAACAGGGTTAATATTGGAAATTATTTAAATATTATTATAAATTTAATGTTTTCTAATTTTTTTTATGGGTACATGTAAATTAGTTATAAATAACTTATAATAAGAACTAGAAGGGAGTACGTTATTTTTTTATACTACCTCCTATCCTAAATATAAGATCTAATTAATTTTTTTGAAGAAATCAAAGAGAAATTTAACCCCTAAAAAATTAAAAAACATATCAGTTTAACCCTTATATGATAGATATAACCCTTATTTGGAGAAACTTAACCCTTATCTGATATGTCGTGTATCTCATTTTTTTAAGTATTTATATCTATGGTTTTCTCTTTAAATTAATTAGTTTGACTTATAAATTTATATATAATCTAATAATACACAACATATACTATGATTAAGTAATATATTTAGCTTCCTTAACTGCTCCAAAAACAAATGAATTAGGTCTTATATTTAGAATAGGAGGGAGTAGTAGTTAGGCATTCTTAAAATTATATCATTTTCTTCCCTTTTGGGGAGAAATACTTACATACTCTAGGAGTACCACCTCATCTATACTCTGACTAATTAAATACCACAACTCGTCGTATTTTAATTCTACATAGCAAATAAGTCATCTGAAAAATTCAAATTTTAAGATTTTAAAAAACAATTACTCATGAGAGGGAATTGCTTCTTTTAGTTTTCTAAATCATGAAGTTTATTTTAAAGTCATAAAATTTGAATTTCTACAAATGACTCATCTACCGTATAAGATTAATATAAGAGAAGTTGTTATATTTTATTAAGTCAGAATACAGATGAAGTGACACTCATATAATATGAGGTGCCTTCAAAAAAAAAAATTGGAGTGTTGGGCTTTGAGCCCAGTACAAATTCGGTTCAACATGGAATTCATCCAAAGCTCACCATTTGTAGCATTATATAATTTAAGAGGCGTTGCTTGATTGTCGACGTTTAAGTGCCATGTTTGTTAGATAAGAGGTATGGAGTCCTCGCCACATGGTCTTGGGTTCGACATTGAGAGGAGAAGAGAAGAAGCATGAGGTATTTTAAAATACCTCTTTTTTCAATTGTTTGCGCTGCTGCCAGCCAATTTAATTCTCATTCTTTCTCGTATTCAAACATATTGAAACTAAGTTCATAACTTCATTATATAAAGCAAACAATAAATTTTATGTACTTGAGTATTGATGGAGCAGGTCTGTTCAACAGTCTTTCAGATTCTCCTTCTGCCCCTCGAAGTAAATTGATTTGAAGTGGTGAATGATTCCTGAGGTTAATATTCAAAGGAAGAACATCCTTTGAAATCTTCCATAACAACAGTTTAATGTTCAAGGAATCTGGCTGTGGTCCTAAGAAGAAAAAGGTACACCAAGGATGCTCTCTCTGCAGTGTCCTGATCATAGAGTTGTGATGGATAAGTTTTTTATTATCCCAAATACCTTTGATTATGCAGTACAAGGTCTGTCACTGTAGTCTTTCTTTTTTCTTTGCTTTTTTTTTCAAAGTAACAATTTGTATTCATATAATGATATCCAAGTGCGCACAAAAACAACTTAACCACAAGAACCATCCAAAGAAGCAAGAAACTGAAACAAAATCTCCTAGAAAAAAATCAGGAGCAAAACCACAATGCAACTAAGACAGAAATTTATTAAAAAAAAAAAACTCCTAGAGTTAGTAATTCTACCACGGCAGGAAAGGGTGACGCCACTGCCTGTTGGAGCCAAACTGGGGGGTGGCATAACTTTAGTGGTACGGGAGGCTTGGTTCACAAAAACACTTCCAACAAGTGGTTTTTTATTTTCAACGATTTGAGCAATTTACAAACAAATCTTTAGCCAATTAAGAAAATTTGCAGATGAGAAAATGAATGACACATAGTTCATCATCCAAAGCTCCACATTTGTAACAATACTTAATTTAAGATGCACAACTTGGCTGTCAACATTCGAGTTTCATGTGGTATTGAAGTTAGAATCCTCCCATATGTCACATGTTCGAATGTGACATTCTAAAAACAGAATCTTGTGTTGACAATGCCAGAGGTATTATAAAATACCTCCTTTTTTTTTTTACCTTTTCCTTTCAATTACTACGTTGCACTTACTTGGTGACAAATACCAAATTTGGAACATCTTCTTTCCCGTCCAGCTAAATGTGAGATATTTTCCCACTTGAGAAGTTACTAAACATATGTTTCTTTCAATTTTGTTGCCTCAAATTCTGACCATACCTTGTTTCTAGAAGTTGAAATTTGAAAAAGAATAACTAATTCATAAAACAAATACAGCAATCCCAAAAGAGATACTCTCTCTCTCTCTCTCTTTCAAGCAATAAAATCTGAAATAGTATTGACTCAAGATGAATTAATTTTTCCTGGGGCGCCATGGTAATAGTAACAGAATCCATTTGAAAAGCAAAGACTTTCTTTTCAGACCTATATCAAAAGAAGGATTGGGAATCAAACCAATAGGATGTGTCAATAATGCGTTACTGGCCACACAAATCTGGCATATTTTATCTTCTCAATCTAGATCTCTGCTTGGGAAGGAGACTTTAATTAAAGCAGTTGCGAATGCTGCCCCTACCTATTCAATGACTTGTTTCCAATACCCAAAGAAGGCATGCCAAGAATTAGATAGAGTGATTTCAGAATTTTGGTGGGGAGCGACAGAGGATGGAAGAAAGATATATCGGAAGGCGTGGGACATAATGACTAAGGGTAAAATGGAGGGAGGAATGGGTTTTAAAGATTTTCAATAATTTCATCTAGCGTTACTATGGAAACAATGTTGGAGAATCTTGAATGAACCTGCCTCATTATGGGTTCAAGTACTTAAGGGTAATTATTTCCCACATTGTATTATTATGACTGTTAAGAAAGGAGGTCGAGCATCTTTGGCTTGGAGTAGTTTGCTAGCCGGAAGGTGTGTCTTAGAGTCTAATATTTGTTGGCAAGTTGGGGATGGTTCAATGATTGATTTTTGGAATGATGCTTGGGTTCCTATTGTTCCTCAGTCTAGAATTCCTAGTGAGCTTATACCAGAATCTTTGGAGAGTATGAGAGTTGAATCTGTGATAAGACAAGGTCAATGGGAGCTAGATTCTCTATCAATTCCAGACTATTTGAAACAAGCCATTGGTAACATTGATACAAATGGCTTCAAAACATGTATAAGTGTAGGCCTCCAGATAGACCTAATACTTCCAAGCAATTTCCTTATGAAATCTGGAAGGTTATTTGGTCTCTTAAGGTCCAACCAAAAATAAGACATTTTATTTGGAGGACTTGCAGTAATGCTCTACCTACAATGGAAGCCTTATGTAAAAGAAAATGTACTCCTTCCCCTGCTTGTCTAAGATGTTGTTTGGCTGCGGAAACTATGGAACATATGCTCTAAACATGTGAGTGGACCAAAAGTGTGTGGTGTGCTAGTCCTTTAGGAATTACTGTTGCTGATTGTAATGTTCACTCTTTTGCTGATTGATTGTTATTAATCTGCAATCATTTGCAGAATGATGAATTTTCTCAAGCTTTTGGCTTATTTGTTATGGTTTATTTGGAAAGCCGGTGCTGTGAAATATATGAGAATAAGGCACCTGATATTTCATGGGTACTTAGCTCAGCCAATAAAGTTGTGCATGATCTCTGGACAGTAAAGGGTTGGTAGGAGGCTAAGCATGAAGCATCAGGACCTGCAAACTCACCCCCAAGATGGGAGTTTCCATCAAGGGGAAGTTTAAAGCTTAATGTGGATGGTGCTTTTGCTATGTCTAGTAACACAGGTGGTATTGGTATTGTGTTGCATAATGATGCAGGTGAGGTTGTTAATATGTGTTCCAAAAAATGTGCTGCTCTTTCACCTTTTCATTATGAAGCATTGTCACTCTCGGAAGCTATAAAAAGTGTGGCTGAGAAGGATTTGGGGACAATCATTGTTGAATCTGACTGTAAGCTGCTGGTAGATGTTGTTCAAAGAAAGTCCATTTGTTCAGATTGGACTCAAATTTTGGTAGAAGAAATTTCTTTTGCTTTAGAACTGAATAGATATCTTAGCTTATCTTTTTCTCCTTGTACATGTAATTTGGCTGCTGATTGATTAGCCAAAAAAGCTTTAAAGGGTTTGTCTTGTGGAGGATGGTTCATTACCCCCACCAAGCCCTCTTAGAAGGATTTTGCAGTCTAATAGAGTTAGTTCCTCAAGACCAATTGATAGATCTGGTGTTGGCTAAGATGTAATCTCTCTGTTTGTTACTACTATGGCAATGATATAGACTTTCTTTGTCAAAAAAAAAAATCTAGATTTCTGCCTGTACAAACTTTGAAAAGGAAATACATTGATTTCAACGGTGGTTCATTGTTTAAGAAATTATACAATTCCTCTTGACTTTCGAAAGGTATTTATTCAATGCAAAGATATTATCTTAGATCATCTAAAATGGAGTGTTGGTAATGGATCTTTCATTCCCATTAACCACCCTTTGCGGTGGCCCATGCAATCTGGATCCAAATCTTCTCAGAATATTCAGAATGTTGATGATCTATTAATGCCTTTTCCATCAAATTGAAGTTCAGTTAGATGAAATCAAGATGTGGTAAGATTGGTTTACCCTCATAATATTGCAGAAGAAATTTTTAGAATTCCAATTTTCATTACAGACACTCATGATAGAATGATTTGGGAGTTCAATGAAATCAATAAAGATTTGAATCTGGAATTATTTTTGCAATCAATGTGAATCCGGAAATTTGAATGTTCTAATAATAACTTTAAATATTGAAATTTAAATTTATCTTAAATCAAAAGATAACGATAGAAAATTTTATCATAAAGTATAGCTTCCTATCATTTTCTTAAAAAAAATTAAAAATAGTAAAAAACCATGACTTCATGCTCCTTGAAAAAATGATATTGCAAATTTCTTATAAATAAACGAAAAAAAAAAAAAGAATCCAAGAGCTAATTACTAGCATAAATTCTTTTAACTTCCCACTTATTATTGAAATTTAAAATTTTACAAAATTCATATATTATAACTTCCTAACCATGATCAATTATTTCTCTTGAATTGAAAGATCATAAATCAACTAACAAATATAAATTTGAATGTTCTAATAAATTTGAATGTTCTAATAATAACTTTAAATATTGAAATTTAAATTTATCTTAAATCAAAAGATAACGATAAAAAATTTTATCATAAAGTATAGCTTCCTATCATTTTCTTAAAAAAAATTAAAAATAGTAAAAAACCATGACTTCATGCTCCTTGAAAAAATGATATTGCAAATTTCTTATAAATAAACGGAAAAAAAAAAAAAAGAATCCAAGAGCTAATTACTAGCATAAATTCTTTTAACTTCCCACTTATTATTGAAATTTAAAATTTTACAAAATTCATATATTATAACTTCCTAACCATGATCAATTATTTCTCTTGAATTGAAAGATCATAAATCAACTAACAAATATAAAGTTTCTGAATAAGTTTTGATCCACGGTCTAACTATTCTAATGTACCCATATAGAAATTAATTAATATATATATATATATAATATAAAATAGGATCATGTCTAAAATAAGATATAATAAATGGGAGATGTTGTGATAGGTATATTAGTCACTTTTATATAATACAAGTTCGTATCTTTTTTCTGTTTTTTTAACCATAAGATTTTGTTCTCTTTTTAAATATTATAATTTTTTTTCCTTTGCGCCCGTGCATTGCGCAGGTCTAAACTAGTATAAGCGAAAAAAGGAAAATGTCTTATATTTAGGATTAAAATAATGATTTTTATAAGTCACCTCCAACCACTTCATCAAAATAAAGGAGAGGCGAGTAAGTCATTAAAATTGCAAAATTTCTTCAAACTTTAAATAGAAGCAATCCTCTTTTTTTTTTTGGGCTACAATCTTGAAAAAATGTAATTGATTCAACACTTGGTGACTTATAATAAAAATTACATATTTCTTCTAAAAAATGACTTACAGTAGTATTAGTAGGGACGGACCCCGGTACATAAAATTTTACTCCCCTTGGTCCTCTTATTATTGGGCACCTTTTAGAAGGTGTTCCTTATTCTTTTCATAAGGGACTTGTTAGTTTCATATATTAAATATTTTTTTTCATATATGCCTATATCTAATAAGAGCAGTGATAAAAATTAGTGATATGATATTGGAAATTTGTGTTGGTAATAAGGATAACAATAAAAATTATTTAAATTTTATTACAAATTTAATATTTTTAATTATTTTTATTGATAGATGCAAATAGTTAAAAGTGACTTGTGATAACCACTAAAGGAAAGTAACATATTTTAACAGTGGTTAGGCATTCTTCAAATTAAATTATTTTCTTTTTTGTGCCACCCAAAATATGTGTTGGGCTTTCAACACATGCCACATTTTTTTTGGGAAAATGGGACCTAGGTCTCAAGCAACAGAAAAAATACCACAAAAGTCCCTTTGAAAATTCAATGGTTAGAAAAGTCCTTAGGGACTTTTTTGACATTATTTCCCAAAGTACAATTACATAGTTGCCCCCATAGGAATTGCTAAAAGAAAGGCACAGGAGGAGAGAAGGGAAGCTGTGGGTTTTGTCATTAAGGAGAAAGAGAAACAGCCAAAAGCAACATGTTGGAGATGCAACATTGAAGGGATAAAGTGTGTTGTTAATTTTCTTGGCAAAGGATCTGCAGCCTCCATCTATGGGTACAGAGGTAGGACACCGAACTGAATTTTTTTTTCTCTTTTCAGTCTGAACGTTGGGTAGATTGAAACTTAGGAGTTGGTCAAAGGTTGGAGCTTGGGCTCAATAGTGGAGGAAGTAGTAGGTGGTAGATAAGAAATGCTAAGATTTTGGTAAAGATATGATCTTGACCATTGAAGTTGGGGTTTCACTTTGGTTGGATTGTGTTTATGTTATATTGCTCTGTTTTTTGAGAAGGTTACAGAGGGAGTGTTGTGTTTTAAGTAGGAATAATTGAATGTGATGGTGCTCCTTTGCTGTGAAAACGGTCGTATGAAAAAAAAAGTGTTGTAAATTCGTGCATTTGTAGTTGTTAATATGACTATTATAGTTGTTAATACAGAACTTGTGCTATGTTTTTTGGCATTGTAATAGAGGGAATGCTCTATTTTTGGGTAAGAAAACATAGGGATAGCCTTGTCTTAAGTGGGACTGATTGAATGTGATTGTGGTTTGTTTGATTACAAAATGCTGATATTATGTTTAAAAAGGTGTTGTTAAAATATTGTTAATATGTGCATTTGTAGTTGTAAATATTGCTATGGCAGTTGTTAACACAAAGTTCGTGTTACAGATTGTTATGAAAGATGGGAACTACTTTATGAACTTTTTACTCTCCCATTGTACAGAAGTAATCATTACCATGTATTCAAATGGTGCTAACACCCATACCAAAAATAAATCATACCAAATGAAAAGATTTGATTATTTATGTCCTTCCTCAATAATCTGTCCTTTCTCAATAATCAAATCCTTCCATTTGGTACGATTCATTTCTGGTATGGGTGTTGGCACCATTTGAATACATGTCAATGATTACTTCTGTACAATGGGAGAGCAAAAAGTTCATAAAGTAGTTCTCATCTTTCATAACAATCTGTAACACGAATTTCATATTAATAACTGTCATAGCAATATTTACAACTACAAATGCACATATTAACAACATTTTAACAACACTTTTTTAAACATCATATCAGCATTTTGTAATCAAACAAACCACAATCACATTTAATCAGTCTCATTTAAGACAAGGCCATCCCTCTATTTTCCTTCCCAAAAACAGAGCATTCCCTCTATAAGTTCTGTATTAACAACTATAACAGTCATATCAACAACTACAAATGCACGAATTTACAACACTTTTTTTCATACCACCGTTTTCACAGCAAAGAAATATCATCACATTCAACTATTCCCACTTAAAACACAACACTCCCTCTGTAACATTCTCAAAAAACAGAGCAATATAACATAAACCCAATCCAACCAAAGTAAAACCCCAACTTCAATGGTCAAGATCATATCTTTATCAAAATCTTAGCATTTCTTATCTACTACCCACCACTTCCTCCACTATTGAGCCCAAGTTCTAATCTTTGACCAACCCCTAAGTCTCAATCTACCCAACGTTTAGACTGAAAAGAGAAAAAAAATTCAGTTCGGTGTTCTACCTCTGTACCCGTAGATGGAAGCTGCAGATCCTTTGCCAAGAAAATTAACAACACACTTTATCCCTTTAATGTTGCATCTCCAACATGTTGCGTTTGGCCGTTTCTTTCTCCTTAATGACAACGGCTTCCCTCCTCTCCTCCTATGCCTTTCTTTTAGTTTAACAATTCCTATGGGGGCAACTATGTAATTGTACTTTGGGAAATAATGTTAGAAAAGTCCCTAGGGATTTTTTTAACCATTGACTTTTTCAAAGGGACTTTTATGGTATTTTTTCTATTATTTGGGACCTAGGTGTCATTTTCCCTTTTTCTTTTTGAGACATAGTAGCCCATGCCACGTTAGCTTCAAGCCTCCAACAGCCAATTCATGTAAAGTTTGGAACTGTTAGTATTACATTATTTTAGCTGCGCAATTTGCTTGTCGATGTTCGAGTGTCATATTGGTCATAAGGAAGAATTCCTCCAATATGTCACGTATTCGATTCCGACATTGAGAGAGAGAAGGAGAAGAGAGAAGAATACGAGGTATTCTAAAATACCTCTTTTTTACTCCATTGCCATTCTAAAGCGCCTCTCAAAGCTGAACCAGATCGTTAAAGGAAGCCTGAAAGCCAATTTAGCTGAACCAGATCGTTAAGGGAAGCCTGAAAGCCAATTTCTATATATATATATATGAGAATAATCCTCCACCCACTAATCCTCGTTTTCTGCAAGTGTTGATGGATCAAATCTGTACAAGATAATTTGATTTGAAGGGGTGATTAATTCCTGAGGTTAATCTTCAGAGGAAGAACATCCTCTGAAGTCTTCCATAACCACTGTTTAATCTTCAAGCGTTCTGAAACAAATCTTCCATAACTGTAATGGTTCACAAAACACTTTCCAGTGATATATGACCGTCAACAGAATACCCCTTAATTGATTTTCGATTTCGATGAACAAATCCTTAGCCAATCCAAGAAACCCTACAGATTAGAAAAAGATTATGAGAAAATGAATGACGACATAGAGTTCATCATCCAAAGCTCCACATTATAGTCGCAATCTTAATTTATTAAGAGGCACAGCTTGGCTGTCTTCATTTGAGTGTCATGGAGGTGTTGAGGGTTAAATTCCTCCCGCATGTCCAAATCGGACATTATGAAGTCAAGCTATATATTAGTCAGAGGTATTCTAAAATACCTCTTTTTTTTAGACCTTCCGAATGTGAAAGTGAAACATCTCCTTTTTCTTTTTTTTTAATTGGGTCCTGCTAAATGTGAAATATTTTCTCACACGAGACACTACTAACCTCGAAAACTGGTAATAGATCTTTAATTCTGTTGGATAACACAAATCTACCAACTTTGTCGGCTAAAATTCTTACCATTTCTTATTGTTTCTAGAGGTTGAAACTTGAAAAAGAATAATTAAAATTGATTTTGGTTAATTAAAACTGATTTTGTTCATCGGTTTCAAAGCCTTATGAGATAATATGTTTCGCCGAAAATAGTCTAAAATTATTCATATGCACTCTTTCAAAGTTCTTTGAATCTTTCTCTATATCAAATGAGTTAGTTAACATTATTAAGTCTTTTGAAACAAAATATCGAGCAAAAAATCATCCAGATACAGATACTCACTCGGTTCACCCCTGTTTTTAAAGTGCTGAAACAGAGCAATCAAAAGCAGCCATGGAAGTTCTCGGAGTTTGATTCTCCGAGAATGGATAATGTGGTACTGTGGTGGCAATTTCCAATAGAATTCCTCTTAATTGATTTTTGAATCCTTGTAAATATCAACCATAAAGTCAGAAATAACAGTGACATATAGAGAGAAAACCATAGAAACCACCGTCAATGGGTTCATGAGATTAAAAACAAAGACTTACTCCTTTATCATAAATATAAGATTTAGTTAATTTTTTAGATAGTTTAAAAAAATTAAATTAATTAATTAATCATAATATATATCATATATAATTAAATTATATATCAATATAGTTTAGAAACCACCCAAATTAATTTAAAAAATATAATGAATATAAATATTTTAAAATAATTTATTTAATTTTATTAATATTAAAAATATTAAAGTGGTGGTTGGATAGAACATGGAGTGGAGGCCCACATTCATACGTTGCACCAGCAACAAATAAGCTACATTATAACTCTGTATCAACGAAAAGTGTCTTATTATCAATAAGTTGTGAGTTGAGGTGGTAAGGGATATCATTATAAAAAAGAGAATATAAGTTCGAATCCCAGAAAACATAGTTGTTAAGAGAAGTGAAAACTCTTTGCCCTCTAAACCTCGAAAGGGGGAAAGAAAAATTCTAGAAAAATATATTTAAAAATAGAAAAAGATAAATTAGTGCTGCGAATTTATAAAATCCCAAATCAGAACTAAAGTAGGAATTTGAGGTTTTCAATTCTGACCAAATTGCTCTTAGTTAGTTGTGAAACATGAAAGTGAAGTTGTTATAAAATATGATTTTAATATAAATACAGATGTTATTGACCCCTGAAACTTGTGCCATCAAAATTATCCCTGATTTTTGGGATATGAAGTTATGAAACATGAAAGTAAAGTCGTTAATGTAAAATATGATGTTGTTAATATAGATACAAATGTTATTATTAACCCCTGAAACTTATACCCTCAAAATTATCCCTGGGTTTTGAGATATGAAGTTGAAAAACATGAAAGTAAAGTCATTAATGTAAAATAAGATGTTATTAACTAGATATGACATATTTTAAATGTTGTTATTAACCCCTGAAATTTGTGAACTGAACTAAAGGTATTTTGATCATTTGGTCAAAATTGAAAATCACAGATTCCTACTTCAGTTTTAATTTGAGATTTGATAAATTCACCGCACCAATTTATCTTTTCTCATTTTGAATTGTATTTTTTTAGAATTTTCTCAAAAAGGGACCCTTGTTATTAAAAAAAAAACAAGTGCCTTATTCTTCAACTTTTTTACATGGACGAGTTTTCCAAGTCTTTGAAGAGCTTCTTCATGGATTCAAAGTTCACTTTCGTTGGAGTGGACGAAGAGCAAGACATCAATAATCTTGGCGATGAGTACTTTTTGAAATTCAGATAAATGGTGGAGAAATTTAAATGAAAAGAGAATAGAGAGAAATTAATGGAGACATTCCATTCGCTGAAGTACCATATTTTTATAGTATTATACATGATCATAAATATAAGATCCAATTGGTATTTTTTAAAAATTAAGGAAGTTAATTAAATTACTTTAAAATATTTATATTCATCATTTTTTTCTACAAACTAATTTGTCTTACTTATAAAATGATATATAATTTTTTTTGCTAAGTATAAGTATCATCCTATTGGAAGCAATCCTATTCGAGTTATATCGGACACTAAATGTAAGCATCTCTCCTAGCCAAAATTCAAATATTAGTTTACCACGTTGGTTCAAATCTTCACTGAGAGAAGTGCTCATATTTAGTATCTGACAGTATAATTTAATCATATATAATATGATATAATTAAGTAATATATTTAATTTCTTAATCTCTTAAAAAAAAGGTTAAATAAGTCTTATTTAGTTCGGAGGTCAGGCATTCCTAAAATTAGATTATTTTCTTCCTTTTTGGTGCCTTCAAAAATATGAGTGGTGGGCTTTGAGCCCAGTCCGCTTAGGTCCAACATAGAATTCTTCCGATCTTCCCAAACTCACTATTGAAGCATTACATAATTCAAAAGGCACCACTTGGTTGTCAGTGTTTGAGTGCGTGGTTCAAAGGAGAGAATGAGTGTGTTTGTTTTGGTGATTGGATAAAATTGGATAAGTAATTTATTTTTACTTAAATTTATGGAATCTTAAGATATGAAAAAAGTTAGCTTGGATAAAATGATGAGTGTTTGGATTAGCGATTAAATAAGTAACTTAAAATAACTTATGTAAAAGTGAATGATGTTTGGTTTGACTTTTGCATAATTGGCTTTTGTATTAATTAAGAGAAAAAAATTGAAAAAATTATGAAAAATGAAAAAATGAAGGGATAATTGCGAAAAAAGTCCTCATTGGTAACTTAATTGCCAATGGAACCTGGGAAGATATCTACACACGGAGGGATTTTTTCCCAATTTTCTCAAAAATTAACTTTGAAAATTTGGTAATGGTACAATTGTAATAAAATTATATCAAATTCTAATTTAAATTGGTACACTCTAAAAATCTTTTCTATTGTGCACCTCAAGCTTAAATCTTTAAAATTATATCAAACTCTAATTTAAATATTTAATCCTAACTCATTTTTCACATAGCTCAAAATCTAACAAAATAAACCGATTAAAACCTCAATAATACCTCTAATAATCCAAATAAATTATTTAAACTAAATTTAATGGGTAAAAACACTATATAGAAACTAATTTATGACATGTTTATAAAAAAAATCGATTATAAAATCATAAAACAACTAAATAATAAATCTAAATAGATTAAAATTAATTATTAATTATTCTCTACATTTCTACAGTCATATATTAACAAAACTCAAAATTTGCCTAAACTCTTATCCCAAAGTATTCTCTAATTAGCAAAATATTACTATCTAAAAAAAGAGAAAATTATTTAGAACATTTTTCATAAAATAATTTTTGTGATTAGAAGTGATTTTGAGTACCTCATTGATCCCCAAAAATATGAAGATACTCCTATTAATATTATTTTATACACACACAAGTACATAAGCTCCAATAAACTTCATTTTGAGGCTTATGAGTTTTTCTAACTTATGACTTTTTTCACCTTAAAGTCAATCGCCAAAACAAACACCTATTTTATGCTTTTTACTATTTAAATCCGTTTGCGTTACTGTTTAAGTCCGATTGAGTGTTCAATCGGTGAAACAAACAAGCACAATTTCTTGCCACATGATCATGAGTTCAAACCATATGTGGTGATGGAAAAGGTGGTCGAGGACAAGGTATTCTAAAATACTCCCTCTAGTTCTTATTATATATAAGGTATCAACTACTAATTTTTACAAACTAATAAAACTAATAAAGATAGTTAAAAGCATTAAAATTATTCTAAAATTCATGTAATTTTTAATATTATCCTTATAAATTATACTAAATTTAAATATCTATTAATTATTACTCTCTCTCTCTCACTACCCTTATTAAATATAGACAGATGTAGAAAAATAAATTAAATGCTTCTTGAAAACCTATAAGTACTTTATAAAAAGAACCAAACCCCTAGCGAGGGAAGGCGACGGCTCACCCGAGGCTTCTCCCGGCTACCAAACGCAGCCAAGGAAAAAAATGATCAATAGCACTTATTAGTTAGTATCTTATAATAAGGACTAAAGGGAATACTGCTTTTTCTCTGTCTCTCTTTCTCATAATTTGTCAACGGAAGAGCAAGAAGCGGTGGAATCATGCCTGGATGCTCTTACAATCTCTCAAAATCACATCTTCAGCCATTAAGAAAATTAGGAAAAATCACACCAAACTCTTAATTAAGAAAAATAATATAAAAAAAGTTTCATAGTTTACCAATGACAAGTGAAAAAGTAAATATTGATAAATTATGAGCTTTTTCTGATATTATTTTTCTTAAATGGAATCTTGTTGTCATTTTCCTAAAAAAATAAAGAGCTGAGATTTAATATTTTATAACATGTTATTGTAATATTATACATAAAAATAGATTTAAACTGTTAAGTTCATATCATAACTTCATTATATAGAACAAACAATAAATTTTACGTACTTGCACGTCATATTCCCCACGAAAAAAGGATTACTGAGTACTCATGTAGAGGAACCCTTTTTGGGCCGGTAATAGAAAGCTAAGTGGACATACCATACAGTTTTTAAAAAAATGACATAAAATAAAAAATATTCATAAATCAGAGTTGAATTTTTTTAACTTGGAAAATTAAAAAATTTAACTCAAACAAATTTACTCCCCCCTCAGTTCATATTAGGGTCAAGGTTTTTAACCCCATAACGAAAACAATAATTATAATGAGCCATTTTCAGAGTTGAAATCGTATCAACATACTTTACAGGGAAGCAATTGAAAGAGATTTTCCCCTTGTTTTTTTTATCTATTTTCAATAAACAGGTCCAATTTTGGTACTCAGACATTCTGCTCCGAAAAATTTAAGTAACAACGTAAAATGACGCTAAATGAGTATGACAAGCAATTGCATAAAATTACTTAAAAGGATTATAATTTTTATAAGGGAGGTCCGACCACTACATCAAAATTAAGGATAGGTGGGTAAGCCATTACATTTATTTGAAAATAAGATTTTGTTAATATTTACCTCTTATGTAAAATCTTGAATTATATCCTTAGAAGTAATCAGAATTAATGTTTTAAAAGCCAGATCGAACGTTAAGCCAGAAAGATCAACGGGTTATGGTTAAAATGGTGGGAAAGATTGAGCCGTTCAATCGGACCGGTGATGTAATAAATAAATTTAAAATATATATATTATAATTAGTTTTTAGTCTAATTTCATATAAAGTTAATAAAGTCACAAAATATCATTTAAGGAAAAACATTATGTCAATCATCAACCTAACAAAATGCACTAACAACAATGATTTCATGACTTGTCAAACATTGGTTACTTTTAATTGATCCAATCATGAGTTTCTTGAAAGGCATTTGAACTATCCACTCTGATCTTATTTATAGGTCTTTTTTGACCAAAACATTTGGTCCTATTTATAAGTCCAATTTCAGTATAATAAATGAGATTGTGACAATTTTACCCCTCTTTATTATACAAATGAAAAAAAAATTTAAAGATAGATAGAAAAGAAATAGCTGAAAATTACTCATTCATAAATGAGGGCATAGTTGTAAATTTACCCCATAATCATTGAGTTAACTACCTCTCTTTGGTATGTGAGATTTAGTTAAAAGGGACTTATAAATAGAACCACAGTGATAAATGTCATTATCTTCTTGAGAAAATGACCCAAAATCAAAACCTTCAACTCCAATCATAGTGCTTCCAATTTCATCCTTAGCTTGAGAATGAACTTCATTGCCTTGTTCTTTAAAAGCATCTTTATAAAATAGTGTGTAACAAACCAAATTATTAAAATTAGTAACATATAATATAAATAAAATAAAATAACATGTTTAAAATTTATATGCCTTTTCTTTTTTGCAGCAAATTTCTTTTCCCGTATTTTTATTAGGCCGAATGGTTTTTGAAAAACTGGTCCGGTTTCAAGCCTAACTACGGTTGACAACCCAAAAACGGAAAAACGACGACCCAAAATAACTCCCCCAAAAAAATTGTCCAATACATATGTTCGACCCGTTTCGGTGACCCGCGGATGGTGATGGTTTGACCATTTATTACTCTCCTAAACAATGCTCAGAAGTGAAATGGCAAAATTGGACCGAACTTAAAAAAGACCACTCTGAAAAAATATTATAAGGACAAGAGCAGTACATGAAATTTTACTACATCTTTCCTTATTACTTCATCTGTCCTTATTATAAGTTTTAAATAACTGATTTAGGTTAATCAATAAAATAGTTAAATTTAGTTAAAGACAAAAAATATATATTATTTTTCCTATTATACCCTTATTTGCAAAATGGACAAGTGAAAGGTAATAAATGCAATAAATATAATCAACAAAGAGTAAAGTTGAAAAAAAATGCAATAAATATTTAAACAAACTCAAAATTAAGCTTATATTCTAAAAGACACTCATTCATAAATTTAAAACTTATAATAAAGGATGGAGAGAGAATAAGGCACTGTCTAGAAGGTACTCCTGATTTTTTTATAAGACATTTGTTAGTTTTATGAAGTATTAAATGTTTTTTTTATATATGCTCGTATCTAATAAAGGTTATGAGAGAAAATATAAATAAATATAAGGGAAAATGTCACTTAACCCCATGGAAGCAACTTTATTTCCGGCAGCCCCAAAAGATTTTGAAATTTTATTGTACTCTTTAGGTTAAAATGAAATTATGTTTTATAGATGAAAAGATAATGATGTCCTTTCTTTATTTTTTGAATTTCTTTATTTATTTTATAAATGCCTATATTTTTGTCTTATAAATTCTCATGTTTGTCTTGTAAATAACCAAAATCTTTTTAGTCCTTGAATTCTTTTAAATCCCTTTATTTATCTTGTAAATGCATTTATTTGTCTTGTGAATACCTTCATTTATCTTGTGAATTCTCTCATTTCTCTTGTAAATGGTAAAAATGTTCTTGTTAACTCATTTATTTTCTTTGAATCCCTTTTCTTGTCATATAAATACTCATATTTGCCTGATAAATGTTCTTATGACAAAAATAAAATAAGGGCATTATTATCTTTTTATAGATAAAACTTAATTTCATTTTGATCCAAGTCGGTGCAGTGAGATTTCAAAATCTTTTAAAGATTAACTGAAATAAAATTGCTTACATAAAGTTAAGTGAAATTTTCCCCAAATATAATGTGGAGTTTGGCATAATTAATAAAGCTAACATTGAAATCCACTTTAATTTTATGGAAATTTTAATTTTTCTAACTATTTGTATTAGTGCATATAAATAAATTAGAAATAGCTTATAATAGTGACGAGGGGTCCAATATTTTTTAGGGTTAAGTTGCATCCAATGCTCCAATTATTTTTTTTAACAATCTAAGGGTGTAATTTTACCCTTAATATATTAAAACCTTAACGTCCGTTTTCTTCCTTTCTTCCCCTTCAATCGACCGCACTGGAATCCTCCGCCAAACACTAGCCCAGAACCATTTGGGTCCTGTTTATCTGCTTACCCAGAAAATACAGGAAACCAAAGGCGCTGCAATTAATCTCTTCGGAAACAAGATTCCATTACAGGGTGAAGGCCACGATTCTGTCTTACGTATGGCCATTGATGCTGAGAAAGAAGTTTTTGTTGATGCTCAAACAAATTGTGGGTCGGCTTTGCGTTTTTATTTTTCCTTTTATTGAATTGGATATGGTATTATGGTAAGCTCCTAGTGCCAAAAATTGTTCTGGTTTCGAAAATCTTTTCTGACTTTGGAGTTTGCTTGAATCTTGGGTGCTTACTTAATTGTTCGAGTTGTTTTCTGAAACCCAACACCATATCTAGTCGCTTCTACGCTTTTCAATCGTGAAGTTTAGGACTCCTTTATTTTTCTGGTGATGCTTGTCATTTTCAGTATCTGGACCTGAAAAACAGAGTTATGGAGATTGCAGATTTTGGCATTACAACTTCTGAAAATGAGATACAGCTCAATTGATTCCAGTGCCTGACAAAACTGATTCTTCCCCCTTTACTTCTTTTGTATTCCAATGCCATCATTGTTTCTCTCCCAGTCGTGGAGTCAGGTAACCGTCAATGTCAACTGAAGTATTTTTAACTTTCTATAGTGGTTAGGCATTCTTATTTTGGTGTGTGTTTGGATTAATTTTTTAAAATAATTTTTATGATTTATGAAGTAAACATGTGAGAAGAGTTTTATCTAAAAAAAAATAGTTCTGAAACTACGGTTTAGAACTCACTTAATATTAGATTCTCTTTTTTGTGACTTAAAAAATTATGAGTGTTGGGCTTTGAGCCCAGTTCACATTAAATCCAACATAGAATTCATCCAAAGCTCACCATTGCAAGCACGTTTCGGCTGTCAATTACCAGTGCCATGCTGGTTGGTTGCGCACCAACATCGGTCACGGGTTCGAACAGACATGAGGAAAGCAAAAAGGACTGCGTCTGTGGTATTCTAAAATACCTCTTTTGACCTTTTGTGTTCTTTCAATTACGCGACAGGGGAATCAAAGGAGGAAGATCAGAGTACCAAGTCTGAGTCGGTGATTTTGATTTTGAGATTTGTATGATATTCCAAGTGGCAACATCAAGAAATCGTTCGATGAGGACGAGGAAATAGAGTAGCTTTGCTTTCAGAAGGGAGAACCCTAAATTACACAACACAGGAAAATTCAGCTTCGTTAAAGAGGATTGTGTGTTGTTTCAGTGGAAGAATGAGAGAGTTGATGATGGAGATGACGAGGTTGAAGCAAGAGCACAAATCGAGCTTCAAAGGATGAATAAGAAGTGATCAGCGAACACAGAGAAACGATGTCGTTTTCGTATTTTGCTTGAGAAAGCGGATCCTCAGTCCATTGAGTGAGACGAAGCGGTGGAGCCAGACCCGGATCCTCTCACAATTGCTCAAAATCACATACATCTTCACCCATATTCTATAACATGTTATTAAAATATTATATAAAAATAAATTTAAACTGTTCCGTCCATAACTTCATTATATTAAAAATAAAAAGTTTAAATTTATAACATATAATAATAATTTTATAAAATATTATATTTGGACTGCCTATTCTTTTAATCAAAACGTAAAAGGAAAAGGTGAAAAGAAGTACCTGACATTAATTTCCCCTTTGGTCCAACCAAATTGTGAAAAATCCAACATTTTTGTTGACTCATATTCTTCCCATCCCTTGTTTCTGGAGATTGAAACTCGAAAGAGAATAATTAAATTCATGAAACATATACAGTGAACCCAACAAAAGAGAGACATCTTTTGTCATTCACCTTTTTCAACCAACAAAATCAGCGATTTTCAATGACAAATGTATTTTATAACAATTAAGTCACTTTTAACCTGCATTCACGGGTTAGGGATCAAGGTTTTAAACCCAAAAATAACGATTTTCTTTTCAGAGATGAAATCGTATTATCCAACCTTTTAGGGAAGTAACTGAGATTATCTTCTTTTTTATTTCCTTTTTCAATTGAAGCAACAAATTACATGCAAACTGTGATTCTAAAGTGCTGTTACCCAGATTTACAATCTATTCAACATTTAATCAAAACCATTAAACAACTGTGGTGCTGAATACTTCTGGCATGCTCTAAGTGAAGGCATGTTTGATAAACAACACAAACGCAGTAATTAAATTGAAAACACAAGAGGCTTTAGGTGTTAGGATGCTAAGCATTCTTCGAGAATAAAAATCCTATAAACATGATGGTAATTTGGCTGCAGTACATTAGCACAAATCAGTTACCCACTTAACATTAACCAGTGAAAAGAAAGCAACTACTACTTCTATGTACCTAATTCCAAGATTCATAGGTAGCAGCAATTCGGATCGATCATCCATCCATCCGCTCCCCGTACAAAACGCAAGGTGGCCAAAAACACTATACATCAAGTTCCGACAAACAAAATTAGGGATCTGTGCTGACTCTAGATTGCAACAAAGAGTTTAGTAGTTATTAACTAGACGAAACAACCAAGGTCAAGGTCAGTTTCCTTCTTTGAGCAATGTATAGCACGTTTGGAAGTTGTTCACCATCCACTGTTGCCAGCCCCGTCATTTTTCTTACCCCAAGAACCTGCTCCTCCTGCATCACATGAATAGTCACAATGATATTTGCAATTTGAATCGTTCAGTTAGTATAATAACTGCATAAATTAAGGTGGCTCATCTAATCAGTTATCATACATTCTTCCAAACAATGGGACAAACATAAGGTAGCCTTTTACTCCAAGAAGGAAATGAAATCTATTCTGCAAACTCCTATCTCTTTTAGTTATGAAAAGCATAGACTAATGGATGGATATGTGGACGTTTGATCTGAGCTTCGGAAGCTGGAGATTTCTCCTAAACTGATTGTTTGCTTGGAGGCTCCTACACAAGGCTACTCCTAGAGGGGGAATATACTCGAGCATCATTGCATTTAAATCAAGCCCAATGTGTTTAAAATTGTGAAAAGAATGATCACATTTCCCTGAACATGAAACGGCCCAGTGCATATGGTTTCCAAGCGTATACATTCGATCTTTCGAAGTAAACGACAAAGCGATATGCTTGTGGCTAGCAGAGATCATCCAAGAAGCCAAAGGAAACAATCAACAATTGGCACAAGCTTTTCTTCCAGTAGCTTTTGAGCTTTGGAATGCTAGGAACAAGGCAATAGATAAGGGAATTCTTTAGGATCCACACCCAATCTCTCATAGGATAAAAGAATAAAATACAATACATAAGAATCCTGTGTCATTTTGATAAAAATCAGGAAATTTGTTCTGAAAATAGAAAAGTTGTCTTCATGATTTCAACAAACCTCGATGAAAGTCAGTGAAGTACTTTACTCTTTTATTATGCGAGAAATCAGCAATCCAAGATAGTTGAGTAGGCTAATGGGACAATTATCTACTAATATTTAGATCCATCTAATTCATTACTGCCATACCATTTGATGCACTCCAACTTGATGATTGACCCTTGTCAGGAGCACTTGATTGACCCCAAGTATCATTACCCGTCTCCTTATTCCAGTCAGAGGAATCACCACCATCCCTTTTATTGCTCCAACCCCCATGTTGGTCCCTCCTTCCACGGCCTCGGCCTCCAAATCCACTCTCTGACCCCCACCTACGGCCAAAGTCTTCCCCATTTGATCTGCCCCTACCACGAAATCCTCCACGATCACCTCCCCTGCCACCACCAAATCCCCCTCTATCACCTCCCCAAAATCCCCCTCTATCACCTCCCCGGCCACCACCAAATCCCCCTCGATCACCTCCCCGACCACCAAATCCCCCACGATCACCTCTGCCACCACCAAAGCCCCCACGTTCCCCTCTACCCCGAAAACCTCCTCCACCCCTAAATCCACCTCTGTCTGAGCCACCCCTACCCCCATTACCACCATTCCAATTCCCTCCATAACCACCATCACCAGAAGCTTCATTGCCACCACTAAATTTGTTGCCACTTGAGTCATTTCCCGAGTTCCCATTACTGTTACTTCCCCAGTTGGTGTCTTGATCACCAGATCCAGAATTCCAGTTGCTTTTCCTTCCCCAATTGGAATCTTGATTTCCAACATCAGCACGACCAGAAGAATTCCAGTTTGAACCACTTCCTTGACCCCAGCTAGTTGATGATTCTCTATTTGGTTTCTTTTCACTTTCAGCAGTTTCTCTTCTGCTCCAACCACTTTGATCATTAGCCTGACCCTCTGCAGTATCACTGCTTTTTGCACCCCACTTTAAATCTTTGTTACCTCCAGCATTAGTCAATTTGGCGTTCCAATTATTTGATGTATCCAAATAAGAACTCTGGTTTTCAGCTGCAACAACGTTAGAGGTTTTCCAATCAGAATTTTGTTTGTTACCAGCACTTGATCCACTCGTCCAGGCAGGACTATTACCCCATCCAGCCGAAATGTTACTTAAACTTTTTTTACCACTACCTTGGCCCCACCCCGCTGCAGGACTTTTATTTGATGTTTTTTCCCTATTCCACGAAGATTGACCACTTTGGTCTTCAATATTTTCATCACATTTCTGACCCCAGCTTGAGGGCTCCCCTCCAGAAGCTTTACTCTTGCTGTTCAATGCGGAGGGCTGGTCTCCATCCATTTTGTTAGCAGGTTTTGCCTGACCCCAGCCACTAGATTGACCCAGCTCAGCAGCAGTTCCAGCATTGTCGGCAGCTGCACCCCAGGAGGAATTCCTAACTGAAGTACTTTTCACTCCCCAAGCATTATCATCTACACCTATTCATCAGAAAGATAATGAAACATCTACACAAAGCATAATTATAATACAAGCTAGTAATATGGAGCTGACACAATAAAAATACCTTTACCAGAAGCATCACCCTCTGCACCAGCAGATTTTGCCTGACTCCAGCTGCCTTCCCCTTTACCCCCACCACCAGATTGACCTGGGTCAGCAGCAGTTCCAGGATTGTCAGCAGCTGCACCCCAGGAGGATTTCTGAACTGAAGTGCTTTTGACTCCCCAAGCAGTATCTTCTACGCCTATCCATCAGAAGGGCAATGAAACATCTACACAATACATAATTATAATACAAGCTAGTAATATGAAGCTAAGATGCAGTAAAAATACCTTTACCAGAAGCATTGCCCTCTGAACCAGCAGGTTTCGCCTGACTCCAGCCACCTTCCCCTTTACCCCAGCCACCAGATTGACCTGGGTCAGCAGCAGTTCCAGGATTGTCAGCAGCTGCACCCCAGGAGGATTTCTGAACTGAAGTGCTTTTGACTCCCCAAGCATTATCTTCTACGCCTATCCATCAGAAGGACAATGAAACATCTACACAATACATTAATACAAGCTAGTAATATGGCACTTCAACAAAGTAAAAATACCTTTACCAGAAGCACCACTCACTGTACCAGCAGGTTTTGCCTGGCTCCAGCCACCAGATTGACCTGGGTCAGCAGCAGCTCCAACATTGTCAGCAGCTGCACCCCAGGAGGATTTCTGAACTGAAGTACTTTTGACCCCCCAAGCATTATCATCTACACCTATCCATCAGATGGACAATGAAACATCTACACAATACATAATTAAAATACAAGCTAGTAATATGGAGCTATGACGCAGTAAAAATACCTTTACCAGAAGCATCACCCTCTGAACCAGCAGGTTTCGCCTGACTCCAGCCGCCTTCCCCTTTACCGCAGCCACCAGATTGACCTGGGTCAGCAGCAGTTCCAGGATTGTCAGCAGCTGCACCCCAGGAGGATTTCTGAACTGAAGTGCTTTTGACTCCCCAAGCATTATCTTCTACGCCTATCCATCAGAAGGACAATGAAACATCTACACAATACATTAATACAAGCTAGTAATATGGCACTTCGACAAAGTAAAAATACCTTTACCAGAAGCACCACCCTCTATACCAGCAGGTTTTGCCTGACTCCAACCGCCTTCCCCTTTATCCCAGCCACCAGATTGACCTGGGTCAGCAGCATTGTCAGCAGCTGCACCCCAGGAGGATTTCTGAACTGAAGTGCTTTTGACTCCCCAAGCATTATCTTCTACGCCTATCCATCAGAAGAACAATGAAACATCTACACAACACATAATTAAAATACAAGCTGGTAATATGGAGCTATGACGCAGTACAAATACCTTTACCAGAAGCATCACCCTCTGTGCTAGTAGAATTTGCAAGAGATTCAGACTGCAACAAAAAGCAAGATGATAAACAAATGAAAAATGGATGCAGAATAGGTTAAATTAGTTACTTTGTTGGCAAAAAAGAATCTATGGAGTTATGCTCATACATCACCAAATGAGGATAGTGAAGATAGCAATACATGTATTGTTGATGCAGATGATATATATAGCATGCAAAGCAAAATAGAATTCTCATATTAATATTATGCAGGGTAAGAGCTCATACATGATCATTGTAATGCAAATACAAGACATACCGGCAAGTTTGATGTAGAACGGTTAGACCAGGAACTCCTGCACAAGATAAGACAACAGCCAATATAACAAAAGAAACAATCATGAATGAGAGAAAATACTGGATCATAGATTTTTTTTTTTTTTTGAATTCCCCCCAATGAAATCCACACAGCGTGAGCCTCAACCTTCAGTGACCACTCCCTTAAAGAATTATAATGTTCAATATATTTTAGACAAATTTGCCTAAAATATAATATATCCTTTCCATAAGTAAATTGATCAACGGAAGGAGATCAAAGAAGAACAAAAACAAAAAGCTACACCAACAAACAACTAAAATCATAATATTAATATTTTTATCAGCAAAGCAAAACAATCATCTCCACGGGCCCAGATGGTTTATTCTCAATCTATGGTTGCAATACAGATAACATCCAAAGTGAATATCAAATCTTCTGGCATATAGAGCAAATAATGAAGAAACTCAATCAATAAACTAATTGTTGGAGATGAAACAATCAAAAGGACGAATTAATGTCATCATTGCAAATACCATTGAGGTTGCGCCCCACCAGCATTCCATCCATCACCCCCAGCTGATGCTCCAATTCCGCCCACCAAACCTTTACATAAACTCATTGTCAAATGCCAAGTCTCTCCACTCAGGAGATGTAGAACATCAATGGCAAACAGGAAACAGATATGGGACTAGCGCCCAAATTAATAAATATCCTTTTCATGAGTAAAACTTTGGCATATTGTCAAAGAAGAAAATATAACAAATAATAGGATTCCTACCTCCTGAACTTTCCCCAGCACCCTGTTGATCAAACGGTTTGCTTGAATCTGGGTCAACACTGATGCATAAAAGATAAAACAAATCAACATAATTTTTGGTCAAAGTTTGCAATCAGAAAGAATCGCGCATACAACAACAATTATAAAATGTACCTTGATGACGCGGCATTTCTCTTCCCTTGCACCTCAGAAAGATGCTCAGATTTAACTGAATGAACATCAATAATGGGGAAAAATTAGGACATCATTTAACAAAAATAAAAACCATGATTGGCACATCATAAACAAACCTGTAAGAACCTTTTGCTGAGAATCAAGTTTCACAGTAACATCGGATCGACGTATAGCTATGACCCGACAGAGATATCCCTTCAAAGGGCCCACTCTAATTCTCAAGGTTTGACCGATAGTATACAATCCATCATTGTTTGCATCATTGACTGCACCAAAAAACAAAACAAAACAAAACACATCATGCAATATCATTAATGGGCAGTTCTAGAGCAAAAACAACTTCTGAAAGAATTAGGCCTATTTACATTCACGGCTATGATCTCTTGCTTGCCATGGCTTTTCAGGTGACAAGGGGGATTTAGGAGATGTTGGCAAATCTTCAAAGACTGAAGAATCTGGTTCATGACCCTGCGTGTATAATATTGTAAAAAAACATCAAAACCCATTTTAGGTGACCATAAAGTTCATATTCTTAAAAAAGAATTCCAACCTTTCCACTACAATCACCAGCACTAAGCTTGAGTTTCTCACACATATGAGATTTGGCAGTAATATAGCCACCATTCTCTTCCTCATTACCATCACATATAAAAACAACCCCTCTATAGATGTACCTAACAATTCCTTGTTTACCCTGCAATATGACATGGAGTAGTGTTCTAAATTCACAACAGATTCCAAAAAAGGTGACAACTAGCAATAAGACATCCTTTGCATCAGACCTCAGATGGGCCCCCAATAATCCTGACAGTATCATTCACAGTGATGGTCTTATTCTGCTGATCTTGGGCACTAAGTTTTATATCAACTAGTCCACACTTTATGTGACGGCGTTCAACGGTTGTAGCAACAGGTCCATCTGGACTCTCTTTCAGTATCTATAGCAGACAAAAGGGTCAATGAAATTCAGCTCTCTGAAAACAGGTGACAGTCAAAATCAGATACATGTAACAAGAGTTGCATAGGTTCAATATCATACCTTGTAGGTATCACCTTTATCCATGCCTACGATAACACCAAAGTCTTTCTTGCTGCAATAGTGAATACATATGAAATGAAGGTCATATGCATTTAATAATGTAAATTAGTGCAAATTCATATATGCAAGTGTGCGTGTGGGAGAGAGGGAGGGAGGGAGAGTACAGGTCCATAAAGTATCATGAACGCTGAAAGTTCACAAGGACTTACCCAAAACATACAAGATCATACATTTCAAAACCATTAACCACACCAGAGCTAGATGAACCCTCTCCTTTCTCACCTCCTTTGTCTCCTCTTACCGTCTGCTTTTTCTTAGGCTCGCCATAAATCTGAGTCAGCCATTCCATATCATTTGATACAGAGTTTTCAGAAGGCACAAACTTTAAGACCTCTTCATCTTTTGGCACGACACCCCAAAAATTTAATGAATCTATAGATACTTTTTTGTATAAATATCCATCCTTGAGCATTAGACCATCAAGAACCTCAAAGACCTTGCCAGTCTCACGGTCACGTTTATAATGCATGAGAGGTCGAAATTCCCTGCAGGGTTAAAATTGAGACAGTTGTTTCAGAAAAGGAATTAACAGCATACAAGGATAGCCAATATTACTCAAGTTCACTAGAGCTGATTAATCTTGCAGCCGGTGCGTCATTGTTTTGAAGCCTACGCCCCCCACCCTGTAAATGTGAGAAAAGTACATCCACTGAGATTGCTATATTCATGTATTTCTAAAGACAGGCTTATGATTATAAATGGATAACAACAGTTTGAGTAAAAATTACCACCATAAAGTTAACCTAAAACTACAATAACACAGCACAACAACATCCACCACTTAATATCAATAGAAATCAAAAGAGCATCAGATAAGAAATAGGCCAAGGTTCGATCACCAACCAATATGTGCTTGTCTCTAGCATTCATGTGACAAAGAATAATACATTTCTGACATTAATTCATGACAATTATTACCACACTAACTTATGTATCCACCCCAAAATCTTACGGTTACACACACACAGACACAAAGATATCAAAACTGTTTCAACCAGGTTGGAGCATGATAATAAGTGCATTAAATCATAAAGTAGGAAACACTTAATAGTGAAGAACGGTTCTGATTTTATTTGGAGCAACCATTTGCTAAAGTACTCAGGCCTACAGCTTCATGCAATCCATAAATATTAGGAATTGATACCTATATGGTACTCAAATGAAAATAATCAACATCCACCACAGCTAGTATATAAAGGGCAGAGAAAACAGAAAAATTCAAAAAAAAAAAAAGTTGTGAAGATCTGTTACAAATTTGGCAGCCATCGCTTGTAGATCAATTCTCGGAATAAGCTTCACTGTCACTTTTTTCTGTGTGTTGTTCACAGCCACAACCTGCAGAAATAGAATTGATAAACAGCAATAAGCTTTTCATATGTGGCTAGGAAGATATAAGTCAACATTTTATTAGTACAGTACCTGTGTTAGGTCACCCTTGTATTTACCATTTTTCACCCGGGCCCACATGCCCACAGAAACTTCATTGCATCTGCTTCGTACTGAGAACAGATGATGAATTTCATTCTTTGGAAGAGGATGTACTCGAGTAACATAAATACCAGAGATCCCATTGCACGCCTGAAATGTAATATTAAGAACAGATCAAAAGATTTAGCTGCAAGTAGAAACATTTCAAAACTGGTTGATATCAATTATTTTATCAACATTTCCAGTACTTGAGTTACCTGATAAATATCATATTGCTTTTCAGCTTCAATGTAGATATATCCCTTCATATGGTCAACGGCAAATGCAGATATTATCTGCAGTTTATTACCCAGGGATTTCAATTCAACAAACTTCTGCATCAGACAGAAAGCAGAATGCCTTTCACGCCCAACCTGCAGCAACCAAAGATTAGAAGGGAGGAAACGAACCAACCAAAGTTGTTTGAAGGTGATGACTGGAACTTTTATTTGTAAAAATTAGTAAAAACAGGATACAGATGTCGTACTGTGCATTTGACTTTCCAAATAGTGGGCATTGATTCAATGGCAGTTGTTAAAGAATTCAACTCAAATGTTTTGTCATCATACTCTTCTCCAGCATAAGCAGCAAATTTAGAGCCACCGCCATAACGTTCTTCCATCATTTTATCAAATTCTTCCTCATCCATCTCTTCCTCTTTGGGAAAGACTGGAAGGCTATGGGCCTTAGAAGGTTCACTCTTTGTTGGTTGCACAGTATCAAAATCCTCGTCTAGAAAGTCTGTTAAACAATTTTCAGAAAGCTACCCAAAGAAGAAGCAGAAATGAAAGAAAAACTAACTTGAACTGGCAAAAAGAATAATAATAATTCCATCTCTAATAAGTCCAAATCAAGACATCAGCCACGGACAGGCTAATGACCTGAGAGAACACGCAATTAAAGTAAACAAACATCTAAGAAACAATTGTGGCAAACCGGTAAGCTTGAGAACAAATCATAACAATGGTGATGAAATCAAACAGCAAATAAGGAAATAAATCAGAATACTGCACTCAATGACAAACAAAATATTTGTCCCATTTCACTATGAAATAACAAGCATTACTAGTATGTAAGAAGCAATTCAGATTCCAAAGAACTGTAGGCCGATCTTCTAAATAAAATGCCACTCTTTGATATAGTATATAAACATTAAAAACCAAGGAAAACTAAACGAAAAATTAAAATCAGACAAGCCTTGATGACTGCAACCTTGACAAAGACAAGTTCTACAACGCCCCCTGAAAGCCATAAGAAAGACCAAAAATGACCGCCAAAGACATGAAATTCAAGCAACCCAGCCCATCCATTCATAAATTGCCTCCATACAGAGCAAAAACACCCGGATTGAGAAAGGCTCGACAGCCAATGAAACCAAAAAAAAAAAACATGGTCAAAACCCTAGGAGTTCCGGCAAAAGCGTGAGTAATAAACAAAATGTACGACCAGAAGAAAGAGGCATAAGCATTTCTATACCATCACTGAAGTCACTGTCGAAGCTGTCGTCAGTATCTCCAGCCTCAGCGGCGTCTTCGAAGAATTGCAGAACCCCCCGGTTCCTCGTCTTGCGGCCACCACCAGACTTGTCATCCCCATCGCTTCGCCTCCTCTTTCCGGAGGAATCTTTGCCGGCGACTTCCTTGCCCTTGATCGTCATTTCCGGCGAGAATGCAGAACAACAAACGCATGCAGATGGTCAGAGACTGAAGAGGAGTGAGAAGAAGTGGCGAGTGAGAAATTTGAGAGAATGAAAATGTCCTTGGGAAATATGTTTAGCCGTTTAGCTTGGGAAATGTTTTTGGGTTATGGGGTAATTTTACCGGAAGTTTTTCAGATGAATTTTTGCATCTAACCTTGCTCTTATCTCATTTAATTTTAACGATTAGTAAATTAAATATGTTAACTATTAAGGTAGTAATCCATATATCATCCATATTATTTTTGTTCAAGTATAAATTTATCCGAAAATCCACGTGTTATCTACTTAATTTTTTTCCAAAGTTATATTTAAAATTTTTGGGGCAAATTTACACCTTAACAAGATTAAAATGGATAGGATTAAGGTGTAAATTTATCAATGAAATTTTGTCCGATGAGCGTCTGGCACAAATATCTTTTAGAAGAGGCAAAAATACCAATGAACAATTAAAAAGGGGCATCCACCACAAAAACCGTTAATCCGTACTAACGGCGTTAAATTATAAAAGAAGAAAACCCCTAACGGCGTTAGTATGGATTTAACGGTTTTTGTGATGGATGCCTTTTTTTAATTGTTCATTAGTATTTTCGCCCCTTTTTAATTGTTCATTGGTATTTTGCCCCTTGTAAAAGATATTTGTGCCAGACGCTCTTTGGACAAAACTTCATTAGTAAATTTGCACCTTAATCCAAACAAATAACACATGGACTGTCACCTCAACATATTTGGTTATTAATAGTCAAAATTAACTAAGATAATAACAAAACTAAAATTGCTCTCTTTTTAACACTTTCAAGGCAAAATTGCACCTTAACCCAAACAGATAACATGTAGATTGCCACCTCAACATATTTGGTTAATTAATAGTCAAAATTAACTAGGATAATAACAAAACTAAAATTGCTCTCTTTTTAACACTTTCAAAGCAAAATTGCCCCCAAAAAACTTTCAAAACAAAATTACCCCTTAATAAAAACTTCTAGGACAAAATAGATCGTTAACCCAATTTTTTTTTTTTAGAACTAAGAAAAGTTGTCATTTATGGTCAAAAAAAAAAAAAAGAAAAGTTGTCATAAAACTTATTGCTATTAAAAAAATGAATTATTTAATCTTATAGTTTCACCTAGTTTACAATTCACTTCCGGTAGTTTAACTCGTCGTGATTTAATACTTATTTGGAATAGCTTACTTTAGCTTATAAGTGTTTTAAAATAATAATTTATGGTATACAAAATAAATATGTGAGAGAAATTTTATTTCGACTTATGTGAAAAATACTTATAAATTAAAAATAAATTATCCCAAACATAGACTTAGTCTCTATAATTTCCTGGTTTTTATAAAACATTGGACTCACCCACAATCTCATCCCATGCGGCGCTGTCAGGCATCTTTACCAGTGACACATTTGCAAAAGTAGGGTTTTTCTTTTCCATACTAAACCTTTGTAATTACATGAGAATGGATCACATGCCTCTAAACATAATATAGGATTCTATAAAGGGTTAAGATGTAAATTTATCAATGAAATTTTATCTAAGAAGCGTCTGGTATAAATATCTTTTAGAAGGGCCAAAAATATCAATGAACAATTAAAAAAGGGCATCCACCACAAAAACCGTTAATCCGTACTAACAGAGTTAAATTATAAGAGAAGAAAATCTCTAACAGCGTTAATACGGATTTAACAGTTTTTGTGGTGGATGCCCCTTTTTAATTGTTCATTGGTATTTTTGCCCCTTTTTAATTGTTCATTGATATTTTTGCCCCTTCTAAAAGATATTTGTGTCAGACGCTCCTCGAACAAAGCTTCATTAATAAATTTGCATATTAACCCTTCTATAAATAGGCTTAAAAAGTTATATATGAATTTAGAGACATGTGATTTTAAGACTATTTAAAAACTTACATTTTAAATAAGAAATATGCATTTTCATTCCACTCCCTCTATGGAAAAAATTTTATATAAAGTTAAACAATAAAAAAAATACATTTTTGCTCGAAATGGTTTTATGCTCATGCATTATGAATGATCACCCGGAGTATAAAATGAATCAAATAAAACCACTTTGGGTGTCATCCTAGGGAGCGGCCTCTCCCTTTTCCAATTCTCTCTGCTGCCATTTGTCACTTTCCCTCCTCCAATCAAAGCCTTCCACTTACTTATACTTGAAGAGAAAAGAAGCAAGCAAAAATAATTGAAAAATGGCCATTCTCTTTACATAATTAATTTAATTGTTTTTTTAAAAAAATAATTTTATAATCCTTAATTATTATTTTTTCTCAATTATAACCAAGTCGATCCAGTGTCAGGCCCAACTATGATGGATATAAGTTGCCACAACTATAGGTATTTATCCTTATACTTGTAATTTGTTAATTTATAATCCTTAATTATTAGGTATTTATCCTAATGACATGGTGCTCACAATCATAGGTATTTATCATTAGTTACGAGCGTTATAGGGTTATTTTTCTTATAAATTAACAAATTACAAGTATAAGGATAAATACCTATAATTGTGGCAACTTATATGCATCATAGTAGGGGCTGACACTTAGTTATAATTGAGGAAAACTAATAATTAAGGATTATAAAATTATTTTTAAAAAAACAATCAAATTAATTATGTAAAAAGAATGGCCCCTTCCAATTTTTTGCTTGCTTCTTTTCTCCTTGCATGGTACAATGCACAATCACCTTTGAACTCAAAAGGTTTATCTTGTTTAGAAGTTTTTTTCTACTTGACAAAGGTCTTTCTCAGGAGGTTTAGAGTGTAAAGAGTTTTCATTTCTCTTAATAAATATATTTTTTAAAATTCAAACTTATGTTATCTTTCTTACATAGCGAGGACATTTACCACTTCAACTAATAGTTTTTTGGCACATATTTGAATTTTTTTTATAAACAAAAGTTTAAATGAGTTGAGTCCTAGAAAATAATTTTAAAAAATTTTTAGCTAGACATAGGTATACTCCTTTTGGAAACAATCCTATTTAAGGTACTGTTGAACACTAAATGTAAGCACTTATCCCAGTACGGAATTAAATATTGATTTGTCACATTATGAGGAGTTAACCCCTTCCATTAGACCCAACCAGTATGCTAAACAAAACAAACAAAGTTGTAATGGGTTGATACGGTAGCCCAATTTAGGACATATGGTGAGGGTTGGGCCTCAAGAATAGGGGCCTGTAAAAGGATAAGACTAACTCGAGTTTGGGTTTTTTTCAGAGTCTTTTATCTCTTTTTTTTTTCTCAAAATCCCATCTCAACGCTCAGATTTTAAAAATTAAATAGTTCAGATTTTATATTTTATAAAAATATTATTTTAAACATAAATGAATAAAATTAAACTGTTAAAATCTGATCTACACAATTTATGACTATAACACAAATAAAATTTTCAAAAATCAAATTACAAAATACTATAATAATTGTTTGTAGAAAATATTAAATCTAAATTATTCTCTTTTTCTTAACCAAAAGTGAAGATAAGATTCTAAAAAAAAAGATAAAAAATGATTCTCGGGGCGTTCTCTAGTTACTAACCCATATTCACAGCTGTTTTCTCTTCGGAAGTTATAACTTTTGCTGCCATGGAAATTAGTACACCACTAATAATGATGACTTGACAATCATAAGGGGAGAGTTATTGTGAGTTTGTGACTGCGGTCTCCTACAACAGGCTAGGTGGATCACAACGACAAAGTTTAGCTGCGTTGAAAACTAAGGTATTAAAATCTGGATCAAGTATTGAATTAGTCAGGGTATTGGATTAAAGATTAGTGGGTCAGACTTGGGCCAAACCGGAGCTAAACCGGGACTAAACTAATGAGAAATTGAAGGTTTTAAGCTTATTGATATGAAATTCTAAAGAAAATATTAAAAAAAAAATTTAAGTTGGAAATCGGATCGGACCAGCCGGTCGGTCCGGTTTCCATAATCCTGGAAAACACACATCATCTTCAAGGATTGAGCTCCAACTTACCCTGGTTGTAGAGTCACATGAAGCTGAGAATTGTTATTATGGTTACGTTATATCACTGTGTTTGTGTTAAGTTCTTTTATTTTATTTTTTCTTTATATGTTTATGGGTTTGAATTTGTGTGAGTGTAGAAAACTTGAGAGAGTTATCACGAATTGAGCCAGAAAATACTTAAATATGATCCAATTAGTAGTCACAGAAAAAATGAAGATGTAACAAAATATTAAATATTGCCTTTTATTAGAATTACAAAATTGAGTTACCAAAAAAGAGGATAATTACAAAATTGACCCTAGATAGGCCTTGTTGTGCTCATATGGGCTATCCATAGAATGATTGGGCCTAGCCTTTAGAGGGTCCCTCTCTGTTTAGCTATCTATCCATATTAAGTCCGAATGCCAAATTTGTCAAACCAAGTTTAGATTTATTTTTCGAGCCATGAAAAATTTATATGCGGTCCCAGAAACTGCATTTTGTTCCCCCACATTAGAACTCAGAAAAAATAATCATTTAAATTTTTAAATGCACACAAAATTGTCTTCCTTTTGTAACCGGAAAAAAAAAATCGTCTTCCTTTTTTAAGCTTCTGTTCAAAATTCAATAAGAACAATTACATCATTTAAAAATTCTGTTGATAAACACTGAAATTCACATGTGCCAAGTAGAGCCTAAATGAGTGGGTAAAAAAAAATAGAGCCTAAATGAGCTATTTGATTGTCGTTTTTTTAAAAAATTGATTATTTAAAAAATCTGTATGATTTATATAAAATTCGTAACGTTTGAAATTTGAAGTTTTTGAATGCCCTGACATAGACATTTTTTTATACTATTAACTGATAATCAATACATTTTTTGGATTCTATTTTTAAATATCCGAGCAACCAACTATTTCAATTTAAAAGTTTGTAGTTACCTCTTCTAATATAAATATCCCATGTGATATTCAAACTTTTAATTAAACTCATTGTACTAGCTAAATAAAAACTTGAGGATAAAATACCACCAAATTGGCTTGACTTCTACACACAAAATGAGTATTATGACTTCATTTTTTGGCATAGAAGTTCAACTTGTTTAGAAAGCATATAATGTTATCTACTAAATCAAATTTGAATATTGTCAATTTTCAAATATAAAGTTACTCTTTTAAAATATTTTTTCCTACGAAAGTTACTTTTGAGAGGTTAATGAAAAAAATATCAAATTTTTTATTTAACCTCGTCATTATAGCAGAAAAAGGTAAGGATCATTTTTTATAAAATAAAATATCTAATATTTTGATATTGATTTCCATCTTTTTAAAGCTCTTGATATTTTTTATCATAAAATTAAATTTGAATAGATTAATAAGCATTGATAGTTTGATACACCTTATGATGTTGGTAGATCTAATTCTTGGAGCCATGAATAATCCTTAACTAAATTCTAAAACAATCCCACAAAAAAGCCTACAATAAAGCTCTGAAATAGAAATATTATTAATCACATGATGTGTTGGTAAATATTATTTTAGAATTATTTTACAATTAGTTTGAATGAAAACCATAATAATTATTATCTTTTAAATCATTTTTAGGTTACAAAAAATATTTTAAATTTACACACACACAACAAACATATGGGCTCAGTAAAATTGTCATGAACTCGTGATTTTTGGAAAGCACATGTTTTTTAAGGTAAAATGATAGTTAGAGACTTTTAAATAAGGTGATGACAATTAAGGACCTCAAAATTTTAAAATAGCAATCAAGGGACAAGAACCTTTTCTAATTAAAAAAAATTCCATGAACCAAAATGCTCATATTAATTTAAAATGATACGGAAACTAAATTCGAAAAAATAAAATGATGATAATTATGGACCTAGAAATTTTAGAATACCAATCAAGGGACAGGGACCTTTTCTAATTAAAAAATACCACGAACCAAAATGCTCATATTAAGTTAAAATGATGGAAAATAAATTGGAAAAAAACTAAAAAAAAATTTAAAAAGATCAAACTTTTAGACTTTTTAATTTTTAGTCATTTCAATTCTAAACTTTTGGAAGACCCTGAACTTGAGTTGGGCAAACCTTAGAGTGTGTTTGGATTAGCTTTTGAATAATAGTTTCTGGAGAGAAAAATAGAGAATAGCTTCTAAATAATAGATTCTGAGCAGAATAGATTATGAGAAAAAAGTGATTTTGATATAATGAAAGCGTTTGTGTATTGTGATCAGAATAGCCTTTTTCATGGTCAAATTACTAAAAAGGACATAAGCTTTTGTGATAATTACATATAAATGATAATATTATATTTTAAGTATTATTTATCATTAAATTGCATAATAAATAAAAAAAATAAAATAAATTTGTCAAAAAAAATTTAAAATTATAATAATTTTCAATTATGTAATATAAAAAAATAGATAAAAAAAATTGTTTTCAATTATAACATTAGTCAATTATGTGATATAAAAAAAATAGATCAAACATACATACGTGTATATATATATATATGTATGTATATTAAAAAATTGTATAATAAAAAATCATTTATAAGTAGTAAGGATATAAAATAATCTACCACAAAACACCAAAGTACAAGTTTAGAGTAGGGATACACTTACATTTCACTGATTGTCAATAATATAGTACGTCCAAATATTGATAAAATAACATTTAACAGATAGTCAATAAAAGAGTATGTAAAAATACGGAAACAATACATGACGAATGCTCTTGTGTATAATAAATAATTTGATTTCTTATAGAATCACGAAGAGAAACCATGTCAGATGAAGATGCAATTAATGAAAGTATTGTTGAAGAATTTATAGCGTCATCGTCATCGGCATCACAAAAAATACCCTCTCATTCATGGTGCTGGAAGTTAGGATCAGAAATAGATGTTCTTCTAATGAAATTGTGTATTGTCATCATAACACAAACAATTTTAACTTGTGTAAGAAAGCTATAGCTACTCATTTTCTGTAAGATTTCAAACTTGTTCTTTCAAATCCCAAATGTTCTTTCTATTGTGTACCTAAGACTTTAATGCAAGTAATTGAATGTCTCATTGTCATTTGCAAGCCTAGATGACCTCTAAAACTTAGGGAGATGGTAACGCTCGTATCTATATGGATCAAGGTATCCAGTTGGGGTTGGATAGCCAGCATCCACCAAATAATACATGTCTGTATAGTTAACAATAATTAAATTGTACGAATTATAAGAATACCTTGAGTCGGACGTGGAAAATTCATTGACGGAGTTGTCAGGTCATGATGATATATGTGAGAATCATGTGCCCTATCTTCCTATCCAACCAGTACAAAGGTAAAACACATGTGTAACACCCCGAATTTTTATTCACCAAAAATATATATTATAATTAATTGAGAAATTCAATAAAATAGTGAATATTTATGAACTTTGGATCTTAGGAATTTTTAAATATTCAAATTCATAAGGAAATGGGTAAATAAATTCAAGAAAGGAATTTAATTTCGAAGGTGATAGCAAAATCATGATTTTGCCAATTTAGCTCAAGATTAATTATTTTCTAATTAATTGGAGTTAATTTCAATTAATCAAGAAAAATAAAAGAAAATGTATAATTGGATTATTCTTGATAGAATAAATCAAGAATTGTGAAATTAGGGGGAATTATACATAATTCATTTTATATAAATTATGATTGTTTAAATCATTTTTTCCTTTCCCTTTTCCTCCCTAAATTTCGGCCAACTCATAAAAATAAGGGGAAATCAGCTTATAATTAAATTGCAAGAGCACATGCTTGATTACTACATGAATATACTCATAGTGGTAATGCTACATGGACATGGTACTTATGGAAATGATGATAATGGTTGAGTGAGTTGGTAGATTAAATATTGAGTGTAAAATGGGAGGATAAGCTTGAGTGAAGGGATAAAAGAAATGAGTGCATGGTATAGTGCAAGCTTGGCCTTAGTTGAAACAGTTGTTGGCTAGTTGAAACCAACAACTCTTCCAACTTAATGGGAAGGTAATGGAGTAATCATGAAGGAAGGAAGGATTGTGACAAGTATCACATTATAATCCCTTGATTAAATTAATGGCCAAGAGGAAAGAAGAGTATATTAATAAAACACCTTCTCTTCCTTTCCATATGCACAATTCGGCCAACACCAAAGAAAAATAGAGAGAGAGAGAGAGAGAGCTTGGGAAACTTTGAAGAGTTAGAGAGAAGGAAGAAGAAGAAGTTAAGGTAAGTGTTGATCTCTTTAGTTTTTCTTGTAGCATGTCTCTAGATCCTTCTCTAAACCTTTCTTTTCATGGAATCCATGAAATTGAAGACACATTCTAAGCTCAAGGAGACAGAGAGGAGACTCCTAGAGAGAAAGGATTCAAGATCTCAAGAGGTAACCTCACAAATCTTAGATCTAAACTAATATGGTGTTGTCGTTAAAGTTTGTTGTTAGTTGGTGATTTTTGGTTGATTTGAAAATTTTAAAAAGCTATAACCCTAAGGGGTTATGCTGCCCAAATTTCTTTAAATCATGATTAAGAAGTGTTTAAATGAATTAATAAGATATTAGAAGTGAAAAAGTACAATTTTTGGAAGCTAAAACATAAAAACTCCATTTTTTCATTTTCTTGACCAATATTTCGGCCAAGACCAGATCTGAGGGAAGGAGTTGGATTTTCATGAAATAAATGGTTCCATTAGGTTCAGTGGGAAAAAATCGGTGGGGTTACAGTTGGGCGCTTTTTCGGTAAAGGCCGAAAAAGCATAATTACGAAAACGCCCCTAAAATCACAAATCGGGTTTGTTAAGGGTATTTTCGTAATTTGACAGTGAATTTGGTGATTTCAAACCCAAAAATGGATTTCTTGGGTGAAAATAAGTCAGAATTGTCTTAGTCAAAATTTTGGGAAAACGTGTCATCAGGCCAGGTACAGCGAGGCCGGGTCGGGGTCCAGAAGGCATTTTGGTAAAATCTCATCATAGACTAATATAACCACAAGAAACACTATAGAAGAGTCTAAAATGATACTTGGATAGGTTATGACCTATTTTTGGTACATTTAAAATTTTAAGACCGAGTCGGACACCGAAAACGATATGTTTTACGAGGCACACTGAAAAAGGGGTTTAACAAACTTCAAGGTAGGGACTACCATCTTTCATACACTATGTGACTAATTATATGTATTTGTTACTATATTTCATGATATGATTGCGTGCTAGAAGCACAGTACCTAGTTGTGGTTCGCTACCCAACAACGGTATATCGGAAAATCCTTACCGTGGTCGATGACTCAGTTGAGGTATATTATCAGAAATCCTAGCTGTAGTCGGTGACTCGGCTGAGGTAAATATATATGAATCGAATCGAACTTTCAATTTTGCCTAATATAGTGCATTGCATATTTAATTTTCACATTTTATATGTCGATCGTATGTCTCTACGGTGATTCTTCGGAATCTCACCCTTTTTCAAAAATAAATATCTCAACTAGTGCCACTGGATCGAAGGGAAAAGGTGTGGACGCCGAGAAGTAATTAGCTCGTGTCTCAAGGCGAGGGCAAGATAGTGGTTATAATTAGCTTAGGCCTTAGACATTTTTTGTTATCCTGTAAATATTAAGTTTCCACTATATTTTGTTGACGAACGACGTAGGATTGTAAATGAATATTTTTATCAGTATAATTGTACTTTTCTGTATGCCCATTGAATTCTGCCTTTATTACTCTTCGAATATCGAAATGGAAACGGGTGTTCACAACATGTCCCAATCACAAACCGCCATCACATTTTGCGATGCAAATCCTTTTCTTTCAATATATTTTGTTTTCTCCCTTGCTTTGACCTTGCATGGAATGTGTGTGCCATCAATTGCTCCAATAGCATTTTTAAAAAAAGGCAGTATCTATTGTTGTGGTATATCTTTGAATGAATACTCTCAAATGTAGGATCCTGTGGTTTGATGTTGGATATTGCAAAACTACAACATGCCTTTAAGACAGTATACAACACCTTATGAATTGTCTCTCTGAAGCGCTGAAATCTTTCTTTTTGAAGTTTACTTGATGCCGCATGTCCAACGGTGTTCAAAAAAATTGTCATCATTTCATGTATACCCACATTTCGAGTTTCCCTTAAACCATGTCATTGCAATTCAAAGCAAAATTCATAAACGACATGCAGTTTCATTCTAAACATGTCATAACAATGGGCAAAATTACCACGTAAGACATCACGCACCCATATAGCACCTATAACTCACTGGTGTGTTGCAGTTCGTTAAATAAAAATAACCAAGCATATGCACCAATATATGCGGCCACTTTATGGACTCTTTGTGCTCGCCATTGTCTACGTTTTGCAATAATTTTCAAAGTAGTGTCCATACCTACCTTTCCTATAGACACATACATTAAATTTTATAAACGGTAATGACAACAATTATACATTCATAACATGCACACACATCACAATCATAAAGCAATAACATGACATTAAGCATTAAGTGAGCGATGTCTTGTGGAAACATAATTCATACTAGAAAGGTCAATATAACAGTGATGAACTACATAGCAATAACATTCGTAATACATTTCAGAACTGTCCATAACATTCATGCTTAAGAAACACGAGAAGTTTGTCGTTCATATCCTTCACTGCTACATACATTTCCCTTGCAGCTGGATTCTTCATAAGGAGGTGTACACATCGTGCATAGAAGTCATTATCATAGACAACTTCAGGAACTTGATTAAGGTGACTCATGACTCCCATTATCGATACCTTATAAGCCTGCGCTTCTGCAGCCATCCTTTCTACACGTGCCTCTACTACCATTCTCTCTATACATTCCTCTGCTGCTATCCTTTCTGCATGTGTAGCTTCTACATCAATGTCATTGGCATTAGCTATCCTACACAGGGCGTCGGCTATTTTCTCCAATGCAGGCGCTTTCTTTTTCATTGCATCGCCCATCTTCCTCACCCCCAGTGAGCTAGTTGTTTTACCACCACTACTTGTTTTCTCTCCACCACTGGTTCCCTTCACTTTGTCATTGTTCCCTCCACTACCTCCATTGTTGTTATTGAAATTGACTAAATTGAACTTCCCACTCAACCTAGTTGTTGACCCTAACACTTCATCTCTGTCTCCTGAACCTTCTTACATATCATATTTAGGGGTGGTCTCAGTAGGGTGTGGGAGTGACATGGATGAAGGTTCCCACTAATGTGTTCTGTGGCCGCCACACTTGAAAACAGCTGGGTATATTCTTCTTAGAATTGGAGTCCTTTATTTCTGAATTTTTCGTAACCTGGAACTTCCTGTACGTTAATCACCAACGTTATTACATACCATATAAAAGAAACTCAAGACGAAATCATTAAGCACGCTCACATTAGTTAATGACTAACCGCTAATTTCTTCTCCCACAAATCGTCATCAGCAACAATAGTGTTCTTCTCATTATCCCATCCAACACCTGTCTCATGTAACGACCTATCCCACAGCTGTCATTCTTTTTAAAGGGCATCATTTTTGTTTTTAAACTGTCCCTTCTTGTACACTCTGCCCATCTTTGCAGTGAAGCCATTGGAAATCTCTTTCCATCCATCCTTGGTGAAGCTAGTGGATTTCCTAGTTCCTTTTTGAACTTGTTCTAGGGACAAATCAAAGAAAACTTTTGTGCTTGTTGTATCCAAGAAGCTTTAGCCTTATCCTTACCCATTATATTTATCGAACTTCACAAATACTGAATGATCCAATCAAGGACCTAGGGGAGGAGCTTATAACAAAAAATTGTCTTGACAAGAGATTAAATTTCCTCAGCAATTCTGGAAGGGGGAATAAGCTAATGCCCCGGGCAGTGCAATATATGTTTCCACCAGCATTTTTGTCTGAAAATTGCACATTAATGCATAGTGGAGTTGATACACGTCCAGATAAACTTATATCCTAAACTAAACTTAAAAAATTCAATGCATTTACAGACAAGCTAGAATGGTTTAAGATGGAAAGAATAGTCTCTGAAGTTTGTCATGAGGAAAAAGCCACTCTTACAGACATCAGACCCAGCTCGTTTTAAACCAATGACAAGTGTACAAAAGAAAGATAGTAGCAAAGCTTCTGTAAGATTAGTAAAATTTTTGTGTGCTACTAAAGATTGGATATTGGTGGTTAATTTTTAAAGCATTAAATCTCTCAATAAGGAAGTCAACCAAAAGAAATAAACAAAGTTTCCAAGTGGATTCATATAATTTCTTGAAACTCTTTTCTTCAACCTAGATTGAAGCAGCCAGCAATTGAAAACATAAATAACATCCAAAAGACGAATATAAGTTTATACTTTCCAAAATAAGGTATTTACCATGTCATAAGTCTCACTACAGCTTCTGATAGAAACAAGGGATAAAGTGATGTGACCAATAATACGATCAGGAGAGAAACCAGGGGTTTAGGTTCAGAGAATGACGAAGCAGGACAGAAACCAAATGAAAACTATGACCATGGAATTTGTCACAACTCAGAACAAAGAAAGGGGTTTACATACAGCATAAAATTAACTCAAAATGCACAACATTAACTACCTAACACAAGAAAGGATATACAAGATCCAAACACATCTTTCAAACTTGAACTTGAACTCTGCGGTCTGCAGGTAAAGCACCAACAACAGAGACATGGTTCGCTGAATTAGCACCTGAAAGAGAAAGTAAATAAACAGAGATAAGAGTTCCTCCTTGTTTGACCATATTTGGCACAGAATGGGAAGCAAGCAAGGAAGTGAAGACAACTTAAAATCAGGACAAGAGGAAGAGGAAATTACAGGGGAGTAGCAACCACCGCTTCAAGATCAATATACGAGAGCAATAAAGGAATGGGGAGCCAGCTTCTTCGGATCGTCCGACGAGTTGCGACCACCACAAAGCACCTTCTTCTGATCAGCCGAAATAAAGCCCAGCTTTTGCCTACAACCGGAAGGAAGGAAGAAACAGGAAGCCACCGGGCCGTTCTCCCTTTCTAACCGCTGATTAACCATGACAGCTCACCTTCTTTGGATCAGCGAAAATGGCCGCCAGATTTTGCCTACAACGGGAAGGAAGGAAGGATCGGGAAGAGAGCTGAAATTGTAGACAAGAGAACGGGAATAAAGGACGGGAATGAAGGATGGCCACTGAACCTTCTTCTTCGGATCTCCAGCGACAAAGAACGGGAATGAAGACACGAGCAAGCATCCAAGGAGAAAGCAAAAGAAGACAGGAAAGAAAAAACAAATGACAGGCCAAGGAAAAAGAAAAAGGCAGAAAAGGAATCCCAACAGTAAAAAAAATAGCTTACTTGAAACCATGGTTTCCAGCTGAAACGGGATCATCACAAATTTTGTAGTGTGTGGGTTGTTTTTTACAAAACTAAGGTTTGGCCCAAAAGCATTTTTTTTTTAAAGTATCCAAACACACACTTATAAACCTTATAACATGTTAGAAATCAAAGAAGTTTATAATTTCAAAAAAAATATTTGCACACATGTCGAAACCCTGTTGGACCATGTTTCAAATCAGATTTTTCTACAAGCTAGCTAGGAGGTGCATTTTGGTTCATAATCTCTCTTTATAAAGATAAAAACAAAATTTAGCCATTAATTACCCTATTTTTTTAAAATCATGGAAGCTTTAATTGTTAATATTGTTGAATTATTTATAGTCCACGCTTAATGAATTAAGTCTCAAACCCATTTATAGGTGAGGCACAAATGAAAATAAAGCATATTATAAGACAAGCATGTGAAATACATCCCTTTATATAGAAAAAGAGCTAAATAACCATAAACATATTGTGTTATATGGTACGAAGACGAGAGTGAGTAATAAAGACCTTTGGACATACACTAGAAACCATGTAACTTTAATTCCGCATGCCTCCATTGGAAATGGGCTTGTTTGTTTCTGTTTTCTTTTGTTTTTTCAAAACAGTTTTTATAAAATTGTTTTAGAAACAAGTTTGGAGAAAAAACCAAAAAAATCAACTTGGATATTTATTTTAAAAATCTTTTTTTAAACAAGAGCCGTGGCGGCGGCTATTACCAGCAATGGTCGTTACTAATAATGTGGTATCATAGTAGATAAATTACGGCTTCAAAAAATAAAAAATTATAAAAAACAAAAACAAGAAAAGACATAAAAATTGCTTTTGTTTTTTAGTCTTTAAAAACAATTTATTGAAAACAGTTTTTCAAACAAGTTTTTTTTAAAAAAATAAAAATTGTTTTTAAGAATAAAATCAAACAAGCTCTAAATCTCTTATCCTCTCCCTTTGAGTAAATGTGCGTTCAGATTAACTTTTATGATTTATGAGGTAAGTATGTGAAAGGAGTTTTATCTCGACTTACGAAAAAAGACTTTTGAAACCAAGATTTTCACCTTTCCCAAACACTCGCTAAGATAAACTAAACTTATATGTATACTTGAATCTCTTCAAATAAACGGCTGAAAAATGCCTAATCATCATTTACTCTTAGGCCTAGTGGGGCAAATGGATTCAAAAATAAGGAGTACAGTGGTCCTGTGGTAGTGCAAGTTGAGGAGCACTAGTTTGGTGCTTCTTCCTTGTCTTTCTTTTCCTGCTCATCATGTCCTTATTATAAGATATATTTATCTAATTTAATTAAATTAAAAAATTTAGTTTGGTTAATTAATATTACCTGTATTTTTTAAAACACCATAGTCATCTTCTTTAATTCCCACATTTACTCTCCTCCTTAATTATTATCAACGAAGCATCAATATGGGTAAATTAAGAAAAGATTGACAAATATAAAAATTATGTCTTATATTTATGATTAAGATCAACTTTTTAAATACGTCTTTCATTAAAGACCGGAGGGAGTAACTTACAGAGTAAATAAAACTTAATATGATTGCTCGTTCTTATAAATTCAAATAGTAGGTTTTTTAGTATCTATATAATTTTGTAAAGACTTAATTTGAATTTAATACCATTAAGTATATGGATTAAAATTAAAGTTCGTTAAAAGTATATGGGCTAGAATCAAAACCCGAAACGGAATTGGTTTACCTGCTAAACAAATGTGCTTAGTAGAGAGAATTAGGCAGATCTGGACCGTTAGATTTGATCTGGATAGTTCATATCTGTTTTTTTTAAATCAATACCTTTTAAAAAATATTTTAATTAGTATAGAGTATAAAATAAATATAATCCCTTAACTATTATATGTTCAAAAAATGTTTTCTTGATTTAAAAAACCATTATTTTTGAAAAACTCATATCTATATCATCTATATCATATTTGGACGGTCCGGATTTGCTTAGTGCTCCATCCTAAGCACTTTGCTAAGCAAGAAACTAGGTTTGGAACTGAACTTCTAATTTTATTTTGATAAGCTTTGATTTGATCCCTATACTTAACAATTAATTTTTACTTTTGTCATTTTTTTGTGATTGCTTTCATTTAACTAGTATCTCATAGTGATTTTTACTTTTTTCAATTATGTTATTGATTTAATCTCTATTTTTCTTTTGCTGTCACACATGTGAAATATCAAATATCAAACTGAATCTCGTATTTATTTGTACTCAATATTTCATATAAGAAAAATGAATCATCTTTGAGAATCGAAAATTGATGTCATTATTATCAAAGCCTATACTATTTCTAAGACCTCAAACCAAATAAACAAATACTTAATCAAGGCATTTGAAATATTGCCAATAAGGATGTTTAACATCCAAATTATTAGAACGCAAAATTAGTTTAAATAAACCCCACATCACAATATTAAATCAAATCCTCAAAATATTTCAACAAAACAAAATGAAATGCAGAAGTCTTAGGGTCATGGCAAATAAAAATGACATAACATAAGCTCTAAGAGTACAAAAGAGCCTTCAAGGCTCACTCTATAAGTGCCTTCCCTTAATTCCCTACTAGGACAATCACCTGAAAGTTGTTAATATATAGGGATGAGATTTCACATCTCAGTAACTACTGAAAGTTTCTACCGTACACAAACAAATCACATATGATAAAAAGAATCAACTGATTACATATATATTTGTATAAATCATGATCCTCATACAAGACAATAACAAGGTTAATCATCATTTTGTCAATCTGTATTTTCATCACAACATGTGATATACAATTATGCAATATGCAATATGTAAGATGCAACCTCCCTTATATCACCGTTCATCCTTATACCGCTGACTAGAGCCATAGACTAACACATAGTCCAACAAAAACCTATCCATTTGACTGGATTGTTTCAAGGTCACTAGTTCTTAAGATACACCCAGTCAAAGGTGTAAAACTTAAGTGTTACACTCTTATCTTATTTTCACCTTTCTTAGAGTTTTTACGGAAAATGATACGCAGTTCGATGGGCAACACAAGAATAACATGAATATACTGATAATATGTGTATGATTATAAACATTCCCTATAGGGGTTCGTACATAATAATTTCAAATAATGTAGCTGCACAGAGCTACTAGGGTGTCTAAACTGTCCCAATGAAATGGAGACATCTTCTCGTCTTCATTCCACCACTGCAATCCTCTCGTATAATTCCCTTCTCTAATCTTTGCGTACCTTCCGTATTCACCTGTCTAAATTGTTGGTAAGGGAGGGTGAGATTCGAGGGCATCTCAGTAGAAAAACAATTACCTTAATGCATGCAAGATATATGCTATATGCATAACATATTAGCTTTAACTAGATGCATGCCCCATAATGAACTTTCCGCATGCTCAATATTTCATATAACAAACTATGGCTATAGTACAAACAAAAACAGACCTTTATTTATTCAAATATGTTATACACAATCAAGTAAAGCAATCACATACAACATTACATAAGCAAAGATATCAAATACATGCAAGTAAGGTAAGTCCCCTACCTCAAATCTTTTCTCCTCGATTTCCGTGCCTTGTAATGCATGCCAACCCCTAAGGCTCTCAATTAGGTCCTAAAATGTCAAATGTACAATTTAGACACTTCCATAGTGGTTTTGGTGGTTATATGAGTCTATATTGAAAAATTATTAAAATACCCACAGGGACTCGACCCGGCCCCATCGTACCCGGTTTGACCATACTTTTCTTGAAATTTTGACTTGAGCTATTCTAATATATTTTTGCTTAAAGAATCCATTTCAGGCCTCATAATCACCAAATTCACTACCAAAAAACCATGATGCCTTTTGCAGCCCCTATTTCAGGGTTTAAGGGGCGTTTTCGTAATTATGTTTCAAGCTTTTCTGAAAAAGTGATCAACTATAACTTCACCTAATTTTCCCTATTGAACTCAATGGAATCATCATATTATAAAAAATCTAACTATAAGCCAATTTCTAACATTGGCCAAAATCTAAGAAATTCCAAGAAAAATTAGGGTTTTTTGCTTCTAACTCCGCAGACTTGCTCATTTCTACTTATAATCACTTTATTAACTATTTGATTATATTAAAAAAACCATTTAGGCTCAATTTGTGCAACATAACATTTAGGACACACCCTTTTCCAAAGTTTACAATCGGAGCAAATACAACAAAAATCCACCGATTAAATTATTCATAATAGCCAAAACAACCAGTATTTAAAGTCTAGGAAGTTACGTCTTCTTCCTTCTAGCTTTTCCTCTTGTGGCTGACCCTAACTCCCTTTAACAATGAGATTTTACTTCAAAAAACCTTGAATAACATAGAAGAGAAGCTTAGGAGAAGGATTATACACATTAAGAACTAATTTACCGAAGAAATTGACCTACCTCATGAGATTTCTTCTCATTCTCTCTCTAAAATTGCTGAACCCTCTCTCTCACTCTTCTTGGGCCTATTATGCGTCAGTTTTGGTTGAATGAGGAAGAAGGAAATGGTTTATAATATTATCCTATTTTCCTTTAATTAATTTCCAAATTTCAGATTTAAGCAAATTTTGGCAGATTTTCTACCCAAACTTTGAAATATCATAGCTAAATTTGTAGACATCGTGTCAGAGTGATTCTAAAAGCTATAAAACCCTTATTGAGTCTAGTTTCAAACAAAATATAGCTCTTTACCAATTGAAAACATAAAATTCCCAAAATTAATTTCTTTGAATGATGTTCTAGAAAATCAACAATTTTTCTAAGCAATCTTCAAAAATACATAACTTTTTGTATAAAACTTTAAATAATTCATTTGACCTATAAAATTAAAGATTATGATGTCTACTTTCATTCTAGAAAAGTTAATAAAGTTTTGTCATTATTTAGTCATCCAAAACCATATGACCAATTCACTATCTCGCCGGTGATTTCACTAGAAGCATTATTCACCTTTATATTTTCAATATTTACTTGAACAAAATACTCCAAATATATATTTCCCCTTTATTTTCCTTAATTGATTGAATTTAACTTCAATTAATTGGAAAATAATTTATTTTATGCTAAATTGGCAAAATTATAATTTTGCCATTATCTTTTCAATTTAATTTCTTTTCTCCTTTTTATTTGGTCAATTTCCATTTATTATTGGACCAAATATTATCCGCTATTATTTCTCCAATTTTGGGCCTTAATATTGGACTTTTTAAATTACCCAAATTAATTCCATAATTATTCTAGCTCAATTCTCTTGAAAATGAAAATTTACAAAATTCGTAAATTTCAAATTCATAAATATTCACTATTTTATTTCTTTAAATATAAGGAATTTTATTGACCGAAATTCGGGATGTTACGTTAAGTCTAGATTATGGCTCCCCTCCTTAAAATAATATAACTAAAGAGATGTCACATGTCCCACAGCTCCAATATAATCCCGGCCAAAGAAAAACATGTAAATATAATATCAAGTGACCCTGACAAGTGTCATCCACTGTGCATCGAGTGATGACATACCAAGTGGTAAAAGATTTTAACATACAAATTCTTCCTTACTCCAACCTATCACAAAATGTAACCACCATGACAGTTATATTCAATCATCAATAAATATAATATCATTAAAAGGTAAGGTACAATAAATAATACTTTCATTTATATCAAATATCATCACATATTCAAGCATGTTTAAAAAAAACAATAATCCAACAATACATTAATTATAATTAAATTATTACCATTGTGAATAAAGTAAATTATAAAGAAATTTACTTGTATCATTACTGATTTGAAAATTTACAATACACATATATATATTTATATATATAATTCAATCCATTTTATTTTATAAAAGTTAGTCATTCACAATCATACAGGATTCACAAATATATAAAAGAATATTCAGAGTTACCTGTTACTCCTCAACTTACAAATAGCTATCAAAGAATTACTCGAAAACACTCAATGAGAGTCTACAAATTCAAAAACACATATATCTATTAATATATAACGTGTTACTATTCTACAATCACTATAAACTATTCTGGACATGAAAGCTACCCTAAAGAAGAACCATCTAATCTCTTCGTATATAAAGATACTCGGGTGATGTATGTGGCTACAAAGTGAAGACACTACTACAAACAGGGGTTTTAATGTCCCTATTTTGACACTTTTAACATCTAAAAATAGGGGGCGTCTATGTGGTGGGCATAGTAAAGTGGGATTTTAGATGTCCCTAAAAAAGGGAGGTCTAAAGTGGGACTTTAGACGTCCCAATTTTGAAAAAGGGACGTTTAAAGTGGGACTTTAGATGTCCCAATTTTGAAATAGGGACATCTAAAGTCATTTGAATTTCAAATTTCCTGTAGATACTGAGGTCATCAATTACGGAAGCAAACACAAATTCCAGACGAGAATCCTCTGCAATAGTTTTGTTGAACACAAATGCTAGCTTTCTCCATTCTCTTTTTGGCTTCGGAATTTCCTTTTTTGGCATCACCACACTTCCACCACTTTGCTAGCTTTGTTCAAACTTCTTTTAGTCAAACCTTAGAATTCAAAAATCCATTTTTTACCCAGATGCACTGTATCAGATCTGATTGTGAAAAAAGAGAGGAACTTATATAATAATAATAATAATAAACAGATAAGCATGTAAGATTTGAGAAGTGATAAAGAAAGAGTTACCGTCGCAAATAGGGGCACTGAAGGGCATGATGAGAGGGGGGAGGATGGCAAGAACACCGAAGGAAAGAGCCATTTAAATCTATAGAATGTGGGTCTCTCTTTGCAACTCCTCTAAGAGAAATTGAAAAATGTTGTGGGAGTGAGAGTGAGAGAGAGAGGGGGGGGGAGGAAAGCATCCCTTTATTTAATATAAGGGACGAGTGTCCCTTATATTCAGTACAGTTCATAAGGAAATTTTTAAATTACTTTAGACGTTCTAAATTAAATTTGGGAGGGAGGTCTAAAGTAAAAAAAAATTAAATTTTTTTTTTAGTTTAGACGTCTCAAATTAAATTTAAGACGTCTAAAGTGTAAAAAAAAAAAAAAAAAATTAGTTCACACACAGAATTATAAAAATGCCACCGCCTATGTTTTAGACTTCCTATTTTAAAAAGGGACGTCCTTTGGGATAGCAGAATCTATATTCTGTAGTAGTGAGAAGACATAAAAAAATATGATGTATAATAGAAATGAGGAATAAAATGTTTGATTGAATTGAAATTGGAAGTCAAAAATAAAAGGTTGACACAAGTGGAGTGGATTGTGGGAGAAAAAAAAGGACCACAAAAAATAAATACTTGATTTAAAGAAGATAAAGAAATTAAGAATAAAAAATTACAGTACCCATAAAACATTATATTGAATGTAGAAAATTAAAGAATAATGGGAGGCTAAGATATAATGAGGCAAAATAATATGTCTCTTTATATTTTTTTTTCCAAAAAAAGTATAGAAAATGGTTTTACATTACAGAGCATGTATATATATTTTTTCTCAAATACCTATAATGAAGACAAAATAGGATAGTGTTAGGAGTTTCATTTTCATTACAATCTTTAGTGCTAACAATGAATCTATCAAGAACTCAAATATATAGTCACACAGCTAGTAAGGACGAAAAATGATGTAGGATCTTGAAACATATATATATATATATATATATATATATATATATATATATATATATATTTATAAAACACCTTCGCATAGTCATATTGAAGGAGGGAGATGGGGCTACAAAGAAAAAAATGAATGTCTATACATCCCATCACCCATCAGAAATCAAGAAAAAAGGGTCAAGGCATGAAGAATGATTTTCTTTCTTTCTTTTTTTTAAGAACTACACAATACATGCGCATTAAGAAGAGGAGGTGTGAAATGGCAGGACAATACAGTCGAAAGTGAAAGAAGGGTAAGAAAAATAAGATTTGACAAAACAATAACACTAGTAAAACGCAAAGACAGATGAACAAGAAAAATGAAGGACTGAAGGAGCCCTTGTCACAGTTTTTATGCGAGGCGCCGAGAGGTGGTTTTGGTGGGAGGAGGAGGGGATTTTATAGAAATAAGGTTAGGGTAGGACCGGGAAAATGGGTCAGTCCGTCCGGTCTTAAATGAGCTGGCCCGTTTAAGCCCGAGTTCAAAAAAGCACATAAAATTTGTGGTCCAACCCGTTTATGCAAAGCCCGCGGGTTTTAGGCCCGTTTAACTGTTTTCCTTTTCTTTTGTTATGACTTTGTTTTTCCTTTATTCTGCTAAAGACAAAAATATCTAATTTAAAATATAAATATCATCAAAACTACTTTAAAACATAAATATTATCCAAGTTTAATAAAACACAAACACTAAGACTTAAGTCCAAACCATAATTAATGTCCAAAACTAATTAAATATATCTACAAGCTTCAAATGTCAGTAATAATAGAACACCTGATTTGGATTTTAGTATACACATACAAAAAAAGAAAAGAAAAAAAGAGAAGCTTTAAATGAGGTATAACTAAATGTGAGAGCTTTTCTGATCTGAGGGTTAGGTTATGTTAATTCTGCCCTCTAACCACTGCTTGTTGCCCTTTGCCCAGTTGGGGGAAAAAAAAAGTTAAACGGGCCTAAAAGGGCTGGCTCTTTTAGGCCCGCTTCCTTTTTTTTTGCCCTAAATTATAAGTCCGATTCTTGATGGGCTCGAGCCTAAACGGGTCGGCCTGATTTTCCGGCTCTAGATTAGGGTTTGAATTATTCTATTAAAATAATATTTTTTTAAAAAAAATAATAAAATAATTGTAGTGTCAATATTCATACAATTTTTTAATGTTTTCTTTTCCTATAATACACACACGCAAATAGCCCATATATTTAAAATAATTATTTTAAGAAGGTATTTCAATGCATTTATTTTTTTATAGAATATGTTTGTAGGACTTGATACTTCTTTTAAATTATTAATTTATCATATAGACTAAAGGGAAAATCCCAATAAAAGTCTTTTCAAATACTTAAATATTAAGTCAGGTTTTTAAATTTAACAAATTCTAAGTCAAGCCAACCAACCTAATTCAGGATTTCAAGATTGGGTGATTTTACCTGTATATCCTCAATCTCTGATCTCTCTGCTCTCTGATGGTAACAGAATGCAGTGGCATACTGGCATCAAACTGAACAAAACTTGCCCTTCTTCATACTAGCCGTATGCCAAACAAGGATTTTCCCTTTCCCTTTTCATCGTAATATATATTAACCACAACCATCCCCTTCAAACCTAGAATTGAAGGGAAATAATCCGATTTGAAGTAAACAAATACTTGTAGAATAACAAACAGCAAATACAATCCGATTAGAACGATTTTCTTGATGAAATAACGTGAGAGACCACCAGTAAAGAGAGCAACAAAAGGTGAATTAAAGAAAAATGAACGGGAACATTAACTCTGCAACACCGCAAAATTTATATTCACCAAATATATTATAATCATTTGAGAAATTCAATAAAATGGTGAATATTCATGAATTTGGAATTTATGAATTTTAGAAATGTTCATATTCATGAGAAAATGGGCAAAATAATTATGGAATTAATTTGGGTAATTTAAAAAGCCCAATATTAAGGTCCAAAAATGAAGAAATAGTGGAGAAAATATTTGGTCAAAAAATGGGTGAAAATTGGCCAAATAAAAATAAGAAAAGAACTTAGAATAAAACGGTAATGGCAAAATAGCACAAAATTAATTATTTTTTGATTAATTAAAGTTAATTTCAATTAATTAAGGAAAATAAAGGTGAAAAATATGTTTAGATTTTTTTGATCAATTAAATATGAATTTATAGAAAATTTAAGCAAAAAGTGCAATTTTGATCAAAATTGAGACTTTACGTATATACGTAACTTGGACAAGTTGTGAAATCAATTGAGACCATAGAAAGGGACCCCTAGGTGTCTCCTACATGTGGCATGAAGAAGAAAATATTAGTTGAACATAATGGTATGGTTACATGAATATGAATATGGGAATTTATGTTATAAACTTGGATTTGTGGATTGACAAATGAATAAAGTAATATTATATAATATAAGATATAACATCATTATCTTCCTGCCAAGCTCATTTCTAGCGTGAAATAGCAGCTGAAAGAGAGAGAGTGTGTTGAGAGATTTTAGAGAGAGAAGGAGCAAGAAATTGCAAGGTAAGCCTATTCCTCCGATGATTTAGCTCCTAACCGGTGTAATACTTCTCCTAAACTCTTCATCTATGTAAAATCATGTTTGTGAAGCTCAAATTGGTTGTTGCAAAAGGTTATGGTTTCTACCATATAGGAGGAAATCTAGTAGGAGCTTGAGGTAACTTCCAAACTCTTATATATTGACTATTCTAGCCGTTGTGGACAATTTAATCGGTGAGATTTCGCTGAATTGTCTTTATTTGTAATTTTTGGAAATGGGTTTCCTTAGGGGTTATGCTGTCCAAATTGGTACTAAATAGTAGTTATAACTTAATGGAATAGTCAATGAAGTGGTTAGTGTTAGATATGATTAGTTTTGATGATGTCAAATATAGATGTGAAGTGATAAGAGCAAAAAGTTTATATAATGTATTTCTTTGACTAATTACTATATTTAATGTTACATATTTTGTAGATTAGTCAACCAAAGAATGAAGAAGATTGAATTAATGAAAATGAACAAGAGGAAGAAGAAGGAAGAAATTGAAGATAGTCAAGGAGATGCTTACTTTGGTTATGGAGAATTATTATCAAGAGGAAAACCAAGAAGAAAGATATTGAAGAATGAAGAACTTGGAAGATCTATCATGAATATCAAAATTCAAGTTGTTAGATGTGATATTGGAGGTTTCTCTAATGATACCGGAGGTTTCTATGATCAAATGATGGTTGGAATAGGTTAATACGAAGCTAAGATGACTTATATATGAGTTTTGGCACTTCTAGAGGTGTTATGCTCGAGTACAGGAAGAACACACTCGAGCACAGATGGATTCACGCGAGAATGGGGTGTATACTCTGTTCTACTCTGTTTTACGTTCAGCCTGAGCGAGGTCTGGTATTTTGATTATATCTCTCAAACCACACGTTGGATTGACCCGAAACCGGTGGCATATGAAAGAGGACTCACAACACGTAAATTTGGCACCAGGATCACATTGAAAGAAGATCAAATGATGGAGATATGATCTGTGGAAGAAGACAGTGAAATCACCGTCACTTTTCGACACAGGTTCGGTATTTTGCACGTAACTTACAAAATACACATCGGATTGAGACGAGACCAATGCCAAATGAAAGTAGACTCAAACAGCTTTCCATGGATAGGTAATTTGCCTAATTTGAACGTATATTCTAGGAGGTATGCCTTCTGGAAGTTGATGCTTGTGCAGACTAGAGAAATATACACTCTTTCGATCATAACTTGCAGAATACAAGGAGTTTGGAGCTGATTCTTGTTGCATTGGAATGCATTTGGCAAGACCTTTCTTATGATACATCATTTGAATCAAATAAACAAAATTTTTCTAAAGTGGCCCCACATCACCCGCGAGTGTAAAAACTGACTCTCTGAAAAAGTTGTGCGAGTGATGTCCAGAAGCAGCTGAAACGTGAAGGAAATTTCATCACTCGAGCACTAGGATCCATGCTCGAGCATTGGATGATTTCTCACTCGAGCACATGGAAGTTTTGACGTGGAAGTGATAACTCGAGAAGAAGTTTGTACGTGGAAGCATGAAACTCATTCGAGCATGATTGGTTGTGCTCGAGTGATTCGAAAATTCACTCGAGCAGATGCGAGTGAAGTGTAGCGAGTGCTTGCCCGAGAGGAAGTTAGAACGTGGAAATATGAACTGCACTCAAGTGAGGCATATTGCACTCGAAGTGAGGACCCGACAGAACGTGGTTGAATGCACAAACAAAACAGAGCCTCACAACCATCAATCCAAACATGGTTAAACGTTATACAATCATTATGTTTTCACTTGTTATTGTTTCTAAACATTATCTAACATATATTTCAAGTGTAAAACAGGAGATTAAATATTTGGGTTGTATCTTCAAGAACAGAGGTCACAGCGAATATCTTCACTCAACGTGATGAGTCACAGAAGCCAGAAAATCATCTTTTGACCAATGATCCAACATATCCATGACTAATACTTCATCATATTAATGATTAAGTATTTTGCAGTGTGAAACAGGAAATTTAACGGTGAGCTTGCATATTCAAATAAAAGTCAACTACGGTGAACTCCATCATTACACACAGAATGGCGGCTACTAACCACGACAAGCAACTGATCCACCATGAGAGATTGTCTGGAAATTCAAACATATTCATCCCACTCCACAACGTTACTACAGCTCAAAATGAATCTTCCTGCTGTTCAACAAAACGCTCCACTCTGCAACGGACAGTAGCTCATTTTCAAATATGCTCAACGGTCAAATGAAGCAATGAGACTCCAACGGACGAATGCTTACAACGGTCAAGATCTTCATCAACTATAAATAAGAGAGCACTCAACGTTGATGTGAGACAGAGAAAACTGAGCAAACGACACCAACATGCGAATAACATGAATCCTCTGCTTCTACCCAAATACTCTTTGTTTTCTAGTTTCTATATTACTTATCATTGAGAGAGTGATTATTTGTATTGTACTTCAGTGAGCATTATATCCACTCTGTGAGAGAGTCTGTAAACACTTTCAACTATATTTCTGAGTTGATCTCAAGGTAGAGGGACCTTGAGAGGGTTGATTTTCTTACGAGGAAGCAGTAGAGAGAATTGCCGTAAGACATTCTGCTCGTAAGACTTACAAGGTGCAAGCAGTAGAGAACGTTGCTGCTCATAAGACTTACAGGGGTGTAAGCAGGAGAGAACGTTGCTGCTCGTAAGACTTGCATGAGTAAGCAGGAGAGGAAGATCTTCGGGATTGCTCTGCTCGTAAGACTTGTTGTAAGGGGGAGTATCTTAGTAAGAGATTTGTAAAAGGTTTCACAAGTACCCGGCTAAACTTGTGGGATTGTAAAGGCTTTTCTTGTGCCCGGATTAAACAAGAAGATAGTGGATTTGAAAATCTCAGGAGGAGCCTGGGGACTGGACGTAGGCCATCACAGATTGGACCGAACCAGGATAAATCACAGTTTGCATATTCTCTTCCCTAAACTCTTATATTTCCAGCATATATTATTTAACATAACTGTTGATTTATAAACCTTCATACTTACCACCTTCGTTAAGATACGAAAAGATTTCTAAAGTTCTTAAGTTTTTATTATACACCCAATTCACCCCCCTCTTGGGTGATAGCCAGTTCTAACAGTTAGAAGTATAAAGGAACGCGTTTACGGAGCCGAAATTACAAAATCCCGATTTTTTCCGGAGGATACCATAATTTTGGCTAGGGCTGTTAGAGGGCCTTAGAGTTCAATTTTCAATGATTTGATCGTTCTATTGAGTTCAAGAGGGAAAATTATGTGGGTTTACAGTTGGTCACTTTTTCAGAAAAGCCCGAAAAAGCATAATTACGAAAACACTCCTGAAACTCTTAAAGCGAAGATGTCAAGGGTATTGTTGTAATTTGACAATGAATTTGGTAATTTTGAGTTTGGAAATAGATTCCTTAGGCGGAAATATGTCAAAATAGCCCTAGTTAAAATTTCAGGAAAAAGTGTAGCTGGGTTGGTATGGTGGGGCCGAACTGGGGTCCTGGGGGCAGTTTGGTAAATTTTCACCTTAGGCTAATATAACCATAAGAAACACTATGGAAGTGTCTCAAATGATACATGAATAGGTTATAACATATTTTTTGTACATTTAATATTTTAGGACTGAGTTGGGAGCCGAAGGTCGGCACGCTTTTTGAGACACCAAACGGGGTGAAAGAGACTTGAGGTAGGAACATTATCCTTTATACATCATGCCAAGTTTATATGGCTGTGTGTTTTCCATTCTTTGTGCTATATGAATCAACATGGTTTGCCTATAAGAGGCAGTTAGTGCCAGCGGTGCACTTACACTAGGAGTTGGGTAAGAATCCAACCGATGTATGATTAGTGGGACTAGGCCCTACTCATGTATATATGACGATGATGTGTTATAGTATTCATTAATTGGTGCATACATGACGCATATCATATTTACTTTTCACATTTTATATGAACGATAACATGTTTCTACTGAGATTTCTAGGAATCTCACCTCTTTTTCTAAATAAATTGGTGCATACATGACGCATTTCATATTTACTTTTCACATTTTATATGAACGATAACATGTTTCTACTGAGATTTCTAGGAATCTCACCTCTTTTTCTAAATAAAATATCTCAGTGGGTGCCAGTTGATCAAAAGGCAAGGACGTAGATAAAGGGAATTGACAGGTACGTGTCTCGAGATGAAGTTTAAGTTCATGGTTATAGATAGTCTATGTCTAAAATACTTTTGGATATTTTGTAATAGTTGTACATATTGTCGCATTCTGTTGGTTGACTTTGGACTGTAAACAAATACTTTTATCGGTATATGTGTACTCTTCTGTATGCCTGTGGAACTTTGTCTCTATTTCTTTGTGTATATCAAAAGGGAAACGGGTGTTGACATACTTCTAGTAGGAAATCTCTTCACTTTCTTTTCTCATATGAGATTGCATCAATAAGAGACCATCTTACTCCTTCCAATAAATATTTCAAGGAGTACTAATATATTGTTTGTTAAGATCCTGGAAAGCCACTGAGCAGTGTAATATCATAAATTTTGGGATTGGAGGTTTGGGAATAAGCCTAAATTGAGTGGACTACTAAGCCCCGATTTAGTAGATGTCCCAAATCTATTTTCTAATGTTCCTTATATCTGTGGGGCATTAAAGAAAATAAAATGGTTAATTTTGAAGAAAGTGATTATGCTTACAGTGAAATCGCCTATAAGGTAGTGAGTTCGTCATATGATTTTGAATGATCAAATGATGATAAAAAATTATGATATTTTACAGGATTAAAGTAGACATCCTAAGCTTTAATTTGATAGGTCATATGAATCAATTAGAGCTATACACAAAAAGATATGAATTTTTGAAGTTAGCACATAAAAACTGTGAAGTTTCTGGAACAACATGCAAAGATTAAAATTCTGGGAATTTTGTGATTCTATTCAGAAAAATTCTATATTTTTCCTTGAAACTAGACTCAATAAGAGTTCTATAGGCTTTGGAATCACTTCAATTCGATTTTTCTAGAATTAGTTATGATTTTTCAAAGTTTGGGCAGAAATCTGCCAAAATTTTGTAAAAATCCGAAAATTTGGAAAATTTAAGTAAATTATGATATAATAATATATCATCATCCTCTTCCTCTTGAGCTCATTTCTGACGTGCTTTATGCAGAAAATAGAAAGAGGAGTTGAGAGAAAATAGAGAGGAGGCAAGAGAAATCTCACAAGATAGGTCGATTTCTCCGGTGAATTCGTACCTAACGTGTATAATCCTTCTCCTAAGCCTCCCTTCTATGTGATGTAAGGTATTTAAAGCACAAATCTTGGTGTTTTGAAGTTAGGGTTTTCAGCCACTTTGAGAAAAGCTAGTGGGAGCTTGAGGTAACTTCCAAACTCTTGTGTATTGACTATTCTAGCTGCTGTGGGGAATTTAATCGATGAAATTTCGCCGGATTGCCATTGGTTTTAATTTTTGGAAATGGGTATGTGGGGCTGTTATGCTGCCCAAATTGGTACTAAATGATAGTTTTAACCTAATGGAATAGTCAATAAAGTGGTTAGGAGTAGAAAGGAACGTGTTTACGGAGCCGAAACTGAAAAACCCCAATTTTCCCCTTAAAACCTATATATTTCGGTCAGCATTGTAAATGGGTCTTAGAGTTGGATTTTCAATGATTTGATGGTTCCATTGAGTTCAGGAGCGAAAATTAGGTGGGGTTACATTTGGGCACTTTTTCGGAAAAGGCCGAGAAAGCATAATTACGAAAATGCCCCTAAAACACTGAAATAAGGGTTGCCAAGGGCAATTTCATCTTTTGGTAGTAAATTTGGTAATTCCAAGTTCGGAAATGGATTCCTTGGGCAAAAATATGTCAAGATAGCCCAGGTTAGAATTTCAAGAAAAGTACAGCCGGACCGGGTACAATGGGGCTGGGTCGGGTCCCCGGGGGTATTTTAGTAATTTTTCATGATAGACTCATATAACCCCCAAAAACCACTATGGAAGTGTCTAAATAGTATATTTGATATTGTAGGATCGAATATGGAGCCCGGAGCTGTTGGCACGAGGAGAAAGATTAGAGGTAGGGGACTTACCTTACTTGCATGTATTTGATATCTTTGCTTGTGTAATGATGTATGTGATTGCTTTACTTGATTGTGTAGAGCATATTTGAATAAATGAAGCTTTGTTTTTATTTTCGCTGTGGCCATAGTCTTGTTGTATGAAACATTGAGCATGCATAAATGTCATTATGGGGCATACATCTAGATAAAGCTAACATGTCATACACATAGCATCAATCATGCATGTATTACGGTATCTGTTTCCTACTGAGATTCTCTCGAATCTCACCCTCTCCTACCAACAATTTAGACAGGAGAAGACAGAAGATATGTAAACAACAATGCAGAGTATTGGACGAGGGGATTATAGTAGTAGAACGAAGACGGGAGGAAGTCTCCGTTTCACTGGGATGAGTTTAGACATCCTAATAGCCTTGTGTGGCTACCTTAATCGTAAGTATCATATACAAACCCCTATGGGGAATTTATGTAATCATGCACATATTATCAGTATAGTTATGCTATTCCTGTGTTGCCTACCGAACCGCATATCGTTTTCCATAAATACTCTGAAAAAGGTTGAAATTGAGATAAGGGCGTGACAAGCAGCATTCTTACTGAGCTCTTCAACATGGCCATTCACCTCAGCTTTGGGAAGAATGAGACGAAAGATAGAGGAGGAAGAGAGTAAAATTACTCAATCCTAAAATCCTAAATTGAGTTGCTTGACCTAATAAAGAATTTGTTGAGTTTAGAGACATGGTTTTGGATTTGTGTATTTCAAGTGGCTTTAAAAAAGATTTTCCCTAGACTAAATAAAATTTAAGCTATAACTATGTCTAAGTGCTAATAAAATTAGGGATGTTACACTATCCTTATCCTTGGTCCTATACATTCCCAAACATGCCATCCAATAAGTACTAGTACAACAATAATTTTTATTTATTTATACATTCATCCTATGGAGAGAATGACACTTTTAAATCAATTTACGTAACAAGTTTACATAAATATAATTATTGTTACGAATATTAATTATATGGATATCAGTTGACTCATATCCTAATCAACATCTATTTGACTGTATTTAATACTTTCTTCTACTTCCACCACAAGCCAACAAACTTGTTCCCCAAATTTACTTATTTTCCAAGTTCATTAGTTCTCCAAGTGTGCTTATAAATAGAAGCATTGCACAAGCATTAAACATATACAAGGAACTGTCATTTTCTCTCTTAAATTTTCTTTTTTCTGATCTCTTGCTCTTTTATGTTAGATTTATTTTTATTTTCTTAACAATTACTATATTGTTAGTTTTTAGTTATCATTCTCTCTTTATATTTCTATATTGACATGCATGATGACCCACGTGGGACTGCTTTTTGCTCCTTTTTTTTTTTTTGCTATAATTATAGTTTTGATTATAATTTTAGTTGTTTTAATTTTTTTGGTTAAATGTGTTTGCATCAATTGGATATTTAATTAACTTGAATTAAGATTGAAAACATGCTTTTAAATACTTATACTGATAAACATTAAAAATGTGGAAAACTATGTATTGGAGGCTCCAAAACAAAAACTCAAACATAACCAACCTCGTCAATTTAGAAATAATGCAATTTATAATACTTCAAAATCAAAACTAAAAAAGTAATGGTTATTTAAATTTATAATTTTTGTTCAAAAAGGAACTACTTCTCTTCAAAATATAGGTTTTCAAATTCACCTGCTGGCTGTTCAAAAAAAAAAAATCACCTACGCTCAGATTTCAAACGGGGCATTTAAAGGTGGTTCTACCATGGTCTCCAATCAAGGAAGCATACTTTGCCTGATTAATTGTTATTTGGACTTTATTATTGCTTGAATTGTCAAGGCTAAGAAAGGGGCTTCTTTCTTAATTACTCAAATCACCCCATTTATAAGTCATTTTCAGGATTTTAGTATGTTTTACACGGACAAATTTTTTTTATTAACTTAACCTTAAAATTTAATAACTTTTTTAATTTTAATTTTATTTAATATATAAAAATACCCCATATAAATAAGAAAAAATCCCTATAAAATGCCAACGAAATAGAGAAATTCTGTTTCAATGCTGTGAATTTCAAAAACCCAATTCAATCCTGTATTAGTACGAATGAACAGTGCATGGATGCCAAAAGACGATTTTGCCCTTCAACCCTCATTCTTGCCACTTTCAGAATAACAACACGAGCCTCTTAATTAACAACTTCAGATTCTTGATTAACAACTCCAGTTTCATCATTTTACTTTCACAATAACAACATTGGTCTTGTTATTAATAACAACATATTCTATATTAACAAGGAACAAAAAACCGGACCAGTCAATGAACCGGTCACGGAACAGGTTCAAGGATTAATGGTTCAACCGGGGTCGAACCGGTGATCAAACCGGTAGTCGAACCGGTCATATTAAAATATTACCAATTATTAGTAACAATATATATTAATATATTCTTAAACTTCTATAGATAAAATCAATTGATTATATTAGATTTGATTGCTTGAATCATATAAAATTAATTGACTAAAATATTATATATTATATGTATATAATATATAATATTTTTTATTTTATTCTTTTTATTTTTTAAATTTTTGTAGCCTTGAAATTAAAATTCGTTCTTATAATTTAGTAAAATATTATAGATTATATGTATATCGGTCTAAATCTATGGTTTTCTTTCTTTTTCGGCTTTTTTTTAACCGAATATCTCATTTTTCAAAAAAATAAAAAAAAGAGCAAACCGGTTGAACCAGTGACCCACCGGTTTTGATTGGTTATGGATCGGTTCAACCTCCCCCCTCTCTAAAACAGCAAACCGAACCGGATTGAGGACCGGTTCACCGGTTTTCCGGTCGGACCGGCTGGTCCAGTCCGGTTTTTCACACCATGTATATTAACAATTCTCATTTCTTATTTCACAACTTCGTAATTTAAGTTTCAGGGCCAATAACAACACATTTTTCTTTATTAATAATACCGTATTTAACATTAAAAACACTATATTTTTGAGATGCAAATATGTGAAAGAATAAAGTGGAGTTGTTAATTAAGAGGCTTAGGGGTGTTCATCAATTTCCCGTCCCGATCCCGAACAAATCGGGACGGGATTCTCCGGTCCCGAAAATTTCGGGATCGGGAATGTGATTTCGGGATCGGGAATGGGATTTCCCAATCCCGACTTTTTCCCGATCCCAAAAATATATCTATACACATATATATTTTTTACAAATATTTAAGAAAATAAGACTAAATGTAAAATAAAATGTGAAAATCCTTAACACCCTTAAGATAATATCTATTCTTTTAGTTTATTTAGTTAATTTAATTTATTATTTATTAAATATTTCTAATTTTTTGTTCTTGTTTTTATTCTTTTTGCAGCTGAATCGACAACTTTAAGCATGTATTGGACTAATTATATATTTATATTAGACTTATTTGATACAATATAATATTAAACAAATTATATATTTATACTAGACTAAAAGAAACACAACAAAAAATTTAATATAGAGATTTTTTTTATAAAAAAAAGCAAATTCGGGATCGGGAAATCCCGAAATTTCCCGATTTTCGGGATTGAGAATGAAAATCATTCCCGAACCTTTCTCGGGATCGGAATCAGGAATAGCATTTCCCGATCCCGATCCCGATCCCGAACATCCCTAAAGAGGCTAGTGTTGTTATTTTGAAAAAGTGGTAAAAATGAGGGCTGAAGGGCAAAATTGTCTTTTGGCACCCCTATACTGTTCATACGTACTGACACAGGACTGAATCAGGTTTCTGAAATTCGCAACACTGAAATGAAATTTTTCTATTTCGATGGTATTTTATAGGAATTTTCTCTATAAATAAAGTCAACATAATAAAAAATAAAGAATAAAATATTACATTTATGTAAAAATTAATGAGGTGACTTATGACTTTAAAAAAAACTTCTTTTACCGTGTACATGAGAGCATAGGGGTATCTTGTTCTTATGTAGAAAAGTCATAGGACATTTCACATCATCAGAGGGGAGAGAGAGAAAAGAATGGAGCGTCTAAAGATGAAGTGTGTGTTCTTTTTACCCTCCAAACTATTGGTTTTAAAAATATTTTTTTTAGATCGATATAAAATTACTCTCACATATTTACTTTATAAACTATAAAAATTATTTTTCAAAAGCAAATCAGAATACACACCAAGACTCTGAATTCAAACATCATCCTCCCTCAGGATTTGAATCTCTTTAGGAAATACTGTAAATAACATCCAACCGTGAACTTCCACTCTAAGGAGTTTTTGTATCAATAGCCTATAAATTAAGGTCATTAACGGGAAGACTATTAACATATTTGGATTAACTTATTTTTTAATAATAAGTACTATAAAATTATTTTCACTTATTTAATTCGTATATCCTAAATTACGATTTATAAGTACTTATTATCTAAAAATAAGCTATCCCAAATAAGCGTTATTACTTTTGAAAAATAAGTTAAAGTACATCTAGTATTCTAAAATTTTTTTCTAGGTGCATCAAATGTTCTAAAGTATTTTATGATACATCCAACACTCTGAAATATCTTTTTTATGCACGTTCATCACCCCTCAAGCACTTTCTTTACACAATTTTTCATTTAACAATCTAGATAATTTAGGATGTTGGATACATCTGAAAAAATTATTCAGAGCATTGTATGCACCAAAAAAATGGTTTAGGGTTCTAGATAAACATAAAAAAACACTTCAACGTGCTTAGTGTAGCAAAAAAACTATTTACACACCTAAAAAAATTATTTTAAGGTACCGGATACATATTAAAAAAAAAAAAGTAGGAGGACAACACTTCTCCTTGTATGATTAGTACAATGCCCAAATCAGATGTAGATGCAGTAGTGTTGGGTTATTATATAAAAAAATATAATTCCAATTAATTGCTGCAATATTGTATAGTAAAATACTTTTGATCTAAGGTGATAAATATGGGATGAGATTAAATTTGGAATCCTATTTTTGACCAAATCAAATTTGGAATCCTTTTTTTTTACCAGATTAAATTTGGGATCTTTGTTATATGCATGATGATAAGAACTAAAAGGTTTGCGGTTTTAAGGAAACAATTATCGCACTCGCTGACCAAAGTCTGAAGAGTGAAACAGTTGGGTTGACCAAAGACTCGAGTGTGAAATAGTTGCAGTAACAAAAAACCTCTGAAAATATCTCATCGTCCACGACCAAACCTCGTCATTTCCATTAATAATTTTCAATTTAACTCTTTAAGATTTCCAGAGTGCATGTGAATGGTCGAATTTAAGTTATGAATTCTGATTAAATCATACGTCCATTATTATAAAAAAAATCAAATGTAATACTAAAAAGTTTATGAAAATCAGCCAATTCCTAAATTTATTACCTGAAAGTACTAAAGATCTTAGTGTCCCTTCGGGCACATTTGATAAAATTGGAATCATACAAAGAAGATTAGCATGGCCTCTATAAAAGGATGATGCACATAACTAAAAAAAAAAAAGATCTTGGTACTTAAGCATGGACAAATATCTTTATTTTACATATATTTTTTTAATATACATTATAAAGGTGTAAAGTACAAAAATATATATAAACTTTTATTAAAATGTGTTTAACATCATATACTTTTCGGATATGAAAAAATACTTGTAAAACATTTAAGATAAGGGTAAAAATATTAGGACCGTTAAATATAATCTTACATCTTTACTTTATATTTGCATTGCAAAAATAGTGTCGGCCTTATAATAAAAAATGACGGTGTGAGATTATATTTAACGTTCTCAACATTTTTTAAATTTTACTTCAATTTAGATTGTTTATTGGATGTTTTTAATCTATGAAAAGTATTTGATACTATGCGAGTTCATGTATTTATTTTTATACCTTAACTTAAAATAATTTTTAGGTAATGAGTTCTGCAATAAAAAATTTATGAGCCATTTTCGTTTGTGATAATATATTAATATGAGAAGTGGACGGGTGACGTGACTGTACTACGACTTCCTGAAATTTCACGGCATAATTCCACCTTGAGAAATTCTCGAGTGCACCCAATGCACAATGTAATTTATGCACTGACCACTCAAAACATGACAAGTCAAATATTTTTCTCACATGTGTCAGTCTAGCCGTCACTCCTTTTTCCCTCTATTATTTTAATGTTTTTTTCCTCAAAATAACGTGTTTCTCTCTCCTCTCTGCAATTTTTTTCCCGAAACTCTCACCCACTCCCCATCTCTCAATTCCCGCCACATTCTCACCTCCCATCTCTCTTCACCCACCATGCCCACTATCTCACTCCTCCGCTCCCCCTCACCTGCTCCTTCTCCCTTGGCTTCTTCTTCAACTTTGGCTCCATCTCCACCGCCTTCTGCCGCTTCTCCCCCGTGTCCACCGCTGTCCGCAATTTCATCTCCTCCTGCTCCGTCACCAACGACCACAACCGGGACAACCCCAACACCGGCTCCAGTTAGTGAGTCTCCACCTTCTCATGCCAATGGTGCTTCTTCAATCTCTTGCACCTTTGTGGGTTTAGCTTTATTAATTTAAATAAAGCACTTCCTTAAATCGTTGGAATCAAAAGGAGGATATGAATTACACTAAGGAAAACCCACGAGTGTATGAGGTTGCAGAAACTCATAGCAACTATCTCTAGCTACTTTGCCGAGGGATGCTGAGGGAGAGAGTGGCGTGGTGGGAGGAAGAGAGGTGAGAGGAGCGGCGAGCAGTAATGGGGAGGGAGAAAGTAAAGGTTTTCTGGAAAAAATTGCAGACCGGATGAAGATGCACGTTTTCCTGAAAAATAATTAAAATAATAAAGAGAAGAAGGGGTGACATGTAGGCTGACACATAGGATACAAATTACATGAGGTGTCATGAATTAGCGGTCACTTCATAAATGAGTTGGTGCACTAGTTGCACCCAAAAAATTTCTCTTTCACCTTTGACCAAGCAAGCTTCGCGTGTCATTGTGTCACACACTATCGTCTCATGATCTTCCTCCAACCAAACCGAATCGCACGTTTTGGTGTTTTCACTTCTCTTCATTCTCTGACCCAAACATGGTGGTCTCTTCAGAACCACTCACCAGCACCAGCACCAGCACCAGCACCAGCACCACCACAACATGCCTACGATCGATAAGGTCCTTCGCCGTCCAGCTCATCACCGGCCGGTGGTTCATGATATTCTCCTCCTTCCTCATCATGTCGGTCTCCGGCGCCAGCTTCATGTTTGCTCTTTACTCTCGTGACATCAAGTCCGTCCTCGGCTACGACCAATCCACCCTCAACCTCCTCTCGTTCTTCAAAGACCTCGGCTCCAACATCGGCATCCTCTCCGGCCTCCTCAACGAGGTCACGCCGCCGTTCGTCGTCGTCTCCGTTGGCGCCATCCTCAACTTCTTCGGCTACTTCATGATCTGGCTCGCCGTCAACTGCAAATTCCCCCACCCTCCCTCTGTCCACCTCATGGCCTTCTACATCTTCGTCGCCGGATACTCCCACTGCTCCACCAACACCGGCGTTGGCATCACCTCCGTCAAAAACTTCCCCGGCTCCCGCGGCATCGTAATCGGAATGCTCCAAGGCTACCTCGGCCTCAGCGCCGCAATCATCACTCAATTATATTATGCTTTCTATGGAAACGACTCAAAGTCTCTTCTTTTGATCATGGCTTGGCTTCCCACAGCAACTTCTTTTTTGTTTCTTCCAGTCATAAGACACCATAAGGGCCTTCAACAACCAAACGACACCAAAACCTTCTACAAGTTCGTCTATTTGTCTCTTCTTCTCGCAGGTTTTCTTCTCATCATCATCATCCTCGAAAAATGTCTCAAATTCAACCAGAACGGGTATTATCTCTCCTCTTCTTTCATGCTTCTCCTTCTAATCCTTCCCGTCGTCGTCGTAATCTCCGAGGAGCTTAACCTTTGGAGAGCCAAGAAACAACAAGAACCACAGAAAGTAGTGGTAACCATAGCCACAGAAAAACCCAAGCTTGATGGGTACGAGAATACGACGAAACACTGCGAAGAAGCTTCTTCTTCTTCTTCTTCTGGGTCATGTTCATGGTGGAGGAACATATTCAGAAAGCCAGAAAGAGGCGACGACTATACGATTCTACAAGCCATTCTAAGTCTAGACATGGCGATTTTGTTTTCTGCAACAATTTGTGGTCTTGGAGGAACATTAACAGTGGTGAACAACCTGAGCCAAATGGGTACGGCTTTAGGTTACTCACCACATAGCATAACAACTTTCGTGTCACTAATGGCGATCTGGAAATATCTGGGTAAGATAGCACAGGGTGTGGTATCTGAGTTCATGGTAACAAAGCTAAAATTTCCTAGACCCTTCATGCTAACTTTAATTCTGGTCCTTTCATGTGTGGGCCATCTTCTTGTAGCCTTGAACGTCCCCAATGGACTGTACGTGGCATCAATAATTATAGGGTTTTGCTTTGGAGCAAACTGGTCGATACTTTTCACCATTATTTCTGAGCTTTTTGGGCTCAAATATTATTCGACGCTTTATAATGTCGGCTCGGTCGCGAGCCCGATCGGGTCGTATTTGATGAGTGTGAAGGTGGCTGGTTATTTGTATGATAAGGAAGCTATGAGGCAGTTGGCTGAGAAGGGTTTGAAGAGAAAGGAAGAAGAAGAATTGAACTGTAATGGGAATGAGTGTTATAGATTGACCTTCTTTATTATTACGGGTGTGTCCTTGTTTGGGGCACTTGTGTCCTTAATTTTGGTGGCTAGGACCAGAAGCTTTTACAGAAGTGATATTTACGAGAAGTTTAGAGAGAAGGAAGAAGATATTAGTAATCATAATAACGAGATGGAAACGGGTGTGGTGGCTCACAAACAAGATGGACCACCAAGCGCAAATTGAATATGCATGGAGGGTACTTTTGTAAAATTATTCACATGCTTTAATTTCCCGTTAGTGTCTGTACGTAGATCTTGAACAACGGTAGTACTACAAGTATATATAGTTTAACATATAAATAAATTATTGCCTTTAAGTTTTTTGTCTTCGTTCTGGAGTTCCTTTTTCTTTAATTTGATCTTTTTAATAGATGTTCCAAGGAATTGTCGAAAAGGTTATTAATTAATATTGGGAGAAAGACACAGATGGATATTAAATATTGAATTTTGTAGTAAAACTACCTAAATGCCCATAAATTGAATGACAAACAGTTTAACAAACAACATCGTTAACTCGTAATGATCAAATGATAACACTGGCTAACAACTAATCCAGTGACAATTAATTTCACAAAAATTTCTTGCTGGGTATTAATAATAGCAATAGTATAACAAATAACAATTTTAACTTATCATATATATGATACAAAATAAGACAATGACAACTATTTTTTTTTTTTGAGAAATTAATTCATTTCACAAAAATTTAATTTCAAAACATTTTTTACGGATTTCACATATAGATTAAGCCATTTGGAGGGATATTTTTGAAATTCTCAAAATGGTTGGTATATGTCTTTCTCCTATTAATAGTTATGAGTTGACAAAATATTCACGTACACGTCGATTCACAAGGTTTTGAAATCTGAACTGGTCAATGAATCTACAGGAATACTAGGTCACGGTATAAGTACTAGGTTAAGGGTTAATGGGTCATATCAGAGTCAAAATGAGGCTAAATTGATGAGAAAGTAAAGATTTCTGAGCTATTTATATGAAATTATGAATAAAATATTTAAAAAAGCCAATCAAACCGTGAGAAAAACGGTTGAACCCGGGTTAACTATAGGATCGAACCAGTCAGACCATCGATTGGCTAGTCCAACCCAATGTAACCTTTGTAACTTTGTAGATTCATCAAATAATAACATCATTTATGAGGTACACTACGTGTTCACATGTGTGTATAGGACAAACTAAGGCTGTGTTTGGGGGGAGCGTTTAGACCCCCCAAAAGCTCAATTGCCCCTAAAATATCAATTGACAATTGAGCTTAAAAAAAAAAGATTAAGGTGCAAAAATAGCAAATAACTATTTTGCTAAGTGCACTCAGCACAATTAACTATTTTTGGGTGCAAAACTAGACATCAACAATATTTTTGGGTGCAAAAGTAGCAACGCCGTTAACTCAGGTTAACTTCCGTTACTTTAATATAATTTTAGAATGGTTAAGGTGCAAATTTAGCAACAAACTATTTTCTTATGAACACCCAACACAATAATTTTTCACACGAGCATTTACAAGACAAATATGAGCATTTACATTAATGATCTTTATTTTTTTCACAAGAGCATTTATAAGACAGATAAAGGGATTTCAAAGAATCCGGGGAATTAAAAAAATTTGGTCTTTCATATATTTATCTTGTAAATGCCGATATTTATCTTTCCACTGACAAAACCTAACTTTTACTTGATTGAATGGGGTGCAATAAAATTTTGTTAACTCACTGTATTCTTTTAAATCTCTTTATTTTGTCTTGTAAATTCTCTTATTGGAAAATTGGTGGCACCCATATTTTCTAAAAGGGTTAAGTTGAAAATTTAGCAATGAATTATTTCCCTATGGGCACTAACGCAATTGTTTTTCTTAAGAGCATTTATAAGACAAATATGAGTATTTACATAAGAGCATTTACTTTTTTTCTAATAAGAGAATTTACAAGACAAATAAAGAGATTTAAAAGAATATAGTGAGTTAACAAAATTTTGCTGCACCCCATTTGGCCAAGTAAAAGTTAGGTTTTGTTAGTGGAAAGATAAATATAGGCATTTACAAGATAAATATATGAAAGACCAAAATTTTTTAATTCCCCGGATTCTTTGAAATCCCTTTATCTGTCTTATAAATGCTCTTGTGAAAAAAATAAAGTAAGATCATTAATGTAAATGCTCTTATGTAAATGCTCATATTTGTCTTGTAAATGCTCGTGTGAAAAATTATTGTGTTGGGTGTTCATAAGAAAATAGTTTGTTGCTAAATTTGCACCTTAACCATTCTAAAATTATATTAAAGTAACAGAAGTTATCCTGAGTTAATGGCATTGCTACTTTTGCACCCAAAAATATTGTTTATGTCTACTTTTACACCCAAAAATAGTTAATTGTACTGAGTGCACTTAGCGAAATAGTTTTTTGCTATTTTTGCACCTTAACCCAAAAAAAAAAAGAGTGTTATTGAGCTTAATCTCACTTTAATAGCTTTTGCCATAAGCTCTATTTCCTAGCTTTTGGTGATTTAGCTTTTGGGGAGAGTGAGAATGGTTAAAATATTTTTTCAGTTGTGTCCAGTGTGATATCAGACTGATTGTAATTTTACCCTTAATGTACTTTTTTTGCTACAAAAATTAATTTCAACTATTATTTGGTGCTTTTAACCCTTAAAATATTTTTTCAACTGTACCCAGTGTGTTATTAGACTAATTACAATTTTATCTTTAATGTACTTTTTCATTTCCAAAAATTATTTTAAACTATTTTTTGGTGTTTTTAACCCTTTAAAATATTTTTTCACCTACTCTCTCTTACTATTATCACAAAAGTCACTTGTGCTTAAGTCAATCTAAACAAGTTTTACTTTTGCAAAAGTCATTTATACAATAACTATTCCAAACATAAATCATATTACACAATCGGGCTTTTACCAAAATTAAATTACCAAAAGCTAAATTGAGAAACTCCATTTTTCCTATCGCTATTCCAAACACACACTAAGTGTTTGTTTAAGATAGTTTATACCTGTGTTTGGAATCACTTAATTTTAGAGAATAAGTCCTTATTACGTAAGCTGAGATAAAACTCATCCCACATACTTACCTCGTATACCGTGAATCACGATTTATAAGCACTTATTGCCCAAAAATAAGATATTCCAAACGAGCACATATTTTATTTATAAGTGCTTATAAATCGTGATTTACGGTATACGAGATAAGTATGTGAGAGGAGTTTTATCTCGACTTACGTAATAATAACTTATTTCCTACAAATAATCTCATCCAAACATTCTTTTGATGCACGAGGTGACAAGCGAAGAGCTTTTTTTTCCCCTTGTTAAGCATAGGTATCCTCCTATTAGAGATAATTCTATTCGAGGTACTGCCGGATATTAAATGTAAACACTTCTCCAAATGAGAATTCAAATTTTAGTTTGTTATGTTATGAGGAACTAACTCATTCCACTAAACTAAATCCCTGTTGGTAAGCGAAGAGTCTTATGCAGTTGATATTCTTGTTAGCAAGACAATTAGCTAGCCGCGGGCTGTTAGTTTGTGCATTTTTATGTGGTACGTGGGCCCAATTATATATATCCAGTAATAATTACAAAAAGTCCCCCATGTATGCTTGTTCATTTGGACAAAGTGCATTAATTGAGGTCAAACAATGCAAGTATATATATGGGATATATTCCTTACTTTGGTTTGTTAATACGTTAATACACACGTATATTATCCTTTTACGAAAATTAAAAAAATATATGATGATTCCAATCAACTTTAAGTTGACTTCGGAATTCTGGCATTACCGGTCAATGAAGGAGCTGACTCGGGAGTCCCATCACTATATAGCTTTTACCCATACGTTAATGGATGAATGCTTTTTCTTTTTTTGAATGTGAAAAGGCCAAGTTACCTTGGATATTATAGAGTACAAAATATACTAGGCATCAAGATGACTGACTAAAATCTTCCCGAAGAATGGGAATACATCCTGGATGAGGGGTAGGTAAAACCACCAAATTCTGAACTAAATTCTGTGCATCTTTAGCCAGATAATCTGCACACCGGATCGTCTCCCTTGGTGCATACCTCAATTGTACGTCCCATTCTGAGTAAATCAAATCTCGAACCTCATTGATGACCGTACTAGCCGGATGATGAAGGCCACTATCTCGCATAACCAACTGATACGCCTCCAGTGAGTCTATAACAGCAATGATCTTCTGAAAGCCATGCTGTTTACACACTTGAAGACCTGTCTGTAAGGCAAGTAATTCTGCGATTGTTGACGGTATAAATCCCATCTTTCGTTGAAATCCAAGTACCCATCTGCCCATATTATCTCTGAGCACTCCTCCTCCTGCTGCTTCATGCTGATTATTGACTGATCCATCTGTATCAAGGCGTATAAAACCCTCCGGTGGTGGTTGCCATTTGTTGTCAACTCCATCCTCCAACGAAAAGACTGGATGCTTCCAAATGTCTGAAGAGTTGTATTCCGTGAGTTGGAACATAACCCCATGAATAACTTCCTTCGCCTGAAGTCGAGAGCCTTCCATTACACCTTGGCATCTGTTTTTCCATAGCAACCAACAAATAAGACTGAAAATCCGGAGCCAAGGCCAGCGGTGAAAATAAACCTTTCCCAGTGAAGCTGCCCAATTATGTGTGAGCCATACCTGTAAATCAGATCGAAAAAATCTAAAACGAGCATTAGGAGTAAGAAAATGTAACCACACCTCTCTCGCAATCTCACAATCACGAAGTATATGGAGAATGGTTTCTGGTAGTTGACACTCAAATGGACACTCCTCACTAGCTGATAGTGCTCTCATAGCTCTAAGTGAATTGGTAGGTAGTCTCTCATGAATAACCTGCCATAAAAACATTTTTACTTTTTCCAGTATCGGTAATCTCCACAATTTCTTCCACAAACTCGGTCCATTCCTATCCCGCTGAGTAGATATAAAATTGTAAGCAGCGCGGACACTAAAGTTACCATCTGAAGCACTCCTCCAGCAGAAAGGATCATTCCCAGTTTCACATGGTGGCCCTATCTGAGTAATAATATTTATCACCCATTCTGGGAGGAACTCCCTCCACTTATTTAAATTCCACATACCATTTTCCAATAGAAACTCCCTGGTTTTGGCACACGGATTTAAAGTATGGAGGTTTTTATCCACAAATTGAATTAATGGTTCATCCAGTGGAGTCCACAAATCCCACCACACATTAATTGTGTCCCCACTTTTCAAAGTTCTCCCAATTCCTCGATAGAATGTGTCCCAAACTTTAGATATACTTCTCCACACACTCGAGGACTGATGCTTCTTACAAACCAATGGGTAGTCACCTTGACCACAACCATATTTCCCACGCAGACACTGAACCCAAAGGTGATCCTTTTTGGTAAGAAGACCCCAACAAAGTTTCATGACAAAAGCAATATTCTGTCGTTGGAGATCTTTAATACCCAGGCCCCCGACTTCTTTATCTTGCTTAATTTGGTCCCAGGAAATAAGGTGCATTTTCCTACCATCCTGACCTTGGTTCCAAAGAAAATTATGACTCACCTTTTCCAAATCCTTTAAGATGCCTTTGGGCAGAAGCATGATTTGCATATGGTAGCTAGGCAAGGTAGATAGAACAGATTTAACCAAAACCGTTCTGCCTGCTATAGTGAGTAATCTGCCTTTCCAATTGGATAATCTCTTCGTTGCCTTCTGAACTATGGGGAAAAAAGTAGCCTTGGTAGTCCGCTGATGCAGCAATGGAATTCCAAGGTATTTACCCAGATCACCCGTCATCCCAATCCCTAGGTACTGACTCAACTCGCTGGCTCGATTAAAGTGCACATTTCTAGAGAAGAACACTTTAGACTTGAGCAAATTGATTTGGTGTCCTGAAACCTCACAGAAGGCCTTTATTGTTTCCCTCATGACCTCTATCTGATCTTTGGTGGCCTCCCCAAATAATAGAAGATCATCCGCAAAAAACAGGTGAGAGATGACAGGAGAATGCTTGTTAAAGCGAAGACCCTTCCACCTACCTTCTCGTACTTTCTCATTAATCAAATGTCCCAGACGTTCCATACAGAGAACAAATAAGTAGGGACTAAGAGGGTCCCCCTGACGAACTCCTCGGGATGGCTGAAAAGCAGGTGATTCAATTCCATTCCATAAAATTTTCATTGACACCAAGGATGTGCAAGCCATAATGAGTTTCACCATTTCATCTTTAAGTCCAATACTAAGAAGAGTGGATTGTAGAAATTGCCAATCTAGGCGATCATAGGCTTTTTCCATATCAACTTTAATATCCACCAATCCTTTTTTCCTCTTCCTATTTCTCATGGTATGAATAGCTTCTTGCGCGATAATAATATTATCACTGCTTTGACGGCCGGCAATAAAGCCACATTGTTGCGGCTGAACCAAATATTGCATCGCCCTTTTCATTCTTTCTGCAATGATTTTGGTGATAATCTTGAAAATCACATTGCAGAGAGATATGGGCCGGAAGTCACGAAAAGTCATAGGGTTATCAATTTTAGGAATAAGAACGATGTGAGTATGATTGATATCCCTAACCCTTTCTGGATTAATCCAGATCCCTCGAATAAGGTTACAAACCTTATCCCCAATATGATTCCATTGAGATTGAAAAAAGTGAGCCTGCAGACCATCAGGACCTGGAGCCTTTAATGCACCTATCATAAAAGCAGCATTTTTAATTTCTATGCAATGCACTTCTTTATGAATCAACTCCTCATCCCTGGTTTGAAGTGACGGGAAATGTGCAGTCCAGTCCATGGATTCAAGGACCTGACCATTACTGGTATAGAGTCCTTTGAAGAAATCCGCCGCCATTAATCGCAGACGATCTTGATCGGTCACCCAATTCCCCTCCTCATCTTGAATAGCATCAATACATTGTTTCTTTCTTTTAATCAACGCCGAGGTGTGAAAAAATCTGGTATTTTTATCTCCCATCGCAAGCCACTTACACCTAGATTTTTGATACCACAGAAGCTCCTCCTGAGCACTTAATTTGCCAAATTCCTGCCAAAGCTTTTTCTCAATCTTGTAAAGACCATTGGATATATTATTGCGGCGAGCTCTATCAATACCTTCTAATCTTTTGAGAAGCTTAAGTTTTTTCCTGGGGATGCTACCCAGGACATCAGCATTCCATTTAGAAGCTTCAGATTCAAATGTGAGTCGTCCCTGATCCCAATCTCTATGCTCCCAGGAACTAGCAACAACTTCAGAAAAACTATCTTCCAGAGCCCATGCAGGATGATATCTGAATCGACAGTTAGAATGATGAGATTGGGAGGAAGAGCTATCTGAGACAAGCACAACCCGATGATCAGATTTATATCTGAGTTTGTAAAAAACCTTATTGTGGGGATGATTTAATTCCCACGTAAGATTGCCAAACACCCAATCCAGCCTTTCTTTAACTCCTTTTTTTCCCAAGTGAAGCGCTCTCCGACAATGGGAATTTCAAGCAAATTCGAATTATGAACACAATTAGAAAATTGTGACATAGCCCGAAGAGACGAATCAGCACCTCCTATCTTATCAGTTGGGTTTAAGAAGGCATTGAAGTCCCCAATAACCATCTAAGCCTCCTCCATGTCCTGAGCAATATCTTGCAATGAGCACCATAAATTCTCTCTTCGAATAAAACTTGGCTCACCATAAACAAAAGTCCCAAAGAAGGAGTCTCCTGTTTTCTTATCCAACAATTTACAGTGAACAAGTTGAGTGGTAGAAAAACAGTAGTCCACTTGGATATTCGAATCATCCCAAAGGATCCAAATACCCCCAGCATAACCAGTGGCCTCTAATCTAATCCAATTATTAAATCCCAATTTCCTAATCACAACCTCAGCCCTATTACCACTAATGCGGGTCTCAACCAGGCACAAAACATCAACATTATAATTTTTCACTAAGGTTTTCACAGTACTAGGAAAAACTCTATTCCCAGCACCCCTACAATTCCAAGAAGCAATAATCATATTTAAAAATAATAATAAGTAGGAACAAAAGACAACAAGACTTACCGATTATCAGAATAGTCTTGAGTCTTGGTGGTGAGCCCCGCTGCACGACTGCTATCCTCAAGTCCCATATTTGCTTCCATGAAATCATCTCCAATATCATCATCTAAGGATGATGATATGGAAGATAGATGTGCAGTTCCATGTCCAAATCTACTGCTATGTTCGGTTTTTTCCTTATTGGAATCATCATGTGAACTACTTGCAATTTCCTTGGGCCCTTCTAGCGTTAAAGTATGACTAGTCCCTTGTCTATCATTGACATGTTGTGCATTAAGATTATTAGAACCCAATTGATTTATGGACCCTCCTACCACAATATGCTCTCTTCGGCCCACATTAAGTTGAGGATGCCCCATCAATTTTTTATTCCTATCATGGCCCACTCCCTTCGGCTCATACACTACTTTCGAATTTTGGGCCTTAGTCTCAACTCTTGTCCCATTTCCTTTACTAGGGCCCTTTCCTCTAGCTTTAATGTCCAAATGGCCTTTGTGATACTGACGCTGGCTGCCACCTCCACGCATGGGAGATATTTCTGTCCGTGCATTCACATTCCTGGCCCTACCTTCAGTTTCTTGAGACTCGAGCTGGCTTCTACCCTCTGCATATGACAGATTCGGCGCTGTGGTGCCCTGACTCTGCTTCTCCCCCATACCGTGATGTTGACCTTGCTCTTCTTCGAGATCCTCCAGCCACTGGAAGCGTGACGAGGTGCGTCCAACTCCATGGCGAGGCGCCGGCTCTGCTCTGTATCCCCTGTCCGACGAACTCCCACCGTGCTGCTGTTTCCGTGTAGATCGCCCACGTCGTGAGCTTCCCACGATCATCCAGTCTCCAAACTGCTCTTCGGCATTGATTCTGGTCGCCGTGGCTGCTGGTTTAGGGGCGGCCTGGGCTGTTGCAGTGGGTTGAGCATGTTCAGCGTGAGCTTCCCCTTGATATGTCCATTGACAATTGTCCTTGCGATGTCCGTATCGCCCACAGGAAAAACAAATCATCCCGAGTCCTTCATATTCCACTTGGTACACAGCGTGTGCAGCAATTACTCTGGATACTAACTTTTTTTGAAGATCAAGTTCCACACAAATACGCGCGTATTTGCCTCGCTCAACTCTTGCCGATTCAGATGGTGTAGTCGATGGAGTCAAAAGGTCTACCTTCACTGTCTTACCAATATAGTTCCCCAATCTGGTAATAAACTCCTTGTTGTAGCACTGCATTGGAATGTGGGGTATCCTTACCCAGGTGACTATTCGTCCCAAAGGATTGTTGAATGGGTCAAAATTGGGTGACCACTTTTGAACCAGAACCGTGTGTTGCTGCACAACCCAGGGACCCTCATATAGAACTTTCTGATATAGGTGTCCCCAACCTTCTCTTGGCAAAAAACGGATCAGGAAATAATTATTGGGCATATCCACAATATCGAAGTGTGGAGTATTCCATATCCTACTGAGGTGTGCCTTTAATGTATATACACTATACTTTTTGCCCAAGACAGTAAGAATGAGTGCTGCATTCCATGGACGACACCATTCATTGTACTCATCCGGTGTTATTGGAACCACCGGGTGGATCTTCATCAGAGCCAAGACTTCCTCAGAAGGTTCCGGCATATCCCATTCAGTATTGAGAACATAAGAAAGAAGTTCTTCATCTTCCATAGACTCTCCACCATTTACTCCATTTAAAACATAATTGTGTTAGACGCTCCTTCTTTAAAACTTCGTTGGTAAATTTATTTCTTAATCCTTAATTTTTCCCAGCGGTCACAAAGAAAATGACCCAAATAAAATTAATTACCATCTTTAAAGATTTTTTCTAAGCTACATTCTCCGCCTCAAAATATAAAACGTTAACTAATTCACACTAATCATAGCATGTTTGTTAAGTTATTTATAGTGTGTTGAATTGATAAAATTTACCTATTTTACCTTTATTAAAAAAATATGATTTTCGTCAATAAAAGTTGGTCTATTTTGTAAAGGGCTAACTCATAATTATAAGGTTGTGAGTTCAAATCCCACTGATGTGAGGACTTTATTGGTGGGTGATTTTTAGGTACCTTTGTAAGCGCTCTTTGAGCTTAGAAGCATGTCCTGACTCTAATGAACCCTATGACTCAACCCACCTAAACATTTTGTTACTGAAAAAAAAGGAATATGATGTTCAAACATATATTTATTATCTGTCACATATTTTTGACTAGGGTAAAAATAGGAAACAATTATTATTTACTTTATTAATCTCTTATATTTTGGACCAAATTTTTTTTCTGAATCAGGAGGGAGTACTTGACTAGGCGTTTAATTATTTTCAAGTTAAAAGAACACTTTTATCCTTCAACTTCACACAAGGTTTCATTTTGGTTTCTTAATTTTACAAAATGATTTTTTAGTCATCCAATCCTAACACAATTAGTTTTATTATCAAAAAATGTCAACATTAAAATTTTAAATGTTGACAAACATTCTTGAATACTAATATTATGGTTTAATTTTGTAAAATAACAATGATGGACACAAAAATTCATTAATTTAGACTAATGGCATTAGGGTTTGAGGATTGTAAAGAAATTGATAAAATTTAAGGACCAAATTGTAACATTGCATAAAATTATAGGATTAAAGTTATACTTTTACCTAAATTTTTAAGGTTGTTCTCATTAAAAAGTCTATTTTGGATAATGTGAGATTACTGCTATAGAAATCACGACATATGACGGTTATTAACTATCATACTTCACAATTCTAAACCATCATATAAATGGGTGCTATATTTGCTTTAAGCAAATAAATTACGGTTCTCAACCATTATTTATTCTTGAACTATTATTATAACGGTTATAAAATAACACCTATTATATATTGAGGTTTGGTGAGGTCATGATATACCCATTGCTATGATAATAATTGATGGGCACATTTGAAAAACCGTGATAATATAAGGGAATGCGTACATGATACATAACGATCTCATTTTGACAACCGTAATTTATTTAGTAGAATAAATAATGATTCTTTTGTAAGAATCGTGACTTTTAATAATATTAAATAACTATTTCACATAGACAACTGTTATTTATTTAGTACAAAGATAACGGTTTCTAACTAAGAACCGTGAACTTTTATTATATATGACAGTTTTTATATAATCACCTTGATATATAGTTCGAGACTTTTCAAGTGAGAGTTTTTGAGTTAGTTGGACTAGACGATATATAATAGAAATAGTATCTCCCACATCGAGTTTTTATGTAATATGGGATAGATCAATACATTCCAGGCTTTTATTTGCTTATGATATTTGTGTTTTTAGTTATAAATTTAGTCTCTTTTTAAAAATTAACCTTGGAAAGCAATGTGGGAAAAAACTTACAAATATCAATATTAATTGCTAATGATATTCGTGTTTTTTTCACCAACCCGTTACTTTCCTGGCTTGATTGCTGATGAGACTGAAATAACTCCCTTTTAGTCGCCTCGGAGTTATCAAGAATAAAATCGAATTAATGCAATATAGTATACAACTCGAGTCGTTTCACTTTGAAAAGCTAATTATGAAACTAATGTCTAAGCCAACAAAGTATCAAAATTGATTAAAAAAATGAAAAAAATGGTTTGATCTTTTATCTATGAAAAACTACTTTTGTAAATAGAATTAAAACGGTCATAAGTTACCTTTTTTTGAGATTTTTCTTGAAAATATGAAATGAAATGATGATAGAGTTAATGAAATGAAAGTTAACAAGTGATAACAATAAGATGATAATCCTCTAGCACAATGTTCAAGCTATCCTTGCTTCAATTAATCTCTGGGAGTGTGCTAATTTGACAAATTTGCTCAAAAGACCCTTTGATCTATCTTGAGTTAGATGAATTAATTTCTCTACACCGGATAAAAATTAATTTCTCTAATCGAAACCCAATTTAAACGCTAGCAATTTGAGTCAATGAAATACAATGACACAAGTAACCTAGAACCCTTGTATTACAATAGCAATTAAATGTTCATAACAACTTTAAGTAAAAGCTTTACCAAATCAATTACATGAAATTGATATTAATGAAATCCAAAGTGACAAATGCACACAATTAAATCCAAATACATATTTAATCTCATAGATTGTATGAAACCCCAATGCAAAATCTCAATCCAATAATTAATTAAACTCTAAACCTAAAATTCAACTAATACAAAAGATTAAAGATAGAAATTAAATTATAAGACCCTCCCCTCCAAACTCAAGCCATCACCACTGCTATAGAGGATTTGCCACCGCAATTTGTCATAACAAAATCCCCAAATATATTCACAATTTCAATCATATAACACATGGAATTAAATTTGAAATCTCCTCAGAAGCACATAATCAGAGTAAGCCATGGTTAGAGACAACAGAGCCAGCCAGAGAAGAGAATTAAATCTGCTTTGGAATTTGCCAGAGTGGTCGATGAAGAATAGAGGGAAAGAGTCGATGATGGTGTTGAGATGCGGACGACGGCAGTGGAGTGGTATAGACCAGCGATGGAGGAAGATGCAATCCGGTAGAAGGACGGAGGTGGCAGTGTGGTGGCTGCAAGATTGATGAGGGGCGGTGATGATTAAGGCTTGCGGTTAGCTCCTCCCTCCTCTCCGTTGTGGCCTCCCTTTGGTTTTCAACTCCCCCTATTCTCAGAAGCTCCACCGGCGATATTGGAGGAGTTGTGGTCGTCGGCGATGATGGAGATGGTCACCGGCGATGGTGGTGAGCTAAAAAATGAAGGTGAATGAAAAGTGATGAAAGCAAAAATCCTCCCGTGAGTCGCGGCTGCCCTCTGTTCTCCATGGTTTCCCCTTAGCTCCCAAAACTGAAGTCTGACCTAGTACATGGAACAAAACGATGTGTTCAATGGGACTGATTTGTCATTTTCCAAATTTATGGGACCAAACTGTCATTTTCAAAATTCAAACCCCAAATTACCATTTTCAAATTTAATTCAAATTTTCAAGTATTTTCAATTGAAAACAATCTAACCAACCTCAAATATTCTCAGAAAAATCAATGGTTAAGAGTAATTAAAATTATTTTGATAATTTTGCCCTTTTTAGCCCTAATTCAATTTATTCACTCTTAATTCCAATTTATCTCAAGAAAGGCATTTTAGGCTCAATAACTATGATAAAATCCCCAATTAAAGTATAAAAATATATAATAAAAATAGAGATTTGTTAGAGATAAAAGGTATAATTGATGAACACTTACATTATGAGATATGCAGGTCAAGATTGAGATTGATTCAAGCTACAAAATCTAAAAAATCTTGATCCATCTCGTATTGTATGGCTGCTCTATGTGGGAAGTAGTATTCTATTTGTAACATTCTTTATTTTTAAGCATAAATATCAAGTTCAGAAAAAAAAAATTATTAAAAAAAATTACAAATGAATCCCTCCCTAAAATAATTATTCCGAACATATGGGCTTGTGTGTGGAAATGTATATCTTATTATTGAAATAAGTAATATACTGCAAAAAAAAAAACTTCTAGCATTCTGAATATTATTATATTAATTTATTATTATTTTTTTAAAAAAAATTATTTTAATAGAGGGAGATAAACCGTGACCCCACTCCTGCAAAATCTCATTTTCCTTGTAACCTCAAGGACTCACTCACAGTGTCATAGGTTCAATTTTTCTCTCCTCTTCATCTCTTCATCTCTGTTCTCCATGCTATCTACCTTCAACTGTCAAATAGTGTCTTGTCAGCCATTCTTCTTGCCTTTTTTCTTGGGAAAATACCAGCTAGGTCCCAAGGTACAGAATTAATCTCAAAAAACTCCCTTTACAAATTCCAATGTCAAAAAAGTCCCTAGGGACTTTTCTGACATGAATTCCTAATGTCTATTTACAAAAATAACCCCCACTGAAATAATTAAAGAAAACACACAGAGGAGAGGAGGGCAACACGTTTTTGTGATTAAACCATTAAGGAGATAGAGAAAAAATGCACAGACGAAGAGCGCAGGAGGTGGAACATTTAAGGGATACGTGCTGTTAATGTCGTTTGGAAACGTCTTCTTCTTCATCGTCCATGTATGGGTAGGCAGGCACAGAAGCGAACTAGAATTTTTTTTTCTGTGTGAAAGGTTGTTGGATTGAGATTGAGGGGTTGTCAAAGGTTGGATCTTGGGCTCAAAAATGGAGTAAGTGGTAGGTGATAGACAAGAAATGCTAAGAATTTGCCACACATGATTTTGATAATTGAAATTGGGGTTTAACCTTGGGTGGTTATGTTTATTTTAGAGTGCTTTATTTTTGTGGCATAGTTACAGAGGAGTTGCTATTTTTAAGTGAAAATGATGAATGTAATTGTTCTTCCTTGTTGTGAAAACGCTGAAATAAAAACAAAAAATTGTTGTAAATTTGTGCAGATGTAGTTGTAAATGCTGCTGTGGAAGTTGTTAATACAAAACCTCTATTGTGCTCTATTTTTGGACAAGTAAACAGAGTTGTGACGTGCATTCTCGCTGGTTTGTGTTATTAGAAAATGTTGATATGATGATAAAAAAAAGTGTTGTTAACATGTTGTAAATTTGTGCATATGTAGTTGTAAATATTGCTATGGAAGTTGTTAATACCAAACCTCTGCTGTGCTATGTTTTTGGACAAGTAAACAGAGGTGTGATGTACATTCTCGCTGGTTTGTGTTATTAGAAAATGCTAATATGATGATAAAAAAAGTGTTGTTAACGTGTTGTAAATTTGTGCATATGTAGTTGTAAATATTGCTATGGAAGTTGTTAATACCAAACCTCTGTTGTGCTTTGTTTTTGGACAAGTAAACAGAGGTGTGATGTACATTCTTGCTAGTTTGTGTTATTAGAAAATGCTAATATGATGATAAAAAAAGTGTTGTTAATGTGTTGTAAATTTGTGCATATGTAGTTGTAAATATTGCTGTGGAGGTTGTCCCACAAACTCTCAAAATCTCAAATATTTATGTTTACAACTTGCAAGAAAGAAAGTGTGAATGATATGTTTACAACAGATGTTGCTATGTTTAGAACACCTTCAGTTCTTTTTACAAGTTTTTAAGCTACGTTTACAACTACTCCCACCAGGGACACCAGGGCAGTAACTTGTGCAACAAGCCACAACTTAGACACCACTTTCTTCTATCATTGTTTACAATATGTTCTGCTATATTTACAACATCGTCAGTGATATTAACAACTTAATAAGCGACGTTTACAACTTGCAAGAAAGAAAGTGTGAAAGATATGTTTACAACAGATGTTGCTACGTTCACAAGACCTTCAGTTCTTTTTACAAGTGTTTAAGCTACGTTTACAACTACTCCCACCAGGGACACCAGGGCAGTAACTTGTGCAACAAGCCACAACTTAGACACCACTTTCTTCTATCATTGTTTACAATATGTTCTGCTATATTTACAACATCGTCAGTGATATTAACAACTTAATAAGCGACGTTTACAACTTGTAAGAAAGAAAGTGTGAAAGATATGTTTACAACAGATGTTGCTACGTTTACAAGACCTTCAGTTCTTTTTACAAGTGTTTAAGCTACGTTTACAACTATTCCCACCAGGGACACCAGGGCAGTAGCTTGTGCAACAAGCCAAACAACATACACACCACTTTCTTCTATCATCGTTTACAATATGTTCAGCTATATGATTTCATTTGCATTTCATTTCTTTCTTTTCCCGTTATGGATGATATGATTCTTTGCAACTCCTCATATGTTGTGCCTTCCTTTACGCATCTTGTTCTTACTAAACTACCAACATATTGCATTTCATCTTCTCCACCATTTATAAACTTCCCCCCACATGAAAGAAACAAAATAAATTCTTCCCCGAACAACTTCCCATCTTTCATGTCAATCTGCAACACAAACTTCTTATTATCAACTTCCAAAGCAATATTTACAACTTCATACGCACATATTAACAACACGTTAACTACATGTTTAATTCCTGTACATATGCTTTTTTTAATAACACCAAACACACTAAAAAAAGGCCAAACCTCTGTTTTCTTCCCCAAAAATAGAGTACAGCTATGGTACGTATTAACAACTTCCACAGCAATATTTACAACTTCATATGCACATATTAACAACAAGTTAACTACACGTTTTATTCCTACACATATGCTTTTTCTAATAACACCAAACACACTAAAAATAAGGTAAAACCTCTGTTCTCTTCCTAAAAAATAGAGCACAACTACGGTACGTATTAACAACTTTCACAGCAATATTTACAACTTCATATGCACATATTAACAACACGTTAACTACACTTTTTTTTCCTACACATGTGCTTTTTCTAACAACACCAAACACACTAAAAACAGGGTCAAACCTCTGTTTGCTTCACCAAAAACAGAGCACACCTACGGTACATATTAACAACTTCCATAGCAATATTTACAACTTCATATGCACAAATTTACAACAATTTTTTTTGTTCATTTCAGCGTTTTTCCAGCAAAGAATACCAATTACATTCATCATTCTCACTTTAAACACAGCAGCTCCTCTGTTATCATGCCACAAAAACAGAGCACTCTAACATAAAACCAACCCACCCAAGGTGAAATCCCAACTTCAATGATCAAGCTCATTTGTCTACCAAATTCTTAGCTTTTCTTGTCTACCACCTACCACTTACTCCATTTTTTAGCTCAAGATCCAACCTTTCACCAAATCCTCACTCTCAATCTAACCAACTTTCACACAGAAAGAAACAAAATTTTCCACAGTTCGTTTCTCTACGTTGCTGCACTTACCTGGACGATGAAGAAGACGAGATTCCCAAGAACATTAACGCCACTTTGTATCCCTTCAATGTTGCACCTTCTACGCCCTTCGCCCGTGTGCGTTTTTCTGTTTTTCCTTAATGCCTTGATCACTAATACAGTAATACGTGCTTCACTCCTCTCTCCTCTGTGGGTTTTCTTTTCTTATTTGAGTGGGGGCTATTTTAGTAATTGCTCAAAGGGAAATGCTGTCAGAAAAGTCCCTAGGGGCTTTTCTGACATTGGAATTTGCAAAGGGAGTTTTTTGAGATTAATTCTGTAGCTTGGGACCTAATTGTCCCTCTTTTCTTCCCTCTCAATTATTCTATCATATTTTGTCAAATCCATCGTTTCTTTCTCCTTTCATTTGTGTGCCGTCTGTATATATATATTTTTATTTCTTCACACCAATGCCCATTTCCTCTCACTGTAGCGTGTTTGTGAGTTATATATGTATTACATGTTTTTTCATTCTTTAGGCTCATACCCCTTTTCTCTATAATACTGTTGGTTTTATTTCTTCATTACCCCACCATTGTATCCCAATAACCCGTTTGTGAGAAGGAGTGTGTAAATATTATTATATCTATTCAGCTATTCTCCAAGTGACTCCCTTTCCAACAAAGCGCCTGAGTGTGGGTCAAATTTTATTTATACTCCATATCTATTCCTTTATCCTTTCTTCTTGTGTGTATTTAATTATTTTTTCTATCTATTAATTCCTCCCATTTATTACCTTTCATTCTCTCTTAAATATACATGTGTGTGTGTATATTGTGAACCTGGTTTTGTGTTCGTCCTATTTTGAAAACACACACACACACACACACACACACACACACACACACACAACTTCTATTTATATAGTTTATTTCAAAATTTTATTAAGCCTATTTCACAATTATTTTTCTCTCTGTTTCAGTTGTTTTTTTCTTCCTTTTGTCACACCCTTATTTTAATTTCACCTTTACCAGAGTATCCAAGGAAAACGATATGCAGTTCGGTAGGCAATACAGGAATAGCATAACTATACTGATAATATGTGTATGATTACATAAATTCCCCATAAGGGTTTGTACATGATACTTACGATTAAGATAGCCGCACAAGGCTACTAGGATGTCTAAACTCATCCCAGTGAAACGGAGACTTCTTCCTGTCTTTGTTCCACCACTGTAATCCCCTCGTACGGTACTCTGCATTGTTGTTTACATATCTTCTGTCGTCTCCTGTCTAAATTGTTGGTAGGGGAGGTGAGATTCGAGAGAATCTCAGTAGGAAACAGATACCATAATGCATGCATGATAAATACTATGTGTATGACATGTTAGCTTTATCTAGATGTATGTCCCATAATGACATTTCTGCATGCTCAATGTTTCATACAACAACAAGACTATAGCCACAGCGAAAACAGAAACAAAACTTCATTTATTCAAATATGCTCTACACAATCAAGTAAAGCAATCACATACATTACTACACAAGAAAATATATCAAATACATGCAAGTAAGGTAAGTCCCCTACCTTAACCCTTTTCCGCCTCGAAACGCGTGCCTCGATCTACGTGCAAACAGCTCGGGGCTCCATATTCGATCCTACAATGTCAAATGTACTATTTAGACACTTCCATGGTGTTTCTGGGGGTTATATGAGGCTTTATTGAAAAATGACTAAAATGCCCCTAGGGACCCGACCCGGCCCCACTGTACCTGGTTCGGCTGTACTTTTCTCAAAATTCTATCCTGGGCTATCCTGACATATTTTCGCCCAAGGAATCCATTTCCAGACTCGGAATTATCAAATTCAATATAAAATTACAAAATTGCCCTTGGCAGCCATACTTTTAGGGTTTTAGGGGCGTTTCCATAATTATACTTTCTCGGCCTTTTCCGAAAAAGTGACCAACTATAACCCCACCTAATTTTCGCTCCTGAACTCAATGGAACCATCAAATCAATGAAAATCCAACTCTAAGGTCCATTTACAACCATGACCGAAATATATGGGTTATCCGGGGAAAATTGGGGTTTTTCGGTTTCGATTCTATAAACACGTTCCTTTCTACTTGATAAATCCCAGATTTATTATATTTTATCCCACCTTATACATTTATTTTGGGGATTATTTTATGCTAAATTGGATTTATTAGATAACATTTGGAAAGCTAGCCAATTTTAGGAAATAATATAAATCTGAATCGATTATGATATTATTGGGCTCAAAAAGTTAATATCTTAATTGTTATCTTGTGATTGAAAAATATTTCCAATTATATGATAAATCACGATTTTATTATATTCTTGCAGGATAAGGAAAAACAGATTGAAAGATCCTACGGTGCAGATTTTTTCTTAGAAACTCAAAAAGAATCCAATGGTGAAATTTTATTGGGTTTCTGGAATTTTAATAGGCCCAAATTAATACCCAAAAGACTCTCTTCTGCTCCCTTTTAATTAACCTAACAGCCACGAGACGAGAGGAGGCAGACGCGGAGGGGGGAGACACAGCCGCTGTTCCACGGAGAGGCTGAGACGTGCACGCACAGAGCCGGGGGGGCACTGAGACACTCAGGCTGGAACGTCTTCTCTATTCACCAAGCTCAGGGACGCCACTTACCTATCATCATCATCATCATCAATTCCCAACCTCTAGTCCATTCACGGGCCCCACCTCCAATTGCATGAAACAATTCCATTCTCCCTTTCCTTCCGCACACATACACACAGCATCATTCATTAATTTATTCATCCACAACCACCTTTCCAATGGCCATAAATCATCACTGGAGGTGTGAAGGAGAAAGGATTTCCATGGAAATTGATCTATCTGGTGAGTTTTCTCCTCTTCTCTCTCTAAAAGTCCCTCTCTCTCTTTCTCCATGGTGCTGCACGGTTTTTGGCTGATGGAGGAAGAGGATGATGATTTTATAACATTTAGCTTATGTCATCTTTAATTATGATGATGTCATAATTCCCATTTTCGGATTTCAGCAATTTCTGGTAGATTTTCTGCCCTAACTTTGAAAAAGCATAACTAATTCTAGAAAAATAGAATTGGAGTGATTCCAAAGCCTATATAACCCTTATTGAGTCTAGTTTCAAGGAAAAATATAGACTTTTGCTGAATGGAATCACAAAATTTCCAGAATTTCAATCTTTGCATACTGTTCCAGAAATTTCACAGTTTTTCTGTGCTGACTTCAAAAGTTCATATCTTTTTGTATATATCTCTAATTGAGTCTTATGACATATCAAATTAAAGCTTAGGATATCTACTTTCATTCTGTAAAATTTCATAATTTTTGATCATCATTTGATTATTCAAAATCACATGACAAGCTCACTACCTCATAGGCGATTTCACCGAAAACATAATTATATTCTCCAAAGTTCACCATTTTACTTTCTTAATCCCCAAAGATATAAGAATTATTAGGGGATAAATTTGGGCTCCTGCTAAATTGGGGCTTAGCAATCCACTTAATTTAGACTTATTTTCAAACCTCCAATCTCAAAATTCGGGATATTACACCTTTTCTTCTCCCAACAAGTTTTATAATATTACCGTATAAACAGTGCAATTCCTCTTCTATCATTGAGCCATAGTGGGACTGAATTTTTGTTTTTTTTGTACTGATATATATATATTGAATAGCTTGTGTCCTCCCTGTCTGGTTTGTAATTCATTTGGAATTGATCTCTTCCTTTTTAAAACACACACATGTGCAGGGCTTCATTTATGCCTTCTCATATATTTGTAACCATATATTTAAAACACACACACACACGCGCCTACATATGTGTATAATAAATCATAAATTTAGATTTTGTTAGGAATTGAATGAAAATGGTAGCTTTAAGGCTATAGATTAGTCTTTGAGTAGGCTTATTATATCCTTAAAGTAACTCTAAAATAGTTGAGTCATATATTGATAGATATTTGTATTGGTGATTTTGTAGACTCTCATTGAGAACTTTGAAGTAACTTTATATGATTACATGTGAGTTAAGGAGTATAAGCTAACTCGGAGTATTCTTCCATATGTAAACCCTCAATTTTATAGATGATAACTTAATATCATTATTGCTCCTGCAATAAATTTAAAGATATATTCAATTTCTGATTCAAAATAAAATAAAGATGTTGGCACAAAACATTCTGTAAATTTTTTTTTATTAATACCTATACTCATAATTTATTACAATGGAATAATTACTTTACAGTATAAAGTTCTCAAATACATTATTATGTCCTATAAGAAGTCTAAAAGAAAATATGTCTAAAGGAAACTAGGGAGGCTTTTTGTCTACTACTTTGCTTCATCTTCGTATAGGCTTGATTTCCAATTTTTGGGATATTATTGCAAAATATGAGTGATGCTAAATAAATAGATTTTAACTAATAATGCCCAGCTGCTAATTTAGTAGAAAACATTTTAAATCCCTGCAATATAATGATATGTGAATATGCATAGAAATATATTCATAAACATCAACAATACCATAATTTCTTCACTTAGATATACTAGGGCGTCCTCTAGGTGGATCCACAATAATTCACACAGAAAATCTTACCCCATAGGATAGTTCACATAACAATTCTTCTTGGGAGATCATAATATTTATGGACACAACATAGTCTTTCTTGCATATTTCCATACAATTCCAAATAACTTTCAAATATAAAAACTATTTAGATCAATCAAATAAATCACATAGAGAATATTAGATTGTAAAACATTTGAAATAATTTTGAGAAGCATAAATAAGAGCAAGGTGTATCACTCAATAAGAAAACTCTTACACTTTTGTAGCAGCACATCTTCTCTTGTTTTGTTTTCTCTCTCTTCTTATTTTTCTCCCTTACTTTACTTATTTGTGGCTTTTAGGTTTGGAGATTAGAACTTGTGTCTACATCATAATATGTAAAATCAGATCGAACCGGTAGGTTCAAACCAGAAACTGGTGAACCGGTCGTCAGACCGGTCCGGTTGGAGGTTAGTGAACCGCATTGTAGCGAACCGGTATCACCCGGTCAACCCGGGGTGAACCGGTTGGTCATGGTTTGCCTCTTCGTTTTTTTTAAGAAAAAATTTTTTTATACTCCAAAAGACGACATTTTGGCTTTTTTAAAAATTATTTCTTTGAAATTTTTTGATTTGCAAGAAGTTTTAAAAGGATTGTGGAATACTTTTATTGTTCGGCATTGATTAGAGAAAAATCCTTATATACTTAATGATACTTTTGTGAGTATTAGGTTCAGAAGGCTATATTGGATTACTAGTTGGAAAAAAAACTCCTATGTAGTTTTGTGAATGGTATGCATGAACATTTAAATTATATATATATATATATATTTTAATTGACCCTGGTTTAATCCCAGGGTTGACCCTGGTCTGAACCACTGACTCTTGACCCATTGCCTTGACTGGTTCAATGTCCGGTCCAATTTTCAGTGCTTTGATCTACATATAATAGTTTTGCCGCTCATCTGTTTCCTTTATTTGTTTTTAACTTTTTTCCCAAGCAAGGCTATGCCTATCCTTACTAACGCACATCCTACTTATCAAGTTTATCCACATCTCATTCATTATCCTTTGTTTATTTTCCCTCCCAAGTCTTCTAAAAGGTCTTCTAATAATAAGAATGCTAATAATTGTTTATATATATATATATATATATTATATTTGTACTGATGCTATTTTACTATTTTATTCCCTTTAATAAAGTGTGTGTATAACAACTCGTTTATAATATATATATATATTAAATGCTCATAATTTTATATTTATTTATTTATTTATTTAGGATGTTACACTATATACTTGTGAATTATGTATGATTGCGAATGACTATCTTTTGTATAAAAAAATGGATTGAATTATATGTATATGTAAATGTATTGTAAATTCTCAAGTAAGTAGTGTTACAAGTAAATTTCTTTATAACTCACTTTATTCACATATGTAATAATTTAATTATAATTAATATACTGTTGGATTATTGTTTCATTTTAAGCATGTTTGAATATATGATGATGTTTGGATATACTGTCATTTACTCATTTCTTCATTCTGCCACTACATTTTCTGTTTTGGTGTTTGCCTCCCTCTAAAGCCCAGAAAAAGAATGAAAATGATGATATAGATGTGAATCTATTTGTTATAATCTATTTGTTAGTTTCTCTCAAAATTTGCGTTTATTTGTTATCTATTTGTTTTTTTTATCACATCACTAATTTCATGATCCTCTCTATCTTTACGCTCTGCATGTGATTGTCGTGATTGGCTTTGGGCATGGAAGCTCAGCTGAGTAGTTTATTGAGATTATACCATCCCTCAATTTCTTTTGTTTATGTCATGATTGGCTTTGGGCACTAATTTCTTTTGTTGCCGTTTGAACCTCGAACCTTGTTTATTTGTTTTGAGTTACATTACATCATTTGAAGTTCTGGTTGCAGAAGTGTTAAAGTAGTAAACTTTGCTTTCTATAATTAGTGATAGCTAGATTGTAATTGATATTGGAAAGTACTAGCCTAGCTACATTGTGCTCTTCATAAAGTTACTTCTAAAATTCTTTTTTGACGTTTGGATGTTACTGTTTTGTTCTTCATTATAGCTTTGACTAATCATATTGGTGCTTTTGGCTTGCTATGTATCATGGTGCTTTTGGCTTGTTGTCTATTGTTGAAAAGTAGTTTTTGGGTTTCTTTGTGGTTTGTTAATGAGGCCAGAAATGAAGAAACTGATAATACTTCCACCCCTAATCCTAAGTCTAGCAATCCCCCTAACAATAGTGAACCCCAACCACAGGCATCAGGCAGTGTAAAAAAAGTGGATCTTGCTTGGGAATATGTTTCTGTAAAGAAAGAGGGGAAAGTAAATGTATTTACATGCCTTTTATGTGCATCAAGGTATAGGAGAGGTGGGATAAATAGGTTGAAGTGGCATTTGGCTGGTGTGAGCAGTCAAGTAAGTTCTTGTAAAAAAGTGTCACTGATATACAAACTAGAATGAAAGAATATTTGATAGAAGGTTTAAAGAAAAAAATTGTTGGTAATGATAAGGTAAATCAAGCTAGATAAGTTAAAGTTAGAGAAATTGAGGAATTAATTGCTTCAAAGAGGAAAGCTTCTGATGCTAGGAAGGTTAACAGTTATTTTGCACCTAGGATAAGTCCTAGTGCGCAACTAAGCATCAAGAGTGCATGGGCAAGTCAAGAAGCATAGTATAATGCAAAAATAGCTTTTGCTTATTGGGTTTATGTGAATTATATTCCATTTAATGCAGTTACTTGTCCCTTATTTCAAAAAGCTATTGATAGTGCTATTACAATTGGTCCTGGGTTTAAGGTCCCTAGTTTTCATGACTATAGAGTGAGTTTGTTAGGATATTGTAAAAAAGAATGTCAACTATTCATTGATAGCCATCGAGCTAAATGGAAAGAAAATTGTTGCACACGAATGGCTGATGGTTGGATTGACGTTAGACAATGAACTCTAATTAATTTTTTAGTCTTTTCAGTACATGGCATGGTGTTTGTAAAATCATTTGATGCTTCGGATTTAGTTAAAGATGCCAACACTTTATTCTCATTTGTTTAGAGAAGTTATTGAGTGGATAAGTCCTGCAAATATAGTCCATGTGGTGTATGACAATGCTGCTAACTATGTGGCATGTGGTAGATTGATAAAAAATAAATATAAAACCATTTATTGGCCACCTTGTGCAGCTCACTATTTGAATCTTATTTTGAAAGACATTGCATCCATGCCTTATGTGTCAGACCTTGCAAAGAATACATCTAAAATCGTTGTATTTGCATATCATCATTTGGTCTTCTTGTCATAGTTAAGGAAAAGATTGGGATGGAACGAAATTGTTTGTCCTGGTGCAACAAGATTTCCCACCACATTCATCACCCTTCATAGTATATATTCACATAAGCATGACTTGCAGACTTTGGTTGTTGATCAGCATTTTTTGAACCAAAAATTAACAAGCAATGAAGCTAGGAAAACTTTTAGTGCAATCATTCTAGATCATCGGTTTTGGAGTGATTGCTTTGAAGTTGTGAGACTTGTGTCTCCGTTGACAAGATTGTTGAGGATTGTTGATTCGGATGAGAAACCTTTGATGCCTTATGTCTATGAAGGCATGTAGAGAGCTAAAAATGTAATCAAGGACATGTTTCAGAGGAAGAAGGAAGTATATAAGCCCTACACGAATATTATTCAAAGTCATTGGGATAAGCGTTTGAAAAATGACCTTCATGCAGCGGCATATATGTTGAATCCCACATTCTTGTATAGTCTTGACTTTGTTAGAAATCATAGACTAATAGATATTGTGGTCAATTTGTTTGAGGCAAACTCACTTGACAATGCTGATCATTATGTTACAATGATGCAGCAAATTGGCATCTACTGTGAACGTAAATAATCTTTTGACAAGGTTTCATGTGAAAAAACAGCCCAAAAACTCATCCCTTATAAGTATATTAAATTTCATATCTTGAAGCACATATTATGATTACTAATACATACTAAATGTCTTTTATTTTATTTTGTCAATGAGTGGTGGTTGTACTACAGGGGTTCATTACCGGAATTGCAACAAATTACTATACATGTTCTTAGCCAAACTTCTTCTTCTTCGGACTATGAAAGGAATTGAAGCATGTTTGAGCATATCCACAGTAAAAGAAGAAAAAGATTAGAGCATTAAAGGCTTGATGATTTGGTTTTCACAAACTACAATCTGAGGTTAAAGTTTAGGTAAACCATAGTCTTAAAAATCATGGCTTTTGAATGGTTGTTTTATAGTTTAATTAAAGGGTTAAGGTGCAAATTTATTAACGAAGTTTTGTCCGAGGAGCGTCTGGCACAAATATCTTTTAGAAGGGGCAAAATTACCAACGAACAATTAAAAAGGGGCATCCACCACAAAAACCGTTAAATCCATACTAACGGCGTTGAATTATAAGAGAAAAAACCCTTAACGGCGTTAGTACGGATTTAACGGTTTTTGTGGTGGACGCCCCTTTTTAATTATTCGTTGGTATTTTTGCCCCTTCTAGAAAATATTTGTGCCAGACGCTCCTCGAACAAAACTTCATTGGTGAATTTGCACCTTAACCCTTAATTAAATATAGTAATATACATTGCATTAATGTCAAGGTTCATGAACTCGGACCGAGTATTGAACTGGTCGGGGTATTGGGTTAAGGGTCAGTGGGTCAGATCGGGGTCAAACCGGGGTCAAACTGGTGAGAATTTGAAAATTTTAGGCTTATTAATATAAAATTCTAAAGAAAATCTAATTTTTTTAAAAATAGGAACTCGGATTGGACCGGGAACCGGATCGGTCTACCGCTCGGTTCATCGGTTTCCAGGCCGGACTGGGTTCATTAACCCTGATTGATGTTGATCTTCTATCATGTTGCCTAGGAATCAATTGAAAAAGAAGAAAGAGAATTACGATCCCATTGATTGTGAATCAATTGATAAACTGGAGTTTTGAGTACTTGAAGAAGATACAACTCCCAAATTTGATAATGTAGAATCCACAAATCTTCAACTTGAACAAATGACGAGGGATTTTGGAGGTTTCTAACTTCTAACTATCTCTTCTATTATTTAAAATTATATTAGTATGCACAAGAATAAAACTATGTTTTTTATATAACTATTCAAAATTCTATTCATTTCATATATAGATGATGATGATGTTGCTGGGGCTTCATCTTTAAATGATGATCATGTTTGTCACACCCTTATATTATTTTGTCTTGTAGCGGAATATTAATGTGGGGTTCGGTGGGCAACACAAGAATAGCATAAATATATTGATAATATGTGCATGATTACAGAAAATCCCTATAGGGATTCGTCCATGATACTTACTACACAGGGCTATTTGGGTGTCTAAAACTATTCCAATGAAACAGAGACACCTTCTCATCTTCATTCCACCATTGCAATCCCTTCGTACGATTCTCTTTATTGTTCTCAGCATATGTACTGTCTTCTGTTGGCTAAATTTTTATAGGGGAGGGTGAGATTCGAGAGAATCTTAGTAGGAAAACGGTACCAATATGCATGCAGAATAAGTGATTAATGCATGATATGCTTGCAATACATAAACTTATACTAACACAATGACATATCTGCGTGCTAAATGTTCAAACAACATACTTATGGCCATAGCATAATTAGAAATAGAGTTTTAATCATTCACATATGTTTCACATAATCATGCAAAGCAGTAACATGCATCAAAACACTAGCACAAATATCAAATACATGCAGGAGAGGTAAGTTCCCTACCTTAATCACCCTTCCCTGATCCTCGAATAACGTGCCTCGATTTACATGCCAATCCATCAGGCTCTCAACTCGGTCCTAAAACGTCAAATGTATAGTTTAGACACTTCCATAATGTTTCTAGTGACAATATGAGCCTATTATGAAAATTTACCAAAATGCCCCCAGGGCCCAGCCTGGCCCCACCGTACTCGATCCGACCGTACTTTTCTTAAAATTTTGACATGGGCTAATCTAACATATTTTCACCTAAGGAATCCATTTCCGGATTTAGAATTACCAAATCCACTTTCAAAGGATGAAAATGCCCTTGACAGCCCTTATTTCAAGTATTTCTGGGGCATTTTCGTAATTATGCTTTTTTGGGCTTTTACGAAAAAGTGCTCAACTGTAACCCCACTTAATTTTCCCTCCTGAACACAATGGAATCATCAGAACATCAAAAATCCAACCCTAACCCCTCCAAATAGCATTAGTTGAAATTCTCAATTCTCTAGGAAAAATTGGGGTTTTCCAATTCTGACCCTGCAGAATTGTTCTTTTCTACTCCTAACCACTTTATTAACCATTTAATTACATTATAACAACCATTTAGGCTCAATTTTGGTAGCATAATGCTTAGAACACAATATTTCCAAACCTTTCACACAAAGCAAATCTAACGAAATTTTACCAATTAAACTACTCACAGCAGCTAGAACAAGCAATATTTGAAGTATATGAAGTTACCTCTTCTTCCTTCTTGCTTTTCCTTCCTATGACCGAAACCCTAGCCTCTCAACAATGAAATTTAACTTCTCAAATACCTTGATCAAGCAAAAGAGTAGCTTAGAGGAAGAATTATATGAGTTAGGAGCTAGTTCACCGAAAAAATCAAACTTACCTGATGAAATTTCTCCTCCTTCTCTAGAATTTCACGCAACCGTCTCTACCTCTCTTGGTGCACAAAACCGATGGGAAATGATGGAAGAAGATGAAGATGTGTTTTATTATATGCTTATGTCATCTTACTTACGCTTATGTCATTTTTAGCTAATTTCCAAAAATACCAAAATGTTAATATTTATGTACCTAAACTTTTTTTACATAGTAAATCATATTTGCCTTCCTCAATGCATAAAAAATGAGGTCCTAAGGTGTCTTCAATCAGCCCAAATGACTTTTTCATTCATCTCATAATTTTAAAAATTGCCATCGCATTTATATTTCATTTTCAGATTATTTGGCAGATTTTTTTTTCAATCTTTGAAAAATCATAAATAATTTTGTAGACATCAATTCAGAGCGATTCCAAAGCCTATAGAACCCTTATTGAGTCTAGTTTCAAGAAAAAATATAGACTTTTGCTAGCTGGAATCACAAAATTCCCAAATTTTCAATCTTTGCATGCTGTTCTAGAAAATGATCAATTTCACTGGGCAAACTTTAAAAATTCATAACTTTTTGTATATAGCTCTAATTGAGTCTTATGGCCTATCAAATTAAAGCTTGAGATGTCTAATTTCACTCTGTAAAGTTTCATAATTTTTTATCATCACTTAGTGTTTCAAAACCTCATGATAAACTCACTGCCTTGTAGAAAATTTCACTGGAAGCATAATCACTTTCTTCAAAATTCACCATTTTATTTTCTTTAATATCCTAAAGATATAAGAAATACTAGGGAATAGATTTGGAATACCTGTTAAACTAGGGCTTAGCAGTTCACTTAGTTCAGGCTTATTCTTTAACCTCTAATCCCAAAATTCAAGGTATTACAATGTTGCTCTTAGTTCTTTTATTTTTCCTACTACAGCTCTACCTCCTGATGTCTAAATGCCTAGGGAGTTGAATGATGATTATCATGATGATGACTATTAGTTTAGTGATTGAAGGTGGGAATATTTTGTTATGATGTAGGTGGGAATATGTTAATCATATAGGTGGAAATATTTTGTTATCATATATCTGTTTTTGGTATTTTGTTACGATGAATATTTTGTGATTATTGATTATAAATTCAAGTGTGACTGAGTGGTATATGATACTGTGATAGTGTGATGTCAATCTGTAAAGAAAATTGTAAGGAATATTTGACAAGTATATGAATATATGATTATTTTGCTAGTCAAGTAGTGATTGAATGTACTGAAATTATATATAGTTTTTGAAATTATAGATGGTGTGATAAGAAATTAAATTATTTCTCAATTTTTTATTCTTCACCGGTCTGATATCGGGTTGACTTCGGTCTGACCCACTAACTCTTAATCTAGTTCTCTGATCGGTTTAGTGGCCGGTCCGGATTTAATAACCTTGTTACTAACCCATGGTCACATCTATTATCTCTTCGAAAGTTATAACTTTTGTTGCAATGGAAATAAATGGAAATTAGTACACCACTGATAACGATGACTTGACAATCATAAGGGGAGAGTTATTGTGAGTTTATGACTGTGGTCTCCTACAACAGGTCAGGTGGATCACAACATCAAAGTTTAACTGCATTGAAAACACACATCGTCTTCAAGTATTGAGCTCCAACTTACCCTGGTTGTAGAGTCACATGAAGCTGAGGATTGTTATTATGGTTACGTTATATCACTGTGTTTGTGTTAAGTTCTTTTATTTTATTTTTTCTTTATATGTTGATGAGTTTGAATTTGCGTGAGTGTAGAAAACTTGAGGGAGTTACCTCAAATTGAGCCCGATAATAGTCAAATATGATCCAATTAGTAGTCACACAAAAAATGAAGATGTAACAAAATATTAAATATTTCCTTTTATTAGAATTACAAAATTGAGTTACAAAAAAAGCATAATTACAAAATTTATCCTAGATCGGCCGTGTTATGCTCATATGGGCGAGACATAGACTGATTGGGCCTAGGCTCTGGAGTGTCCCTCTCTGTTTAGCTATCTATCCATATTAAGTCCAAATGCCAAATTTGTCAAACCAAGTTTAGATTTATTTTTCGCGCCATGAAAAATTTATATGCGGTCCCAGAAACCGCATTTTGTTCCCCAGCATTAGAACTCAGAAAAAATAATCATTTAAATTTTTAAATGCACACAAAATTGTCTTCCTTGTGTAACCGGAAAAAAAAAATCGTCTTCCTTTTTAAAGCTTCTGTTCAAAATTCAATAAGAACAATTACATCATTTAAAAATTCTGTTGATAAACACTGAAATTCACATGTGCCAAGTAGAGCCTAAATGAGTGGGTAAAAAAAATAGAGCCTAAATGAGCTATTTGATTGTCGTTTTTCTAAAAAATTGATTATTTAAAAAATCTGTATGATTTATATAAAATTGATAACTTGTGAAATTTGAAGTTTTGAATGCCTTGATATAAACATTTTTTTATACTATTAACTGATAATCAGTGTATTTTTTGGGTCCTATTTTTAAATATCCGAGCAACCAACTACTTCAATTTAAAAATTCGTAGTTGCCTCTCCCAATATAAATATCCCGTGTGGTATTCAAACTTTTAATTAAACTCATTGTACTAGCTAAATAAAAACTTGATGATAAAATACCACCAAATTGGCTGACTTCTACACACAAAATGAGTATTATGACTTCATTTTTTGGCATAGAAGTTTAACTTGTTTAGAAAGCATATAATGTTATCTACTAAATCAAATTCGAATATCGTCAATTTTCAAATATAAAGTTACTCTTTTAAAATATTTTTTTCCTACGAAAGTTACTTTTGAGAGGTTAATGAAAAAAATATCAAAATTTTTATTTAACCTCGTCATTATAGCAGAAAAAAGTAAGGATCATTTTTTATAAAATAAAATATCTAATATTTTGATATTGATTTCCATCGTTTTAAAGCTCTTGATATTTTTTATCATAAAATTAAATTTCAATAGATTAATAAGCCTTGATACACCTTATGATGTTGGTAGATCTAATTCTTGGAGCCATGAATACTCCTTAACTAAATTCTAAAACAATCCCACAAAAAAGCCGACAATAAAGCTCTCAAATAGAAATATTATTAATCACATGATGTGTTGGTAAATATTATTTTAGAATTATTTTACAATTAGTTTGAATGAAAACCATAATAATTATTATCTTTTAAATCATTTTTAGGTTACAAAAAATATTTTAAATTTACACACACACAACAAACATATGGGCTCAGTAAAATTGTCATGGGTTCGATCCCAGGAAACGGAAGGTGTAAAGAATTTTCATTGGGAGCTCTCTCCCCTAGGGCGCCTCAAAGAGGTGAATTCCTGTCGGGCCTATCAGATTGGGGGCGTCAGGACTAGTCGGTTGTCGGGGGCCCATGTCGGTAAATCCGGCGTTGGCCTTCAGATTAACGCCGAATACCTGGAAGGTGGGTGCACCGAAGGCCAAAATGGTCCATTGCATAAACCATCAAAAAAAAAATTGTCATGAACTCGTGATTTTTGGAAAGCACATGTTTTTTAAGGTAAAATGATAGTTAGAGACTTTTAAATAAGGTGATGACAATTAAGGACCTCAAAATTTTAAAATACCAATCAATGGACAAGAACCTTTTCTAATTAAAAAAATTCCATGAACCAAAATGCTCATATTAATTTAAAATGATACGGAAACTAAATTCGAAAAAATAAAATGATGATAATTATGGACCTAGAAATTTTAGAATACCAATCATGGGACAGGAACATTTTCTAATTAAAAATGCCACGAACCAAAATGCTCATATTAAGTTAAAATGATGGAAAATAAATTGGAAAAAAACTAAAAAAAATTGAAAAAGATCAAAATTTTAGACTTTTTAATTTTTAGTCCTTTCAATTCTAAACTTTTGGAAGACCCTGAACTTGAATTGGGGAAACCATTATTAGATTGTGTTTGGATTAGCTTTTAAATAATAGTTTATGGAGAAAAAGTGGAGAATAGTTTCTAAATAATATATTCTGAGCAGAATAGATTATGAGAAAAAAGTGATTTTGATCAAATGAAAGCGTTTGGATATTATGATCAGAATAGCTTTTGTTATGGTCAAATTATTAAAAAGGACATAAGGTTTTGTGATAATTACATATAAATGATAATATTATATTTTAATTATTATTTATCATTAAATTGCATAATAAATACAAAAAATGAAATAAATTTGTCAAAAAATTTTAAAATTATAATATTTTTCAATTATGTAATATAAAAAATTAGATAAAAAAATTTGTTTCCAATTATAACATTAGTCAATTATGTGATATAAAAAAACAGATCAAACATACATACATGTATATATATGTATATTAAAAAATTGTATAATAAAAAATCATTTATAAGTAGTAAGGATATAAAATAATCTACTACAAAACACAAAAGTACAAGTTCAGAGTAGGGATACACTTACATTTTACTGATTGTCAATAATATAGTACGTCAAAATATTGATAAAATAACATTTAACAGATAGTCAATAAAAGAGTATGTAAAAATACGGAAACAATACATGACTAATGCTCTTGTGTATAATAAATGATTTGATTTCTTATAGAATCATGAAGAGAAGCCATGTCAGATGAAGATGCAATTAATGAAGGTATTGTTGAAGATTTTATAGCGTCATCGTCATCGGCATCACAAAAAATACCTTCTCGTTCATGGTGCCGGAAGTCAGGATCAGAAATAGATGTTCTTCTAATGAAATTATGTATTGCCATCGTAACACAAACAATTTTAACTTGTGTAAGAAAGCTAAAGCTATGCATTTTTTGTAAGATTTCAAACTTGTTCTTCTAAACCCCAAATGTTCTTTATCTTGTGTACCTAAGACTTTAATGCAAGTAATTAAAGGTCTCATTGTCATTTTCAAGCCTAGATGACCTCTGAAACTTAGGGAAATGGAAACGCTCGCATCTATATGGATCAAGGTATCCAGTTGGGGTTAGATAGCCAGCATCCACCAAATAATACATGTCTGTATAGTTAAGAATAATTAAATTGTACGAATTATAAGAATACCTTGAGGCAGACGTGGAAAATTCATTGATGGAGTTGGCAGGGCATGATGATATATGTGAGAATCATGTGCCGTATCTTCCCATCTAACCAGTACAAAGGTTAAACACATGTGTAACACCCTGAATTTTTATTCACAAAAAATATATGTTATAATTAATTGAGAAATTCAATAAAATAGTGAATATTTATGAACTTTGAATCTTAGGAATTTTTAAATATTCATATTCATAAGGAAATGGGTAAATAAATTCAAGAAAGGAATTTAATTTCAAAGGTGATAGCAAAATCATGATTTTGCCAATTTAGCTCAGATTAATTATTTTCTAATTAATTGGAGTTAATTTCAATTAATTAAGAAAAATAAAAGAAAATGTATAATTGGATTATTCTTGATAGAATAAATCAAGAATTATGAAATTAGGGGGAATTATACATAATTCATTTATATAAATTATGGATTGCTTAAATCATTTTTTTCCTTTCCCTTTTCCTCCCTAAATTTCGGCCAACTCATAAAAATAATGGGAAATTAGCTTATAATTAAATTGCAAGAGCACATGCTTGATTACTACATGAATATACTCATGGTGGTAATGCTACATGGACATGGTACTTGTGGAAATGATGACAATGGTTGAGTAAGTTGATAGATTAAATGTTGAGTGTAAAATGGGAGGATAAGCTTGAGTGAAAGGATGAAAGAAATGAGTGCATGGTAGAGTGCAAGCTTGGACTTAGTTGGAAGAGTTGTTGGCTAGTTGAAGCCAACAACTCTTCTAACTTAATGGGAAGGTAAAGGAGTAATTATGAAGGAATGGAGGATTGTGACAAGTGTCACATTATAATCCCTTGATTAAATCAATGGCCAAGAGGAAAGAAGAGTATATTAATAAAACATCTTCTCTTCCTTTCCATATGCACAATTCGGCCAACACCAAAGAAAAATAGAGAGAGAAAGAGAGCTTGGGAAACTTTGAAGAGTTAGAGAGAAGGAAAAAGAAGAAGTTAAGATAAGTATTGATCGCTTTAGTTTTTCTTGTAGCATGTCTCTAGATCCTTCTCTAAACCTTTCTTTTCATGGAATCCATGAAATTGAAGACACATTCTTAGCTCAAGGAGACAGAGAGGAGACACCTAGAGAGAAAGGATTCAAGATCTTAAGAGGTAACCTCACAAATCTTAGATCTAAACTAGTATGGTGTTGTCGTTGAAGTTTGTTGTTAGTTGGTGATTTTTGGTTGATTTGAAAAATTTAAAAAGCTATAACCCTAAGGGGTTGGGCTACCCAAATTTCTTTAAATCATGATTAAGAAGTGTTTAAATGAATTAATAAGAGATTATAAGTGGAAAAGTACAAGTTTTGGAAGCTAAAACACAAAAACTCCATTTTTTTCATTTTCTTGACCAATATTTTGGCCAAGACCAGATCTGAGGGAAGGAGTTGGATTTTCATGAAATAAATGATTCCATTAGATTCAGTGAGCAAAAATCGATAGGGTTACAGTTGGGCACTTTTTCGGTAAAGGCCGAAAAAACATAATTACGAAAACGCCCCTAAAACCCCAAATCAGGGTTGTTAAGGGTATTTTCGTAATTTGACAATAAATTTGGTGATTTCAAACCCGAAAATGGATTTCTTGGGTGAAAATAAGTCAGAATATTCTTAGTCAAAATTTTGGGAAAACATGTCATCGGGCCAGGTATAGCGAGGCCGGGACGGGGTTCCGAGGGCATTTTGGTAAAATTTCATCATAGATTAATATAACCACAAGAAACACTATAGAAGAGTCTAAAATGATACTTGGATAGATTATGACCTGTTTCTGGTACATTTAAAATTTTAGGACCGAGTCGGATGCCGGAAACGACATGTTTTACGAGGCACACTGAAAAAGAGGTTTAACAAACTTCAAGGTAGGGACTGCCATCTTTCATACACTATGTGAATAATTATATGTATTTGTTACTGTATTTCATGATATGATTGCGTGTTAGAGGCACAGTACCTAGTTGTGGTTCGCTACCCAACAACGGTATATCGGAAAATCTTTGCTGTGGTCGATGACTCAGTTGAGGTATATCAGAAATCCTAGCTGTAGTCGGTGACTCGACTGAGGTAAATATATATGAATCGAATCGAACTTTCAATTTTGCCTAATATAGTGCATTTCATATTTAATTTTCACATTTTATATGTCGATCGTATGTCTCTACAGGGATTCTTCGGAATTTCTCCCTTTTTCAAAAACAAATATCTCAACTGGTGCCAGTGGATCAAAGGGCAAAGGTGTGGACGCCGAGAAGTAATTAGCTCGTGTCTCAAGGCGAGGGCAAGATAGTGGTTATAATTAGCTTAGGCCTTATACATTTTTTGCTATCTTGTAAATATTAAGTTTCCACTTTATTTCGTTGACGAACGACGTAGGATTGTAAATGAATATTTTTATCAGTATAATTATACTTTTCTGTATGCCCATTGAATTCCGTCTTTATTACTCTTCGAATATCGAAATGGAAACAGGTGTTGACAACATGTCCCAATCACAAACCGCCATCACATTTTGCGATGCAAATCCTTTTCTTCCAATATATTTTGTTTTCTCCCTTGCTTTAACCTTACATGGAATGTGTGTGCCATCAATTGCTCTAATAGCATTTTTAAAAAAAGGCAGTATCTATTGCTGTGGCATATCTTTGAATGAATACTCTCAAATGTAGGATCCTATGGTTTGATGTTGGATATTGCAAAACTACAACATGCCTTTAAGATAGCATGTAGCACCCTATGAATTGTCGCTCCGAAGCGATGAAATTTTTCTTCTTGTAGTTTACTTGATGCCGCATGCCCAACGGTGTTCAAAAAAATTGTCATCATTTCATGTATACCCACATTTCGAGTTTCCCTTAAACCATGTCATTGCAATTCAAAGCAAAATTCATAAACGACATGCAGTTCCATTCTAAACATGTCATAACAATGGGAAAAATTACCATATAAGACATCACGCACCCATGTAGCACCTATAACTCACTGGTGTGTTGCAGTTCGTTAAATAAAATAGCCGAGCATATGCACCAATATATGCGGCCACTTTTCGGACTCTTTATGCTCGCCATTGTCTACGTTTTGCAATAATTTTCAAAGTAGTGTCCATACCTGCCTTTCCTATAGACACATACATTAACTTTTATAAACGGTAACGACAACAATTATACATTCATAACATGCACACACATCACAATCATAAAGCAATAACATGACATTAAGCATTAAGTGAGCGATGTCTTGTGGAAACATAATTCATACTAGAAAGGTCAATATAACAGTGATGAACTACATAGCAATAACATTCATAATACATTTCAGAAATGTCCATAGCATTCATGCTTAAGAAACACGAGAAATTTGTCGTTCATATCCTTCACTGCTACATACATTTCCCTTGCAGCTGGATCATTCATAAGGAGGTGTACACATCGTGCATATAAGTCATTATCATAGACAACTTCAGGAACTTGATTAAGGAGACTCATGACTCCCACTATCGATACCTCATAAACCCGCGCTTCTGCAGCCATCCTTTCTACACGTGCCTCTGCTGCCATTCTCTCTGTACGTTCCTCTGCCGCCATCCTTTCTACATGTGTAACTTCTACATCAATGTCATTGGCATTAGCTATCCTACACAAGGCGTCGGCTATTTTTGCCAATGCAGGCGCTTTCTTTTTCATTGCATCGCCCCTCTTCCTTACCCCCAGTGAGCTAGTTGTTTTACCACCACAACTTGTTTTCTCTCCACCACTGGTTTCCTTCACTTTGTCATTATTCCCTCCACTACCTCCATTGTTGTTATTGAAATTGACTAAATTGAACTCCCCACTCAATCTAGTTGTTGACCGTAACACTTCATCTCTGTCTCCTGAACCTTCTTACATATCATATTCAAGGGTGGCCTTAGTAGGGTGTGGGAGTGACATGGGTGAAGGTTCCCACTAATGTGTTCCGTAGCTGCCACACTTGAAAACAGCTTGGTAAATTCTTCTTGGAATTGGAGTCCTTTATTTTTGAATTTTTCGTAACCTGGAACTTCCTGTACGTTAATCACCAACGTTATTACATACCATATAAAAGAAACTCAAGACGAAATCATTAAGCACGCTCACATTAGTTAATGACTAACCACTAATTTCTTCTCCCACAAATCGTCATCAACAACAATAGTATTCTTCTCATTATCCCATCCAACACCTGTGTCATGTAACGACCTATCCCACAGCTGTCATTCTTTTAAAGGGCATCATATTTGTTTTTAAACTATCCCTTCTTATACACTCTACCCATCTTTCAGTGAAGCCATCGGAAATCTCTTTCCATCCATCCTTGGTGAAGCTAGTGGATTTCCTAGTTCCTTTTTGAACTTGTTCTAGGCACAAATCAAAGAAAACTTTTGTACTTGTTGTATCCCAAGAAGCTTTAGCCTTATCCTTACCCATTATATTTATCGAACTTCACAAATACTGAATGATCCAATCAAGGACCTGGGGGAGGAGCTTATAACAAAAAATTGTCTTGACAAGAGATTAAATTTCCTCAGCATTCTGGAAGGGGAAATAAGCTAATGCCCCGGGCAGTGCAATATATGTTTCCACCAGCATTTTTGTCTGAAAATTGCACATTAATGCATAGTGGAGTTGATACACGTCCAGATAAACTTATATCCTAAACTAAACTTAAAAAATTCAATGCATTTACATATAAGCTAGAATGGTTTAAGATGGAAAGAATAGTCTCTGAAGTTTGTCATGAGGAAAAAGCCACTCTTACAGACATCAGACCCAGCTCGTTTTAAACCAATGACAAGTGTACAAAAGAAAGATACTAGCAAAGCTTCTGTAAGATTAGTAAAATTTTTGTGTGCTACTAAAGATTGGTTATTGGTGGTTAATTTTTAAAGCATTAAATCTCTTAATAAGGAAGTCAACCAAAAGAAATAAACAAAGTTCCCAAGTGGATTAACATAATTTCTTGAAACTCTTTTCTTCAACCTAGATTGAAGCAGCCAGCAATTGAAAACATAAATAACATCCAAAAGACGAATATAATTTTATGCTTTCCAAAACAAGGTATTTACTATGTCATAAGTCTCACTACAGCTTCTGATTGAAATAAGGGATAAAGTGATGTGACCGATAATACGATCAGGAGAGAAACCAGGGGTTTAGGTTCAGAGAATGACGAAGCAGGAGAGAAACCAAATGAAAATTATGACTATGGAAGTTGTCACAACTCAGAACAAAGAAAGGGGTTTACATGCAGCATAAAATTAACTCAAAATGCACAACATTAACTACCTAACACAAGAAAGGATATACAGGATCCAAACACATCTTTCAAACTTGAACTTGAACTCTGCAGTCTGCAGGTAAAGCACCAATAACAGAGACATGGTTCGCTGAATTAGCACCTGAATGAGAAAGTAAATAAACAGAGATAAGAGTTCCTCCTTGTTTGACTATATTTGGCACACAATGGGAAGCAAGCAAGGAAGTGAAGACAACTTAAAATCAGGACAAGAGGAAGGGGAAATTACAGGGGAGTAGCAACCACCTCTTCAAGATCGATAGACGAGAGCAATGAAGGAATGGGGAGCCAGCTTCTTCGGATCGTCCGACGAGTTGCAACTACCACAAAGCACCTTCTTCTGATCAGCCGAAATAAAGCCCAGCTTTTGCCTACAACCGGAAGGAAGGAAGAAACTGGAAGCCATCGGGCCGTTCTCCCTTTCTAACCGCTGATTAACCATGACAGATCACCTTCTTTGGATCAGCGAAAATGGCCGCCAGATTTTGCCTATGAAGGGAAGGAAGGAAGGATCGGGAAGAGAGCTGAAATTGAAGACAAGAGAACGGGAACGAAGGATGGGAACGAAGGACGGCCACTGAACCTTCTTCTTCGGATCTCCAGCGACAAAGAACGGGAATGAAGACACGAGCAAGCATCCAAGGAAAAAGCAAAAGAAGACCGGAAAGAGAAAACAAACGACAAATTTGAGTATGTTTGGATTAGCTTTTTTTAATAGTTTCTGGAGAAAAAATGGAGAATAGCTTTTGGAGAATATATTATAAGAAGAATAGATTATGAGAAAAAAGTGATTTTGATAAAATGAGAGTGTTTGGATGTTTTGATCAGAATAGTTTTTTTCATGGTCAAATTACATAAAAGGACATTAACTTTTGTGATAATTACATATAAAGAATAAGATTATATTTTATGTATTATTTAAGGATTAATATCAAATTTAACAGCCAAGTTTTTCCTGAAGAACGTCTGGTACAAATAAATTTTGGAAGATGGAAAATAACAATGAACAATTAACAAGGATGTAAATTTAACAAAACCGTTAAATTTGACCTAACGGAGTTAAATTATAAGAGAAGAAAACATCTAACGGTATTAAAAATGATACATCTTAACCCATTATTTAATATTAAATTTCATAATTAATACCAAAAATGAAATAATTTTGTCTATATGTAATGTTAATTAATTTAACTAATTTTTTTTAATATAATTAAATTAGATAAATAAGTCTTAAATAGAATAAAAGGGAGTATTAAAATTTTAAAATTCTAAACAAAAGAAAAGAGAACAAACGTTGAAATTCAAAAAAATAAAAAAGATGAGAGAGAGAGTGTGCTGTGGGGCCCACAAACATAAAAAGAACCAATGAGAATGAGAGGGTGGGACCCACAAAGTTGAAAAAGTAAGAAAAAATGGATTGTTCCCAAACCAAGGTTTGGGCCTCCCAAACCATGGTTTGACATGGAAAATGGATTATTCAAAAAATATGAGTGTTTGGATGAATATTTTCTAAACCATGGTTTGGCCTCAAAAGCAATTTTTTTAATTGCATCCAAACACACACTTAGGTCGTACACAAAAGCATGTTCACAATATATACCATTGTTCATGAAACCGGACCGGAAACCAGCGAATCGGCCAACTGGCCAGTCCGATTCAGCTAGTAGACCGATACTGTTCCGACCCGGTTTGATTCGGGGGGTTGACCCGGTCAACCCGGGGTGAACCGGTGCAACCCGGCCAGTTCACAGGCTGCCTCTCTTTTTTTTTAAAAAAAAAAAACTTTGCTTTTTTATGCTCCAAATGACTTTTTTCTTTTTTTTTTCAGAAAAATTATTTTCCTAAAATTTTTTAATTTTCAATGAGTTTTAAAAGGATTATGGAATATTTTTGGCATTAGTTAGAGAAAAATTCTTATGTACTTAACAATATTTTTGTGGGTATTAGGTTTGGAAGGTTATATTGGACTATTGGTTAGAAAAAAACTCTTACGTAATTTTTTAAATGATATGGCTGAATATTTAAATTATATATATATATATATATTTTAATTGATCCCAGTCTGACTCCCGGTCTGACTTCGGTCTGACCCACTAACCTTTGACCCAGTACCCCGACCGGTTCAGTGCCCGGTCCGGGTTCATTAACCTTGATATATACACACATGTATATTTAAGAGAGAATGAAAGGTCATAAATGGGAGGAATTAATAGATAGAAAAATAATTAAACACACACAAGAAGAAAGGATAAAGGAAAGGACAAAGGAATAGATATGGAGTATGAATAAAATTTGACCCACACTCAGGCGCTTTGTTGGAAAGGGAGTCACTTGGAGAATAGCTGAATAGATATGATAATATTTACACACTCCTTCTCACAAACGGGTTATTGGGATACAATGGTGGGGTAATGAAGAAATAAAACCAACAGTATTATAGAGAAAAGGGGTATGAGCCTGAAGAATGAAAAAACATGTAATACATATATAACTCACAAACACGCCACAGTAAGAGGAAATGGGAATTGGTGTGAAGAAATAAAAAAAAATATACAGACGGCAAACAAAGGAAAGGAGAAAGAAACGATGGATTTGACAAAATATGACAGAATAATTGAAGGAGAAAGAAACGATGGATTTGATAAAATATGACAGAATAATTGAGAGGGAAGAAAAAAGGCGAGAAGAATGACTGACAAGACACAATTTGACAGTTGAAGTTAGATAGCACGGAGACCAGAGATGAAGAGGAGAGAAAAATTGAACCTGGGAGACTGTGAGTGAGTCCTTGAGGTTACAGGGAAAATGAGATTTTGTAGGAGTGGGGTCACGGTTTATCTCCCTCTTTTAAAATAATTTGTTTTAAAAAATTATAATAAATTAATATACTAATGTTCAGAACGCTAGAAGTTTTTTTTTTTCAGTATATTACCTATTTCAACAATAAGATATACATTTCCACACACAAGCCCATATGTTCGGAATAATTATTTTAGGGAGGGATTCATTTGTAATTTTTTTTAATAATTTTTTTTTTCTGAACTTGATATTTATGCTTAAAAATAAAGAATGTTATAAATAGAATAGTACTTCTCACATCGAGCAGCCATACAATACGGGATGGATCAAGATTTTTTAAGTTTTGTAGCTTGAATCAATTTCAATCTTGACTTGCATATCTCATAATATAAGTGTTCATCACCTATACTTTTTATCTCTGACAAATCCTTATTTTTATTATATATTTTTATACTTTAATTGAGGATTTTATCATAGTTATTGAGTCTAAAATACCTTTCTTGAGATAAAATTAGGATTAAGAGTAAATAAATTGAATTGGGGCTAAAAAAGGTTAAATTGTCAAAATAATTTTAATTACTCTTAACCATTAATTTTTCTGAGAATATTTGATGTTGATTAGATTGTTTTCAATTGAAAATACTTGAAAATTTGAATTAAATTTGAAAATGGTAATTTGGGGTTTGAATTTTGAAAATGACAGTTTGGTCCCATAAATTTGGAAAATTGCAAATCAATCCCATTGAACACATCGTTTTGTTCATAGCAATAGGTATATCATGACCTCACCAAATCTCAATATATAATGGGTGTTATTTTATAACCGTTATGATAATAGTTCAAGAATAAATAATGGTTGAGAACCGTAATTTATTTGCTTAAAATAAATATAGCACCCATATATACGACAGTTCGAAATTGTGAAATATGGTAGTTAATAACCGTTATATGTCATGATTTCTGTAGCAGTGATCTCACATTATCCAAAATAGACTTTTTAATGGGAACAACCTTAAAAATTTAGGTAAAAGTATAACTTTAATCCTATAATTTTATGCAATGTTACAATTTGGTCCTTACATTTTATCAATTTCTTTACAATCCTCAAAATCTAATGCCATTAGTCTAAATTAATGAATTTTTGTGTCCATCATTGTTATTTTACAAAATTAAACCATAATATTAGTATTCAAGAATGTTTGTCAACATTTAAAATTTTAATGTTGACATTTTTTGATAATAAAACTAATTGTGTTAGGATTGGATGACTGAAAAATCATTTTGTAAAATTAAGAAATCAAAATGAAACCTTGTGTGAAGTTGAAGGATAAAAGTGTTCTTTTAACTTGAAAATAATTAAACGCCTAATCAAGTACTCTCTCCTGTTTCAGAAAAAAAATTTGGTCCAAAATCTAAGAGATCGATAGAGTAAATAATAATTGTTTCCCATTTTTACCCTTAAAAGACAAAAATATGCGACAGATAATAAATATATGTTTGAACATCATATTCCTTTTTTTTTCAGTAACAAAATATTTAGGTGAGTTCAGTCATAAGGTTCATTAGAGTCAGGACATGCTTCTAGACTCAAATAGCTCTTACAAAAGTACCTAAAAATCACCCACCAATAAAATCCTCACATCTATGGAATTTGAACTCATAACCTTATAATTATGAGTTAGCCTTTTACAAAATAGACCAACTTTTATTGACGAAAATCATATTATTTTAATAAAAGTAAACTAGGTAAATTTTATCAATTCAACACACTATAAATAACTTAACAAACATGCTATGATTAGTGTGAATTAGTTAACGTTATATATTTTAAAGCGGAGAATGTAGCTTAGAAAAAATCTTTAAAGGTGGTAATTAATTTTTTTTGGGTCATTTTCTTTGTGACCTTTGGGAAAAATTAAGGGTTAAGAAATAAATTTACCAACAAAGTTTTAAGGAAGGACCGTCTGACACAATTATATTTTAAAGGAGGAAAAAATACACAAGGTTTTAAAAGTGGAGCATCCAGCACAAAACCGTTAAATTTAACCTAACGCCATTAATGATTTTCTTCTCTTATAATTTAACGTCATTAGGTCAAATTTAATAGTTTTATGATGGATACTTCACTTTTAAAATCTTATATATAATTTTACTCCCTTTAAAATGTAATTGTACGAGACATTCTTTCTTTAAAACTTCATTGATAAACAAAATCGTACGAAGTTGTTGTTTTTCTTTTCAAAACAACTGGGTAGTACCTTTGAAAGCATCAAAACTTGTTTTCCTTTCTCTTTTTTCAAAGGAAAAATCAAAAGCGCTCGTGACTTTGTCTTCAAAGCTTTCATCCATTAACGTATGCGTAAAAGCTATAGAGTGATGGTACTCCCTAGTCAGCTCCTTCATTGACCGGTAATGCCAGAATTCTGAAGTCAACTTAAAGTTGGCTGGAATCATCATATATTTTTTTAATTTTCATAAAAGTATAATATACGTGTGTATTAACGTATTAACAAACCAAAATAAGGAATATATCCCATATATATACTTGCATTGTTTGACCTCAATTAATGCACTTTGTCCAAATGAACAAGCATACACTACTACAAATTAGATTTTTTACTACTCTAAAGGACGTCCCTTTTTAAGTTAGGAACGTCCAAAGTTCAATATTTGGCGGGAGGCTTTGGTGTTGGATGAATTTGACAAAAAAAAAATTTCACCACTTTAGACGTCCCCAGGAAAACTGGGAACGTCTAAAGTGGACTTTAGACGTCCCCAGAGAAACTGGGGAACGTCTAAAGTGAGCATTAGACATCCCCATTTTGACTGGGGATGTCTAAAGCTTACTTTAGGCGTCCCCATTTTGACTGGGGACGCAGAACCATCACTTCATGCACTGTAGATTGCAGCTTTACCTTCTGTGCTTTGCCATATCCGTGAGTGTCTGCTGTGTTCCACTTTCCCTGCTGCATTTGTTTTCCCTCTTCTCCCAAACCCGTGAGCTGAGTGTCATAACTCCTTCACAGAACAAAGGCGCACCTCCCCTGCATTTGTCTTCCCTCTTCTCCCATTCCCGTAGCCGTGTGGGTCTTGCTATTTGCTGCTGCTGCTGCTGCATTCTCAGAATTATTCAGGTGCGTTTCTGGGTTTCCTAAAATCATGTGCATATGAGGCGTGAGTTGGATTATTATGTGAAGCAATTAAGAATTTACAGAAAAGCTTGGATTCTGCGTTTCTGGATTATTGCTACACTTGGATTTTGCGTTTCTAGATTGTTGCTGCACTTGGTTCTGCATTTCTGGATTATATTGTTGCTGCATGCACTTGGATTCTGAGAAAATCATGTGCGTATGCTTTGTGTAATGTAAATAATTATTTTGGGGAACAGATCCTGTTTAGAATGTAAGCTCATGTGATTCAAATGAGTTGTTTATATTAAGAAAAAATTGAATTAATGTTAGAATATGTCAAACCTTATATATGTTGGGGTCATTTATCATATTTGTTTAGACATTTAAGAATCACTTGCGATCCAACTGCACCCTTACAAAATCAAAAACTTCAAAACTTTACATGATTCTCGGGCCACTCTATATATTCACTTGTTAAATTGTGTTTTTTTTTAAGTTTTAAAAATTTATAACTAATACTATTGAGTTTGCATAACTTGTCTTCTTTGCTTTTATACATATAAAGAAATTTTTTTGAAAAATTTTGAACAAAAAAATTGCGTTTTGGAAGTTTGGATTTGATTTATGAATATTCTAAAAGATATTTGATTTGATCTTGAAAGAATTGACTTTGATTAGGATTTGGTTCTATCTTCTTAGAGTGTTAGTAGGTAGGCATAGAATTTAGCTTTGGTAATTAACTTTAGGAAGCCAAAGATTAGTGAGGAATTGAGGCTAAATATTCATTTCTTTTAAGAGAGGGTATATTTATTACAATTTCATCTCTAGAACTTATAGTCTTGAATCTTTTTTAAAATTTAAAACTCTTTTTGAATGATTAAAAATAATTTAGGCATTTAATTTTATAGCTAGTTTGGCCAAATGTCCATTCCTATCTCATGAATCCTTTGTTTCAACCATTTGAGCCTAAACTTTCATTAAAGAAAAATTGCATTGATTAATTAGCCATTTGTTTGAGTTACTGCAATTTCCCCCTATCTTTTCATTCATTTATTGTTTTATTAAGTGTAAGTGATATAAGAAAGAAAGACAGTGAAGGGATTGATGAATAAGAGAAACAATGCTATGTGAATTTTTTTAAATAGTGAAAAGAAAAGAGAACTTGAAAAAGAAAAGAGAAAAAGGATATAACAAGAAAGAGAAAAAACAAAGAAAGAGAGACTAAGATATTGTTATCATTGAGTTAATATCCCTTCATTATTTTCATGTTTTTCATTGAAATTCTTGGCACTAATTAAAGTATTCCTCCTTTTGTCATTTTTGTTCCATTATGTTACCTTGTTCGTAATAACCCTTGGAAAAGTCCTTTTGATTTGAGTGTGTAATGGGACCATATATACAATAGAGATTGAGATGAGAATCCAACCCTATGGTATATGAGTTGCAATAGATGGATAGAGTGAAACACAAGCCTTTAAACATCTTGAGAGTAGAGAGCAAAAAATTGACTAGTGAGGGTCAGCCTAATGTAATTTATCTTTTCCAAATGATTTACTAGAATTTGAAGTGGAGAAAAACATCTTGAGAGTAGAGAGCAAAAACTTGCATTTACCTAATGCTCCGCAGTAGAGAAAATGAAGCTATGAATTTTTGTTTGGGTTAGAAGAATTAATGTTAGCTTCCTGCTTTTTACTCTTGTTTTAGTGCTATGAATTTTTATTTTACTCTTCTTAATTAGTTTAGTTTTCTTTAAATTAAGCTGAGATGGTTTGTTATTTTGATTTTGGGATGTCTCACTTTTAAGGGGAAATGCTGCCAAAATTTTGAAAAACAAAATAGTAAAAGGCAATTCCCAGTGTTTACAATTATTCTAAACTTGAGTGTGAATGGCATAGGTGGTAATAAAATGGATCATTGTTGGATGAATGCTTTAAGAACAAATGAAGAATATGAGAATAGGGTTGAAGAGTTTATTGAATTTGCTAGAAGGAACGTTCCAGCCAAAAATGGAAAGTATTTTTGTCCTTGTGTCAATTGTTTAAATGAGAGAAAACGGGATATTGAAGTTATAAGGGATCACCTACTTTGTGATGGAATAAATCTTCGATACACAAGGTGGATATGGCATGGTGAGGAAGTAACTGATTGTTTGTCGCACAAGAAGGAAGTTGTGGATGTCATAGATGAAGATAAAATGGAGAGAATGATTCACGATGTTGAGGTAGAATCCTTTGCGCAGTCGCATGAATAAGACAGCCTGCGGAGTGATGCAGAGAGACCGTTGTACCCTAGGAGTAAGTACACACGGCTGACAGGAACATTACATTTGGTTAACTTAAAAGCAACTTGTGGGTGGACCGATAGTAGTTTCACATTACTGCTTGAACTGTTGTGTGATATGTTTCCAGACGATAATGTACTTCCAAATCGTATGTATGAGGCCAAGAAAATCCTATCTACAATGGGTATCGAGTATAAAAAGATACACGCTTGCCCTAACAACTGCGTACTATACAAAAAGGAGTATGAAGGTCTGAGTGAGTGCCCTAAGTGTCAAACTGCACGATACAAAGTGATGAAAAATAGTGGTTGTGGCGATGGGACAACTAAAAGGCAACCTGTAAAAGTTTTGTGGTATCTTCCACTAATACCGCGCTTTAAGCGTTTGTTTGGTACTGCAAAAAAAGTGAAGAAGTTGAAATGGCATTCGGATGATAGAATATCCGACGGAAAATATCTTCGGCACCCAGTTGAATCTCCACAGTGGAAGAAAATAGATGAAATGTTCCCTAAATTTGGCAGCGAGCCGAGAAACCTTCAGCTTGGGCTTTGTATAGATGGCATCAATCCGTACGGAACTCTTAATAGCACACACAGTGCATGGCCAGTACTCCTTGTAATATACAACTTGCCTCCCTGGCTTTGTATGAAACACAAGAATGTGATGCTTTCTATGATGATTTCTGGACCAAAACAGCCAGGAAACGATATCGATGTCTACCTGGCGCCTTTGATTGAGGACTTGAAGAAGTTGTGGGAGGAAGGCGTACATGTGTTTGATGAATATAAGAATGAGTCCTTCAAGCTACGTGCAATGATTTTCACCACGATAAACGACTTCCTTGCGTACAGAAACCTTTCAGGAGTATACGTTTTTATCTCCAGAGGACTGGAGGTTATTTATGGCATCACGAGAAGATCCAAACTTTTTGATAAGATTTCTATCATCATAGTATTTTATTTGAATATAGTTGACATTATTGATTCAGTGTTCGTTGTTTTCCTATCACAGGCATTAAGTGCAGCAAATGCAGAGAGGCAAGCAGTTAATAACTATCAATATTGCATGTCTCGTGGTGGTTATCGGAAGCTTGACTGAAAGATTATGGCAGAAGAGTTGGAGAAATTGAAGGAAGCAGCCATATCAGATCCTATCGTTATGGTCCAGCCCCCGCCACCTCCTCCACGTTACAAAAAATGGAAACCAGGGAGGCTTAAGGGTGGGAAGTACGTAAATCCGACTGTTGCTGAGGTTGCCGCAAGAATTGTAAGTAGTTAGAGCATAAGTACAAAGTTATTTTTTCATTTTGGGAGTGCTTAATTTTTATTTACGATAACTTTTGTGCTGCAGGATGAACTGGAAGATCATAGTAGCCAAGGTTCGTTCACTCCAAGTGGACAGATGGACATCTTGTCAACGGCGCATGGGAAGGCAGATCATCCTGGTCATGTTCGAGGGGAGGCAAGGGGAGTTCGTGTCGCGAAGTATTTTGGCCGAGCATCACATCCTTATTCGTCACAAGCTGAACCCAGTATGGAGCTTATGGCCAAGATTCGTCAGGAAGTCTCACAAGAGCTCGAGGCCAACCTTCGCGACAAGCTCCGACAAGAGCTGTTGCCAGAGCTACGTCTTGAGCTGATGCCTGAGCTACGAGCTGAAATGATGAAGATGTTTGAATCGCAGATGGCAACTACCGAGCGTAGAACCCATTCATCCTCGGCCTTCCACAGCACCAAAGGAAGTTACAACCTGGTGGAGGAACCACTTGGCGACCCTTCTCCCACTCCAGCGCAGGGAGAACCTGCCATCCTCTCTTTGGAACCCCCAGTGCTGCGTGTAGTTGCAGATGCTCTCGTTCACATAGAAGCTACTACCCACCATAATTAGCAAATTCCACAGCATTTGCGTAGGGTGACTGTGACGTGTGTTCGAGAGAGGGAAAAAGGTACAGCCATCCCTATTCCTGATGATGAGGTTGCCACGATAGTTCAGGCGAGAGGATCTTTCATCCTTTGGCCTGTACATCTTATTGGCTTGTTACCACCAACACCTCTAATGGTATGGAACTACCTCACTTTTACTTGAGATGTGTTGACATCCTATTAACAATATGTTTTTTTATGTTCTAAAAGAACGAGCAGGAAGCAGAAAAATGGCCCTTCTTAAAACGACTGTAGCAAATCTATAAAGGCATTCGCCAGATTGATTTGCATATGCTTACAAGGATTGTGGGCCAGGAATTAGAGTATCACTTCACTATTGATAAACAGGATCTTAAATAGTTCATTAAGTTGGAGGAGCTAGATATTGGATTGGGCAAATTTGCAATCCTGGAAGTTTTTTATTTCCCATTTTTTCCTTCATTTAGTTAAGTTGATTTTAACTAGCTAATACATTCATCATTTTAATTCTATTATAGCTCCTTCCATCGTAGTGTGTGTTTGTGTGAGCGTTTTGTACAGGAAAAACGCACTTATTACGCAAGCCGAGAAAAAACTCCTCTCACATACTTGCCTCGTATACCGTGAATCACGAATTATAAGCACGTTTTGGACAAAAATAAGCCATTCCAAACGCACACGTATATGCATTGACTTTCAAAGAGTTTATTTATATGGATTCTTGTCTCTTGCACATACGACAAGGATTGGGAATACATTGAAAAGAAGGAAGAACTATGTGGGCTTCACAGTGGCAGAGAACGACTATCATTGTTATCTAGCACCGATTGTTCAAGGGTACGCATTTTAATTTTGTGTATTTGAGATTTTTAATAAATAATTGCCTTGCCATCTAACTTCTTTTTAATCTGTATATGTTGTGATAGTTATCACTGGAGTTTGTGTGTTCTCTGTCCTCGGGCCCACCTTGTTTACTAGTTTGATTCCTTAAGTAGAAGACCAGACAAAGAAACTAAAAGCGTCTTCAACACGTAAGTTCTTTTTTTGTATTTCATTGCTTCTTGATTCTTAACATAAATGAATTATTCTAATTTATGTTGATTTTCATTTTAATGATAGGGCATGCACGACGTATTGAGCGCTTGGCGGGCGACGCGAACGTAAAGGTGGCAAAGAACCAAGATAGTTGTTTCCAAAGGTACGTAGTTTCAAATCAAGTTCTTTTGATTGACGGTCGTTTTAGATATGTCTTTATTGATTTTAACCATTTGCTTTTGATTTATAGTGCCCTCAACAACCTGGCGGCTGGGAATGTGGATACTATGTCTTACTTTATATGTTTAACATCATTCAGAGTGGCATTACGACAGATTTTGAACAAGTAATCGCTTCTTCATTCTCAGAGGATAATATTCTTGGTGTTGTAATTCAATGGCAATTCATTCACTTGATTCATTATTTCATCTAAGCTTATTTTCAAATTTATAGATTTTTGACAATGAAGATGCCTACTCATATGAAGACCTAAATATGATCAGAGACTTTTTGGCTGGACATCTTCTTCAACGTAGACCAGAGTAAAGTCTTTAGTAGTTTGTGTAGGACATACTTTTGTGGTAGTTCTATATATTGTACATATAATTAGCGTTATTGTTGTTGGATATAGATTGGATTTAGTCTTGGTTATTATACAAACTGGGGACTTGGATATAGTCTTTTTAGTGCAATAACAGACTTGGATATAGATTGTTGTGTAGTTTGTGTGGTTTGTTAGTTAATTAGTTTGCTACTCCTTAAAATTATTGCATGTAGTAGAGCCTTGGGTTGATCACTGTGTTTCAAGTTGTTGTTTCCATTCTACTGAACTGCTGTTGTTTTATTCTGTTGTTGGAATCCTATTTCTACAGTTTACAATTTCCAGACAGTGCAATATATAAAAAGGTCATTTAAAAAAAAAACTTTCAACGTCCTTAAATAAAAAGGGACGTGGTAAAGTGAGTCGCGACACTTTAGACATCCCCAGATAAAACTGGGGACTTCTAAAGGCCACCTTAGAAGTCCCCAATTCCAACTGGGGACGTCTAAAGTCTACCTTTCACGTCCCCTATTTTACGGACGTTATTGACATTTTTTCCATGTCTCTCAGATAGACGTCCCTCTGTTTTCAGACGTTAAAAGGCCAAAAAAAGGGACGTTAAAACCATTTTTTCTAGTAGTGATACATGGGGGACATTTTGTAATTATTATTGGATATATATAATTGGGGCCACGTACCAAATATATATAAATGCACAAACTAACAGCCCGCGGCTAGCTAACTGTCTTGCTAACAAGAATATCAAACTGCATAAAACTCTTCACTTACCAATGGGGGATTTAGTTTAACGGAAGGAGCTAGTCCCTCACAACATAACACTAAAATTTGAATTCTCACTTGGAGAAGTGTCTACATTTAATGTCCAGCAGTACCTCGAATAGGATTATCTCTAATAGGAGGATACCTATGCTTAGCAAAGGGAAAAAAAAAGCTCTTCACTTGTCGTCTCGTGCATCAAAAGAATGTTTGGATGAGATTATTTTTAGGAGATAAGTCATTATTTCGTAAGTCGAGATAAAACTCCTCTCACATACTTACCTCGTATACCGTAAATCACGATTTATAAGTACTTATAAATAAAAAATAAGCCATCTCAAACAAACACTTAGTTTGTCCTATACACACATGTGAACACGTAGTGTACCTCATAAATGATGTTATTATTTGATGAATCTACAAAGTTACGAAGGTTGGGTTGGACTAGCCAACCGATGGTCTGACCGGTCCGGTTTTATAGTTAACCCGGGTTCAACCGTTTTTTTTCACGGTTTGATTGGCTTTTTTTAATATTTTATTCATAATTTCATATAAATAGCTCTGAAATCTTTACTTTCTCACCAGTTTAGCCCCAGTTTGACTCTGATATGACCCATTGACCATAACCTAGTATTCCTGTAGATTCAGTGACCAGTCCAGATTTTAGAACCTTGTGAATCTACGTGTACGTGAATATTTTGTCAACTCATAACTATTAATACGAGAAAGACATATATCAACCATTTGAAATATGAGAATTTCAAAATATCCCTCCAAATGGCTTAATTTATATGTGAAATCCGTAAAAAATGTTTTGAAATTAAATTTTTGTGAAACGAATTAATTTCTCCAAAAATAAAAATAGTTGTCATTGTCTTATTTTGTATCATATATATGATAAGTTAAAATTGTTATTTGTTATACTATTGCTATTATTAATACCCAGCAAGAAATTTTTGTGAAATTAATTGTCACTGGATTAGTTGTTGGCCAGTCTTATCATTTGATCATTACGAGTTAAAGATGTTGTTTGTTAAACTGTTTGTCATTCAATTTATGGGCATTTAAGTAGTTTTACTACAAAATTCAATATTTAATATCCATCCGTGTCTTTCTACCAATATTAATTAATAACCTTTTCGACAATACCTTGGAACATCTATTAAAAAGATCAAATTAAAGAAAAAGGAACTCCAGAACGAAGACAAAAAACTTAAAGGCAATAATTTATTTATATGTTAAACTATATATACTTGTAGTACTACCGTTGTTCAAGATCTACGTACAGACACTAACGGGATAAAGCATGTGAATAATTTTACAAAAGTACCCTCCATGCATATTCAATTTGCACTCGGTGGTCCATCTTGTTTGTGAGCCATCACACCCGTCTCCATCTCGTTATTATGATTACTAATATCTTCTTCCTTCTCTCTAAACTTCTCGTAAATATCACTTCTGTAATAGCTTCTGGTCCTAGCCACCAAAATTAAGGACACAAGAGCCCCAAACAAGGTCACACCCGTAATAATAAAGAAGGCCAATCTATAACACTCATTCCCATTACAGTTCAATTCTTCTCCTTCCTTCCTCTTCAAACCCTTCTCAGCCAACTGCCTCATAGCTTCCTTATCATACAAATAACCAGCCACCCTCACACTCATCAAATACGACCCGATCGGGTTCGCGACCGAGCCGACATTATAAAGCGTCGAATAATATTTGAGCCCAAAAAGCTCTGAAATAATGGTGAAAAGTATCGGCCAGTTTGCTCCAAAGCAAAACCCTATAATTATTGATGCCACGTACAGTCCATTGGGGACGTTGAAGGCTACAAGAAGATGGCCCACACATGAAAGGACCAGAATTAAAGTTAGCATGAAGGGTCTAGGAAATTTTAGCTTTGTTACCATGAACTCTGATGCCACACCCTGAGATATCTTCCCCAGATAGATCCAGATCGCCATTAGTGACACGAAAGTTGTTATGCTATGTGGTGAGTAACCTAAAGCCGTACCCATTTGGCTCAGGTTGTTCACCACTGTTAATGTTCCTCCAAGACCACAAATTGTTGCAGACAACAAAATCGCCATGTCTAGACTTAGAATGGCTTGTAGAATCGTATAGTCGTCGCCTCTTTCTGGCTTTCTTAATATGTTCCTCCACCATGAACATGACCCAGAAGAAGAAGAAGAAGCTTCTTCGCTGCGTTTCGTCGTATTCTCGTACCCATCAAGCTTGGGTTTTTCTGTGGTTATGGTTACCACTACTTTCTGTGGTTCTTGTTGTTTCTTGGCTCTCCAAAGGTTAAGCTCCTCGGAGATTACGACGACGACGGGAAGGATTAGAAGGAGAAGCATGAAAGAAGAGGAGAGATAATACTCGTTCTGGTTGAATTTGAGACATTTTTCGAGGATGATGATGATAAGAAGAAAACCAGCGAGAAGAAGAGACAAATAGACGAACTTGTAGAAGTTTTTGGTGTCGTTTGGTTGTTGAAGGCCCTTATGGTGTCTCATGACTGGAAGAAACAAAAAAGAAGTTGCTGTGGGAAGCCAAGCCATGAGCAAAAGAAGAGACTTTGAGTCGTTTCCATAGAAAGCATAATATAATTGAGTGATGATTGCGGCGCTGAGGCCGAGGTAGCCTTGGAGCATTCCGATTACGATGCCGCGGGAGCCGGGGAAGTTTTTGACGGAGGTGACGCCAACGCCGGTGTTGGTGGAGCAGTGGGAGTTGCCGGCTACGAAGACGTAGAAGGCCATGAGGTGGACAGAGGGAGGGTGGGGCAATTTGCGGTTGACGGCGAGCCAGACCATGAAGTAGCCGAAGAAGTTGAGGATGGCGCCAACGGAGACGACGACGAACGGCGGCGTGACCTCGTTGAGGAGGCCGGAGAGGATGCCGATGTTGGAGCCGAGGTCTTTGAAGAAGGAGAGGAGGTTGAGGGTGGATTGGTCGTAGCCGAGGACGGACTTGATGTCACGAGAGTAAAGAGCAAACATGTAGCTGGCGCCGGAGACCGACATGATGAGGAAGGAGGAGAATATCATGAACCACCGGCCGGTGATGAGCTGGACGGCGAAGGACCTTATCGATCGGAGGCATATTGTGGTGGTGCTGGTGCTGGTGCTGGTGCTGGTGAGTGGTTCTGAAGAGACCACCATGTTTGGGTCAGAGAATGAAGAGAAGTGAAAACACCAAAACGTGCGATTGGGTTTGGTTGGAGGAAGATCATGAGACGATAATGTGTGACACGCGAAGCTTGCTTGGTAAAAGGTGAAAGAGAAATTTTTTGCGTACAACTAGTGCACCAACTCATTTATGCAGCGACCGCTAAATCATGACACCTCATGTAATTTGTATCCTATGTGTCAGCCTACATGTCACCCCCTTCTTCTCTCTATTATTTTAATTATTTTTCAGGAAAACGTGCATCTTCATCCGGTCTGCAATTTTTTCCAGAAAACCTTTACTTTCTCCCTCCCCATTACTGCTCGCCGCTCCTCTCACCTCTCTTCTCCCACCACGCCACTCTCTCCCTCAGCATCCCTCAGCAAAGTAGCTAGAGATGGTTGCTATGAGTTTCTGCAACCTAACATTGAGGTTGGCTTGCCGGGCCGGCGTTGCTTTGTGCAGTTAACAACTGCCACCCAAACTTTCACCGGGGACAAGTTGTCTATACTCCAACGATCATGACGGTTGACACCTTAACCTCCCCGCCTTAATCCCAGCAACAGCCAGACTTTCCGGCGATAGCCGGGCCCTTGCTTACTGGAGTAGCAACGGTGGGATCTGTGTTTATAAGCTCGGAATCGTCGTGGTCGGCGGTTGTGCCGACGGTGGCGTGGGCCTTATCGACGGCCGTAAATGGGTTTGAGCACGGTGGGCAACTGGGTGGGTTATCCTCCGCTCCCCCTCATCTCTCTCTCTCATACACTCGTGGGTTTTCCTTAGTATAATTCATATCCTCCTTTTGATTCCAACGATTTAAGGAAGTGCTTTATTTAAATTAATAAAGCTAGACCCACAAAGGTGCAAGAGATTGAAGAAGCACCATTGGCATGAGAACGTGGAGACTCACTAACTGGAGCCGATGTTGGGGTTGTCCCGGTTGTGGCTGTTGGTGACGGAGCACGAGGAGATGAAATTGCGGACAGCGGTGGAGACGGGGGAGAAGCGGCAGAAAGCGGTGGAGATGGAGCCAAGGTTGAAGAAGAAGCCAAGGGAGAAGGAGCAGGTGAGGGGGAGCGGAGGAGTGAGAAAGTGGGCATGGTGGGTGAAGAGAGATGGGGGGTGAGAATGTGGCGGGAATTGAGAGAGGGGGAGTGGGTGAGAGTTTCGGGAAAAAAATTGCTGAGAGGAGAGAGAAACACATTATTTTGAAAAAAAAACATTAAAATAATAGAGGGAAAAAGGAGTGACAGCAAGACTGACACATGTGAAAAAATATTTGACTTGTCATGTTTTGAGTGGTCAGTGCATAAATTACATTGGGCATTGGGTGCACTCGAGAATTTCTCAAGGTGGAATTATGCAGTGAAATTTCAGGAAGTCGTAGTACTGTCACGTCACCCGTCCACTTCTCATATTATCACAAAGGAAAATGGCTCAAAGATTTTTTATTGCAAAACTCATTACCTAAAAATTATTTTAAGTTAAGGTATAAAAATAAATACCATGAACTCGGATAGTATCAAATACTTTTCATAGATTAAAAAAATCCAATAAACAATCTAAATTGGAGTAAAATTTAAAAAATGTTGAGACGACTAAATATAATCTCACACCATCATTTTTTATTGTAAGGCCGATACTATATTTGCATATGCAAATATAAGATAAGATAAGGGTGTAAGATTATATTTAACGGTCCTAATATTTTTATCCTGGTCTTGAATGTTTTACAAGTATTTTTTTATATCCAAAAAGTATATGATGTTAAACACACTTTAATAAAAATTTATGTGTATTTTTACACTTTAAACTTTTATAATGTATATTAAAAAAATATATCTATAAAATAAAGATATTTGTCCATGCTTAAGTACTAAGATCTTTTTTTTTTTTTTTTATGTGCATCATCCTTTTATACAGGTCATGCTAATCTTCTTTGTATGGTTCCAATTTTATTAAATGTGCCCGAAGGGACACTAAGATCTTTAGTGCTTTCAGGTAATAAATTTAGGAATAATGGGCTGATTTTCATAAACTTTTTAGTATTACATTTGATTTTTTTATAATAATAGACGTATGATTTAATCAGAATCCAAACTTAAATTCGACCATAGTGGAGTACGGGTAATTAACAAAATGCCCTCATTCACACGCACTCTGGAAATCTTAAAGAGTTAAATTGAAAATTATTAATGGAAATGACGAGGTTAGGTCGTGGGCGATGAGATATTTTCAGAGGTTTTTTGTTACTGCAACTATTTCACTCTTGCGTCTTTGGTCAACTCGACTGTTTCACTCTTCAGACTTTGGTCAGCGAGTGCAATAATTGTTTCAGAGTGTTAGATATATCATAAAATACTTTAGGACATTTGATGCACCTAGAAAAATATTTTAAAAAACTAAATGTACTTTAACTTATTTTTTAAAAGTAATAGCGTTTATTTGAGATAGCTTATTTTTAGACAATAAATATTTATAAATCATAATTTAGGGTATACGAATTAAATATGTAAAAAGAATTTTATAGTACTTATTATTAAAAAATAAATTAATCCAAACATGTCAATTGTCTTCCCGTTAATGACCTTAATTTATAGGCTAATGATATAAAAACTCCTTAAAGTGGAAGTTCACGGTTGGATGTTATTTACAGTATTTCCTAAAGAGATTCGAATCCTGAGGGAGGATGATGTTTGAGTTCAGAGTCTTGATCTGTTCAATTCTTTTCTCTCTCTCCCCTCGGATGATGTGACATGTCCTATGACTTTTCTACATAAGAACAAGATGCCCCTATGTTCTCATGTACACGGTAAAAGAAGTTTTTTTTTTAAGTCATAAGTCACCTCATTAATTTTTACATAAATGTAATATTTTATTCTTTATTTTTTTTATTATGTTGACTTTATTTATAGGGCAAAATTCCTATAAAATACCACCAAAATAGGAAAATTCCATTTCAGTGCTATAAATTCCAGAAACCCGATTCAGTCCTGTGTCAATACGGATCAATAGTGCAGGGGGTGCCAAAAGAGAATTTGCCCTTCAGCCCTCATTCTTGCCACTTTTTCAGAATAACAACACAAGCCTCTTAATTAACAACTCTGGATTCTTGATTAACGACTCCACTTTATTCTTTCACATATTCGAATCTCAAAAAATATAGTGTTATTAATGTAAAATACGATGTTGTTAATAAAGAAAGAGGTGTTGTTATTGACCATGAAACTTAAATTACGAAGTTGTAAAATAAGAAATGAGAGTTGTTAATGCAGAATATGATATTGTTAATAACAAGACTGATGTTGTTATTGTGAAAGTAAAATGATGAAACTGGAGTTGTTAATCAGGAATCCGAAGTTGTTAATTAAGAGACTCGTGTTGTTATTCTGAAAGTGGCAAGAATAAGGGCTGAAAGGCAAATCGTCTTTTGGCACACCTGCACTGTTCATCCGTACTGACACATTACTAAATCAAGTTTTTGGAATTCATAGCATTGAAACGAAATTTCTGTATTTCGGTGGTATTTTATAGGAATTTTTTCTTATTTATATGGGGTATTTTTATATATTAAATAAAAATAAAATTAAAAAAGTTATTAAATTTTAAGGTTAAGTTAATAAAAAAATTTTGTCCGTGTAAAACATACTAAAATCCTGAAAATGACTTATAAATGAGGTGGTTTGAATAATTAAGAAAGGAGCCCCTTTCTTGGCCTTGACAATGCAAGCAATAATAAAGTCCAAATAACAATTAATCAGGCAAAGTATGCTTCCTTGATTGGGGACCATGGTAGGACCACCTTTAAATGCCCCGTTTGAAATCTGAGCGTAGGTGAATTTTTTTTTTTTTTTTTTTGAACAGCCAGCATAGGTGAATTTGAAAACCTATATTTTGAAGAGAAGTAGTTCCTTTTTGAACAAAAATTATAAATTTAAATAACCATTACTTTTTTAGTTTTGATTTTGAAGTATTATAAATTGCATTATTTCTAAATTGACGAGGTTGGTTATGTTTGAGTTTTTGTTTTGGAGCCTCCAATACATATTTTTCCACATTTTTAACGTTTATCAGTATAGGATTTATTAGTAATACCGATTGAAATATTTAAAAGCATATTTTCAATCTTAACTCAAGTTAATTAAATATCCAATTGATGCAAACACATTTAACCAAAAAAAATTAAAACAACTAAAATTATAATCAAAACTATAATTATAGCAAAAAAAAAAAAAGGAGCAAAAAGCAGTCCCACGTGGGTCATCATGCATGCCAACATAGAAATATAAAGAGAGAATGATAACTAAAAACTAACAATATAGTAATTGTTAAGAAAATAAAAATAAATCTAGCATAAAAGAGCAAGAGATCAGAAAAGATAAAATTTAAGAGAGAAAATGAAGAGCAATTCTCATTCAATTTCTTCTATATGTTTAATGCTTGTACAGTGCTTCTATTTATAAGCACACTTAGAGAACTAATGAACTTGGAAAATAAGTAAATTTGGGGAACAAGTTTGTTGGCTTGGGGTGAAAGTAGAAGAAATTATTTAATAGAGCCAAATAAATGTTAATTAGGATATAAGTCAATGGATATCCATATAATTAATATTCGTAACAATTATTATAATAATTATATATATGTAAACTTGTTACGTAAATTTATTTAAAAGTCTTGTTCTCTCCATGGGATGAATGTATAAATAAATAAAAATTATTGTTGTACTAGTACTTATTGGATGGCATATTTGGGAATGTATAGAACCAAGGATAGTGTAACATTCTTAATTTTATTAGCATTTAGACATAGTTATAGCTTAAATTTTATTTAGTCTAAGGAAAATCTTTTTTAAATCCACTTGAAATACACAAATCCAAAACCATGTCTCTAAACTCAACAAATTCTTCATTAGGTCAAGCAACTCAATTTAGGATTTTAGGATTGAGTAATTTTACTCTCTTCCTCCTCTATCTTTCGTCTCATTCTTCCCAAAGCTGAGGTGAATGGCCATGTTGAAGAGCTTAGTAAGAATGCTGCTCAGTGGCTTTCCAGGATCTTAACAAACAAGATATTAGTACTCCTTGAAATATTTATTGGAAGGAGTGAGATGGTCTCTTATTGATGCAATCTCATATGAGAAAAGAAAGTGAAGAGATTTCCTACTAAAAGTACGCCAACACCCGTTTTCTTTTTGATATACACAAAGTAATAGAGACCAAGTTCCACATGCACACAGAAGAGTACATATATACCGATAAAAGTATTTGTTTATAGTCCAAAGTCAACCATACATAATGTGACAATATGTACAACTATTACAAAATATCCAAAAGTATTTTAGACATAGACTATCTATAACCACAAACTTAGGCTTCGTCTCGAGACACATGCCTGTCAATTCCCTTTATCTACGTCCTTGCCTTTTGATCAATTGGCACCCACTGAGATATTTTATTTAGAAAAAGAGGTGAGATTTCTAGAAATTTCAGTAGAAACATGTTATCGTTCATATAAAATGCGAAAAGTAAATATGATATGCGCCATGTATGCACCAATTAATGAAGACTATAACACATCATCGTGATATATACATGAGTAGGGCCTAGTCTCACAAATCGTACACCGGTTGGATTCTTACCCAACTCCTAGTGTAAGTGCACCGCTGGCACTAACTGCCTCTTATAGGCAAACCATGTTAATTAATATAGCACAAACAATGGAAAACACACAACCATATAAACATGGCATAATGTATAAAGGATAATGTTCTTACCTTGAGTCTCTTTCACCCTGTTTGGTGTGCCTCAAAAAGCGTGCCAATCTTCGGCTCCCAACTTGGTCCTAAAATATTAAATGTACAAAAAATAGGTTATAACCTATTCATGTATCATTTTAGACACTTCCATTGTGTTTCTTATGGTTATATTAGCCTAAGGTGAAAATTTACTAAATTGCCCCTATGACCCTGGCTCGGCCCCACCGTACCAACCCAGCTACACTTTTTCCTGAAATTTTAACTAGGGATATTCTGACATATTTCCGCCTAAGGAATCCATTTTCAAACTCAAAATTACCAAATTCATTGTCAAATTACAACAATACCCTTGACAGCTTCGCTTTAAGAGTTTCAGGGGTGTTTTCGTAATTATGCTTTTTCAGGCTTTTCCGAAAAAGTGACCAACTGTAAACCCACATAATTTTCCCTCTTGAACTCAATGGAACCATCAAATCATTGAAAATTAAACTCTAAGGCCCTCTAACAGCCCTAGTCGAAATTATGGTATCCTCCAGAAAAAATTGGGGTTTTACGATTTCGGTTCATTAAACGCATTCCTTTCTATTCCTAATCACTTCATTGACTATTCCATTAAGTTACAACCACTATTTAGTACCAATTTGGACAGCATAACCCCTAAGGAAACCCATTTCCAAAAATTACAAATAAAGACAATCCGGCGAAATCTCATCGATTAAATTATCCACAATGGCCAGAAAAGTCAATATATAAGAATTTGGAAGTTACCTCAAGCTCCTACTAGATTTCCTCCTATATGGCAGAAACCCTAACCTTTTCAATAACCAATTTGAGCTTCACAAACCTGATTTTATATAGAAGAAGAGTTTAGGAGAAGTATTACACCGGTTAGGAGCTAAAACATTGGAGGAATAGGCTTACCTTGCAATTTCTTGCTCCTTCTCTCTCTAAAATCTCTCAACACACACTCTCTCTCTTTCAGCTGCTGTTTCACGATAGAAATGAGCTTGGGAGGAAGATGATGATGTTATATCTTATATTATATAATATTACTTTATTCATTTGTCAATCCACAAATCCAAGTTTATAACATAAATTCCGATATTCATATTCATGTAACCATACCATTATGTCCAACTAATATTTTATTCTTCATGCCACATGTAGGAGACATCTAAGGGTCCCTCTCTATGGTCTCAATTGGCTTCACGACTTGTCCAAGTTACGTATACACGTAAAGTCTCAATTTTGGTCAAAATTGCACTTTTTGCTCAAATTTTCCATAAATTCATATTTAATTGATCAAAAAATCCTAAACATATTTTTCACCTTTATTTTCCTTAATTAATTTAAATTAAATTTAATTAATAAAAAAATAATTAATTTTGTGCTATTTTTCCATTACCGTTTTATTCTAATTTCTTTTCTTATTTTTATTTGGCCAATTTTCACCCATTTTTGGACCAAATATTTTCTCCACTATTTCTCCATTTTTGTACCTTAATATTGGGCTTTTTAAATTATCCAAATTAATTTCATAATTATTTTTCCTATTTTCTTATGAATATGAACATTTCTAAAATTCATAAATTCCAAATTCATAAATATTCACCATTTTATTGAATTTCTCAAATGATTACAATATATTTTGTGAATATAAATTTTGCGGTGTTACAAAGTTAATGTTCTCGTTCATTTTTCTTTAATTCACCTTTTGTTGCTCTCTTTACCGGTGGTCTCTCACGTTATTTCATCAAGAAAATCGTTTTAATCGGATTGTATTTGCTGTTTGTTATTCTACGAGTATTTGTTTACTTCAAATCGGATTATTTCCCTTCAATTCTAGGTTTGAAGGGGATGGTTGTGGTTAATATATATTACGATGAAAAGGGAAAGGGGAAATCATTGTTTGGCATACGGCCAGTATGAAGAAGGGCAAGTTTTGTTCGGTTTGATGCCAGTATGCCACTGCATTCTATTACCATCAGAGAGTAGAGAGATCAGAGATTGAGAATATATAGGTAAAATCACCCAATCTTGAAATCCTGAATTAGATTGGTTGGCTTGACTTAGAATTTGTTAAATTTAAAAACCTGACTTAATATTTAAATATTTCAAAAGACTTTTATTGGGATTTTCCCTTTAGTCCATATGATAAATTAATAATTTAAAAGAAGTATCAAGTCCTACAAACATATTCTATAAAAAAATAAATGCATTGAAATACCTTCTTAAAATAATTGTTTTAAATATATGGCTATTTGCGTGTGTGTATTATTGGAAAAGAAAACATTAAAAAATTGTATGAATATTGACACTACAATTATTTTAATATTTTTTTTAAAATATTATTTTAATAGAATGATACAAACCCTAACCTAGAGCCGGGAAATCGGGCCGGCCCGTTTAGGCCCAAACCCGTCAAGGGCAGACTTATAATTTAGGGCAAAAAAAAGGAAGCAAGCCTAAAAGAGCCAGTCCTTTTAGGCCCGTTTAACTTTTTTTTTCCAACTGGGCACAGGGCAACAAGCAGTGGTTAGAGGGCAGAATTAACATAACCTAACCCTCATATCAGAAACGCTCTCATATTTACTCATACTTCATTTAAAGTTTCTCTTCTTTGATTTTCTTTTTTCTTTTTTTACATGTGTACGCTAAAATCTAAATCAGGTGTTCTATTAGTACTGACATTTGAAGCTTGTAGACTTGTTTGATTAGTTTTGGACATTAATTATGGTTTGGACTTAAGTCTTAATATTTGTGTTTTATTAAACTTGGATAATATTTATGTTTTAAATTAGTTTTAATAATATTTATATTTTAAATTAGGTATTTTAGTCTTTAACAGAATAAGGTGAAAAAAAGTCATAGCAAAAGAAAAGGAAAAAAGTTAAACGGGCCTAAAACCCACGAGCTTTGCATAAACGGGTTGGGCCACAAATTTTATGTGTTTTTTTGGACTCGGGCCTAAACGAGCCAGTTCATTTAGGACCAGATGGCTGACCTATTTTCCCAGTCCTGCCCTAACCCTATTTCTATAAAATCCCCTCCTCCTCCCACCAAAAGCACCTCTCGGCGCCTCGCATAGAAATTGTGACAAGGGCTCCTTCAGTCCTTCATCTCTCATTCATTTTTCTTGTTCATCTGTCTTTGCGTTTTACCAATGTTATTGTCTTGTCAAATCTTATTTTTCTTACCCTTCTTCCACTTTCGACTGTATTGTCATGTCATTTCACACCTCCTCTTCTTAATGCGCGTGTATTGTAGTTCTTAAAAAAAAGGAAAGAAAGAAAATCATTCTTCATGCCTTGTCCCTTTTTTCTTTATTTCTGATGGGTGATGGGATGTATAAACATTCATTTTTTTTCTTTGGAGCCCCATCTCCCTCCTTCAATATATGACTGTGCATAGGTGTTATATATATATATATATATATATATTATATGTTTCAAGATCCTACATCATTTTTCGTCCTTACTAGGTGTGTGACTATATATTTTGAGTTCTTGATAGATTCATTGTTAGCACTCAAGATTGTAATGAAAATGAAACTCCTAACACTATCCTATTTTGTCTTCATTATAGGTATTTGAAAAAAAATATATATACATGTTCTGTAATTTAAAACCATTTCTATACTTTTCCGAAAAAAAAAATATAAAGAGACATATTATTTTGCCTCATTATATCTTAGCCTCCCATTATTCTTTATTTTTCTACATTCAATATAATGTTTTATGGGTACTGTAATTTTTTATACATAATTTCTTTATCTTCTTTAAATCAAGTATTTATTTTTTGTGGTCCTTTTTTCTCTCGTTCAATTCACTCCACATGTGTCCACCTTTTATTTTTGACTTTGAATTTCAATTCAATCAAACATTTTATCTCTCATTTCTATTATACATCATATTTTTTTATGCCTTCTCACTACTACAGAATATAGATTCTGCTATCCCAAAGGACGTCCCTTTTCAAAATAGAGACGTCTAAAACATAGGCAGTGGCATTTTTGTAATTATGTGTGCGAACTATGTAGCTTTAGACCTTCCAAATTGAATTTGGGACGTTAAACTAAAAAAAATGTAATACTTTAGACCTCCCAAATTCAATTTGTGACGTCTAAACTAAAAGAAAATTTAATTTTTTCTTACTCTAGACATCCCAAATTGAATTTGGAACATCTAAAGTCCCACTTTAGACCTCCCTCCCAAATTCAATTTGGGATGTCTAAAGTAATTTAAAATTTTTTTATGAACTATATTGAATGTAAGGGACGCTCGTCCCTTATATTAAATAAAGGAACGCTTTCCTTCCCCCTACTCTCTCTCTCTCTCTCACTCCCACAACATTTTTCAATTTCTCTGAGAGGGGTTGCAGAGAGAGACCCACATTTTATAGATTCAAATGGCTTTTTCCTTCGGTGTTCTCGCCATCCTCCCCCCTCTCATCATGCCCTTCAGTGCCCCTATTTGGGTTGTTAACTCTCTCTTTATCACTTCTCAAATCTTACATGCTTGTCTGTTTATTATTATTATTATTATATAAGTTCCTCTCTTTTTTCACAATCAGATCTGGTACAGTCCATCTGGGTAAAAAAAAGATTTTTGAATTCTAAAGTTTGACTAAAAGAAGTTTGAACAAAGCTAGCAAAGTGGTGGAAGTGTGGTTATGCCAAAAAAGGAATTCCGGAGCCAAAAAGAGAACGGAGAAAGCTAGCATTTGTGTTCAACAAAACTATTGCAGAGGATTCTCGTCTGGAACTTGTGTTTGCTTCCGTAATTGATGACCTCAGTATCTACAGGAAATTTGAAATTCAAATGATTTTAGACGTCCCTATTTCAAAATTGGGACGTCTAAAGTCCCACTTTAGACATCCATTTTTCAAATTTGGGACGTATAAAGTCCCACTTTAGACCTCCCTATTTTTAGGGACGTCTAAAGTCCCACTTTACTATGCTCCTTACATAGACGTTCCCCTATTTTTGGACGTTAAAAGTGCCAAAATAGGGACATTAAAACCCCTGTTTGTAGTAGTGTCTTCACTTTGTAGCCACATACATCACCCGAGTGTCTTTATATACGAAGAGATTATATGGTTCTTCTTTAGGGTAGCTTTCATGTCCAGAATAGTTTATAGTGATTGTATAATAGTAACGCATTATATATTAATAGATATATGTGTTTGTGAATTTGTAGACTCTCCTTGAGAACTTTGGAGTAATTCTTTGATAGCTATTTGTAAGTTGAGGAGTAAAAGATAACTCTGAATATTCTTTCATATATTTGTGAATCGTGTATGATTGTGAATGACTAACTTTTATAAAATAGCCTGAATTATATATATATATATATATATATATGTTTGTATTGTAAATTTTCAAGTTAGTAATGATACAAGTAAATTTCTTTATAATTTACTTTATTCACAATGGTAATAATTTAATTATAATTAATGTATTGTTGGATTATTGTTTTCTTTTAAACATGCTTGAATATGTGATGATATTTGATATAAATGAAACTATTATTTATTGTACCTTGCCTTTAAATGATATTATATTTATTGATGATTGAATATAACTGTCATGGTGGTTACATTTGTGATAGGTTGGAGTAAGGAAGAATTTGTATGTTAATATATTTTACCACTTGGTATGTCATCACTCGATACACAGTGGATGACACTTGTCATGGCCCTTTCTTCCATGTTTTTCTTTGGCCGGGATTATATTGGAGTTGTGGGACATGTGACACCTCTTTAGTTATGTTATTTTATGGAGGGGACCATAATCTAGACTTAATGTAACATCCCGAATTTCGATAACTAAAATTCCTTATATTTAAAGAAATAAAATGGTGAATATTTATGAATTTAGAATTAACGAATTTTGTAAATTTTCATTTTCAAGAGAATTGGGCTAGAATAATTATGGAATTAATTTGGGTAATTTAAAAAGTCCAATATTAAGGCCCAAAATTGGAGAAATAATAGCGGATAATATTTGGTCCAATAATAAATGGAAATTGACCAAATAAAAAGGAGAAAAGAAATTAAATTGAAAGGTAATGGAAAAATCATAATTTTGCCAATTTGGCATAAAATAAATTATTTTCCAATTAATTGAAGTTAAATTCAATCAATTAAGGAAAATAAAGGGGAAATATATATTTGAAGTATTTTGGTTAAGTAAATATTGAAAATATAAAGGTGAATAATGCTTCCAGTGAAATCACCGACGAGACAGTGAGTTTGTCATATGATTTTGGATGACCAAATAATGACAAAAATTTATGAACTTTTTTAGAATGAAAGTAGACATCATAAGCTTTAATTTAATATGTCAAATGAATCATTTAAAGATTTATACAAAAATTTATGTATTTTTGAAGATTGCTTAGAAAAATTGTTGATTTTCTGGAACATCATTCAAAGAAATTAATTCTGGGTATTTTATGCTTCCAATCGGTAAAGGGCTATATTTTGCTTGAAACTAGACTCAATAAGGGTTCTATAACCTTTAGAATCACTCTGACACGATGTCTACAAATTTAGTTATGATATTTCAAAGTTTGGGCAAAAAATCTGCCATAATTTGCTTAAATCCGAAATTTGGAAATTAATTAAAGGAAAATAGGATAATATTATAAACCATTTCCTTCTTCCTCATTCAACCAAAACTGACGCATAACAGGCCTAAGAAGAGTGAGAGAGAGAGAGAGAGAGAGAGAGAGAGAGTTCAACAATTTTAGATAGAGAAGAAGAAATCTCATGAGGTAGGTTAATTTCTTCGGTAAATTAGTTCCTAACGTGTATAATCCTTCTCCTAAGCTTTTCTTCTATGTTATTCGGGGTTGTTTGAAGTAAAATCTCATTGTTAAAGGGAGTTAGGGTCAGCCATAAGAGGAAAAGCTAAAAGGAAGAAGACGTAACTTCCTAGACTTTAAATACTGGTTGTTCTGGCTATTGTGAGTAATTTAATCGGTGGATTTTTGTTGTATTTGCTCCGATTGTAAACTTTGGAAAAGGGTGTGTCCTAAACGTTATGTTGCACAAATTGAGCCTAAATGGTTTTTTTTTATGTAATCAAATAGTTAATAAAGTGATTAGAAGTAAAAAGGAGCAAGTCTGCGGAGTTAGAAGCAAAAAACCGTAATTTTTCCCGGAGTTTCTCAGATTTTGGCCAATGTTAGAAATGGGCTTATAGTTGGATTTTTGATAATATGATGATTCCATTGAGTTCAAGAGGGAAAATTAGGTGGGGTTGCAGTTGATCACTTTTTCAGAAAAGCTTGAAACATAATTACGAAAACGCCTCTGAAACCCTGAAATAGGGGCTGCAAAGGGTATTCTGGTTTTTTGGCAGTGAATTTGGTGATTCTGAGGCCTAAAATAGATTCTTTAGGCAAAAATATATCAGAATAACTCAGGTCAAAATTTCAGGAAAAGTATGGTCAAACCGGGTATGGCGGGGCCGGGCCGGGTCCCTGTGGGTATTTTAGTAATTTTTCAATATAGACTCATATAACCACCATAACTACTATGGAAGTGTCTAAATTGTACATTTGACATTTTATGACCTATTTGAGAGCCTCAGGGGTTGGCATACATTACGAGCACGTAAATCGAGGAGAAAAGACTTGAGGTAGGGGATTTACCTTACTTGCATGTATTTGATATCTTTGCTTGTGTAATGTTGTATGTGATTGCTTTACTTGACTGTGTAGAGCATATTTGAATAAATAAAGGTTTGTTTCTGTTTGTACTATAGCCATAGTTTGTTATATGAAACATTGAGCATATAGAAAGTTCATTATGGGGCATGCATCTAGTTAAAGCTAATATGTTATGCACATAGAATATATCTTGCATGCATTAAGGTAATTGTTTTCCTATTGAGATGCTCTCAAATCTCACCCTCCCTTACCAACAATTTAGACAGGTGAATGCGGAAGGTACGTAAAGATTAGAGAAAGGAACTATACGAGAGGATTGCAGTGGTGGAACGAAGACGGGAAGATGTCTTTATTTCACTGGGACGAGTTTAGATACCCTAGTAGCCCTGTGCAGCTACATTATTTGAAATTATTATGTACGAACCCCTATAGGGAATGTCTGTAATCATGCACATATTATCAATATATTTATGTTATTCCTGTGCTGCCCATCGAACTGCGTATCATTTTCCGCGAATGTATTTGCGATGTGAGTGCATGTTATGAATGTATAATTATTGTCGTTACCATTTATAAAAGTTAATGTATGTGTCTATAGGAAAGGCAGGTATGGACACTACTTTGAAAATTATTGCAAAATGTAGACAATGGTGAGCACAAAGAGTCTGAAAAGTGGCCGCATATATTGGTGCATATGCTCAGCTATTTTTATTTAATGAAGTGCAACACACCAATGAGTTATAGGTGCTACATGGGTGCGTGATGTCTTACGCGGTAATTTTGCTCGCTGTTATGACATGTTTAGAATGGAACTGCACGTCGTTTATGAATTTTGCTTTGAATTGCAATGACATGGTTTAAGGGCAACTCAAAATGTGGGTATACATGAAATACATGAAATGATGACAATTTTTTTGAACACGGTTGGACATGAGGCATCAAGTAAACTGCAACAAGAAAGATTTCAGTGCTCCGGAGAGACAATTCATATGGTGCTGCATGTTGTCTTAAAGGCATGTTGTAGTTTTGCAATATCTAACATCATACCACAGGATCCTACATGTGAGAGTATTCATTCAAAGATATGCCACATCAATAGATACTGCCTTTTTTAAAAAAATGCTATTGGAGCAATTGATGGCACACACATTCCATGCAAGGACAAAGCAAAGGAGAAAACAAAATATATTGGAAGAAAAGGATTTGCATCGCAAAATGTAATGGCGGTTTGTGATTGGGACATGTCAACACCCGTTTCCATTTCGATATTCGAAGAGTAATAAAGAGAGAATTCAATGGGCATACAGAAAAGTACAATTATACTGATAAAAATATTCATTTACAATCATACGTCGTTCGTCAACGAAATACAGTGGAAACTTAATATTTATAGGATAACAAAAAATGTCTAAGGCCTAAGCTAATTATAACCACTATCTTGCCCTCGCCTTGAGACACGAGCTAATTACTTCTCGGCATCCACACCTTTGCCCTTTGATCCACTGGCACCAGTTGAGATATTTGTTTTTGAAAAAGGGTGAGATTCCGAAGAATTCCCGTAGAGACATACGATCAACATATAAAATGTGAAAATTAAATATGCAATGCACTATATTAGGCAAAATTGAAAGTTTGATTCGATTCATATATATTTACCTCAGCTGAGTCACCCACTACAGCTAGGATTTACGATAATATATCTCAACTGAGTCATCGACCACTATAAGGATTTTTCGATATACCATTGTTGGGTAGCGAACCACAATTAGGTACTGTGCCTCTAGCATGCAATCATATCATGAAATACAGTAAAAAATACATATAATTATTCACATAGTGTATGAAAAATGGTAATCCCTACCTCGAAGTTTGTTAAACCCTTTTTCAGTGTGCCTCGTAAAACATGTCGTTTCCGGCGTCCGACTCGATCCTAAAATTTTAAATGTACCAGAAATAGGTCATAACCTATCCAAGTATCATTTTAGAGTCTTCTATAGTGTTTCTTGTGGTTATATTAATCTATGATAACAAAATGCCCTCGAGACCCCGGCCTGGCCTAGCTGTACCTGGCCCAATGGCACGTTTTCTCAAAATTTTGAATAAGACTATTCTGACTTATTTTCACTCAAGAAATCCATTTTCGGGTTTGGAATCACCAAATTCACTGTCAAATTACGAAAATAACCTTGATTTTAGGGGCGTTTTCGTAATTATGTTTTTTCGGCCTTTACCGAAAAAGTGCCCAACTGTAACTTCACCGATTTTTGCCCACTGAATCTAATGGAATCATTTATTTCATGAAAATCCAACTCCTTCCCTCAGATCTGGTCTTGGCCGAAATATTGGTCAAGAAAATGAAAAAAAATGGAGTTTTTGTGTTTTAACTTCCAAAACTTGTACTTTTCCACTTCTAATATCTTATTAATTCATTTAAACACTTATTAATCATGATTTAAAGAAATTTGGACAGCATAACCCCTTAGGGTTATAGCTTTTTAAATTTTTCAAATCAACCAAAAATCACCAACTAACAACAAACTTCAACGACAACACCATACTAGTTTAGATCTAATATTTGTGAGGTTACCTCTTGAGATCTTGAATCCTTTCTCTCTAGGTGTCTCCTCTCTGTCTCCTTGAGCTAAGAATATGTCTTCAATTTCCTGGATTCCATGAAAAGAAAGGTTTAGAGAAGGATCTAGAGACATGCTACAAGAAAAACTAAAGAGATCAACACTTACCTTAACTTCTTCTTCTTCCTTCTCTCTAACTCTTTGAAGTTTCCCAAGCTCTCTCTCTCTCTCTCTATTTTTCTTGGTGTTGGCCGAATTGTGCATATGGAAAGGAAGAGAAGATGTTTTATTAATATACTCTTCTTTCCTCTTGGCCATTGATTTAATCAAGGGATTATAATGTGACACTTGTCAAAATCCTCCCTTCCTTCATGATTACTCCATTACCTTCCCATTAAGTTGGAAGAGTTGTTGGCTTCAACTAGCCAACAACTCTTCCAACTAAGTCCAAGCTTGCACTCTACCATGCACTCATTTCTTTCATCCCTTCACTCAAGCTTATCCTCCTATTTTACACTCAACATTTAATCCACCAACTCACTCAACCATTGTCATTATTTCCATAAGTACCATGTTCATATAGCATTACCACAATGAGTATATTCATGTAGTAATCAAGCATGTGCTCTTGCAATTTAATTATAAGCTAATTTCCCCTTATTTTTATGAGTTGGTCGAAATTTAGGGAGGAAAAGGGAAAGGAAAAAAATGATTTAAACAATCCATAATTTATATAAATGAATTATGTATAATTCCCCCTAATTTCACAATTCTTGATTTATTCTATCAAGAATAATCCAATTATACATTTTCTTTTATTTTTCTTGATTAATTGAAATTAACTCCAATTAATTAGAAAATAATTAATCTTGAGCTAAATTGGCAAAATTGAATTTTGCTATCACCTTTAAAATTAAATTCCTTTCTTGAATTTATTTACCCATTTCCTTATGGATATGAATATTTAAAAATTCCTAAGATCCAAAGTTCATAAATATTCACTATTTTATTGAATTTCTCAATTAATTATAATATATATTTTTGGTGAATAAAAATATGGGGTGTTACACATGTGTTTTACCTTTGTACTGGTTGGATAGGAAGATACGGCACATGATTCTCACATATATCATCATGCCCTGACAACCTTGTCAATGAATTTTCCACGTCTGCCTCAAGGTATTCTTATAATTCATACAATTTAATTATTGTTAACTATACAAACATGTATTATTTGGTGGATGCTGGCTATCCAACCCCAACTAGATACCTTGATTCATATAGATGCGAGTGTTACCATCTCCCTAAGTTTCAGAGGTCATCTAGGCTTGAAAATGACAATGAGACCTTCAATTACTTGCATTAAAGTCTTATGTACACAATAGAAAGAACATTTGGGGTTTGGAAGAACAAGTTTGAAATCTTACAGAAAATGCGTAGCTATAGCTTTCTTACACAAGTTAAAATTGTTTGTGTTACGATGGCAATACACAATTCCATTAGAAGAACATCTATTTCTGATCTTGACTTTCGGCACCATGAATGAGAGGGTGTTTTTGTGATGCCGATGCCGATGACGATGACACTATAAATTCTTCAACAATACCTTCATTAATTGCATCTTCATCTGACATGGTTTCTCTTCGTGATTCTATAAGAAATCAAATTATTTATTATACACAAGAGCATTAGTTATGTATTGTTTCCGTATTTTTACATACTTTTTTATTGACTATCTATTAAATGTTATTTTATCAATATTTTGACGTACTATATTATTGACAATCAGTGAAATGTAAGTCTATCCCTACTCTGAACTTGTACTTTGGTGTTTTGTAGTAGATTATGTTATATCCTTACTACTTATAAATGATTTTTTATTATACACATATATATATACACGTATGTATGTTTGATCTATTTTTTTTATATCACATAATTGACTAATGTTATAATTGAAAACAAATTTTTTGATCTATTTTTTTATATGACATAATTGAAAAATATTATAATTTTAAAATTTTTTGACAAATTTATTTCATTTTTTTTATTTATTATGCAATTTAATGATAAATAGTACTTAACATATAATATTATCGTTTATATGTAATTATCACAAAAGCTTATATCCTTTTGAGTAATTTGATCATGAAAAAAGCTATTCTGATCACAATACTCAAACGCTTTCATTTTATCAAAATTACTTTTTTCTCATAATCTATTATTCTCAGAATCTATTATCTAGAAGTTATTCTCCACTTTTTCTCCATAAACTATTATTCAAAAGCTAATCCAAACACACTCTAATAAAGGTTCCCCAACTCAAGTTCAGGGTCTTTCAAAAGTTTAGAATTGAAATGACTAAAAATTAAAAAGTCTAAAAGTTTGATCTTTTTCAATTTTTTTTAGTTTTTTTCCAATTTATTTTCCATCATTTTAACTTAATATGAGCATTTTGGTTCGTGGTATTTTAAATTAGAAAAGGTCCCTGTCCCTTTATTGGTATTCTAAAATTTCTAGGTCCATCATTATCATCATTTTATTTTTTCGAATTTAGTTTCCGTATCATTTTAAATTAATATGAGCATTTTGGTTCATGGAATTTTTTTAATTAGAAAAGGTTCTTGTCCCATGATTGGTATTTTAAAATTTTGAGGTCCTTAATTGTCATCACCTTATTTAAAAGTCTCTAACTATCATTTTACCTTAAAAAACATGTGCTTTCCAAAAATCACGAGTTCATGACAATTTTACTGAGCCCATATGTTTGTTGTGTGTGTGTGTGTGTAAATTTAAAATATTTTTTGTAACCTAAAAATGATTTAAAAGATAATAATTATTATGGTTTTCATTCAAACTAATTGTAAAATAATTCTAAAATAATATTTACCAACACTTCAAGTGATTAATAATATTTCTATTTGAGAGATTTCTTGTAGGCTTTTTTGTGGGATTGTTTTAGAATTTAGTTCAGGATTATTCATGGCTCCAAGAATTAGATCTACCAACATCATAAGGTGTATCAAGGCTTATTAATCTATTGAAATTTAATTTTATGATAAAAAATATCAAGAGCTTTAAAAAGATGGAAATCAATATCAAAATATTAGATATTTTATTTTATAAAAAATGATCCTTACTTTTTTCTGCTATAATGATGGGGTTAAATAAAAAAAAAATTGATATTTTTTTAAGTAACCTCTCAAAAGTAACTTTCGTAGGAAAAAATATTTTGAAAGAGTAACTTTATATTTGAAAATTGACAATATTTGAATTTGATTTAGTAGATACCATTATATGCTTTCTAAACAAGTTAAAACTTCTATGCCAAAAAATGAAGTCATAATACTCATTTTGTGTGTAGAAGTGAGCCAATTTCGGGGTATTTTATCCTCAAGTTTTTGTTTAGTTAGTACAATGAGTTTAATTAAAAGTTCGAATCCCACATGAGATACTTATATTGGGAAAGGCAACTATGAACTTTCAAATTGAAATAATCAGTTGCTCGGATATTTGAAAATATGATCCAAAAGATGTACTCGTTGTCGGTTAATAGTATAAAAAAAATGTTCATGTCAGCGCATTCAAAAACTTCAAATTTCAAACGTTAGAATTTTATATAAATCATACAGATTTTTTAAATAATCGATTTTTTTGAAAAAAACGACAATCAAATAGCTCATTTAGGTTCTATTTTTTTTACCCACTCATTTAGGCTCTACTCTACTTGGCACATGTGAATTTCAGTTTTTATCAACAGAATTTTTAAATGATGTAATTGTTCTTATTGAATTTTGAACAGAAGCTTAAAAAAGGAAGACGATTTTTTTTTCCGGTTACAAAAGGAAAACAATTTTGTGTGCATTTAAAAATTTAAATGATCATTTTTTCTGAGTTCTAATGTTGGGGAACAAAACGCAGTTTCTGAGACCGCATATAAATTTTTCATGGCACGAAAAATAAATCTAAACTTGGTTTGACTAATTTGGCATTTGGACTTAATATGGATAGATAGCTAAACAGAGAGGGACACTCCAGAGCCTAGGCCCAATCAGTCTATGTCTGGCCCATATGAGCATAACACGGCCGATCTAGGGTAAATTTTGTAATTATGCTTTTTTTTGTAACTCAATTTTGTAACTCTAAGAAAAGGAAATATTTAATATTTTGTTACATCTTCATTTTTTTTGTGACTACTAATTGGATCATATTTGACTATTATCGGGCTCAATTTGAGGTAACTCCCTCAAGTTTTCTACACTCACGCAAATTCAAACTCATCAACATATAAAGAAAAAATAAAATAATAGAACTTAACACAAACACAGTCATATAACGTAACCATAATAACAATCCTCAGCTTCATGTGACTCTACAACCAGGGTAAGTTGGAGCTTAATACTTGAAGACGATGTGTGTTTTCAATGCAGTTAAACTTTGATGTTGTGATCCACCTGACCTGTTGTAGGAGACCACAGTCACAAACTCACAATAACTCTCCCCTTATGATTGTCAAGTCATCATTATCAGTGGTGTACTAATTTCCATCTATTTCCATTGCAACAAAGGTTATAACTTTCGAAGAGATAACAGATGTGACCATGGGTTAGTAGCAAGGTTATTAAATCCAGACCGGCCACTAAACCGATCAAAGAACTAGATTAAAAGTTAGTGGGTCAGACCGGAGTCAACCCGATAGCAAACCGGTGAAGAATAAAAAATTTAGAAATAATTTAATTTCGTATTACACCATCTATAATTTCAAAAACTATATATAATTTCAATGCATTCAATCACTACTTGACTAGCAAAATAATCATATATTCATATACTTGTCAAATATTCCTTACAATTTTCTTTACAGATTGACATCACACTATCACAGTATCATATACCAGTCAGTGACACTTGAATTTATAATCAATAATCACAAAATATTCATCGTAACAAAATACCAAAAACAGATATATGATAACAAAATATTTCCACCTATATGATTAACATATTCCCACCTACATCATAACAAAATATTCCCACCTTCAGTCACTAAACTAATAGTCATCATCATGATAATCATCATTAACATCATTCAACTCCCTAGGCATTTAGACATCAGGAGGTAGAGCTGTAGTAGGAAAAATAAAAGAACTAAGAGCAACATTGTAATACCCTGAATTTTGGGATTAAAGGTTAAAGAATAAGCTTGAACTAAGTGAACTACTAAGCCATGGTTTAGCGGGTATTCCAAATTTATTTCCTAGTATTTCTTATATCTTTGAGTTATTAAAGAAAATAAAATGGTGAATTTTGAAGAAAGTGATTATGCTTCCAGTGAAATTTTCTACAAGGCAGTGAGTTTATCATGAGGTTTTGGAAAACTAAGTGATGATAAAAAATTATGAAACTTTACAGAGTGAAATTAGACATCTCAAGCTTTAATTTGATAGGTCATATGACTCAATTAAAGCTATATACAAAACGTTATGAATTTTTGAAGTTTGCCCAGTGAAATTGATCATTTTCTAGAACAGCATGCAAAGATTGAAAATTTGGGAATTTTGTGATTCCAACTAGCAAAAGTCTATATTTTTCTTGAAACTAGACTCAATAAAGGTTCTATAGGCTTTGGAATCACTCTGAATTGATGTCTACAAAATTATTTATGATTTTTCAAAAATTGGATAGAAAATCTGCCAAATAATCTGAAAATGGAATATAAATGTGATGGCAATTTTTAAAATTATGAGATGAATGGAAAAGTCATTTGGGCTGATTGAAGACACCTTAGGACCTCATTTTTTATGCATTGAGGAAGGCAAATATGATTTACTATGTACAAAAAGTTTAGGTACATAAATATTAACATGTTGGTATTTTTGGAAATTAGCTAAAAATGATATAAGCGTAAGTAAGATGACATAAGCATATAATAAAACACATCTTCATCTTCTTCCATCATTTCCCGTCGGTTTTATGCACCAAGAGAGGTAGAGACGGTTGTGTGATATTCTAGAGAAGGAGGAGAAATTTCATCAGGTAAGTTTGATTTCTTCGGTGAATTAGCTCATAACTCATATAATTCTTCCTCTAAGCTACTCTTCTGCTTGATCAAGGTATTTGAGAAGTTAAATTTCATTGTTGAGAGGCTAGGGTTTCATTCATAGGAAGGAAAAGCAAGAAGGAAGAAGAGGTAACTTCATATACTTCAAAATATTACTTGTTCTAGCTGCTGTGAGTAGTTTAATAGGTAAAATTTCGTTAGATTTGCTTTGTATGAAAGATTTAGAAATATTGTGTTCTAAGTATTATGCTTCCAAAATTGAGCCTAAATGATAGTTATAATGTAATTAAATAGTTAATAAAGTGGTTAGGAGTAGAAAGGAACAATTCTGCGGGGTCAGAATTGGAAAACCCCAATTTTTCCTAAAGAATTGAGAATTTTGGCTAATGTTGTTTGGAGGGGTTAGGGTTGAATTTTTGATGTTCTGATGATTTCATTGTGTTCAGGAGGAAAAATTATGTGGGGTTACAGTTGAGCATTTTTTCGTAAAAGCCCAAAAAAGCATAATTACGAAAATGCCCCTGAAATACTTGAAATAAGGGCTGTCAAGGGCATTTTCATCCTTTGAAAGTGGATTTGGTAATTCTGAATCCGGAAATGGATTCCTTAGGTGAAAATATGTCAGATTAGCCTATGTCAAAATGTTAAGAAAAGTACGATTGGATCGAGTACGGCCAGGCTAGGCTGGGCCCCGGGGGCATTTTGGTAAATTTTCATAATAGGCTCATATTGTCACTAGAAACACTATTGAAGTGTCTAAAGTCTACATTTGACGTTTTAGGACCGAGTTGAGAGCCCGATGGATAGGCATGCAAATCGAGGCACGTTATTCGAGGATCAAGGAAGGGTGATTAAGGTAGGGAACTTACTTCTCCTACATGTATTTGATATTTGTGCTAGTATTTTGATGCATGTTACTACTTTGCATGATTATTTGTAACATATATGAATGATTGAAGCTCTATTTCTAATTATGCTATGGCCATAGGTATGTTGTTTGAACATTTAGCACGCAAATATATCATTGTGTTAACATGAGTTTATGTATTACAAGCATGTCATGCATTAATCACTTATCCTGCATGCATATTGGTACTGTTTTCCTACTCAGATTCTCTCGAATCTCACCCTCCCCTGCAAAAATTTAGCCAACAGAAGACAGTACATATGCTGAGAACAATAAAGAGAATCGTACGAAGGGATTGCAATGGTGGAATGAAAACGAGAAGGTGTCTCTATTTCACTGTAATAGGTTTAGACACCCAAGTAGCCCTGTGTGGCTACATTGATGGTAAGTATCATGGATGAACCCCTATGGGGATTTTCTGTAATCATGCACAAATTATCAATATATTTATGATATTATTGTGTTGCCCACCGAACCCCACATTAATATTCCGCTACAAGACAAAATAATATAAGGGTGTGACAAACATGATCATCATTTAAAGATAGAGCCCCAGCAACATCATTATCATCTATATATGAAATGAATAGAATTATGAACAGTTATATAAAAAACATAGTTTTATTCTTGTGCATACTAATATAATTTTAAATAATAGAAGAGATAGTTAGAAGTTAGAAACCTCCGAAATCCCTCGTCATTTTTTCAAGTTGAAGATTTGTGGATTCAACATTATCAAATTTGGGAGTTGGATCTTCTTTAAGTACTCAAAACTCTAGTTTATCAATTGGTTCATAATCAATGGGATCGTAATTCTCTTTCTTCTTTTTCAATTGATTCCTAGGCAACATGATAGAAGATCAACATTAATCAGGGTTAATGAACCCGGTCCGACCTGGAAACCGATGAACCGGGCGGTAGACCGATCCGGATTCCGGTCCAGTCCAGGTTCCTATTTCAAAAAAAATTAGATTTTCTTTAGAATTTCATATTAATAAGCCTAAAATATTCAATTTTTCACCAGTTTGGCCCCGGTTTGACCCTGATCTGACCCATTGACCCTTAACTCAATACCCCGACTAATTCAATACTCGGTCCGAGTTCATGAACCTTGACATTAATGCAATGTATATTACTATATTTAATTAAGGGCTGAGGTGCAAATTTACCAACGAAGTTTTGTCCGAGGAGCGTCTGGCACAAATATCTTTTAGAAAAGGCAAAAATACCAACGAACAATTAAAAAGGGACATCCACCACAAAAACTGTTAAATTCGTACTAACGCCGTTAAGGGTTTTCTTCTCTTATAATTCAACGCCGTTAGTATGGATTTAACTGTTTTTGTGGTGGATGCCCCTTTTTAATTGTTCGTTGGTTTTTTTGCCCCTTCTAAAAGATATTTGTGCCAGACGCTCCTCGAACAAAACTTCATTGATAAATTTGCACCTTAACCCTTTAATTAAACTATAAAACAACCATTCAAAAGCCTTGACTTTTAAGATTATGGATTACCTAAACTTTAACCTCAGATTGTAGTTTGTGAAAACCAAATCATCAAGCCTTTAATGCTCTAATCTGTTTCTTCTTTTACTGTGGATACGCTCAAACAAGCTTCAATTCCTTTCATAGTCCGAAGAAGAAGAAGAAGTTTGGCTAAAAACATGTATAGTAATTTGTTGCAATTCCGGTACTGAACCCCCGTAGTACAGCCACCACTCATTGACAAAAAAAAAATAAAAGACATTTAGTATGTATTAGTAATCATAATATGTGCTTTAAGATATGAAATTTAATATACTTATAAGGGATGAGTTTTTGGGCTGTTTTTTCATATGAAACCTTGTCAAAAGATTATTTATGTTCACGGTAGATGCCAATTTGCTGCATCATTGTAACGTAATGATCAGCATTGTCAAGTGAGTTTGCCTCAAACAAATTGACCACAATATCCATTAGTCTATGCTTTCTAACAAAGTCAAGACTATACAAGAATGTGGGATTCAACATATATGCTGCTGCATGAAGGTCATTTTTCAAATGCTTATCCCAACGACTTTAAATAATATTCGTGTAGGGCTTGTATACTTCCTTCTTCCTCTGAAACATGTCCTTGATTACATTTTTAGCTCTCTACATGCCTTCATAGACATAAGGCATCAAAGGTTTCTCATCCAAATCAATAATCCTCAACAATCTTGTCAACGGACACACAAGTCTTACAACTTCAAAGCAATCACTCCAAAACCGATGATCTAGAATGATTGCACTGAAATTTTTCCTAGCTTCATTGCTTGCTAATTTTTGGTTCAAAAAATGCTGATCAACAACCAAAGTGTGCAAGTCATGCTTATGCGAATATATACTATAAAGGGTGATGAATGTGGTGGCAAATCTTGTTACACCAGGACAAACAATTTCCTTCCATCCCAGTCTTTTCCTTAACTATGACAAGAAGACCAAATGATTATATGCAAATACAATGATTTTAGATGTATTCTTTGCAAGGTCTGACACATAAGGCATGGATGCAATGTCTTTCAAAATAAGATTCAAACAGTGAGCTGCACAAGGTGGCCAATAAATGGTTTTATATTTATTTTTTATCAATCTACCACATGCCACATAGTTAGCAGCATTGTCATACACCACATGGACTATATTCGTAGGACCTATCCACTCAATAACTTCTCTAAATAGTGAGAATAAAGTGTTGGCATCTTTAACTAAATCCGAAGCATCAACTGATTTTACAAACACCATGCCATATATTGAAAAGACTAAAAAATTAATTAGAGTTCATTGTCTAACGTCAATCCAACCATCAGCCATTAGTGTGCAACGATTTTCTTTCCATTTAGCTCGATGGCTATCAATCAATAGTTGACATTCTTTTTTACAATCTCCTAACAAACTCACTCTATAGTCATGAAAACTAGGGACCTTAAACCCAGGACCAATTGTAATAGCACTATCAATAGCTTTTTGAAATAAGGGACAAGTAAGTGCATTAAATGGAATATAATCCACATAAGCCCAATAAGCAAAAGCTATTTTTGCATTATACTATGCTTCTTGACTTGCCCATGCACTCTTGATGCTTAGTTGCGCACCAGGACTTATCCTTAGTGTAAAATAACTGTTAACCTTCCCAGCATCAGAAGCTTTCCTCTTTGAAGCAATTGATTCCTCAATTTCTCTAACTTTAACTTATCTAGCTTGATTTACCTTATCATTACCAACAGTTTTTTTCTTTAAACCTTCTATCAAATATTCTTTCATTCTAATTTGTATATCATGTGACAATTTTTTACAAGAACTTACTTGACTACTCACACCAGCCAAATGCTGCTTCAACCTATTTATCCCACCTCCCCTATAACTTGATGCACATAAAAGGCATGTAAATACATTTACTTTCCCCTCTTTCTTTACAGAAACATATTCCCAAGAAAGATCCACTTTTTTTACACTGCCTGATGCCTGTGGTTAGGGTTCACTATTGTTAAGGGGATTACTAGACTCAGGATTAGGGGTGGAAGTATTATCAGTTTCTTCATTTCTAGCCTCATTAACAAACCACAAAGAAAGTCAAAAACTACTTTTCAACAATAGACAACAAGCCAAAAGCACCATGATACATAGCAAGCCAAAAGCACCAGTACAATTAGTCAAAGATCTAATGAAGAACAAAACAGTAACATCCAAACGTCAAAAAAGAATTCTAGAAGTTACTTTATGAAGAGCACAATGTAGCTAGGCCAGTACTTTCCAATATCAATTACAATCTAGCTATCACTAATTATAGAAAGCAAAGTTTACTACTTTAACACTTCTGCAACCAGAACTTCAAATGATGTAATGTAACTCATAAAAAAAATAAACAAGGTTTGAGGTTCAAACGGCAACAAAAGAAATTAGTGCCCAAAGCCAATCATGACATAAACAAAAGAAATTGAGGGATGGTATAATCTCAATAAACTACTCAGCTGAGCTTTCATGCCCAAAGCCAATCACGACAATCACATGCAGAGCGTAAAGATACAGAGGATCATGAAATTAGTGATGTGATAAAAAACAAATAGATAACAAATAAACACAAATTTTGAGAGAAACTAACAAATAGATTATAACAAATAGATTCATATCTATATCACCATTTTCATTCTTTTTCTGGGCTTTAGAGGGAGGCAAACACCAAAACAAAAAATCTAGTGGCAGAAGGAAGAAATGAGTAAATGACAGTATATCCAAACATCATCATATATTCAAACATGCCTAAAAAGAAACAATAATCCAACAATATATTAATTATAATTAAATTATTACATATGTGAATAAAGTGAGTTATAAAGAAATTTACTTATAACACTACTTACTTGAGAATTTACAATACATATACATATAATTCAATCCATTTTTTTTATACAAAAGATAGTCATTCACAATCATACATAATTCACAAGTATATAGTGTAACATCCTAAAAAAATAAATAAATATAAAATTATGAGCATTTAATATATATATATATATATATTATAAACGAATTGTTATACACACACTTTATTAATAGGAACAAAATAGTAAAATAGCATCAGTACAAATATAATATACACACACACACACACACACAAACAATTATTAGCATTCTTATTATTAGAAGACCTTTTAGAAGACTTGGGAGGGAAGTTAAACAAAGGATAATGAATGAGATGTGGATAAACTTGATAAGTAGGATGTGCGTTAGTAAGGATAGGCATAGCCTTGCTTGGGAAAAAAGTTAAAAACAAATGAAGGAAACAGATGAGCGGCAAAACTATTATATGTAGATCAAGGCACTAAAAACCGGACCGGATATTGAACCAGTCAAGGCAGTGGGTCAAGAGTCAGTGGTTCAGACCAGAGTCAATCTGGGAATTAAACCGGGGTCAATTAAATATATACATATATATATATATATATATAATTTAAATGTTCATGCATACCATTCACAAAACTACATAGGAGTTTTTTTTCCAACCAGTAATTCAATATAGCCTCCTGAACCTAATATTCACAAAAGTATCATTAAGTACATAAGGATTTTTCTCTAATCAATGCAAAACAGCAAAAGTATTCCACAATCCTTTTAAAACTTCTTGCAAATCAAAAAATTTCAAAGAAATAATTTTTAAAAAAGCCAAAATGTCATCTTTTGGAGTATAAAAAAAAATTTCTTAAGAAAAACAAAGAGGCAAACCATGACCAACCGGTTCACCACAGTTTACGCCCGGTTCACCCCGGGTTGACCGGGTCATACCGGTTTGCTACAGTGCGGTTCACTGACCTCCAACCGGACTGGTCTGACGACCGGTTCACCAGTTTCTGGTCTGAACCTACCAGTTCGATCCGATTTTACATATTATGATGTAGACACAAGTTCTAATCTCCAAACCTAAAAGCCACAAATAAGTAGAGTAAGGGAGAAAAATAAGAAGAGAGAGAAAACAAAACAAGAGAAGAGGTGCTGCGGCCAAGGTTATTAAACCGGGACCGGTCAGTGAACCGGTCGGGATACTGAGTCATGGGTCAGTGGGTCAGACCGGAGTCAAACCGGAGCTAACCCGAGACCAAACCGATGAGAGAGTAAAAATTTTAGATTTATTAATATAAAATTATAAAGAAATTTTTTTTAAAAAATATTTTTTTATAAAAAATAAAAAAAATACTGAACCGGTCCAATTCATGAACCGGACCGGTTTTCTCATCGGGTCGCCGTTCCCGGCCCAGACCGGCCGGTCTGGTCCGGGTTTAATAACTATGGCTGCTGCAAAAGTGTAAGAGTTTTCTTATTGAGTGATACACCTTGCTCTTATTTATGCTTCTCAAAATTATTTCAAATGTTTTACAATCTAATATTCTCTATGTGATTTATTTGATTGATCTAAATAGTTTTTATATTTGAAAGTTATTTGGAATTGTATGGAAATATGCAAGAAAAACTATGTTGTGTCCATAAATATCATGATCTCCCAAGAAGAATTGTTATGTGAACTATCCTATGGGGTAAGATTTTCTATGTGAATTATTGTGGATCCACCTAGGGGACGCCCTAGTATATCTAAGTGATGAAATTATGGTATTGTGGATGTTTATAAATATATTTCTATGCATATTCACATATCATTATATTGCAGGGATTTAAAATGTTTTCTACTAAATTAGCAGATGGGCATTATTAGTTAAAATCTATTTATTTAGCATCACTCATATTTTGCAATAATGTCCCAAAAATTGGAAATTAAGCCTATATGAAGGTGAACCAAAGTAGCAGACAAGAAGCCTCCCTAGTTTCCTTTAGACATATTTTTTTTTAGACTTCTTATAGGATATAATAATGTATTTGAGAACTTTATACTGTAAAGTAATTATTCCATTATAATAAATTATGAATATAGGTATTAATATTTTTTTTTACAGCATGTTTTGTGCCAGAATCTTTATTTTATTTTGAATTAGAAACTAAATATATCTTTAAATTTATTGCAGGAGCAATAATGATATTAAGTTATCATCTATAAAATTGAGGGTTTACATATGGAAGAATACTCAGAATTAGCTTATACTCCTCAACTCACATGTAATCATATAAAGTTATTCCAAAATTCTTATTGAGAGTCTACAAAATCACCAATACAAATATCTATCAATATATGACTCAAAACTATTTTAGAGTTACTTTAAGGATATAATAAGCCTACTCAAAGACTAATCTATAGCCTTAAAGCTACGCTTTTCATTCAATTCCTAACAAAATCTAAATTTTTGATTTATTATACATATATGTAGGCACGTGTGTGTGTGTTTTAAATATATGGTTACAAATTCATGAGAAGGCATAAATGAAGCCCTGCACATGTGTGTGTTTAAAAAAGGAGAGATCAATTCTAAATGAATTACTAACCAGACAGGGAGGACACAAGCTATTCAATATATATCAGTACAAAAGAGCAAAAATTCAGTCCCACTATGGCGCAATGATAGATGAGGAATTGCACTGTTTGTACGGTAATATTACAAAACTTGTTGGAGGAAGAAAGGAAGAAAAAACAACTGAATCAAAGAGAGAAAAATAATTGTGAAATAGGCTTAATAAAATTTTGAAATAAACTATATAAATAAAAGTTGTGTGTCTGTGTGTGTTTTCACAATAGGTCGTACACAAAAGCAGGTTTACAATATACACACACATGTATATTTAAGAGAGAATGAAAGGTCATAAATGGGAGGAATTAATAGATAGAAAAATAATTAAACACACAAGAAGAAAGGATAAAGGAAAGGACAAAGGAATAGATATGGAGTATGAATAAAATTTGCCCACACTCAGGCGCTTTGTTGGAAAGGGAGTCACTTGGAGAATAGCTGAATAGATATGATAATATTTACACACTCCTTCTCACAAACGGGTTATTGGGATACAATGGTGGGGTAATGAAGAAATAAAACCAACAGTATTATAGAGAAAAGGGGTATGAGCCTGAAGAATGAAAAAACATGTAATACATATATAACTCACAAACACGCTACAGTAAGAGGAAATGGGAATTGGTGTGAAGAAATAAAAAAAAAAATATACAGACGGCACACAAAGGAAAGGAGAAAGAAACGATGGATTTGACAAAATATGACAGAATAATTGAGAGGGAAGAAAAAAGGCAAGAAGAATGACTGACAAGACACAATATGACAGTTGATGGTAGATAGCACCGATACCGGAGATGAAGAGGAGAGAAAAATTGAACCTGTGGGACTGTGAGTGAGTCCTTGAGGTTACAAGGAAAATAAGATTTTGTAGGAGTGGGGTCACGGTTTATCTTCCTCTATTAAAATAATTTTTTTAAAAAAATTTATAATAAATTAATATACTAATGTTCAGAATGTTAGAAGTTTTTTTTTTCAGTATATTACTTATTTCAATAATAAGATATACATTTCCACACACAAGCCCATATGTTGGGAATAATTATTTTAGGGAGGGATTCATTTGTAATTTTTTTTAATAATTTTTTTTTCTGAACTTGATATTTATGCTTAAAAATAAAGAATGTTACAAATAGAATAGTACTTCCCACATCGAACAGCCATACAATGCGGGATGGATCAAGATTTTTTAAGTTTTGTAGCTTGAATCAATTTCAATCTTGACTTGCATATCTCATAATGTAAGTGTTCATCACCTATACTTTTTATCTCTGATAAATCCCTATTTTTATTATATATTTTTATACTTTAATTGGGGATTTTATTATAGTTATTGAGCCTAAAATACCTTTCTTGAGATAAAATTAGAATTAAGAGTAAATAAATTGAATTGGGGTTAAAAAAGGCAAAATTGTCAAAATAATTTTAATTACTCTTAACCATTAATTTTTCTGAGAATATTTGATGTTGATTAGATTGTTTTCAATTGAAAATACTTGAAAATTTGAATTAAATTTGAAAATGGTAATTTGGGGTTCAAATTTTGAAAATGATAGTTTGGTCCCATAAATTTGGAAAATGACAAATCAATCCCATTGAACACATCGTTTTGTTCATAGCAATGGGTATATCATGACCTCACCAAACCTCAATATATAATGGATGTTATTTTATAACCATTATGATAATAGTTCAAGAATAAATAATAGTTGAGAACCGTAATTTATTTGCTTAAAACAAATATAGCACCCATATATACGACAGTTCGGAATTGTGAAATATGGTAGTTAATAACCGTCATATGTTATGATTTCTGTAGCAGTGATCTCACATTATCCAAAATAGACTTTTTAATGGGAACAACCTTAAAAATTTAGGTAAAAGTATAACTTTAATCCTATAATTTTATGCAATGTTACAATTTGGTCCTTAAATTTTATCAATTTCTTTACAATACTCAAAATCTAATGCCATTAGTCTAAATTAATGAATTTTTGTGTCCATCATTGTTATTTTACAAAATTAAACCATAATATTAGTATTCAAGAATGTTTGTCAACATTTAAAATTTTAATGTTGACATGTTTTGATAATAAAACTAATTGTGTTAGGATTGGATGACTGAAAAATCATTTTGTAAAATTGAGAAACCAAAATGAAACCTTGTGTGAAGTTGAAGGATAAAAGTGTTCTTTTAACTTGAAAATAATTAAACGCCTAATCAAGTACTCTCTCCTGTTACAGAAAAAAAATTTGGTCCAAAATATAAGAGATTGATAGAGTAAATAATAATTGTTTCCCATTCTTAAAAGACAAAAATATGCGACAGATAATAAATATATGTTTGAACATCATATTCCTTTTTTTTTCAATAACAAAATATTTAGGTGAGTTGAGTCATAAGGTTCATTAGAGTTAGGACATGCTTCTAGGCTCAAATAACTCTTACAAAGGTACCTAAAAATCACCCACCAATAAAATCCTCACATCCGTGGAATTTGAACTCATAACCTTATAATTATGAGCTAGCCTTTTACAAAATAGACCAACTTTTATTGACGAAAATCATATTTTTTTAATAAAAGTAAAATAGGTAAATTTATCAATTCAACACACTATAAATAACTTAACAAACATGCTATGATTAGTGTGAATTAGTTAATGTTAGATATTTTAAAGCGAAGAATGTAGCTTAGAAAAAATCTTTAAAGGTGGTAATTAATTTTATTTGGGTCATTTTCTTTGTGACCGTTGGGAAAAATTAAGGGTTAAGAAATAAATTTACCAACGAAGTTTTAAGGAAGGACCGTCTGACACAATTATATTTTAAAGGGGGCAAAAATACACATAAGGTTTTAAAAGTGGAGCATCCAGCACAAAACCGTTAAATTTAACCTAACGCCGTTAGTGGTTTTCTTCTCTTATAATTTAACGTCATTAGATCAAATTTAACGGTTTTGTGCTGGATACTTCACTTTTAAAACCTTATGTGTAATTTTGCTCCCTTTAAAATATAATTATACGAGACATTCTTGCCTTAAAACTTTATTGATAAACATAATCATACGAAGTTGTTGTTTTTCTTTTCTTTTTTTTGATAACAACCTGGAAAACATAATCTAATGAAACAGTTACAAAGCAACACTACCCCAAGGGGATACAAATCCAAAACTCAAAGATCCATCTTGATCAACCGCCTCCGTAAAAAAAGCAGGCTGTTGCTCAAGGATAACAAAACTTTCTGTCATAGTATGAGCTAATCTGGCTAAGTAATCAGCCAAAGTATTCTCCTCCCTAGGAACACAAGTAAGGAGAACCCGCCATTCCTTTGCCATCCAAAAGCGTGCATCATCTATAACATCCCTAAAAGGATGATCGCTATCAAAACCCCTCATGATTAGACTAATGGCTTCCAGACAGTCGGTTGAAATACATATATTCTTTAAGTTCATGTTCCAGCATATCTGGAGACCCTGAATAATTGCAAGGATCTCAGCCACTACAGGGGGCACCTGAACAAGTCTGCTAAGGTACCCCTTTATCCAATTGCCCTCTTCATCCTTGATAGCTCCTGTGCATCCTGTCGCACTTATCCAGCACCGAGGCATCTGTCTCCAATGAAACATAACCAGGTCTACCCCTTAAGCCACTCTGACTTTCAACCATACCACTTTTGTAGAAGTGACATGAGTTTTTTAAATCCATATCCCAACTGGCTCTAAAGAAGCTTGAATGACCGTTCTGATGTTCTCTTTGATGATCGTCCCCAAACACCTTCGAGCATCGAGCAACCCATATGTCCCAACACACATAACCGAACAAGATTGGCCAGCTGACTTTCTTGGTGAAGTTTCTCCCGCCTCATTCCTGAGATTCCATTGTATCCACTCCGCTCCTTGTATATTAGAGAATTTATCCCACAGAATTGGATTGATTAAGGAAATCCATCTCTCCTTTGTATTGATACAATCCCTTAGTAAGTGCATGATATCCTCCTCTTCATTACATCCAAACGCACAGAACGCATGCTCCAGCAACCTCTCTGAAACCTCATCTTCGTCGTATGTAACCTTCCATGAACTGCAAGCCATATAAAGGATTTTATCTTCTCTAGTACCTTCTATCTCCATATCATTCTCCATCCTGAATGAACCTAGTTCCTGGACCCTGCAAAACAAAACTTATATGCAGAACTAACAGAAAAACAACCATCAGCAGCCGGTTTCCAAAAATATTTATCATCACCTCTATCCACACACGGTGGATGAGTTTTAACAATTTGCTCAATAATCGGCCACTGGAACCACATGCTTAACTTTCTAACATCCCAATCTCCCCACGGATTCACAAACTCTTGCACCTTCTCATCGATATCCATGAAAGCTTCCATGTGCGGAACCAATTCAATCAATGGTTTATTCAAGTCTGACCAATTGTCATACCAAAAGGAAGCTAGAGCACCATTTCCAATTTTAATTCTTACCCCTTTCTGAAATTTCTCCCAGATAGAACAAACACCCCTCCACGTATAAGATGCCTTCTTCCTCGGTCTAGGTCTATTCATGTGATCCCATTTATATTTCCCTTTCAGAACTCTCGTCCATAATGCATCTTTATTAGTAAGAAGATTCCAGCACAATTTCATCACGAACGCTTCATTCTGTTTACACATATCCCTTATGCCTAGTCCACCATCCTTCTTATCCTTCTTAATCTGATCCCAAGAAATAAGATGTAATTTTCTCTGATCGTCCCTCTCATCCCATAGAAAACTCCTGCTTTTCTTTTCCAGATCTCTCAGGATGCCTTTAGGAAGCAGCATAGTTTGCATATGATAAGCGGGAATGGCCGATAGCACGGATTTAATAAGAGTAATTCTACCCGCCATGTTCAGACACCCTCTCTTCCATCCAGATAATCTCCTCTGTGTTTTCTCAAGAATAGGATAAAACAAGACCTTAGAAACCCTTTTATGAAATAAAGGAATCCCAAGATTTTTTCTCAGATCTCCTGTTAATTGCACTCCCATCGCTCTACTAAGCCCATAAGCCCTGTTGAAATGAACATTTTTAGAAAAATAAACTCGAATCTTTCTTCGGTTTACTTTCTGCCCAGAGACACTACAGAAGGCCTGTAAACAGTTTAGCATACCATTGACCTGATCCTGGGACGCCTCACCAAACAGAATAAGATCATCCGCAAAGAATAAATGAGAGATCGATGGACCACCTCTGTTCGAACAAATAGGTTTCCACAACCCAACATTAACAGCATGTTGAATAAGGTGACTCAAACGCTCCATGCACAAGGTAAAAATGTACGGGGAGAGGGGGTCTCTTTGTCTGATTCCGCGAGAAGACTTGAAGGTAGTAGTAGCTTCTCCATTCCACAGCACTTGGAAGGAAGGACTCGATATGCATGCCATAATAAGATCACAGATTCTCCCTTCAATACCCACAACTTGAAGCGTATTCTGTATGAATGACCATTCCAGACGGTCATAAGCCTTTTCAAGATCCACCTTTACAGCCATCCAACTCTTATTTCCCATCTTTGATCTCATCGAATGAATGACTTCCTGGGTAATAATTATATTATCACTGCTCTGTCACTAGCGATGAAGCTACATTGATGTTGCCCAACCAGTTTCCGCATAACCTCCCGAAGACGACAACTAAGAATCTTGGTGATAATTTTGTAGCTAACATTACACAGCGAAATGGGCCTAAAATCTTTAATGCTCTCCGGTTTTTCCATTTTTGGTATGAGTACAATATTTGCATTGTTAATGTCTTCAATTCGTTCCGGATTTTGGAAAATGTCTTTCACCAAACTCACTATATGCTCCCCAATAACTGACCAATATTCCTGATAGAACACCGCTTGAATACCATCAGGACCCGGGGCCTTGAAAGCCCCAATATCAAATGTTGCTATTTTGATCTCCTCTTGTGACACCTCTGCATTAATATTATTCATATCCGATTCACTCAAGCTTTGAAAACCAGTACTAGTATTAAGGCCATTACCATTTTGAATGTTACTCTGGAAAATATTTTTATAATAATCAATAGCCATACTTTTAAGCTCGTCCTGATCAAAAGTCCATTCATGATCATCCTTTTTCAGGCCTTCAATTCTATTTCGCCTTTTCCTGATAGTCGCAGTAGTATGAAAGAATTTGCTATTCTGATCACCCCACTTCAGCCAATGACATCTCGATTTCTGGTACCAAATTAATTCTGCCTGAGCAAGTAGTTTGTTGTACTCTTTCCATAGTTCATTTTCAGTCTAGATTAAATATTGGCTATCTCGCCTAGCCCTTACTCTCTCAATACCTTCCAGTCTTTGAAGAGTCCTCCGTTTTCTTTCACTAATATTGCACACTCTTCCTTTATTCCAAACTCCTACCTTATTAGTAAAGTTAGCAATTTTTGCATTCCAGTGTTCCCCCCTCCAAGCTTCCTCCACCATATCACGAAATCCTTCCTCTAAAAACCAAGCCGCTTGACACCGAAAAGTAGGATTTGGCCTTCGGTAATCCGAAGGAACAGATTTCAACAAAATAGGACGATGATCTGATCCGAATTTACACAAATGATGAACCTTAGTAAGAGGGTATGATTGATTCCACTCCGAGTTCATAAAAGCCTAATCAATTTTTTCTTTAACATAACTACGTTCCCAAGTGAACCTTTCTCCAATGGTTTCAGTTTCAATGAGCTGACACTCGGAAATGCAGTCTTGAAATTGCCTCATGGATCTTAAATCTGCCTCAGAACCCCCACATTTATTTTCACCATACAGATAAGCATTAAAATCCCCAACAACAATCCACGGAATGCTAACCGACTCACTGAAATCATTTAAATCATTCCATAAATCTTGGCGAAGGGTACGATTCAGTTCAGCATAGATACACGACAACATAAACATTTTAGATTCCTTGATCATAACCACTCTCTTGTGGATAGCCTGCGTGGTAGAATAAATATAGTGGACAGAAATATCATCCGCATTCCATAACAACCATATACCTCCGGCAAACCCAGTGGCTTCCAAACGAATCCATGTATAGAAACCTAATTTATTGATAATCCTGTTAGCCTTAGTGCCACTAACCCGAGTCTCCATAAGAATCATAATCCTTACATCATTATTCTTTAACACATCTCTAATACAATTAGGAAAATTTTTGGACGGTGCTCCCCTGCAGTTCCAAGACAGAATAATTATAGAATTCATAAAATAACTAGCTAGGATAGAACACTTACCTGAAACTGCTGAACTATCGACCTGGCCCAAAAGCTTGCATAATTTCCACATCCACTAACGCATCATCCCCAGCTATCTGCGATGCTTCAGCCACAGCAACAATATCCACTGCATTATCAATGTTGAGATCCTGTGCTTGTTGCATGGTCATGTGCTCCGATGGTCTTGCTAGATGGATATAAGCATTATTATTCAACCTTGTGCCTCCACCGAACGAACCTGGTTCCTCTTCACATTGATAGGAAATGTCAACATCCTTATCCATATACTTCGCCCTAGTAATCCTCTTAACTTGGCTGGCTCCTTTATTAGAGGCTGACCCAAATACCACAACATTATTTCTTCCCAGTTGCTTTTTTTTGAACCGCAGGTCTGGGTTTTTCAGCCCACTAATGCTTGCATTTTTTTTACACTTCAATTTATCCCAAAACGGACCCTTCTTATTCTTAATTGCATTTCTAGCCACCCTCAAATCTTGGGCTTCAATCGGCCCACATCCTCCTTGTCCATTAATACCATTTCCGTCCTCTAACATTGACTCCTCCGGGCACACAAAGTCTCCCTTTTCCTGACTTAATCCTAACGCCTCTCCCATTTCTTTCACCAGATCACCTTCCTTCTCCTTCCTTTCGTCTCTCTTTACTGTGTCCGACATTGCGCCGCTATCTCCACCTACCTCAAACATGGAAATCAAAGTTTCCATTTTCTTTGTTTTCTTTCCATCACCTCCACCCTTATTAGGACCCTGATTTTCTTTCTTCCTCCACTACACCTCTGCTCCTTTATTCTTCTTATGTGTCATCAAAAAATCTTTGGATAAGACAGGTGAGTCCCGATCTTGTAAGACATTAAATCTCGATCCCGAGTTTCGATCCCCTTCTTTTCCTCCTTTTCGGTCTAAACTAGCCGTTCTGCCCATCTGATTTCTTTCTCGGGTGTTGTTTTGGGGGCGTGATTTGATTGAGGACCTAACCTGCATCCAAGGGCCATATTCCTCTTCCACTGATACACCAGATAAAGCTAGTATAGGTTGCTTGACTGTTATTTCTCTCTCCTCATTTTCCGTTTGCATTTTTTTCAGCGCCGTCTGAGACGGTGCTTCATGAACCTTCGACGGCTTCAATAGACAGGTATCTACTGTATGACCATACACACCGCATCTGAAACAAATTGCATTAAGTCCCTCATACTCGACTGTGTAGACCCTGTTTCTGAGAATAAACCTAGATTGCAGTTTTTTATTGAGATCAACTTCAACACTAACTCTTGCAAATTTTCCTCTTTCCACCGTCTGTTTGTTGCTTCTTTGAATGGCTAAAGTATTCATATCCACTTTGAGTGTTTTCCCTATTAGGTTCCCTATCTCAAACATGCACTCTTCTGAATAGATATGCATAGGAAGGGTGGGCACCCTGATCCAAACAGCTACCTTCCTTACTTTGTTGCAATATGGGTTAAAATTAGGGCTAGAACGTTGTATTGCTAAATAATGGCCCTGGATTAGCCATGGACCATCGAAGAGCAGCTTAGAGCACAGTCCTTTATCAGCTGACCTAAACACAAAATAGTTATTTGGCAGGTCTATTACTTCAAAATTATCTGAACGTAGAAGGCTCTTAATTCTATCCTTCATCATGTAGAGATTCGTTCTCCTTCCCAACACTGTAATAATTAGTGCATCTTTCCATGGTCTACACAGCTCTTTCAGTTTGTCGTGGGATATGTCTAAGGAAGGAACAGATCCTAATTTCTTCCTTTGTTCTTCAGTTAATTCTGGAGTTTGTTCTTCTTCTTCTTTAATCCATTCCAACATCTGTTCCTCAAAATTTCTATCCAAAGATTCCGCTATTTCTCCCAAGAGTTTCGCCTTATAGGAGATTTGGCTCTTACTGCTCTTTAACATACTCTGTTTTTGTGATGTTCCCTGTTCGGCCTCCATCATTGGTTCATCAGAAACCTGAGCCTTCTTGCCTTCATTACTACTACCCTCTTCAGATACAATTCCAGCCTGCATTTTCTTGATGTTCCTTCCCATCAGATCATCCTCTTCATTGGACTTACCTCCACCACCTTCAGAATTCAGTCTATTAGTTTTAGTGTTGGCCGACTGGCCATTTCGCTCACTCTTTCTCTCACTTGCTTTCTCTCTCTTTCTCTCACTATGCTTTTCCTTTTCAAAACAACTGGCTAGTACCTTTGAAAGCATCAAAACTTGTTTTCCTTTCTCTTTTTTCAAAGGAAAAATCAAAAGCGCTTGTGACTTTGTCTTCAAAGATTTCATCCATTAACGTATGGGTAAAAGCTATAAAGTGATGGTACTCCCTAGTCAGCTCCTTCATTGACCGGTAATGCCAGAATTCCAAAGTCAACTTAAAGTTGGCTGGAATCATCATATATTTTTTTAATTTTCATAAAAGTATAATATACGTGTGTATTAACGTATTAACAAACCAAAATAAGGAATATATCCCACATATATACTTGCATTGTTTGACCTCAATTAATGCACTTTGTCCAAATGAACAAGCATACACTACTACAAACTAGACTTTTTACTACCCTAAAGGACGTTCCTTTTTAAGTTAGGGACGTCCAAAGTTCAATATTTGGCGGGAGGCTTTGGTGCTGGATGAATTTGACAAAAAAAAATTTCCACCACTTTAGACGTCCCCAGAGAAACTGGGGACGTCTAAAGTAGGCTAATAAATGGGGACGTCTAAAGTAAGCATTAGACGTCCCCATTTTGACTGGGGACGTCTAAAGCTTACTTTAGGCATCGCCATTTTGACTGGGGACGCAGAACCATCACTTCATGCACTGTAGATTATAGCTTTACCTTCTGTGCTTTGCCATACCCATGAGTGTCTGCTGTGTTCCACTTTCCCTGCTGCATTCGTTTTCCCTCTTCTCCCAAACCCGTGAGCTGAGTGTCATAACTCCTTCACTGAATAAAGGCGCACCTCCCCTGCATTTGTCTTCCCTCTTCTCCCATTCCCGTGGCCGTGTGGGTCTTGCTATTTACTGCTGCTGCATTCTCAGAATTATTCAGGTGCGTTTCTGGGTTTCCTAAAATCATGTGCATATAAGGCGTGAGTTGGATTATTATGTGAAGCAATTAAGAATTTACAGAAAAGCTTGGATTCTACGTTTCTGGATTGTTGCTACACTTGGATTCTGCGTTTCTAGATTGTTGCTGCACTTGGTTCTGCATTTCTGGATTATATTGTTGCTGCATGCACTTGGATTCTGAGAAAATCAGGTGCGTATGCTTTGTGTAATGTAAATAATTATTTTGGGGAACAAATCTTGTTTAGAATGTAAGCTCATGTGATTCAAATGAGTTGTTTATATTAAGAAAAAATTGAATTAATGTTAGAATATGTCAAACCTTATATATGTTGGGGTCATTTATCATATTTGTTTAGACATTTAAGAATCACTTGCGATCCAACTGAACCCTTACAAAATCAAAAACTTCAAAACTTTACATGATTCTCGGGTCACTCTATATATTCACTTGTTAAATTGTGTTTTTTTTTAAGTTTTAAAAATTAATAACTAATACTATTGAGTTTGCATAACTTGTCTTCTTTGCTTTTATACATATAGAGAAATTTTTTTGAAAAATTTTGAACAAAAAAATTGCGTTTTGGAAGTTTGGATTTGATTTATGAATATTCTAAAAGTTGTTTGATTTGATCTTGAAAGAATTGAGTTTGATTAGGATTTGGTTCTATCTTCTTTGAGTGTTAGTAGGTAGGCATAGAATTTGGCTTTGGTAATTAACTTTAGGAAGCCAAAGACTAGTGAGGAATTGAGGCTAAATATTCATTTCTTTTAAGAGAGGGTATATTTATTGCAATTTCATCTCTAGAACTTATAGTCTTGAATCTTTTTTAAAATTTAAAACTCTTTTTGAATGATCAAAAATAATTTAGGCATTTAATTTTATAGCTAGTTTGGCCAAATGTCCATTCCTATCTCATGAATCCTTTGTTTCAACCATTTGAGCCTAAACTTTCATTAAAGAAAAATTGCATTGATTAATTAGCCATTTGTTTGAGTTAATGCAATTTCCCTCTATCTTCTCATTCATTTATTGTTTTATTAAGTGTAAGTGATATAAGAAAAAAAGACAGTGAAGGGATTGATGAATAAGAGAAACAATGCTATGTGAATTTTTTTAAATAGTGAAAAGAAAAGAGAAAAAGGATATAACAAGAAAGAGAAAAAACAAAGAAAGAGAGACTAAGAGATTGTTATCATTGAGTTAATATCCCTTCATTATTTTCATGTTTTTTCATTGAAATTCTTGGCACTAATTAAAGTATTCCTCCTTTGGTCATTTTTGTTCCATTATTTTACCTTGTTCATAATAACCCTTGGAAAAGTCCTTTTGATTTGAGTGTGTAATGGGACCATATATACAATAGAGATTGAGATGAGAATCCAACCCTATGGTATATGAGTTGCAATAGATAAATAGAGTGAAACACAAGCCTTTAAACATCTTGAGAGTAGAGAGCAAAAACTTGACTAGTGAGGGTCAGCCTAATGTAATTTATCTTTTCCAAATGATTTACTAGAATTTGAAGTAGAGAAAAACATCTTGAGAGTAGAGAGCAAAAACTTGCATTTACCTAATGCTCCGCAGTAGAGAAAATGAAGCTTTGAATTTTTGTTTGGGTTAGAAGAATTAATGTTAGCTTCCTGCTTTTTACTCTTGTTGTAGTGCTATGAATTTTTATTTTACTCTTCTTAATTAGTTTAGTTTTGTTTAAATTAAGCTGAGATGGTTAGTTATTTTGATTTTGGGATGTCTCACTTTTAAGGGGAAATGCTGCCAAAATTTTGAAAAACAAAATAGTAAAAGGCAATTCCCAGTGTTGACAATTATTTTAAACTTGAGTGTGAATGGCATAGGTGGTAATAAAATGGACCTTAGTTGGATGAATGCTTTAAGAACAAATAAAGAATATGAGAATGGGGTTGAAGAGTTTATTGAATTTGCTAGAAGGAACGTTCCAGCCAAAAATGGGAAGTATTTTTGTCCTTGTGTCAATTGTTTAAATGAGAGAAAACAGGATGTTGAAGTTATAAGGGATCACCTACTTTGTGATGGAATAAATCTTTGATACACAAGGTGGATATGGCATGGTGAGGAAGTAACTGATTGTCCGTCGCACAAGAAGGAAGCTGTGGATGTCATAGACGAAGATAGAATGGAGAGAATGATTCACGATGTTGAGGTAGAATCCTTTGCGCAGTCGCATGAATATGACAGCCTGCAGAGTGATGCAGAGAGGCCGTTGTACCCTGGGAGTAAGTACACACGGCTGACAGGAACATTACATTTGGTTAACTTAAAAGCAACTTGTGGGTGGACCGATAGTAGTTTCACATTGCTGCTTGAACTGTTCTGTGATATGTTTCCAGACGATAATGTACTTCCAAATCGTATGTATGAGGCCAAAAAAATCCTATCTACAATGGGTATGGAGTATAAAAAGATACACGCTTACCCTAATGACTGCGTACTGTACAGAAAGGAGTATGAAGGTCTGAGTGAGTGCCCTAAGTGTCAAACTGCATGATACAAAGTGAAGAAAAATGGTGGTTATGGCGATGGGACAACTAAAAGGCAACCTGTAAAAGTTTTGTGGTATCTTCCAATAATACCGCGCTTTAAGCGTTTGTTTGGCACTACAAAAAAAGCGAAGAAGTTGAGATGGCATTCGGATGATAGAATATCCGACGGAAAATATCTTCGGCACCCAGCTGAATCTCCATAGTGGAAGAAAATAGATGAAATGTTTCCTGAATTTGGCAGCAAGCCGGGAAACCTTCGGCTTGGGCTTTGTATAGATGGCATCAATCCGTATGAAACTCTTAATAGCACACACAGTGCGTGGCCAATACTCCTTGTAATATACAACTTACCTCCCTGGCTTTATATGAAACGCAAGTATGTGATGCTTTCTATGATGATTTCTGGACCAAAACAGCCAGGAAACGATATCGATGTCTACCTAGCGCCTTTGATTGAGGACTTGAAGAAGTTGTGGGAGGAAGGTGTAGATGTGTTTGATGCATATAAGAATGAGTCCTTCAAGCTACGTGCAATGATTTTCACCACGATAAATGACTTCCCTACGTACGGAAACCTCTCAGGAGTATACGTTTTTGTCTCCAGAGGACTGGAGGTTGTTTATGGCATCACGAGAAGATCCAAACTTTTTGGTAAGATTTCTATCATCATAGTGTTTTATTTGAATATAGTTGATATTATTGATTCAGTGTTCGTTATTTTCCTTTCACAGGCATTAAGTGCAGTAAATGCAGAGAGGCAAGCAGCTAATAACTATCAACATTGCATGTCTCGTGGTGGTTATTGGAAGCTTGAGCGAAAGATGATGGCAGAAGAATTGGAGAAATTGAAAGAAGTAGCCACATCAGATCCTACCGTTGTGGTCCAGCCCCCGCCACCTCCTCCACGTCACAAAAAATGGAAAGCAGGGAGGCTTAAGGGTAGGAAGTACGTAAATCCGACTATTGCTAAGGTTGCCGGAAGAATTGTAAGTAGTTAGAGGATAAGTACAAAGTTATTTTTTCATATTGGGAGTGCTTAATTTTCATTTACGATAACTTTTATGCTGCAGGATGAACTAGAAGATCATAGTAGCCAAGGTTCGTTCACTCCAAGTGGACGGATGGACATCTTGTCAACGGCAATTGCGAAGGCAGATCACCCTGGTCATGTTCGAGGGGAGGCAAGGGGAGTTTGTGTTGCAAAGTATTTTGGCCGAGCCTCACATCCTTATTCGTCACAAGCTGAACCCAATAGGGAGCTTATGGCCAAGATTCATCAAGAAGTCTCACAAGAGCTCGAGGCCAACCTTCACGACAAGCTCCGACAAAAGCTGTGGCCAGAGCTACGTCTTGAGCTGATGCCTGAGCTACAAGCTGAAATGATGAAGATGTTTGAATCGCAGATGGCAACTACCGAGCGTAGAACCCATTCATCCCCGGCCTTCCACAACACCAAAGGAAGTTACAACCCGGTGGAGGAACCACTTGGCGACCCTTCTCCCACTCCAGTGCAGGGAGAACCTGCCATCCTCTCTTTGGAACCCCCAGTGCTGCGTGTAGTTGCAGATGCTCTCGTTCACATAGAAGCTACTACCCACCATAATTAGTAAATTCCACAGCATTTGCGTAGGGTGACTGTGACGTATGTTCGAGAGGGGGAAGAAGGTACAGCCATCCTTATTCCTGATGACGAGGTTGCCACGATAGCTCAAGCGAGAGGATCTTTCATCCTTTGGCCTGTACATCTTATTGGCTTGTTACCACCAACACCTTCAATGGTACGGAACTACCTCACTTTTACTTGAAATGTGTTGACATCCTACTAACAATATATTTTTTTATGTTCTAAAAGAACGAGCAGGAAGCAGAAAAATGGTCCTTCTTAGCACGACTGCAGCATATCTATAAAGGCATTCGCCAAATTGATTTGCATATGCCTACAGGGATTGTGGGCCAGGAATTAGAGTATCACTTCACTATTGATAAACAAGATCTTAAATAGTTCATTAAGTTGGAGGAGCTAGATGTTGGATGGGGAAAATTTGCAATCCTGTAAGTTTTTTATTTCCCATTTTTTCCTTCATTTAGTTAAGTTGATTTTAACTAGCTAATACATTCATCATTTTAATTCTATTATAGCTCCTTCCGTCATATATGTATTGACTCTCAAAGAGTTGATTTATATAGATTATTGTCTCCTGCACATACGACAAGGATTAGGAGTACATTCAAAAGAAGGAAGAACTATGTGGGCTTCACAGTGGCAGAGAACGACTATCATTGTTATCTAGCACCGATTGTTCAAGGGTACGCATTTTAATTTTATGTATTTGAGATTTTTAATAAATAATTGCCTTGCCATCTAACTTCTTTTTAATCTGTATATGTTGTGATAGTTATCACTGGAGTTTGTGTGTTCTCTGTCCTCGGGCCCACCTTGTTTACTGGTTTGATTCCTTAAGTAGAAGACCAGACAAAGAAACTAAAAGCGTCTTCAACACGTAAGTTCTTTTTTTGTATTTCATTGCTTCTTGATTCTTGACATAAATGAATTATTCTAATTTATGTTGATTTTCATTTTAATGATAGGGCATGCATGACGTATCGAGCGCTTGGCGGGCCACGCGAACATAAAGGTGGCAAAGAATCGAGATGGTTGTTTCCAAAGGTACATAGTTTCAAATCAAGTTCTTTTGATTGACAGTTGTTTTAGATATGCCTTTATTGATTTTAACCATTTGCTTTTGATTTATAGTGCCCTCGACAACCTGGCGGCTGGGAATGTGGATACTATGTCTTACTTTATATGTTTAACATCATTCAGAGTGGCATTACGACAGATTTTGAACAGTAATCGCTTCTTCATTCTCAGAGGATAATATTCTTGGTGTTGTAATTCAATGGAAATTCATTCACTTAATTCATTATTTCATCTAAGCTTATTTTCTAATTTACAGATTTTTGACAATGAAGATGCATACTCATATGAAGACCTAAATATGATTAGAGACTTTTTGGCTGGACATCTTCTTCAACGTAGACCAGAGTAAAGTCTTTAGTAGTTTGTGTAGGACATACTTTTGTGGTAGTTCTATATATTGTACATATAATTAGCGTTATTGTTGTTGGATATAGATTGGATTTAGTCTTGGTTATTGTACAAACTGGGGACTTGGATATAGTCTTTTTAGTGCAATAACAGACTTGGATATAGATTGTTGTGTAGTTTGTGTGGTTTGTTAGTTAATTAGTTTGCTACTCCTTAAAATTATTGCATGTAGTAGAGCCTTGGGTTGATCACTGTGTTTCAAGTTGTTGTTTCCATTCTGCTGAACTGCTGTTGTTTTATTCTGTTGTTGGAATCCTATTTCTGCAGTTTACATTTTCCAGACAGTGCAATATATAAAAAGGCCATTTTAAAAAAAAACTTTCAACATCCTTAAATAAAAAGGGACGTGGTAGAGTAGGAGGCGACACTTTAGACGTCCCCAGATAAAACTGGGGACATCTAAAGGCCACCTTAGACGTCCCCAGTTCCAACTGGGGACGTCTAAAGTCTGCCTTTCACGTCCCCTATTTTACGGACGTTATTGACGTTTTTTTTCATGACCCTCAGATAGACGTCCCTCTGTTTTCAGACGTTAAAAGGCCAAAAAAAGGGACGTTAAAACCATTTTTTCTAGTAGTGATACATGGGGGACTTTTTGTAATTATTATTGGATATATATAATTGGGGCCACATACCAAATATATATAAATGCACAAACTAACAGCCTGCGGCTAGCTAACTGTCTTGCTAACAAGAATATCAAACTGCATAAAACTCTTCACTTACCAATGGGGGATTTAGTTTAGCGGAAGGAGCTAGTCCCTCACAACATAACAAACTAAAATTTGAATTCTCACTTGGAGAAGTGTCTACATTTAATGTCCAGCAGTACCTCGAATAGGATTATCTCTAATAGGAGGATACCTATGCTTAGCAAAGGGGAAAAAAAAGCTCTTCGCTTGTCGCCTCATGCATCAAAAGAATGTTTGGATGAGATTATTTTTAGGAAATAAGTCATTATTTCGTAAGTCGAGATAAAACTCCTCTCACATATTTACCTCTAATACCGTAAATCATAATTTATAAGTACTTATAAATAAAAAATAAGACATCTCAAACAAACACTTAGTTTATCCTATACACACATGTGAACACGTAGTGTACCTCATAAATGATGTTATTATTTGATGAATCTACAAAGTTACGAAGGTTGGGTTGGACTCGCCAACCGGTGGTCTGACTAGTCCGGTTTTATAGTTAATGCGGGTTCAACCGTTTTTTTCATGGTTTGATTGGTTTTTCTTAATATTTTATTTATAATTTCATATAAATAACTCTGAAATCTTTATTTTCTCACCAGTTTAACCCCAGTTTGACTCTGTTATGACCCATTGACCCTTGACCTAGTATTCCTGTAGATTCAATGACCAGTCCAAATTTCAGAACCTTGTGAATCTACGTGTACGTGAACATTTTGTCAACTCATAACTATTAATACGAGAAAGACATATATCAACCATTTGAAATATGAGAATTTCAAAAATATCCCTCCAAATGGCTTAATTTATATGTGAAATCCGTAAAAAATGTTTTGAAATTAAATTTTTGTGGAAGGAATTAATTTCTCCAAAAAGAAAATATTTGTCATTGTCTTATTTTTTATCATATTTATGATAAGTTAAAAATGTTATTTGTTATACTATTGCTATTATTAATACCCAGCAAGAAATTTTTGTGAAATTAATTGTCACTGGATTAGTTGTTCGCCAGTGTTATCATTTGATCATTACGAGTTAAAGATGTTGTTTGTTAAACTGTTTGTCATTCAATTTATGGGCATTTAGGTAGTTTTACTACAAAATTCAATATTTAATATCCATCCGTGTCTTTCTCCCAATATTAATTAATAACCTTTTCGACAATACCTTGGAACATCTATTAAAAAGATCAAATTAAAGAAAAAGGAACTCCAGAACGAAGACAAAAATCTTAAAGGCAATAATTTATTTATATGTTAAACTATATATACTTGTAGGACTACCGTTGTTCAAGATCTACGTACAGACACTAACGGGAAATTAAAGCATGTGAATAATTTTACGAAAGTACCCTCCATGCATATTCAATTTGCACTTGGTGGTCCATCTTGTTTGTGAGCCATCACACCCGTGTCCATCTCGTTATTATGATGACTAATATCTTCTTCCTTCTCTCTAAACTTCTTGTAAATATCACTTCTGTAAAAGCTTCTGGTCCTAGCCACCAAAATTAAGGACACAAGTGCCCCAAACAAGGTCACACCCGTAATAATAAAGAAGGCCAATCTATAACACTCATTCCCATTACAGTTCAATTCTTCTCCTTCCTTCCTCTTCAAACCCTTCTCAGCCAACTGCCTCATAGCCTCCTTATCATACAAATAACCAGCCACCCTCACACTCAACAAATACGACCCGATCGGGTTCGCGACCGAGCCGACATTATAAAGCGTCGAATAATATTTGAGCCCAAAAAGCTCTGAAATAATGGTGAAAAGTATCGGCCAGTTTGCTCCAAAGCAAAACCCTATAATTATTGATGCCACGTACAGTCCATTGGGGACGTTGAAGGCTACAAGAAGATGGCCCACACATGAAAGGACCAGAATTAAAGTTAGCATGAAGGGTCTAGGAAATTTTAGCTTTGTTACCATGAACTCTGATGCCACACCCTGAGATATCTTCCCCAGATAGATCCAGATCGCCATTAGTGACACGAAAGTTGTTATGCTATGTGGTGAGTAACCTAAAGCCGTACCCATTTGGCTCAGGTTGTTCACCACTGTTAATGTTCCTCCAAGACCACAAATTGTTGCAGACAACAAAATCGCCATGTCTAGACTTAGAATGGCTTGTAGAATCGTATAGTCGTCGCCTCTTTCTGGCTTTCTTAATATGTTCCTCCACCATGAACATGACCCAGAAGAAGAAGAAGAAGCTTCTTCGCTGTGTTTCGTCGTATTCTCGTACCCATCAAGCTTGGGTTTTTCTGTGGTTATGGTTACCACTACTTTCTGTGGTTCTTGTTGTTTCTTGGCTCTCCAAAGGTTAAGCTCCTCGGAGATTACGACGACGACGGGAAGGATTAGAAGGAGAAGCATGGAAGAAGAGGAGAGATAATACTCGTTCTGGTTGAATTTGAGACATTTTTCGAGGATAATGATGATAAGAAGAAAACCTGTGAGAAGAAGAGACAAATATACGAACTTGTAGAAGTTTTTGGTGTCGTTTGGTTGTTGAAGGCCCTTATGGTGTCTCATGACTGGAAGAAACAAAAAAGAAGTTGCTGTGGGAAGCCAAGCCATGAGCAAAAGAAGAGACTTTGAGTCGTTTCCATAAAAAGCATAATATAATTGAGTGATGATTGCGGCGCTGAGGCCGAGGTAGCCTTGGAGCATTCCGATTACGATGCCGCGGGAGCCGGGGAAGTTTTTGACGGAGGTGACGCCAACGCCGGTGTTGGTGGAGCAGTGGGAGTTGCCGGCAACGAAGACGTAGAAGGCCATGAGGTGGACAGAGGGAGGGTGGGGGAATTTGCGGTTGACGGCGAGCCAGACCATGAAGTAGCCGAAGAAGTTGAGGATGGCGCCAACGGAGACGACGACGAACGGCGGTGTGACCTTGTTGAGGAGGCCGGAGAGGATGCCGATGTTGGAGCCGAGGTCTTTGAAGAAGGAGAGGAGGTTGAGGGTGGATTGGTCGTAGCCGAGGACGGACTTGATGTCACGAGAGTAAAGAGCAAACATGTAGCTGGCGCCGGAGACCGACATGATGAGGAGGGAGGAGAATATCATGAACCACCGGCCGGTGATGAGCTGGACGGCGAAGGACCTTATCGATCGGAGGCATGTTGTGGTGGTGCTGGTGCTGGTACTGGTGAGTGGTTCTGAAGAGACCACCATGTTTGGGTCAGAGAATGAAGAGAAGTGAAAACACCAAAACGTGCGATTGGGTTTGGTTGGAGGAAGATCATGAGATGATAGTGTGTGACACGCGAAGCTTGCTTGGTAAAAGGTGAAAGAAATTTTTTGGGTGCAACTAGTGCACCAACTCATTTATGCAGGGACCGCTAAATCATGACACCTCATGTAATTTGTATCCTATGTGTCAGCCTACATGTCACCCCCTTCTTCTCTTTATTATTTTAATTATTTTTCAGGAAAACGTGCATCTTTATCCGGTCTGCAATTTTTTCCAGAAAACCTTTACTTTCTCTCTCCCCTTTACTGCTCGCCGCTCCTCTCACCTCTCTTCTCCCACCACGCCACTCTCTCCCTCAGCATCCCTTGGCAAAGTAGCTAGAGATGGTTGCTATGAGTTTCTGCAACCTAACATTGAGGTTGGCTTGCCGGGCCGGCGTTGCTTTGTGCAGTTAACAACTGCCACCCAAACTTTCACCGAGAACAAGTTGTCTATACTCCAACGATCATGACGGTTGACACCTTAACATCCCTGCCGCAAACCCAGCAACAGCCAGACTTTCCGGCGCTAGCCGGGCCCTTGCTTACTGGAGTAGCAACGGTGGGATCTGTGTTTATAAGCTCGGAATCGTCGTGGTGGCGGTTGTGCCGACGGTGGCGTGGGCCTTATCGACGGCCGTAAATGGGTTTGAGCACGGTGGGCAACTGGGTGGGTTATCCTCCGCTCCCCCTCATCTCTCTCTCTCATACACTCGTGGGTTTTCCTTAGTATAATTCATATCCTCCTTTTGATTCCAACGATTTAAGGAAGTGCTTTATTTAAAGGTCGAAGGAGTAAAAATGTCCATGATCATTTTCAAAAGGAGCAACTAGCACCATGAAAAATTTTTTGGTCCAAAATTACCTATGTATATTACAAAATGAAGCTTAAATGCCACCACTGTTAGAATCACCTGACGTCCATTAACTTGTGCGTCTGTAACCCTTATTTATTCATTAAAGTGTACAGTATTTGCTGAGTAAGAGGAGGACATGGTAACTAGTGTTGCTGAGGATATTTAGACCCGATGTACCTTTCTATTAGTTCTCTTGTTCCGTATTTTTTTCTTTCAGTCGAGGTTGTCGTCTTCGATTAAGCTTCTGATTCCTCCATTAAAAGCGGATTGAGGCTTCTCTTGTTCTATAAATATTCCGACTGGTTTTCTTCTTCCATTAAAGCTTTTCCTTCCTCTGAGGCAATTTATTGGTGACGAAAGCAGAGAATGGGCGATAGGAGAAAGGGGGTTAACTGGTTGGCAGAGACGGTTTCATCTTCTGGAAGAAATAGAAGGAGGGTGGTTTTAACGAGGAAACCCAGCCTTTCTAAGTAGAAACGTGTTGTGGGAACTGGATCATTTAGGATTTGATTTCTAGGTATTCTATTACTATAATTCATAGCAGTTACAATTTCCACTTACTTTGCCTCTTGCTAATATTTTTTCCCCGCAGGCAAAATGTTTAGAAACTAGCGGGGCAGTGGCCATTAAGAAGATTTTACAAGACAGAAGATACAAAAATCGTGAATTACAGTTAATGCAAGTGATGGAATTGAACATCCAAATGTGATCTCCTTGAAGCATTGTTTCTTTTCCACTACAAGTACAAATGAGCTATATATCTGAATTTGACGGTGGAATATGTTCCCCAAAGCTTGTATCAGGTCATAATGCCTTATAGCCATGTTAATAAGAGAATGCCACTTATTTATGTAAAACTTTGTATGTACCAAGTATGCTTCAAATCATCTGATGATTGGAAAACTTTTTTGATCTTTATATTCACTTCCTGATCAAAATCTGTTGTGGGTTGGCAGATTTTCAGGGGTTTGGCTTATATCCACACCGTTCCAGAAGTTTGCCCGTATGAGAATCTCTTTCGACAAGTTTGAAATTCCAGCCTAGTAATTGATTCTCTGGCTCCAACATTCACGATTTCCAGTTCCGTATCCCTAGAATCCCAAACTTGCGCCATGGTTCAGTTTCTATCTATCCATCCAGCTCGATATCTTCGACTTCACCTCTGCCCTTACTGCCTCTATCCATCCATCCTTTTATTATTGTTCGACTTCCTTTTTTTTCGCCAGAATTTTTTTCCACTTTTTATTTCAATATGTCGGTTGGCTCTTTTTTCCGGACAGATATGTTTTTCCATTTCCCCACAACTTCTGCTAGCTATCCACCTTAGCATTCAAGTGTATTGTTCAATTTTACCAACTCATACACCACATCATCTGATTGGGTCAATATTTCAAAAAATGAGGTCAACGTGTAGGATCCTAACGGTGGTGGCATTTAAGCTTCATTTTGTAATATACATAGGTATTTTTGGACAAAAAAATTTTTCATGGTGTTAGTTGCTTCTTTTAGAAATGATCATGGGTATTTTTACTCCTTCGCCCTTATTTAAATTAATAAAGCTAGACCCACAAAGGTGCAAGAGATTGAAGAAGCACCATTGGCATGAGAAGGTGGAGACTCACTAACTGGAGCCGGTGTTGGGGTTGTCCCGGTTGTGGTCGTTGGTGACGGAGCAGGAGGAGATGAAATTGCGGACAGCGGTGGAGACGGGGGAGAAGCTGCAGAAGGCGGTGGAGATGGAGCCAAGGATGAAGAAGAAGCCAAGGGAGAAGGAGCAGGTGAGGGGGAGCGGAGGAGTGAGAAAGTGGGCATGGTGGGTGAAGAGAGATGGGGGGTGAGAATGTGGCGGGAATTGAGAGAGGGGGAGTGGGTGAGAGTTTCGGGAAAAAATTGCAGAGAGGAGAGAGAAGCACATTATTTTAAAAAAAAAACATTAAAATAATGAGGGAAAAAGGAGTGACGGCTAGACTGACACATGTGAGAAAAATATTTGACTTGTCATGTTTTGAGTGGTCAGTGCATAAATTACATTGTGCATTGGGTGCACTCGAGAATTTCTCAAGGTGGAATTATGCAGTGAAATTTCAGGAAGTCGTAGTACAGTCACGTCACCCGTCCACTTCTCATATTATCACAAACGAAAATGGCTCATAGATTTTTTATTGCAAAACTCATTACCTAAAAATTATTTTAAGTTAAGGTATAAAAATAAATACATGAACTCGTATAGTATCAAATACTTTTCATAGATTAAAAACATCCAATAAACAATCTAAATTTGAGTAAAATTTAAAAAATGTTGAGACCGTTAAATATAATCTCACACAATAATTTTTTATTATAAGGCCCACACTATTTTTGTATATGTAAATGTAAGGTAAAGATATAAGATTATATTTAACGGTTCTGATATTTTTATCCTTGTCTTGAATGTTTTACAAGTATTTTTTCATATCCGAAAAGTATATGATATTAAACACACTTTAATAAAAGTTTATGTATATTTTTACACTTTAAATCTTTATAATGTATATTAAAAAAAATATGTAAAATAAAGACATTTGTCCATGCTTAAATATCAAGATCTTTTTTTTTATTTATGTGCATCATCCTTTTATAGAGGCCACGCTAATCTTTTTTATATGGTTCGAATTTTATCGAATGTGCCCGAAGGGACACTAGGATCTTTAGTACTTTCAGGTAATAAATTTAGGAATTGGCTGATTTTCATAAACTTTTTAGTATTACATTTGATTTTTTTTATAATAATAGACGTATGATTTAATCAGAATTCATAACTTAAATTCAACCATAGTGGAGTACGAGTAATTAACAAATGCCCTCATTCACACGCACTCTGGAAATCTTAAAGAGTTAAATTGAAATTTTTAATGGAAATGACGAGGTTAGGTCGGGGACGATGAGATATTTTCAGAGGTTTTTTGTTACTGCAACTATTTCACTCTTGAGTCTTTGGTCAACTCGACTGTTTCACTCTTTAGACTTTGGTCAGCGAGTGCAATAATTGTTTCCATAAAACCGCAAACCTTTTAGTTCTTATCATCATGCATATAACAAAGATCCCAAATTTAATCTGGTAAAAAAAAAAAAAAACAGGATTCCAAATTTAATCTCATCCCATATTTATCACCTTAGATCAAAAGTATTTTACTCTACAATATTGCCGCAATTAATTGGAATTATATTTTTTTTATATAATAACCCAACACTACTGCATCTACATCTGATTTGGGCATTGTACGAATCATATAAGGATAAGTGTTGTCCTCCTATTTTTTTTTTTAATATGTTTCCGGCACCTTAAAATAATTTTTTTAGGTGTGTAAATAGTTTTTCTGCTACACTATGCACTTTGAAGTGTCTTTTCATGTTTATCTAGAACCTTAAACCATTTTTTTGGTGCATCTAATGCTCTGAATAATTTTTTCAGATGTATCCAACACCCTAAATTATTTAAATTGTTAAATGAAAAATTGTGCAAAGAAAGTGCTTGAGGGGTGATGAACGTGCATAAAAAAGATATTTCAGAGTGTTGGATATATCATAAAATGCTTTAGGACATTTGATGCACCTAGAAAAATATTTTAAAATACTAAATATACTTTAACTTATTTTTTAAAAGTAATAGCGCTTATTTGAGATAATTTATTTTTAGACAATAAGTATTTATAAATCATAATTTAGGGTATACGAATTAAATATGTGAAAAAAATTTTATAGTACTTATTATTAAAAAATAAATTAATCCAAACATGTCAATTGTCTTCCCGTTAATGACCTTAATTTATAGGCTAATGATATAAAAACTCCTTGAAGTGGAAGTTCACGGTTGGATGTTATTTACCGTATTTCCTAAAGAGATTCAAATCCTGAGGGAGGATGATGTTTGAGTTCAGAGTCTTGATCTTAAGGTGTTCAATTCTTTTCTCTCTCTCTCCCCTCCGATGATGTGACATGTCCTATGACTTTTCTACATAAGAACAAGATGCCCCTATGTTCTCATGTACACGGTAAAAGAAGTTTTTTTTTTTTAAGTCATAAGTCACCTCATTAATTTTTACATAAATGTAATATTTTATTCTTTATTTTTTTTATTATGTTGACTTTATTTATAGGGAAAATTCCTATAAAATACCACCGAAATAGGAAAATTCCGTTTTAGTGCTGTAAATTCCAGAAACTCGATTCAGTCATGTGTCAATACGGATCAATAGTGCAAGGGGTGCCAAAAGATAATTTTACCCTTTAGCCCTTATTCTTGCCACTTTTTCAGAATAACAACACAAGCCTCTTAATTAATAACTCTAGATTCTTGATTAACGACTCTACTTTATTCTTTCACATATTCGAATCTCAAAAAATATAGTGTTATTAATGTAAAATACGGTGTTGTTAATAAAGAAAGGGGTGTTGTTATTGACCTTGAAACTTAAATTATAAAGTTGTGAAATAAGAAATGAGAGTTGTTAATGCAGAATATGATGTTGTTATTGTGAAAGTAAAATGATGAAACTGGAGTTGTTAATCAAGAATCCGAAGTTGTTAATTAAGAGACTCGTGTTGTTATTCTGAAAGTGGCGAGAATAAGGGCTGAAGGGCAAAATCGTCTTTTGGCACACCTACACTGTTCATCTTTACTGACACCTTACTAAATCGGGTTTTTGGAATTCGTAGCATTGAAACGAAATTTCTCTATTTCGGTGGTATTTTATAGGAATTTTTCCTTATCTATATGGGGTATTTTTATATATTAAATAAAAATAAAATTAAAAAAGTTATTAAATTTTAAGGTTAAGTTAATAAAAAAATTTTGTCCGTGTAAAACATACTAAAATCCTGAAAATGACTTATAAATGAGGTGGTTTGAATAATTAAGAAAGGAGCCCCTTTCTTGGCCTTGACAATGCAAGCAATAATAAAGTCCAAATAACAATTAATCAGGCAAAGTATGCTCCCTTGATTGGAGACCATGGTAGGACCACCTTTAAATGCCCCGTTTGAAATCTGAGCGTAGGTGAATTTTTTTTTTTTTTTTTGAACAGCCAGCATAGGTGAATTTGAAAACCTATATTTTGAAGAGAAGTAGTTCCTTTTTGAACAAAAATTATAAATTTAAATAACCATTACTTTTTTAGTTTTGATTTTGAAGTATTATAAATTGCATTATTTCTAAATTGACGAGGTTGGTTATGTTTGAGTTTTTGTTTTGGAGCCTCCAATACATATTTTTCCACATTTTTAATGTTTATCATTATAGGATTTATTAGTAATACCGATTGAAGTATTTAAAACCATATTTTCAATATTAATTCAAGTTAATTAAATATCCAATATATTAAAACAACTAAAATTATAATCAAAACTATAATTATAGAAAAAAAAAAGAGCAAAAAGCAGTCCCACGTGGCTCATCATGCATGCCAATATAGAAATATAAAGAGAGAATGATAACTAAAAACTAACAATATAGTAATTGTTAAGAAAATAAAAATAAATCTAGCATAAAAGAGCAAGAGATCAGAAAAGAGAAAATTTAAGTGAGAAAATGAAGAGCAATTCTCATTCACTTTCTTATATATGTTTAATGCTTGTGCAATGCTTCTATTTATAAGCACATTTGGAGAACTAATGAACTTGGAAAATAAGTAAATTTGGGGAACAAGTTTGTTGGCTTGGGGTGGAAGTAGAAGAAAATATTAAATACAGCCAAATAGATGTTGATTAGGATATAAGTCAATGGACATCCATATAATTTATATCCGTAACAATAATTATATATATGTAAACTTGTTACGTAAATTTATTTAAAAGTTTCGTTCTCTCCATAGGATGAATGTATAAATAAATAAAAATTATTGTTGTACTAGTATGGATGGCATATTTGGGAATGTATAGGACCAATGATAGTGTAACATCCGTAATTTTATTAGCACTTAGACATAATTATAGCTTAAATTTTATTTAGTCTAGGGAAAATCTTTTTTAAAGCCACTTGAAATACACAAATCCAAAACCATGTCTCTAAACTCAACAAATTCTTCATTAGGTCAAGCAACTCAATTTAGGATTTTATGATTGAGTAATTTTAACTCTCTTCCTCCTCTATCTTTCGTCTCATTCTTCCCAAAGCTGAGGTGAATGGCCATGTTGAAGAGCTCAGTAAGAATGTTGCTCAGTGGCTTTCCAGGATCTTAACGAACAATATATTAGTACTCCTTGAAATATTTATTGGAAGGAGTGAGATGGTCTCTTATTGATGCAATCTCATATGAGAAAAGAAAGTGAAGAGATTTCCTATTAGAAGTATGTCAACACTCGTTTTCCTTTTGATATACACAGAGTAATAGAGACCAAGTTCCACAGGCATACAGAAGAGTACATATATACCGATAAAATTATTTGTTTACAATCCAAAGTCAACTAATAGAATGCGACAATATGTACAACTATTACAAAATATCCAAAAGCATTTTAGACATAGACTATCTATAACCACGAACTTAGGCTTCATCTCAAGACACGTGCCTGTCAATTCCCTTTATCTACGTACTTGCCTTTTGATCAACTAGCACCCACTGAGATATTTTATTTAGAAAAGATGTGAAATTCCTAGAAATCTCTGTAGAAACATGTTATCATTCACCTAAAATGTGAAAAGTAAATATGATATGCGTCATGTATGCACCAATTAATGAACACTATAATACATCATCGTCATATATACATGAGTAGGGCCTAGTCCTACTAATCATACATCGGTCAGATTCTTACCCAACTCCTAGTGTAAGTGCACCGCTGGCACTAACTGCCTCTTATAGGCAAACCATGTTGATTAATATAGCACAAACAATGGAAAACACACAACCATATAAACATGGCATAATGTATAAAGGATAATGTTCCTATCTCAAGTCTCTTTCACCCTGTTCAGTGTCTCAAAAAGTGTGTCAACCTTTAGCTCCCAACTCGGTTCTAAAATATTAAATATACAAAAAATAGGCTATAACTTATTCATGTATCATTTTAGACACTTCCATAGTGTTTCTTATGGTTATATTAGCCTAAGGTGAAAATTTACCAAATTGCCCCCAGGACTCCAGCTCGACCCCACTATACCAACCCAGCTACACTTTTTCTTGAAATTTTAACTAGGGCTATTCTGATATATTTCCGCCTAAGGAATCCATTTCCAAACTCAAAATTACCAAATTCATTGTCAAATTACAACAATACCCTTGACAGCTTCGCTTTAAGAGTTTCAGGAGTGTTTTCGTAATTATGTTTTTTCGGGTTTTTCTGAAAAAATGACCAACTGTAAACCCACATAATTTTCCCTCTTGAACTCAATGGAACCATCAAATCATTGAAAATCGAACTCTAAGGCCCTCTAACATCCCTAGCCGAAATTATAGTATCCTCCGAAAAAAAATCGGGGTTTTGAGATTTCAGCTCCGTAAACGCGTTCCTTTCTACTTCTAACCACTTCATTGACTATTCCATTAAGTTACAACTACTATTTAGTATCAATTTGGATAGCATAACCCCTAAGGAAACCCATTTCCAAAAATTACAAATAAAGACAATCCGGCGAAATCTCATCGATTAAATTATCCACAACGGCCAAAATAGTCAATATATAAGAGTTTGAAAGTTACCTCAAGCTCCTACTAGATTTCCTCCTATATGGCAGAAACCCTAACCTTTTCAACAACCAATCTAAGCTTCACAAAGCTGATTTTACATAGAAGAAGAGTTTAGGAGAAGTATTACATCGGTTAGGAGCTAAATCATCAGAGGAATAGGTTTACCTTGTAATTTCTTGCTTCTTCTCTCTCTCTAAAATCTCTCAACACACTCTCTCTCTCTTTCAGCTACTGTTTCACGCTAGAAATGAGCTTGGGAGGAAGATGATGATGTTATATCTTATATTATATAATATTACTTTATTCATTTGTCAATCCACAAATCCAAGTTTATAACATAAATTCCCATATTCATATTCATGGAACCATATCATTATGTTCAACTAATATTTTCTTCTTCATGCTACATGTAGGAGACACCTAGGGGTCCCTCTCTATAGTCTCAATTGGCTTCACAACTTGTCCAAGTTACGTATACACGTAAAGTCTCAATTTTGGTCAAAATTGCACTTTTTGCTCAAATTTTATATAAATTCATATTTAATTGATCAAAAAATTCTAACCATATTTTTTACCTTTATTTTCCTTAATTAATTGAAATTAACTTTAATTAATCAAAAAATAATTAATTTTGTGCTATTTTGCCATTACCGTTTTATTCTAATTTCTTTTCTTATTTTTATTTAGCCAATTTTCACCCATTTTTGGACCAAATATTTTCTCTACTATTTATTTATTTTTGGACCTTAATATTGGGCTTTTTAAATTACCCAAATTAATTCCATAATTATTTTACCCATTTTCTCATGAATATGAACATTTCTAAAATTCATAAATTCCAAATTCATGAATATTCACTATTTTATTGAATTTCTCAAATGATTACAATATATTTGGTGAATATAAATTTTGCGGTGTTACAGAGTTAATGTTCCCGTTCATTTTTCTTTAATTCACCTTTTGTTGCTCTCTTTATTGGTGGTCTCCCACGTTATTTCATCGAGAAAATCGTTCTAATCGGATTGTATTTGCTGTTTGTTATTCTATGAGTATTTGTTTACTTCAAATCGATTTATTTCCCTTCAATTCTGGGTTTAAAGGGAACGGTTGTGGTTAATATATATTACAATGAAAAGGGAAAGGGAAAATCCTTGTTTGGCATACAGCCAGTATGAAGAAGGGCAAGTTTTGTTCGGTTTTATGCCAGTATGCCATTGCATTCTGTTACTATCAGAGAGCAGAGAGATCAGAGATTGAGGATATACAGATAAAATCACCCAATCTTGAAATCCTGAATTAGGTTGGTTGGCTTGACTTAGAATTTGTTACATTTAAAAACCTGACTTAATATTTAAGTATTTCAAAAGACCTTTATTGGGATTTTCCCTTTAATCTATATGATAAATTAATAATTTAAAAGAAGTATCAAGTCCTACAAACATATTATATAAAAAAATAAGTGCATTGAAATGCCTTCTTAAAATAATTGTTTTAAATATATGGCTCTTTGCGTGTGTGTATTATTGGAAAAGAAAACATTAAAAAATTGTATGAATATTGACACTACAATTATTTTATTATTAATTTTTAAATATTATTTTAATAGAATAATTCAAACCCTAACCTAGAGCCGGAAAATTGGGCCTACCCGTTTAGGCCCGAGCCCATCAAGGTTCGGGCTTATAATTTAGGGCAAAAAAAAGGAAGCGGGCCTAAAAGAGCCGACCCTTTTAGGCCTGTTTAACTTTTTTCCCCCCAATTGGGCACAGGGCAACAAGCAGTGGTTAGAGGGCAGAATTAACATAACCTAACCCTCTTATCAGAAACGCTCTCACATTTACTCATACATCATTTAAAGCTTCTCTTCTTTGATTTTCTTTTTTCTTTTTTTGTATGTGTATGCTAAAATCCAAATCAGGTGTTCTATTATTACTGACATTTGAAGTTTGTAGATTTGCTTAATTGTGGTTGTGGACTTGTTTGATTAGTTTTGGACATTAATTATGGTTTGGACTTAAGTCTTAGTATTTGTATTTTATTAAACTTGGATAATATTTATGTTTTAATTTTAAATTAGTTTTGATGATATTTATATTTTAAATTAGGTATTTTAGTTTTTAGCAGAATAAGGGAAAAACAAAGTCATAGCAAAAGAAAAGGAAAAAAGTTAAACGGGCCTAAAACCCGTGGGCTTTGCATAAACGGATTGGCCAATAAATTTTATGTGCTTTTTTGGATTCGGGCTAAAACGGGCCAGCTCATTTAAGACTGGACGGGTTGACCCATTTTTCCAATCCTACCCTAACCCTATATCTATAAAATCCCCTCCTCCTCCCACCGAAAGCACCTCTAGGTGCCTCGCATAGAAACTGTGACAAGTGCTCCTTTAGTCCTTCATCTCTCATTCATTTTTCTTATTCATCTGTCTTTGCTTTTTATCAGTGTTATTGTCTTGTCAAATCTTATTTTTCTTACCCTTCTTCCACTTTCGATTGTATTGTCATGTCATTTCACACCTCCTCTTTTTAATGCCTGTGTATTGTAGTTCTTAAAAAAAAGAAAGAAAGAAAATCATTATTCATGCCTTGTCGCTGTTTTCTTCATTTCTGATGGGTGATGGGATGTATAGACATTCATTTTTTTCTTTGTAGCCCCATCTCCCTCCTTCAGTATGACTGTGCGTAGGTGTTATATATATATATATATATATTATATGTTTCAAGATCCTACATCATTTTTCGTCCTTACTAGGTGTGTGACTATATATTTGAGTTCTTAATAGATTTATTGTTAGCACTCAAGATTGCAATGAAAATGAAACTCCTAACACTATCCTATTTTATCTTCATTATAGGTATTTGAGAAAATATATATATACATGTTCTGTAATGTAAAACCATTTTCTATACTTTTCCAAAAAAAATAATATAAAGAGACATATTATTTTGCCTCATTATATCTTAGCCTCCCATTATTCTTTAATTTTCTACATTCAATATAATCTTTTATGGGTACTGTAATTTTTTATACTTAATTTCTTTATCTTCTTTAAATCAAGTATTTATTTTTTGTGGTCCTTTTTTTTCTCCTTCAATTCACTCTACGTGTGTCAACCTTTTATTTTTGACTTCGAATTTCAATTCAATCAAACATTTTATCCCTCATTTCTATTATACATCATATTTTTTATGCCTTCTCACTACTACAAAACATAGATTCTGCTACCCCAAAGGACGTCCCTTTTTAAAATAGGAATGTCTAAAACATAGGCGATGGCATTTTTGTAATTCTGTGTGTGAACTATATAACTTTAGACATCCCAAATTGAATTTGAGATGTCTAAAGTAAAAAAAAAAAGGTACATTTTTTTTATACTTTAGACGTCCCCAATTCCAAACGTCTAAAGTGGGAATTTAGACCTCCCAAATTCAATTTGGACGTCTAAATTTTTTTTTACTTTAGACTTCCCAAATTGAATTTGGGACGTCTAAAGTCCCACTTTAGATCTCCCTCCCAAATTCAATTTAGGACGTCTAAAGTAATTTAAAAATTTCTTTATGAATTGTATTGAATATAAGGGACGCTCGTCCCTTATATTAAATAAAGGGATGCTTTCCTTCCCCCTGCTCTCTCTCTCTCTCTCTCTCTCACTCCCACAACATTTTTCAATTTCTCTGAGGGGAGTTGCAGAGAGAGACCCACATTCTATAGATTCAAATGGCTTTTCCCTTCGGTGTTCTCGCCATCCTCCCCCCTCTCATCATGCCCTTCGGTGCCCCTATTTGCGACGGTAACTCTTTCTTTATCACTTCTCAAATCTGACATGCTTGTCTGTTTATTATTATTATTATTATTATATAAGTTCCCCTCTTTTTTCACAATTAGATCTAGTACAGTGCATCTGGGTAAAAAATGGATTTTTGAAAGTTTGACTAAAAGAAGTTTGAACAAAGCTAGCAAAGTAGTGGAAGTGTGGTGATGCCAAAAAAGGAAATTCCGGAGCCAAAAAGAGAATGGAGAATGCTAGCATTTGTATTCAACAAAACTATTGCAGAGGATTCTCGTCTGGAACTTGTGTTTGCTTCTGTAATTGATGACCTCAGTATCTACAGGAAATTTGAAATTCAAATGATTTTAGACGTCCCTATTTCAAAATTGGGACGTCTAAAGTCCTACTTTAGACCTCCCTTTTTTTAGGGATGTCTAAAGTCTCACTTTACTACGCCCCCTATTTTTGGACGTTAAAAGTGCCAAAATAGGGACGTTAAAACCCCTGTTTGTAGTAGTGTCTTCACTTGTAGCCATATACATCACTCGAGTGTCTTTATATACGAAGAGATTAGATGGTTCTTCTTTAGGGTAGCTTTCATGTCCAGAATAGTCTATAGTGATTGTAGAATAGTAACGCGTTATATATTAATAGATATATATGTTTGTGAATTTGTAGACTCTCATTGAGAGCTTTGGAGTAATTCTTTGATAGCTATTTGTAAGTTGAGGAGTAACAGGTAACTCTGAATATTCTTTCATATATTTGTGAATCGTGTATGATTGTGAATGACTAACTTTTATAAAATAAAATAGACTGAATTATATATATATGTATATAAATTTATATATATATATATATATATGTATTGTAAATTTTCAAGTCAATAATGATACAAGTAAATTTCTTTATAATTTACTTTATTCACAATGGTAATAATTTAATTATAATTAATGTATTGTTGGATTATTGTTTTTTTTAAACATGCTTGAATATGTGATGATATTTGATATAAATGAAAGTATTATTTATTGTACCTTACCTTTTAATGATATTATATTTATTGATGATTGAATATAACTGTCATGGTGGTTACATTTATGATAGGTTGGAGTAAGAAAGAATTTGTATGTTAAAATCTTTTACCACTTGGTATGTCATCACCCGATGCATAGTGGATGACACTTGTCAGGGCCCCTTCTTCCATGTTTTTCTTTGGCTGGGATTACATTGGAGCTGTGGGACATGGGGCATCTATTTAGTTATGTTATTTTAAGGAGGGGAGCCATAATCTAGACTTAATGTAACATCCCGAATTTCGGTCACTAAAATTCCTTATATTTATGGAAATAAAATGATGAATATTTATGAATTTGGTATTTATGAATTTTGTAAATTTTCATTTTCAAGAGAATTGGGCTAGAATAATTATGGAATTAATTTGGGTAATTTAAAAAGTCCAATATTAAGGCCCAAAATTGAAGAAATAATAGCGGATAATATTTGGTCCAATAATAAATGGAAATTGACCAAATAAAAAGGAGAAAAGAAATTAAATTGAAAAGGTAATGGCAAAATCATAATTTTTCCAATTTAGCATAAAATAAATTATTTTCCAATTAATCGAAGTTAAATTCAATCAATTATGGAAAATAAAGGGGAAATATATATTTGGAGTATTTTGATCAAGTAAATATTGAAAATATAAAGGTGAATAATGCTTCTAGTGAAATCACTGGCGAGACAGTGAGTTTGTCATATGATTTTGGATGACCAAATAATGACAAATATTTATGAACTTTTCTAGAATGAAAGTAGACATCCTAAGCTTTAATTTAATAGGTCAAATGAATCATTTAAAGTTTTATACAAAAATTTATGTATTTTTGAAGATTGCTTAGAAAAATTGTTGATTTTTTGGAACATCATTCAAAGAAATTAATTCTGGGAATTTTATGCTTTCAATTGGTAAAGGGCTATATTTTGTTTGAAACTAGACTCAATAAGGGTTCTATAGCCTTTAGAATCACTCTGACACGATGTATACAAATTTAGTTATGATATTTTAAAGTTTGAGCAGAAAATCTGCTAGAATTTGCTTAAATCCAAAATTTGGAAATTAATTAAAGGAAAATAGGATAATATTATAAACCATTTCCGTCTTCCTCATTCAACCAAAACTGACGCATAACAGGCCCAAGAAGAGTGAGAGAGAGGGTTCAGCAATTTTAGAGAGAGAAGGAGAAGAAATCTCATGAGGTAGGTCAATTTCTTCGGTAAATTAGTTCCTAACGTGTATAATCTTTCTCCTAAGCTTCTCTTCTATGTTATTCGGGGTTGTTTGAAGTAAAATCTCATTGTTAAAGGGAGTTAGGGTCAGCCACAAGAGGAAAAGCTAGAAGGAAGAAGACGTAACTTCCTAGACTTCAAATACTGGTTGTTCTGGCTATTGTGAATAATTTAATCGGTGGATTTTTGTTGTATTTGCTCCGATTGCAGACTTTGGAAATTGGTGTGTCCTAAATGTTATGTTGCACAAATTGAGCCTAAATGGTTTTTTTAATATAATCAAATAGTTAATAAAGTGATTAGAAGTAGAAAGGAGCAAGTCTGCGGAGTTAGAAGTGTCACACCCTTATCTTTATTTCACATTTACCAGAGTATTAGCGAAAAACGACATGCGGTTCGGTAGGCAACACAGGAATAGCATAACTATATTGATAATATGTGCATGATTACATAAATTCCACATAGGGGTTTGTACATGATACTTACCATCAATGTAGCCACACAGGGCTACTGGGGTATCTAAACCCGTCCCAGTGAAACGGAGACATCTTCTCATTTTCGTTCTACCATTGCAATCCTCTCATATGGTTCTCTGCATTGTTCTCAGCATATCTTCTGTCGTCTCCTGTCTAAATTGTTGGTAGGGGAGGGTGAGATTCGAGAGAATCTCAGTAGGAAACAAATACCATAATGTATGCATGATTGATGCTATGTGTATGACATGTTAGCTTTATCTAGATGTATGCCCCATAATGACATTTCTGCATGCTCAATGTTTCATACAACAAGACTATGGCCACAGCGAAAACAGAAACAGAGCTTCATTTATTCAAATATGCTCTACATAATCAAGTAAAGCAATCACATACATCATTACACAAGCAAAGATATCAAATACATGCAAGTAAGGTAAGTCCCCTACCTTAACCCCTTTCCGCCTCGAAACGCGTGCCTCGTAAAGCGTGCCAACAGCTCAACCTCCATATTCCATCCTACAATGTCAAATGTACCATTCAGAAACTTCCATAGTGTTTTTGGGGGTTATATGAGTCTATCTTGAAAAATTACTAAAATACCCCTGGGGACCCGGCCCCATCATACCCGGTCCGGCTGTACTTTTCCCGAAATTTTGATATGGGCTATTCTTACATATTTTCACCCAAGGAATCCATTTCCAGAATCAAAATTACCAAATTCATTGTCAAATTACGAAAATGCCCTTGGCAGCCCTACTTTTAGGGTTTTAGGGGCGTTTCCGTAATTATGCTTTCTCGGCCTTTTCCGAAAAAGTGCCCAACTGTAACCCCACCTAATTTTCCCTCCTGAACTCAATGGAATCATCAAATCATTGAAAATCCAACTCTAAGACCCATTTATAGCCCTGACCGAAATATATGAGTTTTCCAGGGAAAATCGGGGTTTTTCGGTTTCGGCTCCGTAAACACGTTCCTTTCTACTTCTAACAACTTTATTGACTATTCCATTAGGTTAAAACTACCATTTAGTATCAATTTGGGCAGCATAACAGCCCCACATACCCATTTCCAAAAATTAAAACCAATGGCAATCCGGCGAAATTTCACCGATTAAATTGCCCACAGCAGCTAGAATAGTCAATATACGAAGGTTTGGAAGTTACCTCAAGCTCCCACTAGCTTTTTCTCTTCTTGGCTGAAACCCTAACCTTTGAAATACCAAAAGATGAGCTTCCAAACCTTGAATCACATAGAAGAATAGCTTAGGAACGGAGTTATACGCATTAGGAACCGATTTACCGAAGAAATCACTTACCTTTGTAAGTTTTTCCTCCTCCTTTTCTCTCTCTACAATTTTTCTCTTCCTCTCTCTAAAACTGAAAATGGCGTCAGTTTCATCTGAATAAAGGAGGAAGATGGTGTTTTATTTTAATATCTTATATCATATTTCATTTATTTGATAATTTCCAAATTTTCGGATTTTACAAAATTCTGGCAGATTTCTGCCCAAACTTTGAAAAATCATAACTAATTCTAAACAAATCGAAATGAGGTGATTCCAAAGCCTATAGAACTCTTATTGAGTCTATTTTCAAGGAAAAATATAGACTTTTACTTTATGGAATCACAAAATTCCCAGAATTTCATTCTTTGCATGTTGTTTCAGAAACTTTCCAGTTTTTCTGGGCTAACTTTAAAAATTCATATCTTTTTGTGTATAGCTCTTATTGAGTCATATGACCTATAAAATTAAAGCTTAGGATGTCTACTTCCATCCTGTAAAATTTCATAATTTTTACTTATCATTTAGTCTTCTAAAACCTTATGATAAGCTCACTGCCTCATAGGCGATTTTATCGAAAACATAATTATATTCTCCAAAATTCACCATTTTACTTTCTTAATACCCCAAAGATATTAGAATTATTAGGGGATAAATTTGGGCTCCTGCTAAATTGGGGCTTAGCAGTCCACTTAATTTAGGCTTATTCCCAAGCCTCCAATCCCAAATTTCGGGGTATTACAAGAAGCAAAAAACTCTAATTTTTCCTGGAGTTTCTCAGATTTTGGCCAATGTTAGAAATGGGCTTATAGTTGGATTTTTGATAATATGATGATTCCATTGAGTTCAAGAGTGAAAATTAGGTGGGGTTACAGTTGATCACTTTTTCAGAAAAGCTTGAAACATAATTACGAAAACACCCCTGAAACCCTAAAATAGGGGCTGCAAAGGGCATTCTGGTTTTTTGGCAGTGAATTTGATGATTATGAGGCCTGAAATGGATTCTTTAGGCAAAAATATATCAGAATAGCTCAGGTCAAAATTTCAGGAAAAGTACTGTCAAACAAGGTACGGCGAGGCCGGGCCGAGTCATTGTGGGTATTTTAGTAATTTTTCAATATAGACTCATATAACCACCAAAACCACTATGGAAGTGTCTAAATTGTACATTTGACATTTTATGACCTAATTGAGAGCCTCAAGAGTTGGCATGCATTACGAGGCATGTAAATCAAGGAGAAAAGACTTGAGGTATGGGACTTACCTTACTTGCATGTATTTGATATCTTTCATTGTATAATGTTGTATGTGATTGCTTTACTTGACTATGTAGAGCATATTTGAATAAATAAAGGTCTGTTTCTGTTTGTACTATAGCCATAGTTTGTTACATGAAACATTGAGCATGCAGAAAGTTCATTATGGGGCATGTATCTAGTTAAAACTAATATGTTATGCACATAATATATATCTTGCATGCATTAAGGTAATTGTTTTCCTACTAAGATGCTCTCGAATCTCACCTTCCCTTACCAACAATTTAGACAGGTGAATACGGAAGGTATGCAAAGATTAGAGAAGGGAACTATACGAGAGGATTGTAGTGGTGGAACCAAGACGAGAAGATGTCTCCATTTCACTGGGACGAGTTTAGACACCCTAGTAGCCCTGTGCAGCTACATTATTTGAAATTATTATGTACGAACCCCTATAGGGAATGTTTGTAATCATGCACATATTATTAGTATATTTATGTTATTCCTTTGTTGCCCACCGAACTACGTATCATTTTCCGCGAAGACTCTGAGAAAGGTGAAAATAAGATAAGGGTCTGACACTTAAGCTTTACACCTTTGACCGAGTATATCTTAAGAACTAGTGAGCTTGAAACAATCCAGTCAAATGGATAGGTTTTTGTTTGACTGTGTTAGTCTATGGCTCTAGTCAGCGGTATAAGGATGGACGGTGATATAAGGGAGGTTGCATATTACATATTGCATATTGCATAATTGTATATTACATGTTGTGATGAAAATACAGATTGACAAAATGATGATTAAACTTGTTATTGTCTTGTATGAGGATTATGATTTATACAAATATATATGTAATTAGTTCCTTCTTTTTATCACATGTGATTTGTTTGTGTACGGTAGAAACTTTCAGTAGTTACTGAAATGTGAAATCTCATCCCTATATATTAACAACTTTCGGTGATTGTCCTAGTAGGGGATTAAGGGAAGGCACCTATAGAGTGAGCCTTGAAGGCTCTTTTGTACTGTTAGAGCTCATGTTATGTCATTTTTATTTGCCATAACCTTAAAACTTCTGCATTTTATTTTGTTTTGTTGAAATATTTTGAGGATTTGATTTAACACTGTAATGTGGGCTTTATTTAAACTAATTTTGCGTTTTAATAATTTGGATGTTGAACATCCTTATTGGCAATATTTCAAATACCTTGGTTAAGTATTTGTTTATTTGGTTTGAGGTGTTACAAATAGTATAGGCTTTGATAATAATGACATCAATTTTCGATTCTCATAGATGATTCATTTTTCTTATATGAAATATTGAGTACAAATAAATACGAGATTCAGTTTGATATTTCACATGTGTGACAGCAAAAGAAAAATAGAGATTAAATCAATAACATAATTGAAAAAAGTAAAAATCACTATGAGATCCTAGTTAAATGAAAGCAATCACAAAAAAATGACAAAAGTAAAAATTAATTGTTAAGTATAGGGATCAAATCAAAGCTTATCAAAATAAAATTAGAAGTTCAGTTCCAAACCTAGTTTCTTGCTTAGCAAAGTGCTTAGGAGGGAGTACTAAGCCAATCCGGACCGTCCAAATCTGATATAGACGATACAAATCTGAGTTTTTCAAAAATAATGATTTTTTAAATTAAAAAACATTTTTTGAACATATAATAGTTAAGGGATTATATTTATTTTATACTCTATACTAATTAAAATAATTTTTAAAAGGTATTGATTTAAAAAAACAGATATGAACTATCCATATCAAATCTAACGGTCTAGATCTGCCTAATTCTCTCTACTAAGCAAATTTGTTTAGCAGGTAAATCAATTCCGTTTTGGGTTTTTATTTTAGTCCATATACTTTTAATGAACTTTAGTTTTAATCCATATACTTAATGGTATTAAATTCAAATTAAGTCTTTACGAAATTATATAGATACTAAAAAACCTACTATTTGAATTTATAAGAACGAGCAATCATATTAAGTTTTATTTACTCTGTAAGTTACTCCCTTCGGTCTTTAATAAAAGACGTATTTGGAGAGTTGATCTTAGTCATAAATATAAGACATAATTTTTATATTTGTCAATCTTTTCTTAATTTACCCATATTGATGTTTCGTCGATAATAATTAAGGAGGAGAGTGAATGGGGGAATTAAAGAAGATGACTATGGTGTTTTAAAAAATACAGGTCATATTAATTAACTTAACTAACTTTCTTAATTTAATTAAATTAGATAAATATGTCTTATAATAAGGACATAATAAGTAGGAAAAAGGAGACAAGGAAGAAGCACCAAACTAGTGCTCCTCAACTTGCACTACCACAGTACCACTGTACTCCTTATTTTTTAATCCATTTACCCCACTAGGCCTAAGAGTAAATGATGGTTAGGGATTTTTCAGCCGTATATTTGAAGAGATTTAGGTATACATATAAGTTTAGTTTGTCTTAGTGAGTGTTTGGGAAAGATGAAAATCTTGGTTTCAAAAGTCTTTTTTCATAAGTTGAGATAAAACTCCTTTCACATACTTGCCTCATAAATCATAAAAGCTAATCTGAACGCACATTTACTCAAAGGGAGAGGATAAGAGATTTAGAGCTTGTTTGATTTTATTCTTAAAAACAATTTTTATTTTTAAAAATAAAAAAAAAACTTGTTTGAAAAACTGCTTTCAGAAATTGTTTTTAAAAACAAAAAGTTGTTTTTAAAGACTAAAAAACAAAAACAATTTTTATGTGTTTTTCTTGTTTTTGTTTTTTATAATTTTTTATTTTTTTGAAGCCGTCATCTATCCACTATGATACCACATTATCAATGACGACCATTGCTGGTAACAGCCGCCACCACGGCTCTTCTTCAAAAACAGATTGTTAAAATAAATATCCAACTTGATTTTTTTATGGTTTTTTCTCTAAACTTGTTTCTAAAACAATTTTAAAAAATTGTTTTGAAAAAACAAAAGAAAACAGAAACAAACAAGCCCATTTCCAATGGAGGCATGCGGAATTAAAGTTACATGGTTTCTAGTGTATGTCCAAAGATCTTTATTACTCACTCACGTCTTCGTACCATATAACACAATATGTTTATGGTTATTTAGCTCTCTTTCTATATAAAGGGACATATTTCACATGCTTGTCTTGTAATATGCTTTATTTTCATTTGTGCCTCACCTATAAATGGGTTTGAGACTTAATTCATTAAGCGTGGACTATAAATAATTCAACAATATTAACAATTAAGGCTTCCATGATTTTAAAAAAATAGGGTAATTAATGGCTAAATCTTGTTTTTATCTTTATAAAGAGAGATTATGAACCAAATGCACCACCTAGCTAGCTTGTAGAAAAATCTGATTTGAAATATGGTCCAACAGGGTTTCGACATGTGTGCAAATATTTTTTTTGAAATTATAAACTTCTTCGATTTCTAACATGTTATAGGGTTTGTAAGTGTGTGTTTGGATACTTTAAAAAAAAAAGTAATTTTGAGGACAAACCATGGTTTTGTAAAAAACAACCCAAACACTATTGTGAAAACACACACAGACACACAACTTCTATTTATATAGTTTATTTCAAAATTTTATTAAGCCTATTTCACAATTATTTTTCTCTCTTTGATTCAGTTGTTTTTTCTTCCTTTCTTCCTCCAACAAGTTTTGTAATATTACCGTACAAACAGTGCAATTCCTCGTCTATCATTGCGCCATAGTGGGATTGAATTTTTGCTCTTTTGTACTGATATATATTGAATAGCTTGTATCCTCCCTGTCTGGTTAGTAATTCATTTGGAATTGATCTCTCCTTTTTAAAACACACACATGTGCAGGGCTTCATTTATGCCTTCTCATAAATTTGTAACCATATATTTAAAACACGCGCGCGCGCACACTCGTGCCTACATATATGTATAATAAATCATAAATTTAGATTTTGTTAGGAATTGAATGAAAAGGGTAGCTTTAAGGCTATAGATTAGTCTTTGAGTAGGCTTATTATATCCTTAAAGTAACTCTAAAATAGTTTTGAGTCATATATTGATAGATATTTGTATTGGTGATTTTGTAGACTCTCATTAAGAACTTCAGAGTAATTTTATATGATTACATGTGAGTTAAGGAGTATAAGCTAACTCTTAGTATTCTTCCATATGTAAACCCTCAATTTTATAGATAATAACTTAATATCATTATTGCTCCTGCAATAAATTTAAAGATATATTTAGTTTCTAATTCAAAATAAAATAAAGATGCTGGCACAAAACATGCTGTAAAAAAAATTATTAATACCTATCTTCATAATTTATTACAATGGAATAATTACTTTACAGTATAAAGTTCTCAAATACATTATTATGTCCTATAAGAAGTCTTAAAAAAAATATGTCTAAAGGAAACTAGGGAGGCTTCTTGTCTGCTACTTTGGTTCACCTTCATATAGGCTTGATTTCCAATTTTTGGGACATTATTGCAAAATATGAGTGATGCTAAATAAATATATTTTAACTAATAATGCCTAGCTGCTAATTTAGTAGAAAACATTTTAAATCCCTGCAATATAATGATATGTGAATATGCATAGAAATATATTCATAAACATCCACAATACCATAATTTCATCACTTAGATATATTAGGGCGTCCCCTAGGTGGATCCACAATAATTCACATAGAAAATCTTACCCCATAGGATAGTTCACATAACAATTCTTCTTGGGAGATCATAATATTTATGGACACAACATAGTCTTCCTTGCATATTTCCATACAATTCCAAATAACTTTCAAATATAAAAACTATTTAGATCAATCAAATAAATCACATAGAGAATATTAGGTTGTAAAACATTTGAAATAATTTTGAGAAGTATAAATAAGAGCAAGGTGTATCACTCAATACGAAAACTCTTACACTTTTGCAGCAGCACATCTTCTCTTGTTTTGTTTTCTCTCTCTTCTTATTTTTCTCCCTTACTCTACTTATTTGTGGCTTTTAGGTTTGGAGATTAGAACTTGTGTCTACATCATAATATGTAAAATCGGATCGAACCGGCAAGTTCAGATCGGAAACTGGTGAACCGGTTGTTGGACCAGTCCGGTTGGAGGTCAGTGAACTGCACTATAGCAAACTGGTATGACCCGGTCAACCCGGGGTGAACAGGGCGTAAACCGTGGTGAACCGGTTGGTCATGGTTTGCCTCTTTGTTTTTTTTAAGAAAAAATTTTTTTATACTCCAAAAGACGACATTTTGGCTTTTTTAAAAATTATTTCTTTAAAATTTTTTGATTTGCAAGAAGTTTTAAAAGAATTGTAGAATACTTTTATTGTTTTGCATTGATTAGAGAAAAATCCTTATGTACTTAATGATACTTTTGTGAATATTAGGTTCAGGAGGCTATATTGGATTACTGGTTGGAAAAAAAACTCCTATGTAGTTTTGTGAATGGTATGCATGAACATTTAAATTATATATATATATATATATATATTTAATTGACTCCGGTCTAATCCCCGGGTTAACTCTGATCTGAACCACTGACTCTTGACTCACTGTCTTAACTGGTTCAATGTCCGATCCGGTTTTCAGTGCTTTGGTCTACATATAATAGTTTTGCCGCTCATCTGTTTCCTTCATTTGTTTTTAACTTTTTTCCCAAGCAAGGCTATGCCTATCCTTACTAACGCACATCCTACTTATCAAGTTTATTCACATCTCATTCATTATCCTTTGTTTAACTTCCCTCCCAAGTCTTCTAAAAGGTCTTCTAATAATAAGAATGCTAATAATTGTTTGTGTGTGTGTGTATATATATATATTATATTTGTACTGATGCTATTTTACTATTTTGTTCCTATTAATAAAGTGTGTGTATAACAATTCGTTTATAATATATATATATATATATATATATATATTAAATGCTCATAATTTTATATTTATTTATTTTTTTAGGATGTTACACTATATACTTGTGAATTATGTATGATTGTGAATGACTATCTTTTGTATAAAAAAATGGATTGAATTATATGTATATGTAAATGTATTGTAAATTCTCAAGTAAGTAGTGTTACAAGTAAATTTCTTTATGACTCACTTTATTCACATATGTAATAATTTAATTATAATTAATATACTGTTGGATTATTGTTTCCTTTTAGGCATGTTTGAATATATGATGATGTTTGGATATACTGTCATTTACTCATTTCTTCCTTCTGCCACTAGATTTTTTGTTTTAGTGTTTGCCTCCCTCTAAAGCCTAGAAAAAGAATGAAAATGATGATATAGATATGAATCTATTTGTTATAATCTATTTGTTAGTTTCTCTCAAAATTTGTGTTTATTTGTTATCTATTTGTTTTTTATCACATCACTAATTTCATGATCCTCTGTATCTTTACGCTCTGCATGTGATTGTTGTGATTGGCTTTGGGCATGGAAGCTCAGCTGAGTAGTTTATTGAGATTATACCATCCCTCAATTTCTTTTGTTTATGTCATGATTGGCTTTGGGCACTAATTTCTTTTGGTGCCGTTTGAACCTCGAACCTTGTTTATTTTTTTTATGAGTTACATTACATCATTTGAAGTTCTAGTTGCAGAAGTGTTAAAGTAGTAAACTTTGCTTTCTATAATTAGTGATAGCTAGATTGTAATTGATATTGGAAAGTATTGGCCTAGCTATATTGTGCTCTTCATAAAGTTACTTCTAAAATTCTTTTTTTGGATGTTACTGTTTTGTTCTTCATTATATCTTTGACTAATCATACTGGTGCTTTTGGCTTGCTATGTATCATGGTGCTTTTGGCTTGTTGTCTATTGTTGAAAAGTAGTTTTTGGCTTTCTTTGTGGTTTGTTAATGAGGCTAGAAATGAAGAAACTGATAATACTTCCACCCCTAATCCTGAGTCTAGTAATCCCCTTAACAATAGTGAACCCCAACCACAGGCATCATGCAGTGTAAAAAAAGTGGATCTTGCTTGGGAATATGTTTCTGTAAAGAAAAAGGGGAAAGTAAATGTATTTACATGCGTTTTATGTGCATCAAGTTATAAGGGAGGTGGGATAAATAGGTTGAAGCAGCATTTGACTGGTGTGAGTAGTCAAGTAAGTTCTTGTAAAAAAGTGTCACATGATATACAATCTAGAATGAAAGAATATTTGATATAAGGTTTAAAGAAAAAAACTGTTGGTAATGATAAGGTAAATCAAGCTAGATAAGTTAAAGTTAGAGAAATTGAGGAATCAATTGCTTCAAAGAGGAAAGCTTCTGATGCTGGGAAGGTTAACGGTTATTTTGCACCTAGGATAAGTCCTGGTGCGCAACTAAGCATCAAGAGTGCATGGGCAAGTCAAGAAGCATAGTATAATGCAAAAATAGCTTTTGCTTATTGGGCTTATGTGAATTATATTCCATTTAATGCACTTACTTGTCCCTTATTTCAAAAAGCTATTGATAGTGCTATTACAATTGGTCCTGGGTTTAAGGTCCTTAGTTTTCATGACTATAGAGTGAGTTTGTTAGGAGATTGTAAAAAAGAATGTCAACTATTGATTGATAGCCATCGAGCTAAATGGAAAGAAAATCATTGCACACTAATGGCTGATGGTTGGATTGACGTCAGACAATGAACTCTAATTAAATTTTTAGTCTTTTCAGTATGTGGCATGGTGTTTGTAAAATCAGTTGATGCTTCGGATTTAGTTAAAGATGCCAACACTTTATTCTCACTGTTTAGAGAAGTTATTGAGTGGATAGGTCTTACGAAATAGTCCATGTGGTGTATGACAATGCTGCTAACTATGTGGCATATGGTAGATTGATAAAAAATAAATATAAAACCATTTATTGGCCACCTTGTGCAGCTCACTGTTTGAATCTTATTTTGAAAGACATTGCATCCATGCCTTATGTGTCAGACCTTGCAAAGAATACATCTAAAATCATTGTATTTGCATATAATCATTTGGTCTTGTTGTCATAGTTAAGGAAAAGACTGGGATGGAAGGAAATTGTTTGTCCTGGTGCAACAAGATTTGCCACCACTTTAATCACCCTTTATAGTATATATTCGCATAAGCATGACTTGCAGGCTTTGGTTGTTGATCAGCATTTTTTGAACCAAAAATTAGCAAGCAATGAAGCTAGGAAAAATTTTAGTGCAATCATTCTAGATTATCGGTTTTGGTGTGATTGCTTTGAAGTTGTGAGACTTGTGTGTCCGTTGACAAGATTGTTGAGGATTGTTGATTCGGATGAGAAACCTTTGATGCCTTTTGTCTATTAAGGCATGTAGAGAGCTAAAAATGTAATCAAGGACATGTTTCAGAGGAAGAAGGAAGTATACAAGCCCTACACGAATATTATTCAAAGTCGTTGGGATAAGCGTTTGAAAAATGACCTTGATGCAGGAGCATATATGTTGAATCCCACATTCTTGTATAGTCTTGACTTTGTTAGAAACCATAGACTAATGGATATTGTGGTCAATTTGTTTGAGGCAAACTCACTTGACAATGCTGATCATTACGTTACAATGATGCAGCAAATTGGCATCTACCGTGAACGTAAATAATATTTTGACAAGGTTTCATGTGAAAAAACAGCCTAAAAACTCATCCCTTATAAGTATATTAAATTTCATATCTTAAAGCATATATTATGATTACTAATACATACTAAATGTCTTTTATTTTATTTTGTCAATGAGTGGTGGCTGTACTACGGGGGTTCAGTACTGGAATTGCAACAAATTACTATACATGTTTTTAGCCAAACTTCTTCTACGGACTATGAAAGGAATTGAAGCTTGTTTGAGCATATCCACAGTAAAAGAAGAAACAGATTAAAGCATTAAAGGCTTGATAATTTGGTTTTCTCAAACTACAATCTGAGGTTAAAGTTTAGGTAATCCATAATCTTAAAAGTCATGGCTTTTGAATGGTTGTTTTATAGTTTAATTAAAGGGTTAAGGTGCAAATTTATCAATGAAGTTTTGTCCGAGGAGCGTCTGGCACAAATATCTTTTAGAAGGGGCAAAAATACCAACGAACAATTAAAAAGGGGCATCCACCACAAAAACCGTTAAATCCATACTAACGGCGTTGAATTATAAGAGAAGAAAACCCTTAACGGCGTTAGTATGAATTTAACGGTTTTTGTGGTGGATGCCCATTTTTAATTGTTTGTTGGTGTTTTTGCCCTTTTTAAAAGATATTTGTGCCAGACGCTCCTCGGATAAAACTTCGTTGGTAAATTTGCACCTCAACCCTTAATTAAATATAGTAATATACATTGCATTAATGTCAAGGTTCATGAACTCGGACCGAGTATTGAACTGGTCGGGGTATTGAGTTAAGGGTCAGTGGGTCAGATCGGGGTCAAACCGGGGCCAAATCGGTGAGAAATTGAATATTTTAGGCTTATTAATATGAAATTCTAAAGAAATTCTAATGTTTTTTTAAAATAGGAACCCAGATTGGACCGGGAACCGGATCGGTGTACTGCTCGGTTCATCGGTTTCCAGGCCGGATCGGGTTCATTAACCCTGATTAATGTTGATCTTCTATCATGTTGCCTAGGAATCAATTGAAAAAGAAGAAAGAGAATTACGATCCCATTGATTATGAATCAATTGATAAACTAGAGTTTTGAGTACTTGAAGAAGATCCAACTCCCAAATTTGATAATGTAGAATCCACAAATCTTCAACTTGAACAAATGACGAGGGATTTTGGAGGTTTCTAACTTCTAACTATCTCTTCTATTATTTAAAATTATATTAGTATGCACAAGAATAAAACTATGTTTTTTATATAACTTTTCATAATTGTATTCATTTCATATATAGATGATGATGATGTTGCTGGGGCTCCATCTTTAAATGATGATCATGTTTGTCACACCCTTATATTATTTTGTCTTGTAACGGAATATTAATGTGGGGTTCGGTGGGCAACATAATAATAGCATAAATATATTGATAATATATGCATGATTACAGAAAATTCCCATATAGGTTCGTCCATGATACTTACCATCAATGTAGCCACGCATGGCTACTTGGGTGTCTAAACCTATTCCAGTGAAACAGAGACACCTTTTTGTCTTCATTCCACCATTGCAATCCCTTCGTACGATTCTCTTTATTGTTCTCAGCATATGTACTGTCTTCTGTTGGCTAAATTTTTGCAGGGGAGGGTGAGATTCGAGAGAATCTTAGTAGGAAAACAATACCAATATGCATGCAGGATAAGTGATTAATGCATAATATGCTTGAAATACATAAACTCATGTTAACACAATGACATATCTGCATGCTAAATGTTCAAACAACATACTTATGGCCATAGCATAATTAGAAATAGAGCTTCAATCATTCATATATGTTTCACATAATCATGCAAAGCAGTAACATGCATCAAAACACTAGCACAAATATCAAATACATGCAGGAAAGGTAAGTTCCCTACCTTAATCACCCTTCCCTGATCCTCGAATAAAGTGCCTCGATTTGCATGTCAATCCATCGGGCTCTCAACTCGGTCCTAAAACGTCAAATGTACACTTTAGACACTTCTATAGTGTTTCTAGTGACAATATGAGCCTATTATGAAAATTTACCAAAATGCCCCCGGGGCCCAGCCTGGCCCGGCCGTACTCGATCCAACCGTACTTTTCTTAAAATTTTGACATAGGCTAATCTGACATATTTTCACCTAAAAAATCCATTTTCGGATTCAGAATTACCAAATCCACTTTCAAAGGATGAAAATGCCCTTGACAGCCCTTATTTCAAGTATTTCGGGGGGGCATTTTCGTAATTATGCTTTTTTGGGCTTTTACGAAAAAGTGCTCAACTGTAACCTCACATAATTTTCCCTCCTGAACACAATGGAATCATCAGAACATCGAAAATCCAACCTTAACCCCTCCAAATAGCATTAGCTAAAATTTTCAATTCTTAGGAAAAATTGGGGTTTTCCAATTCTGACCCCGCAGAATTGTTCCTTTCTACTCCTAACCACTTTATTAACCATTTAATTTCATTATAACTATCATTTAGGCTTAATTTTGGTAGCATAATGCTTAGAACACAATATTTCTAAATCTTTCATACAAAGCAAATATAACGAAATTTTACCTATTAAACTACTCATAGCAGCTAGAACAAGTAATATTTGAAGTATATGAAGTTACCTCTTCTTCCTTCTTGCTTTTCCTTCCTATGACCGAAACCCTAGCCTCTCAACAATGAAATTTAACTTCTCAAATACCTTGATCAAACAGAAGAGTAGCTTAGAGGAAGAATTATATGAGTTATGAGCTAATTCACCGAAGAAATCAAACTTACCTGATGAAATTTCTCCTCCTTCTCTAGAATTTCACACAACTGTCTCTACCTCTCTTGGTGCACAAAACCGACAGGAAATGATGGAAGAAGATGAAGATGTGTTTTATTATATGCTTATGTCATCTTACTTACGCTTATATCATTTTTAGCTAATTTCCAAAAATACCAACATGTTAATATTTATGTACCTAAACTTTTTGTACATAGTAAATCATATTTGCCTTCCTCAATGCATAAAAAATGAGGTCCTAAGGTGTCTTCAATCAGCCCAAATGACTTTTCCATTCATCTCATAATTTTAAAAATTGCCATCACATTTATATTCCATTTTCAGATTATTTGGCAGATTTTCTATCCAATCTTTGAAAAATCATAAATAATTTTGTAGACATCAATTCAGAGCGATTCCAAAGCCTATAGAACCCTTATTAAGTCTAGTTTCAAGAAAAAATGTAGACTTTTGCTAGTTGGAATCACAAAATTCCCAAATTTTCAATCTTTGCATGCTGTTCTAGAAAATGATCAATTTCACTGGGCAAACTTCAAAAATTCATAACTTTTTGTATATAGCTTTAATTGAGTCATATGACCTATCAAATTAAAGCTTGAGATGTCTAATTTCACTCTATAAAGTTTCATAATTTTTTATCATCACTTAGTCTTCCAAAACCTTATGATAAGCTCACTACCTTGTAGAAAATTTCACTGGAAGCATAATCACTTTCTTCTAAATTCACCATTTTATTTTCTTTAATATCTCAAAGATATAAGAAATACTAGAGAAAAAATTAGAATACCCGCTAAACCATGACTTAGCAGTTCACTTAGTTCAGACTTATTCTTTAACCTCTAATCCGAAAATTCAGGGTATTACAATGTTGCTCTTAGTTCTTTTATTTTTCCTACTACAGCTCTACCTCCTGATGTCTAAATGCCTAGGGAGTTGAATGATGTTAATGATGATTATCATGATGATGACTATTAGTTTAGTGATTGAAGGTGGGAATATTTTGTTATGATGTAGGTGGGAATATGTTAATCATCTAGGTGGAAATATTTTGTTATCATATATCTGTTTTTGGTATTTTGTTACGATGAATATTTTATGATTATTGATTATAAATTCAAGTGTCACTGAGTGGTACATGATACTGTGATAGTGTGATGTCAATTTGTAAAGAAAATTGTAAGGCATATTTGACAAGTATATGAATATATGATTATTTTGTCATTCTAGTAGTGATTGAATATACTGAAATTATATATAGTTTTTGAAATTATAGATGGTGTGATAAGAAATTAAATTATTTCTCAATTTTTTATTCTTCACCGGTCTGATACCGGGTTAGCTTCGGTCTGACCCACTAACTCTTAATCCAATTCTCTGATCGATTTAGTGGCCGGTTCGGATTTAATAATCTTACTGCTAACCCATGATCACGTCTGTTAACTCTTCGAAAGTTATAACTTTTGTTGCAATGGAAATAAATGGAAATTAGTACACCACTGATAATGATGACTTGACAATCATAAGGGGAGAGTTATTGTGAGTTTGTGACTGTGGTCTCCTACAACAGGTCAGGTGGATCACAACATCAAAGTTTAACTGCATTGAAAACACACATCGTCTTCAAGTATTGAGCTCCAACTTACCCTGGTTGTAGAGTCACATGAAGCTGAGGATTGTTATTATGGTTGCGTTATATCACTGTGTTTGTGTTAAGTTCTTTTATTTTATTTTTTCTTTATATGTTGATGAGTTTGAATTTGCGTGAGTGTACAAAACTTGAGGGAGTTACCTCAAATTGAGCTCGATAATAGTCAAATATGATTCAATTAGTAGTCACAAACAAAATGAAGATGTAACAAAATATTAAATATTTCCTTTTATTAGAATTACAAAATTGAGTTACAAAAAAAAGCACAATTACAAAATTTACCCTAGATCGGCCGTGTTATGCTCATATGGGCGAGACATAGACTGATTGGGCCAAGGCTCTGGAGTGTCCCTCTCTGTTTAGCTATCTATCCATATTAAGTCCAAATGCCAAATTAGTCAAACCAAATTTAGATTTATTTTTCGCGCCATGAAACATTTATATGCGGTCTCAGAAACTGCATTTTGTTCCCCAACATTAGAACTCAGAAAAAACAATCATTTAAATTTTTAAATGCACACAAAATTGTCTTCCTTTTGTAACCGGAAAAAAAAAATCGTCTTCCTTTTTTAAGCTTCTGTTCAACATTCAATATGAACAATTACATCATTTAAAAATTCTGTTGATAAAAACTGAAATTCACATGTGCCAAGTAGAGTAGAGCCTAAGTGAGTGGGTAAAAAAAATAGAACCTAAATGAGCTATTTGATTGTCATTTTTAAAAAAAAATCAATTATTTAAATAATCTGTATGATTTATATAAAATTCTAACGTTTGAAATTTGAAGTTTTTGAATGCGCTGACATGAACATTTTTTTATACTATTAACCGACAACGAGTACATCTTTTGGATCCTATTTTTAAATATCCGAACAACTGACTATTTCAATTTAAAAGTTCATAGTTACCTTTCCCAATATAAATATCTCGTGTGGGATTCGAACTTTTAATTAAACTCATTGGACTAACTAAACAAAAACTCGAGGATAAAATACCCCGAAATTGGCTCACTTCTACACACAAAATGAGTATCATGACTTCGTTTTTTGGCATAGAAGTTTAACTTGTTTAGAAAGCATATAATGTTATCTCCTAAATCAAATTCAAATATTGTCAATTTTCAAATATAAAGTTACTCTTTCAAAATATTTTTTCCTACGAAAGTTACTTTTGAGAGGTTACTTAAAAAAAATCATTTTTTTATTTAACCTCATCATTATAGCAGAAAAAAGTAAGGATCATTTTTTATAAATTAAAATATCTAATATTTTGATATTGATTTCCACCTTTTTAAAGCTCTTGATATTTTTTATCATAAAATTAAATTTCAATAGATTAATAAGCCTTGATACACCTTATGATGTTGGTATATCTAATTATTGGAGCCATGAATAATCCTTAACTGAATTCTAAAACAATCCCACATAAAAGCCTACAAGAAAGCTCCCAAATAGAAATATTATTAATCACTTGAAGTGTTGGTAAATATTATTTTAGAATTATTTTACAATTAGTTTGAATGAAAACCATAATACTCCATCTGATCCTAATTATAAGACAAAGTTGATTTTTTTGGAGAAATTAAGGAAGCTAATTAAATTACTTTAGAGTATTTATATTTTTATTTTTTTCTCCAAACTAATTAATTTAACTAATAAACCAATATATAATCTAAAGATACTAAAAATATAAACAATCTAAAGTAATTTAATTGACTTCCTTAATTTCTCCAAAAAAGTCAACTTTATCTTATAATTAGGACCGGAGGGAGTAATTATTATCTTTTAAATCATTTTTAGGTTACAAAAAATATTTTAAATTTACACACACACAAAAAACATATGGGCTCAGTAAAATTGTCATGAACTCGTGATTTTTGGAAAGCACATGTTTTTTAAGGTAAAATGATAGTTAGAGACTTTTAAATAAGGTGATGACAATTAAGGACCTCAAAATTTTAAAATACCAATCAAGGGACAAGAACCTTTTCTAATTAAAAAAATACCATGAACCAAAATGCTCATATTAATTTAAAATGATACGGAAACTAAATTCGAAAAAATAAAACGATGATAATTATGGACCTAGAAATTTTAGAATACCAATCCAGGGACAGGGACCTTTTCTAATTAAAAATACCACGAACCAAAATGCTCATATTAAGTTAAAATGATGGAAAATAAATTGGAAAAAAACTAAAAAAAATTGAAAAAGATCAAACTTTTAGACTTTTTAATTTTTAGCCATTTCAATTCTAAACTTTTGGAACACCCCGAACTTGAGTAGGGCAAACCTTTATTAGAGTGTGTTTGGATTATTTTTTGGATAATAGTTTCTCGAGAAAAAGTGGAGAATAACTTGTAGAAAATAGATTCTAAGTAGAATAGATTATGAGAAAAAAGTAATTTTGATAAAATGAGAGGGTTTGTGTATTATGATCAGAATAGCTTTTTTCATGGTCAAATTATTAAAATAGACTTAAGCTTTTGTGATAATTACATATAAAGGATAATATTATATTTTAAGTATTATTTAACATTAAATTGCATAATAAATACAAGAAATGAAATAAATTTGTCAAAATATTTTAAAATTATAATATTTTTCAATTATGTAATATAAAAAAATAGATAAAAAAATTGTTTTTAATTATAACATTTGTCAATTATGTAATATAAAAAAAATAGATCAAACATACATTCGTGTATATATATATGCATGTATATTAAAAAATTGTATAATAAAAAATCATTTATAAGTAATAAGGATATAAAATAATCTACTACAAAACACCAAAATACAAGTTCAAAGTAGGGATACACTTACATTTCACTTATTATCAATAATATAGTATGTCAAAATATGGATATAATAACATTTAACAGATAGTCGATAAAAGAGTATCTAAAAATACGGAAACAATACATGATTAATGCTTTTGCATATAATAAATGATTTGATCTCTTATAGAATTACGAAGAGAAGCCATGTCAGATGAAAATGCAATTGATGAAGGTACTGTTGAAGAATCTATAGCGCCATCGTCATCGACATCACACAAAATACCCTCTCGTTCATGGTGCCGGAAGTCAGGATCACAAACTGCCATCACATTTTGCGATGCAAATCCTTTTCTTCCAATATATTTTGTTTTTGAATGTGTGCCATCAATTGCTCCAATAGCATTTTTTGCCAGTATCTATTATTGTGGCGTATCTTTGAGTGAATGCACTCAAATGTAGGATCCTGTGGTTTGATGTTGGATATTGCAAGACTATAACATGCCTTTAAGACAGCATGCAGCACCTTATGAATTATCCCTTCGGAGTGTTGAAATCTTTCTTGTTGCAGTCTACTTGATGCCGCATGTCCAACGATGTTCAAAAAAATTGCCACCATTTCATGTATACCCATATTTTGAGTTTCCCTTTAACCATGTCGTTGCAGTTCAAAGCAAAATTCATAAACGACATGTAGTTCCATTCTAAACATGTCATGACAATGAGCAAAATTGCCACGTAAGACATCATGCACCCATATAGCATCTGTAAACTCATTGATGTGTCGCAGTTCTTTACATAAAAATAGCCAAGCATATGCACCAACATATGCGGCCACTTTTCATACTCTTTGTGCTCGCCGTTGTCTATGCTTTGCAATATTTTTCAAAGTACTATCCATACCTGCCTTTTCCTATAAACACATACATTAACTTTTGTAAACGGTAATGACAACAATTATACATTCATAACATGCACATAGATCACAACCATAAAGCAATAACATGAAATTAAGCATCAAGTGAGCGATGTTTTGTGGAAACATAATTCATACTAGAAAGGTCAATATAACAGTGATGAACTACATAGCAACAATATTTGTAATACATTTCAAAAATGTCCATAACATTCATGCTTAAGAAACATGAGAAGTTTGTCCTTCATATCCTTCACTGCTACATACATTTCCCTTACAGCTGGATCCTTCATAAGGAGGTGTACACATCTTGCATAGAAGTCATTATCATAGACAACTTCAGGAACTTGATTAAGGTGACTCATGAATCTCACTATCGAAACCTCATAAGCCTGTGCTTCTGCAACCATCCTTTCTGCATGTGCCTCTGCTGCCATTCTCTTTGCACGTTCCTCTGCCGCCATCCTCTCTGAACGTGTAGCTTCTACATCAATGTCATTGGCATCAGCTATCCTACATAGGGCGTCGGCTATTTTCGCCGATGCAGGCGCTTTCTTTTTCATTGCAGCACCTTTCTTCCTCATCCCCATTGAGCTAGTTGTTTTACCACCACTACTTGTTTTCTCTCCACCACTGGTTCCCTTCCTTTTGTCATTGGTCCCTCCACTACCTCCACTGTTGTTATTGAAATTGACTAAATTGAATTCCCCACTCAACCCAGTTGTTGACCCTAATACTTCATCACTGTCTCGTAAACCTTCTTGCATATCATATTCAGGGATGGTCTCAGTAGCGTGTGGGAGTGACATGGATGAAGGTGCCCATTAATGTGTTCCGTGGCCGCCACACTTCAAAACAGTTGGGTTCATTCTTCTTGAAATTAGAGTCCTTTATTTCTGAATTTTTCGTAACCTAGAACTTCCTGTACATTAATCACCAAAGTTATTACATACCATATAAAAGAAACTGAGGATGAAATCATTAAGTACGCTCACATTAGTTAATGACTAACCGCTAATTTCTTCTTCCACCAATTTTCATAAGCAATAATAGTGTTCTTCTCATTATCCCATTCAACACTTGTCTCATATAACAACCTATCCCACAACTGTCATTCATTTCGAAAGGCATCATATTTGTTTTTAAACTGTCCCTTGTTGTACACTCTGCCCATCTTTGCAATGAAGCCATCGGAAATCTCTTTCCATCCATCCTTGGTGAAGCTAGTGGATTTTCTAGTTCCTTTTTGAACTTGTTCTAGGCACAAAGCAATGAAAACTTTTGTGCTTGTTGTATCCCAAAAAGCTTTAGCCTTATCCTTACCCATTATGTTTATTGAACTTCACAAATACTGAATGCTCCAATCAAGGACCTAGGGGAGGAGCTTATAAAAAAATTGTCTTCACAAGAGATTAAATTTCCTCAGTATTCTGGAAGGGGAAATAAGCTAATGCCCCGGGCAGTGCAATATATGTTTCCACCAAGCATTTTTATCTGAAAATTGCACATTAATCCATAGTGGAGTTGATACACGTCCAGACAAACTTACATCTTAAACTAAACTAAAAAAATTGAATGCATTTACAGACAAGCTAGAATGGTTTAAGATGGAAAGAATAGTCTCTGAAGTTTGTCATGAGGAAAAAGCCACTCTTGCAGGCATCAGACCCAGCTCGTTTTGAACTAATGACAAGTGCACAAAAGAAAGATAGTAGCAAAGCTTCTGTAAGATTAGTAAAATTTTTGTGTGCTACTAAAAATTGAATATTGGTAGTTAAATTTTAAAGCATTAAATCTCTCAATAAGGAAGTCAACCAAAAGAAATAAACAAAGTTTCCAAGTGGATTAACGTAATTTCTTGAAACTCTTTTCGTCAACCTAGATTGAAGCAGCCAGCAGTTGAAAACATAAACAACATCCAAAAGACGGATAAAAGTTTATGCTTTCAAAAACAAAGTATTTACCATGTCATAAGTCTCACTACAGCTTCGGATTGAAACAGGGGATAAAGTGAAGTGACTGATAATACGATCAGGAGAGAAACCAGGGGTTTAGGTTCAGAGAACGACGAAGCAGGAGAGAAACCAAATGAAAACTATAACCGTGGAATTTGTCACAACTCAGAACAAAGAAAGGGGTTTACATGCAGCACAAAATTAACTCAAAATACACAACATTAACTACCTAACACAAGAAAGGATATACAGGATCCAAACACACCTTTCAAACTTGAACTTGAACTCTGAGGTCTGCAGGTAAAGCACCAACAACAGAGACACCGTTCGCTGAATTAGTACCTGAAAAAGAAAGTAAATAAATAGAGATAAGAGTTCCTCCTTGTTGACCAGATTTGGCATAGAACGGGAAGCAAGCAAGGAAGTGAAGAAAACTGAAAATCAGGACAAGAGGAAGAGAAAATTACAGGGGAGTAGCAACCACCGCTTCAAGATCGACAGACGAGAGCAATGATGGAACGGGAAGCCAGCTTCTTCGGATCAACTGACGAGGTGCAACCACCGCAAAACTGTAATATCCAGAATTTTGGGATTGGAGGCTTGGGAATAAGCCTAAATTAAGTGGACTGCTAAGCCACGGTTTAATAGATGTCCCAAATCTATTCTCTAATGATTCTTATATCTTTGGGGCATTAAAGAAAATAAAATGGCTAATTTTGAAAAAGTGATTATGTTTTCAGTAAAATCGCCTATGAGGCAGTGAGCTTATCATAATGTTTTGGAAGACTAAATGATAAGAAAAAATTATAAAATTTTACAGGATAAAAGTAGACATCCTAAAATTTAATTTGATAGGTCACATGAATCAATTAGAGCTATACACAAAAAGATATGAATTTTTGAAGTCAACACAGAAAAACTGTGAAATTTCTGGAACAATGAGCAAAGATTGAAATTCTGGGAATTTTTTGATTCCATTCAACAAAATTCTATATTTTTTCTTGAAACTAGACTCAATAAGGGTTCTATAGGCTTTGGAATCACTCTAATTCGATTTTTCTAGAATTAGTTATGATTTTTCAAAGTTTGGGCAGAAATCTACCAAAACTTTGTAAAAATCCGAAAATTTTGAAATATTATTAAATAATGAAATATGACATCATCCTAATGTTAAAACACCTTTTCCTCAACTTCCTTCCTCCAAACCGACACCATATTCAGCTGAATGAGAGAGAGAACGTTTGAGATGTCTAGAGTGAGAAAGAGGAAGAAATCTCACAAGGTAAGCCGATTTCTCTGACGATCTAGCTCCTAACGTGTATAACTCCGATCCTAAGCTACTCCTTTATGTTCTTTAAGGTTTGGAAGCTCCTCTTTTGGTGTTAAAACACCTAGGGTTTTCATTCAAGTCAAGGAAAAACTATTGGGAGCTTGAGGTAACTTCCAAACTCTTGTATATTGACTATTCTGGTTGATGTGGGCAATTTAATTGGTGAAATTTCGCCGGATTGCCATTGGTTTTAATTCTTGGAAATGGGTTTTCCTACGGGTTATGCTGCCCAAATTGATACTAAATGGTAGTTGTAACCTAATGGAATAGTCAATAAAGTGGTTAGGAGTAGAAAGGAATGTGTTTACGGAGCCGAATCCGAAAAACCCCAATTTTCCCTAAATTTCTACAAGTTTCAGCCATCTCTAGAAATGGGCCTTAGAGTTGGATTTTTAATGATTTGATGATTCCATTGAGTTCAGGAGGGAAAATTAGGTGGGGTTACAGTTGGGCACTTTTTCGGAAAAGGCCGAGAAAGCATAATTACGGAAACGCCCCTAAAACCCTAAAAGTAGGGCTGCCAAGGGCAATTTTGTAATTTGACATTGAATTTGATAATTCTGAGTCCGGAAATAGATTCCTTGGGTGAAAATATGTAAGAATAGCCCATGTCAAAATTTCGGGAAATGTACAGCCGGACCGGGTACAGCGGGACCGGGTTCTCGGGGGTATTTTAGTAAATTTTCATAATAAGCTCATATAACCCCCATAAACACTATGGAAGTGTCTAAATAGTACATTTGACATTGTAGGATCGAATATGGAGCCCCGAGCTATTGGCACGCAAATCGAGGAGAACGATTGGAGGTAGGGGGCTTACCTTACTTGCATGTATTTGATATCTTTGCTTGTGTAATGATGTATGTGATTGCTTTACTTGATGTGTAGAGCATATTTGAATAGATGAAGCTTTGTTTCTGTTTTCGCTGTGGCCATAGTCTTGTTGTATGAAACATTGAGCATGCAGAAATGTCATTATGGGGCATACATATAGATAAAGCTAACATGTCATACACATAGCATCAATCATGCATGCATTATGGTATCTGTTTCCTACTGAGATTCTCTCGAATCTCACCCTCCCCTACCAACAATTTAGACAGGAGACGACAGAAGATATGCGAACAACAATGCAGAGAATCGTACGAGGGGATTACAGTAGTGGAACGAAGACGAGAAGAAGTCTCCATTTCACTGGCATGAGTTTAGACACCCTAGTAGCCTTGTGTAGCTACCTTAATCGTAAATATCATGTACAAACTCCTATAGGGAATTTATGTAATCATGCACATATTATCAGTATAGTTATGATATTCTTGTGTTGCCTACCGAACCGCATATCATTTTCCGGAAATACTCTGGTAAATGTGAAATTAAAGCAAGGGCGTGACAAAAACACCTTCTTCTGATCAGCCAAAATAATGCCCATTTTTGGCCTACAACCGAAAGGAAGGAAGAAACAGGAAGCCATTGGGCCGTTCTCCCTTTCTAACCACTGATTAACCATGACAGATCACCTTCTTTGGATTGGCGAAAATGGCCGCTAGCTTTTGCCTACAACGGGAAGGAAGGAAGGATTGGGAAGGTAGCTAAACTTGAAGACAAGAGAAAAGGACGGGAACGAAGGATGGGAACAAAGTATGGGAGCGAAGGACGGCCACTGAACCTTCTCTTTTAGATCTCCAGCTACAAAGAATGGGAATGAAGACAGGAAAAAGCAAAATGATAGGCCAGATAAAAGAAGACAGGAAAGAGAAAAGCAAAAGAAGACAGGAAAGAGAAGACAAATGATAGGCCAGATAAGAGAGAAAAAGGCAGAAAAGGAATCCCAAAGGTAAAAAAAATAGCTTACTCGAAACCGTGTTTTTGTATACCAAAACCATGATTTTAAGCTGAAACAGGATTATCATAAGTGTGTGTTTGGATTAGTTTTTTTAATAATTTTTATGATTTATGAGGTAAGTATATGAGAGGAATTTTATCTTGAATTGCGCAAACCATGGTTTGAAACCATAATTTAGGATGTTGCCAAACACACACTTACAAACATTGATCTGGCCAAAAAAACACTTTTTTTTAAGTCTGCAGTGTTTGGGGTGTTTTTCTACAAAACCATGGTTTGGCCAAAAAAACACGTTTTTTTTAAGTCTGCAGTGTTTGGGGTGTTTTTCTACAAAACCATGGTTTGGCCAAAAAAAAATCTTTTTTTTTTAAGTATCCAAACACACACTTACAAACCCTATAACATGTTAGAGATAGAAGAAGTTTATAATTTTAAAAATTTATTTGCACACATGTCGAAACCCTGTTGGACCATGTTTCAAATCAGATTTTTCTACAAGCTAGCTAGGTGGTGCATTTTGGTTCATAATCTCTCTTTATAAAGATAAAAACAAAATTTAGCCATTAATTAACGTATTTTTTTTAAAATCATGGAAGCCTTAATTGTTAATATTGTTGAATTATTTATAGTCCACGCTTAATGAATTAAGTCTCAAGCCCATTTATAGGTGTGGCACAAGTGAAAATAAAGCATATTACAACATAAGCATGTGAAATACGTCCCTTTATATAGAAAGAGAGCCAAATAACCATAAACATATTGTGTTATATGGTACGAAGACGAGAGTGAGTAATAAAGATCTTTAGACATACACTAGAAACCATGTAACATTAATTCCGCATGCCTCCATTGGAAACAGGCTTGTTTGTTTTTTTTTTCTTTTGTTTTTTCAAAACAGTTTTATAAAATTGTTTTAGAAACAAGTTTGGAGAAAAAACAAAAAAAAATCAACTTGGATGTTTATTTTAAGAATATGTTTTTGAAGAAAAGCTATGGTGGCGGCTCTTACCAGCAATGGTCGTCACTGATAATGTGGTATCTATAGTGGATAGATGATGGCTTCAAAAAATAAAAAATTATAAAAAAACAAAAACAAGAAAAACACATAATTTTTTTTTAGTCTTTAAAAACAACTTTTTGTTTTTAAAAAACAACTTATTGAAAACAGTTTTCAAACAAGTGTTTTTTTTTGTTTATAAAAATAAAACTTTTTTTAGAATAAAATCAAACAAGCCCTAAATCTCTTATCCTCTCCCTCTGAGTAAATGTGCATTCAGATTAGCTTTTATGATTTACGAGGCAAGTATGTAAGAGGAGTTTTATCTCGACTTACGAAAAAAGACTTCTAAAACTACGATTTTCACTTTTCCTAAACACTCACTAAGACAAACTAAACTTATAAATATACCTAAATCTCTTCAAATATACGGCTGAAAAATCCCTAACCATTATTTACTCTTAGGCCTAGTGGGGTAAATGTCAACACCCGTTTTCATTTCGATAATCGGAGAATAATAAAGACGGAATTCCATGGGCATATAGAAAAGTACAATTATACTGATAAAAAATATTCATTTACAATTCCGTTATCGTTCGTTGACGGAAAACAGGAAATACAGCGGAAATTTAATATTTACAAATTTTCCAAAATATTAAGGCATAGACCAAGGTATAACCGCGTTCATATCCTCGCCTCGTGACACATGCCGCTCACTTTCCGGCGTCTACGTCTTTGCCCTTTGCCTTGCTGGTACTAGCTGAGGTATTTGTTTAAAAAATAGGGTGAGATTTTGAAGAATCTCCATAGAGACATGATATCATTCATAGAGAATGCAAAAAGTAAATATAACATGTGCCAAGGTATGCAGAAATTAATGAATAATATAAACACATCATCGTCATGTATACATGAGTAGGGCTTAGCCCCACAATCTACACCGGTTGGTCATCCGCCAACTTCCAGTGTAAGTGCACACTGGCACCAACAACCTCTATTTAGGAAATTCATGTTAATTAATAAAGTGCATTTACAAACAATGGAATCCACACAATCATATAACTATGGGATAATGTATGAAGGATAATGTCTCTACCTCAAAGCTTTATAATCCTCTATTTAATGGGGTCTCGTAAAGTGTGTTGTGTAATATCCTAATTTTTGATTATGGACTAATCATGATTATTGTGGATAATTATGAATTTAATTAGAATTATTATATGTTTTATGGCAATATTAAGTAATATGTCATAATTAGTGGAAAATTGGAAGAATGGAATTATTGGTCATGAGTTAGTAATTAAGGGAGAAATTAATTACTAGCTAAGAGAAAATGAGATGTATAATTAAAATGGATAATGGAGGGATTAAGTGGCTAATTGGGTGTTTACCTTTATGAGAGCCAATGGTAGTGTGAAACTTGGCAAACTTACATGTGGAGGGAGTGTGGGAAAGTCAAATTGAATTTTTTAAACATTTTCTCTCTCCTTCTCTCTTCTTTTCGGCTGAAGCATGGGGGAGGGAGTATGTCATCATCATTCTTCATATTCCTCAACACTCCATCTCTCTCACTTTCTCTCTCCCATTCGTCCTTTATGGCTGCCAAGTGAGAGGAAGAAGAGCTTGTGATTTGGGTGAGTAAATGGCCTCATTTGCTCAAATTCTTTTCTTTAATGTTGCTCCATGGGTTAAGAGCTTCATTTTGATATGTATAGTGTGCCTATTTGGTGTTGATTTGTGCCACACGAAATTTTGAAGGTTGGTGGATCAAGAAGTTTCTTTGGCAAAGTGAAAGAGGTAAGTGAGACTAATCTATCTATCTAAGTTTCATGCCAAAAGAATAAGTTTAGAATGTTTGGGATTATTGCCCTATTTTCAAAAATATGGGTCATTGGGTAGTTTGGCATGATATAGTTGTGGAAATGGTGTTTTGAGATGAGTTTTGAACAGATAGATTGATTGGAGGTTGAAATGTTAAGTTTATTGATTTTGGGAAAATTGATGATTTGTGTTGATTCAAACCGAAGCATGATAATGGAGTAGGATTTTGGTCATTTTAATGATTCCATTGAATTCCATGGGTGTTTTTGTGTGGGAGTAGCTTTGGTTTGGTATTTGGGTTCATTTGGATCACTTGGTAAAAATTCTGGAAGTGCTGTCTTACCTTCTGCGTTTTCTGGTTTCTGATAACATCACTCGAGTGAGAGTGCGTTCACTCGAGTGAGGGAAGAACATCACTTGAGTGAGGATGAACTCACTTGAGTGTGCTAGTGTATTTTTCCCTCTAGCCTTTGGTTTTCATGTTGCACTTCCGGGCGAGAGGCAAGAGTGTTGCCTCACTTACAAGTACTGAGGGTTCTCACTCGAGTGAGCCTTCTCTCACTCGAGTGCTGGTGTATTTTTCAGCTGATCTATCGTCTCGGGTTGTCACTTGCATCCAAAATTCAAGAGTGCGCTCTAACACTTGCGAGTGTTGAGTTCTCACTCGAGTGAGGTCTTCTTCACTCGAGTGATCCTCTTCCTTGAAAGTTTTTGTGCTCTCGGGCAAGCACTTCCTGTCCTCACTTTCTAATACTTAAGGTGCTGTCCGTACAATACTCGAGTGAGGCCTTATATGCTTGAGTGTCCGTACCAATGCTCGAGTGAGACCATTTTCACTCGAGGTGCAGCAGTGAAAAATCAGTTTTTGTGTTTCCAAAAGGGGATCTTTGGGGTAGTCCTTCCTACCCTTTAGGAGTTTTGTTAGGGGTATTTAATGACTCTAAAAGAGTAATAATGATAACCAATTAAGTATTATGAAGTAAATTAAGTCTTGGAATAGAGTATAACTCTTCGTTCCTAATTATGAATATAGGATTGGACATTTGACCTACTTGAGAGAGACCGGCGTCAGGACACGCACGGAAGGACTCAGGTAGTGACTTTTCTCTTATGTTGTGTATGATACTTGGTATGCATGTTTATCATTGTGAATGTATTATCGGCCATAGGGCTTTACAGCGCGAGCCGTTGTATCAACCGCTGTAAGTGCCGAGGCTGCGTTATGGAATCATGGATTTCTATTTGAGATCCAGCCCTTGGGGCTGCGTGTTGTGTTGAGTATCTAGCCCGTGGGGCTGTTTGTTGTGAAATATTTTATATAGATCCCAGCTGTGGTGATATATGTGATATGTTCATGTGGATGTGTAATACAACAAGTAGTTCAGCGTGAGCCGTCGTAGGGGGGCGATGCCCATGATACCTACCCCGGCCGTTGCAACTGTTGTTGGGATTGCTGTGTGTTGTATGGATGATTTACCTTCATGCTTTGATGGTGTACATATTATGAGTGATTTGTTACTACGGTGATTTTTTAGAATCTCACTCTCCCAAAAACACAATTTTTAGACAGGGCTGAAGGATCCAAGGGAAAGCGGGCAATGAAGAGCAGTTAGAGCTCCAGTTTAGGAGTTTGTTTTGGTTAATGGTTATCAATGTAAAATTCATTGGATATTTGGTGGTAAATAGTTGTATATTTTGGAAGTATAGTGTAGTTTTGTGTAATCCCTAAGTAAAGGGTATGAATTATGGGCTTTGTGCCTTTGTGTAAACTCTTATGTAATTAATGGAACCCGAGTGTGTCGGGAATTTATGTTGTACTCTGATATGTATGAATGAAAGCAATCTGTACAGGCCATTTAAGTGTTGAAAGATGAATATGAGACTGCTGTGATAAGGTTTTGTAAACGTTTTTGAAAACCTTGATTTTAGGAAGTTTAATTTGAATAAGTCCCAAATCATCTTACAGTCTCTAATTCAAACTTAATTACGTGTTTACGAACGTAAATCTCGGCCTTAATCGTGAAGGGGGTTACATGTTGTTTCGGCTCTCGTCTCGGTCCTAAAATATTAAATATACAAGAAATATGTTATAACCTATCCAAGTATCATTTTAGACTCTTCCATAGTGTTTCTTGTGGTTATATTAGTCTATGGTGAAAATTTACTAAAATGCCCCTGGGATCCTGACCCGGCCCGGCCCCGCCATACCTGGCCCGACGACACGTTTTCTCAAAATTTTGACTAAGGCTATTATGACTTATTTTCGCCCAAGGAATCCATTTACAGGCTCAAAATCACCAAATTCACTGTCAAATTATGAAAATACCCTTGACAGCCCCTATTTGGGGATTTCAGTGGCGTTTTCGTAATTATGCTTTTTCGGCCTCTACCGAAAAAGTTCCTAACTGTAACCCCACCTATTTTTGCCCACTGAGTCCAATGGAACCATTTATTTCATGAAAATCCAACTCCTAGTACCAATTCTGGTTTGGCAAAAAATATGAAGAAAAATAGAAAAATGGAGCTTTGTGTTTTAGCTTTTAAAACTTGTACTTTTCCACTTCTAATCCTTAGTTAACTCATTTAAACACTTCATAATCATGATTTAAAGGATTTTGGGCAGCATAACCCTTAGGGTTATAGCTTTTCAAATTTCACAACTTAACCAAAAATCACATAAACCAACCAACCATTACCAATAACAACTTCATACTAACACAAAGTTGAGATTGATATAATTACCTCTTGATTCTTGGTGTTTCTCACTCCAGGACATTCTCTCTCTCTTCTCCTTAACCTTGAGATTAGCTTGTTAAACCAAGATTTCCATGAAGAATAAGAGATTAGAGGATGAACCATACAAGGTAGAAAGATCAATCACTTGAAAAACAAGCTCTTACCTTAACCCTGGCTTCCTCTTGCTCTCTAATTCTCCAAAGGAACTCACAAGCTCACTCTCCCTCTCTTTTCCTTTGCTTTGAACGAAATGTGTGTATGAAAGGGAAAGGAAAATGTTTTATTTACTTACTCATCTTTCTTTCTAGCCCTTGATCTAATCCATGGTTGTGATTTCTCTACCTTACATGCACACCACTCCTCCAACCATACCTTCTGCCATACCCTCTCCTTTATGCCATACTTCCTTACTTTATGCCATGCCTTCCCATCACTTATTTTTAATTGGGTTTGCACTAAAATTTTCCCTTATTTTGCATGTATTGGACGAATTTTAGGGAAAGAAGAGGAAAAAAAATCTTCTAATCCATACAATTGAATTATGTATAATTCCTCCTAATTTCACAATTTCTTGATTTATTCTATCATGAATAATCCATTTGTAAATTTTTATTTATTTTCCTTGATTAATTAAAATTATCTTCAATTAATTAGAAAATAATTATTCTTGGGTTAAATTGGCAAAATTGTGATTTTTCGATCACCTTTGTAAATTAATTTAATTCTTGAATTAATTTGCCCATTTCCTTATGAATATGAATATTTCAAAATTCACAAGATTCAAATTCATGAATATTCACCATTTTATTGTATTACTCAAATAATTACAATGTATATTTGGTAAATAAAATTTGGGGTGTTACAGCAAATGTATTAAAAAAATAAGGAGTATAGTGGTACTGGAAGTTAAGGAGCAGATTGGATAATTGATTGGGTGGGATGTTAATAATTATAATGGGGTGGTGTGACCAAAACTTTTCTATCATTTGTACTTCTTGTATAATGGGGTCTGTTTGGTTTGAGTGGAGGTAAGGGGAATGGGAGAAAGGGGAGGGATTTTGTTTCCCTCTCTTTGTTTGGCACTATAAATTTTTTAGGAGGGGAGGGGAAATTTTTTGAAAATTTCCCTTCTCTCCTCTCATAACCTTCCCCCTCCAAATTGGGGGGATTTGGAGGGGAGGGGTAATATTTTACCTTGATGTGACCTTTTTGCCCATGAAGGTTTTTAGTATTCCCATACTAACATTTTCCTTGCTTATTTTTTAGTCAAGTTTTAAGTTTTATGTACTCACACACACACACACATATAATTTAAATGTATATTTTAAAAATATATGCAACATGTTTACATGATTTAAACTTTCTACAAGTTTTACAAAAACAACTTAAATAAAATAAGGGCAAATTTGTCCATGTAAAAATATTTTCCCTCACCTCCCCTTATAAACCAAACAAGGTAAAATTAAAATCTCTCTTATTCCTTCCCCTCGTACCAAATAAGGTAATATTAAAATCTCTCGCCTCCCCCCTCCCCTCCATTAAAACCCCTCCCCTCCTTTCCCTTATGTTGAGGCAAACAAACCCTTAGAGTAGGATATGCACTAAATTTTTGGTTTACATTGATTGATAGATAAGTTACTACCAACTAAGAAAGAGGATATAATTGGATCAACTCATGGATATATATATATAGTCCACATTCCTTAAGAATCTAAGTAGGGAAAATTCTAGAAAACTACAGAAGAAATTAGAAAAGGACAGAAAGGTTGAGTGAAATTCACATATCCCAAATCAGTGAGGCATGAGGAATCTGGAATATGAAATCTTAAGACAATTACCTAAATACCCTCCTAAGTGACAGCCAAAAGGGAAACGAAGAGACAGGAGCAGGCAGAGTTTGAAAGGGTGTCAGAACAGAGAGTGATGGGAAAGCTCGGGGAGATGGAGAGATGACGCGAAGGACGGTGGGTTGACGGTTGTCGGTGGCGATTTGCGGTGTCGTCGATATTGGTGAACGAGGCATTGTGCGGTTGTGCGTTCAGCACTCCCTCTGTTGGAGCTTCAGCGGTCAACCATTTTAGATTATGTACTACTCCAGTGTTAATGTTCCCTTGTCATAAAATATGTGAATGTGTACAAGGGGCAGTGTGTAACTTTTTTTGGGCTTTATATGATTGCTGAATGTAATTATGCAGATTGTGATATGACAGCAACTGATAAATATATGAAGGTGTTAATCAACAGAACCATGTTGTTAATATAGAGTGGTTTGGTGTTATTACCCATGGAACATCTATTTTTGCAAAATTTTTCCTACACATGTCTTCTGTTATTTGTGTGAATGGAAGATGTGAAAGGTGTTGCGTTTGGGCAGCACTGCTAAAACTTTCCCATTTCTTGTTGGCCAGATGTTAATAAATGAAATAATGTCGTTAATAATGAATATGATCTTGTTAACTGTGGGTAAGGTGTTGTTTTGGGCATCGAACTTGTGATTTGGAAACTTCATTCCTTTTAAGTTGTTAATAAAGGATGTCGAGTTGGTAATAACGAAAATAAAGTTGTTACTTGTGGCTAACATGTTATTTTTCTCCATCTACATTTGAAGATGTTGTGTTTCCCATCTACATAACGACGTTCCTAACTTGTTCCATCGAAGATGTTAATGTAGGAAGTCGAGTCGTTAATATCGAAGATAACGATGTTATTACGGGGAGAGATGTGTTTTCCCATCTACATTACAATGTTCCTAACTTGTTTCTTCGAAGATGTTAATGGAGGAAGCCTAGTCGTTAATAGCGAAGATAATGATGTTATTATGTGGATAGCTATAGTGTTTTCCCATCTACATGACGACGTTCCTAACTTGTTCCTTTGAAGATGTTAATGGAGGAATATGTGTTGTTAATGAAGAAACTCATGTTTTTAATCGAGGGTGACTTGTTGTGTTTTCCTATCTATATGAGGATATTCCCAACTTATTCCTCACAAGATGGTAATGGATGAAATATAGCAGTTAACGGTGGAGGTAATGTTGTTAATCGAGGGAGAGATGTTGTGTTTTCTCATGTATATTAGGACGATCCCCACTTATTCCTCACAAGATGGTAATAGAGAAAACAGATTCGTTAACCACAAAGATGATGTTGTTAATATGGGGAGAGATGTTATGTTTTCCTATCTACATTATGACATTCCTAACTTGTTACTCTTAAGATGTTAATGAACGAAGCGTAGTGTAAACAAAGAAGATGAAGTTGTTAATCATGGCTCATATGTTGTTTTTCGACATACAACTTGGGACATTACGAAAGCTTTCGGTTGAAGATGTTAATCTAGCAGGCAGAGTTGTTAATGAATCACGTGGTGTTAATAAAGAAATTTGGGCTATTTATCTAGGGATTGGTGGTGTTAATTCAAAATGTACAAAAGGTGAGACAGTCGACTCGCTACCTCGCGTCACTCAACATCGTCAACTGAAATGGTTGATCGTTGAAGCTCCGACAGAAGGAGTGCTGAACCCACAACCGCGCAATGCCTCGTTCACCTCCGTCAACGACACCATAAATCTCCACCGAAAACCGTAGAACCACCATCTTTTGCGTCGTCTCTTCGTCTCCCCGAGCATTCCTATCACTCTCTATTCTGACACCCTTTCAAACTCTGCCTGTTCTTGTCTCTTCGTTTCCCTTTTGGCTGTCACTTAAGAGGGTATTTAGGTAATTGTTTTAAGATTTCATATTCCAGATTCCTCATGCCTCATTGATTTGGGATATGTGAATTTCACTCAACCTTTCTGTCCTTTTCTAATTTCCTCTGTAGTTTTCTGGAATTTTCCCATCTAAGTATTGAATTAATAAATTTCCATGACACATTATTATTTACATACCTTTACACTTTTTCTGTTTATTATTATAAGTCAAATTGACGTGGATCAATCTGTTTCTTTCTTCGTAAAAATACTTTTGTGATAAACATATTGATAACTTTTTTTTGCCTAAATCTGCATGTGCATTTTTGTTATTGGAAAAAAAATACATTTGCTAAGGTTTGATTTGAAAATTATACCTAATGAATATAAGTAAATGGACCTGAGTTTTGTATTTTACTATTTTATTCCTTCAATATTATTATAATACTATATTTGATTTTTAATATATATAAGAGCTAGATAATTTATTTATGAATATAAATAAAATTAGTTAAGTTAGTTATTTACAAAAAAAAATGTATTACTATTTCCTAAAGTACCCCTTTTAATAATAAGCATTGGAACTACCTTGATATAAACCCTTCTTTAATTACTATGTACAATCAATAGAGATATTTTAGGTAACAATTATAAGTTTAGAAGACCAATCAATATAGAGTTGGCCTATTGGTGTAAGGCCCCGCTAGATCCTTTTGGGTCTCAAGTTCGAGTCTTAAAGGAGTCACTAATATTAGGAGGGGCAGCCATGAACCCCGAATCGAATACCGGATTATAATATCAAAATAAAAAGTTTATAAGACAAAATGAATCAAGACTTACATTTAAGACAAAAGTAAACCATTTATCTAACTCATAAATTTAGGATCGGAGGGAATATTTTTTACAGTCATTTTATGATTAATGTTGACCCTTATAACTCTTAACTTTAAAGGAAGATTTTTTTAATAGGCCATCCTCCTAGTTTAAGCATGAGTAGACACCGTATGTAAACACTTTGGGTAAAACTTCAAATATTGATTTATTACATTACGAGAGGTTGGCTCCTTCCACCTTGAAAGGAAGTTTTCTTATTCTTTATTTGAAAACTTAGATATTAATAGTGGTAGAGGAAGGAACACATCCAAGAGTCACCACCTTACATTTTTTAAAGGGAAAATTGTGAAAAAATATTTTGAAAATTGGGAAAGGATGATTCAGTGCTTTGAAATTGGGAAAGGACGAATCTGTTCGCTGTCAGACGGGAGGAGGAATCTGGGATTTTGAAATCTCAGCGAAAAGACGAACTTGCCCTTTAGCTTCCCTCTCTCCACTTTGGAATAATAACATGGGCCTCTTAATTAAAAATTCCATATTCTCCATTAACAACTCCATTTTCTTTTTTCACAATTAACAAGTTTCAGGACCAATAACAATACCTATTTCTTTATTAACAACATTGTATTCTACATTAACAACTCCACTTTTTTCTTTCACAGTTAATAAGTTTTAGGGCCAATAACAACTCTTTTCTCTTTATTAACAACGCCGTATTCTACATTAACAATTTCACTTTCTTCTTTCACAGTTGACAAGTACGGACTCTTTGTGGGATTTTGGTGTTGTTATTGTAGAATTTGGAGTTGTTAATTAAGAGGCCCGTGTTGTTATTCCGAGGGAGGGATGAAGGGCATTTTCGTCTTTTCGCTGAGATTTGAAACTCCCAGATTCCTCCTCCCATCTGATAGCGAACTGATTCGTCCTTTCCCAATTTCAGAGTATTGAATCGTCCTTTTCCAATTTTAAAAGTATTTTTATGGAATTTTACCTTTTTTAAATTTTATTTTGATATTGGTTTGTAGGTAGGTACATTTTTTCAGTGTTTAAAAAAATTTTAAATTTTAACATTATCTCCTTTCTACTTAAATCTTGACTTTTATTCTTGTCAGTATAAACATTTAAGAATATATATAATGGTTAAATAAAAATATTAAAAGAATAGTAACTTACTTAAAAATATATAAATAGTAAAAGAAAATGTTATATTTATATAAGTAGGTTTTAAAATTCAATGAAATCATTACTCAGGTAGATTAAAGGGAAACAAGGAACAAAAAGTCTCTTCTCTCTGAAAAGTAACCTCCAGAGATCCAGCCACACTTGGTAGTGAGGGGGGGACTACCACTCCAACTTCCATGTTTCTATCTTCTTTTAGTCACCAATACATGCTGTTGTTGATGCCACTAGTTTGGTGCTTCTTCCTTGTCTCCTTTTTCGTGCTTATCATGTACTTATTATAAGAAAAATTTATGTAATTTAATTAAATTAAAGAAGTTAGTTGAGTTAGTTAATATTACCTGTATTTTTTAAAATACCATAGTCATCTTCTTTAATTCCTCCATTCACTCTCCTCCTTAATTATTGTCGACAAAGCATCAATATGGGTAAATTAAGAAAAAATTGACAAATTAAAAATTATGTCTTATATTTATGACCAAGATCAACTCCTCAAATACATCTTTTATTAAAGACCGGAGGGAGTAACTTACAGAGTAAATAAAACTTAATATGATTGTCTGTTCTTATAAATTCAAATAGTAAGTTTTTTAGTATCTATATACTTTTGTAAAGAGTTAATTTGAATTTAATACCATTAAGTGTATGGATTAAAACTAAATTTCGTTAAAGGTATATGGACTAGAATCAAAACCTGAAACGGAATTGGTTTACTTGCTAAACAAATTTGCTTAGTAGAGAGAAGTAGGCAGATCTGGACCGTTAGATTTGATTTGGATAGTTCATATCTATTTTTTTTAAATCAATACCTTTTAAAAAATATTTTAATTAGTATAGAGTATAAATAAATATAATCCCTTAACTATTATATGTTCAAAAAATGTTTTTTTAATTTAAAAAATCATCATTTTTGAAAAACTCAAATCTGAACCGTCCATATCAGACTTGGACGGTCTGGATTTGCTTAGTGCTCCTTCCTAAGCACTTCGCTTAGCAAGAAACTAGGTTTGAGAATAAGCCTGAATTAAGTGAACCGCTAAGCCTTGGTTTAGCAGGAGTCCCAAATCTATTCCCTAATGTTCCTGATATCTTTAGGGTATTAAGAATGTAAAATGGTGAATTTTAGAGAATATGATTATATTTCCAGTGAAATTTTTTGTGGGACAGTGAGCTTGTGATATGATTTTGTATGACCAAATGATGTGTAAAAATTATGAAATTTTAGAGGGTGAAAGTAGACATCCTGATATTTAATTTGATAGGTCAAATGAATCATTTGAAGCTATATGCTAAAAGATATGAATTTTTGAATTTAGCCCATAAAAACTGAAAAGTTTCTGGAACAGCATGTGAAGATTAAAAATCTGAGCATTTTGTTCTTCTAACTGATGAATGGCTATATTTTTCCTTAAAATTAGACTCAATAAGAGTTCTATAGCCTTTGGAATTACTGCAATTTGATTTTTTTAGAATTAGTTATTATTTTTCAAAATTTGGGCAGAAATTTACCAAAATTTTGTAAAAATCCAAATTTTGGAAAAAGGGACAAATGAATAAAATACAATAAAATATATCATAAAAGCAGTTCATCCTACTTCTTTCATCCATAACTGACGTGGAGTTCAGTTTTAGAGAGAGAGAAGAGTTGAGATTTTTAGAGAGAGAAGGAGAGGAAAAAGGTTGTAAAGGTAAGTGATTTCTCCGGTAAATTCTTACATAACGTGTATAACTCTGCTCTTGAGCTTCTATTCGGTATTCTTGAAGGTTGTGAAGCTTATATTTTGGTGTGGAGGAGTTAGGGTTTTAGCCAAGAAGAGGAAAAGCTAGTGGAAACTTGAGGTAACTTCCAAAGTTTCGTATATTGCTTGTTTTGGCTGTTGTGGACAATTTAATCGGTAAAATTTTGCCGGATTGTCTTTGGTTTGAATTTTTGGAAATGACATGTTCTAGGGCTTATGCTGCCCAAATTGGGTCTTAATGGTAGTTGTAACCTAATGGTATAGTCAATAAAGTGGTTAGGAGTAGAAAGGAACGCGTTTACTGAGCGAAAATCGCAAAACCTCAATTTTTCTTAGAGAACACATAAATTTTTGCTAGGGCTGATAGAGGGCCTTAGAGTTGTATTTTCAACAATTTGATGATTTCGTTGAGTTCAGGAGCAAAAATTAGGTGGGGTTACAGTTGATTACTTTTTTGGAAAAGCCTGAAAAAGCATAATTATGAAAACGCCCCTGAAACCCTTAAAGTGGGGCTGCCAAGGGCAATTTTGTCTTTTGGTAGTGAATTTGATAATTTTGAATTCGGAAATGGATTCTTTGTGCAAAAATGTGTCATAATAGCCCATGTCAATTTAGGAAAAGTATAGTCGGACCAGGTACGACGGGGCAGAGCCGGGTCCCCGGAGGCAATTTAGTAATTTTTCAATAGAGTCATATAAGCCCCAAAAACACTATAGAAGTGTCTTAATGGTGCAATTGGCATTGCAGGATCGAATATGGAACCTGAGCTTTTTACACGTAGATCGAGAAACTATTTCTGTTTAGCAAAAGGGACACAAGGTAGGGTACTTACCTTACTGGCATGTATTTGATATCTTTACTTGTATAGTGATGTATATGATTGCTTTACTGGATTGTGTAGAGAATATTTGAATAAATGAAGTTCTGTTTCTGTTTTCGCTTTGGCCATACTTTTGTTACATGAAACATTGGGTATGCAGAAATTCATTATCGGGCATGCATATAGATAAAGCTAACATGTCATACACATAGCATTTATCATGCAGCATTATGGTATCTGTTTCCTACTGAGATGCCCCAGAATCTCACCCTCCTCTACCAACAATTTAGACAGGAAGGGATACAAGATATGTTGAGAAAAAAGAAGAGAATCGTACGAGGGGATTCGCAGTGGTGGAATGAAGACGAGAAGATGTCTCTATTTCACTGGGATGAGTTTAGATAACCTAGAGCCTTGTATGGCTACATTATTTGAAATTATGACGTACGAACCCCTAGGGGTAAGTTATGTAATCATACACATAATATCAATATATTTACGCTATTTCTGTGTTGCACACCAAACCACATATCGTTTTCTGTGAATACTCTGGTGAAGGTAAAATTAAAATAAGGGCATGACATTTTATCGCACTTGGCTACTAAGTGGCTCTAAGCTTTAGAATTATCCTCAGGTCCAGCGTTCGAGTCCTTAGGGAGGCATTTTTCTTCCTGTGTGGTTGGAATAAATCCCTAAGTACCTGTGTGGTGCGGAGGAGGGGATAATTCCTACCATGGCCGGCCGCGTCTAGCCTATGTGGTGGAAGGCGGGTCATTACAAAAAAAGGCGCCTTTTTCTTATCACACCCCGCACTTCCCCCGCACATCCCCAATCCCAGGGACTACGAGCAGACTACGGGCATGCAACTCACCAAGACATCCCCACCCCCTCCAACACAAGTGGGTTTCTTTCGCCTCCCAGGACTCAAAGTCGCGACCTGAGGGCATAAGTACACGCTCCACGTCTGAGTTCCTACCATTGAGCTGAGTTAGCTCAATGGTAGGGACTCAAAGGTGGAGCGCATACTTAGCTCAATAGTAGGGACTCAGACATAGAGCGTGTACTTATGCCCTCAGGTCGCGACTTTGAGTCCCAGGAGGTGAAAGAAACCCACTTATGTTGGAGGGGGTAGGGATATCTTTGTGAGTTGTTTGCCTATACTCCGCTCGTAGTCCCTGGGATTGGGGAAGCACGGGGTGTGATAAGATGTATGCCCCATAATGAACTTTCTACATGCTCAATGTTTCATGTAACAAACTATGGCAACAGTAGAATAGAAATAGAGCTTTATTTATTCTAATATGCTTTACATAGTCAAGTAAAGCAATCAAATACAACACTACACAAGCAAAGATATCAAATACATGCAAGTAAGGCAAGTCCCCTACCTTAAGTCTTTTCTCCTCGATTTGCATGCCTCATAATGTATGCCAACCCCTGAGGCTCTCAATTCGGTCCTAAAATGTCAAATGTACAATTTAGACACTTCCATAGTGGTTTTGGTGGTTATATGAGTCTATACTGAAAAATTACCAAAATACTTATAGGGACCCAGCCGGCCCTGCTGTACTCAGTTTGACTGTACTTTTCCTGAAATTTTGACCTGAGCTATTTTGATATATTTTTTCCTAAGGAATGTATTTCAGGCCTCATAATTATCAAATTCACTGCCAAAAAACTAGAATGCCCTTGGCAGCCCTTATTTCAGGGTTTCATGGGTGTTTTCGTAATTATGCTTTTTCAAGCTTTTCTAAAAAGTGATCAACTGTAACTCCACTGAATTTTCCCTCCTGGACTCAATGGAATCATCATATTATCAAAAATCCAATTCTAACCCCATTTCTAACATTGGCCGAAATCTGAGAAACTCCAAGAAAAATTAGGGTTTTTCACTTCTGACTCCGCAGACTTGCTCCTTTCTACTTCTAATCACTTTATTTACTATTTGATTACGTTAAAAAAACCATTTAGGCTCAATTTGGGCAACATAACGTTTAGGACACACACTTTTCCAAAGTTTACAATCGGAGCAAATACAACAAAAATCCACCGATTAAATTACTCACAGCAGCCAGAACAACCAGTATTTGAAGTCTAGGAAGTTACCTCTTCTTCCTTCAAGCTTTTCCTCTTATGGCTGAACCCTAACTCCCTTTAACAATGAAATTTTACTTCAAACAACCCTGAATAACATAGAAGAGAAGCTTAGGAGAAAGATTATACACATTTGGAATGAATTCACCGAAGAAATTGACCTACCTCGTGAGATTTATTCTCCTTCTCTGTCTAAAATTGCTAAACTCTATCTCACTCTTCTTAGGCTTGTTATGTGTCAGTTTTGGCTGAAGGAGGAAGAAGGAAATGATTTATAATATTATCCTATTTTCCTTTAATTAATTTCTAAATTTCGAATTTAAGCAAATTTTGGCAGATTTTCTGCCAAAACTTTGAAAAATCAATACTAAATTTGTAGAGATTGTGTCAAAGTGATTCTAAAGGTTATAAAACCCTTATTGAGTCTAGTTTTGAAAGAAAATATAGCCCTTTACCAATTGGAAGCACAAAATTCCCAAAATTAATTTCTTTGAATGCTGTTCCAGAAAATCAACAGTTTTTCTGGGCAATATTTAAAAATACATAACTTTTTGTATAAAGCTTTAAATGATTCATATGACCTATCACACGCCTAGTAAGGACGAAAAATGATGTAGGATCTTGAAATACGTAATATATATAGATATATAACACCTACGCACAGTCATATTGAAGGAGGGAGATGGGGCTACAAAGAAAAAATGAATGTCTATACATCCCATCACCCATCAAAAATGAAGAAAAAAGGGACAAGGCATGAAGAATGATTTTTTTTTTTAAGAACTACAATACAAGCGCATTAAGAAAAGGAGGTGTGAAATGACATGACAATACAGTGGAAAGTGGAAGAAGGGTAAGAAAAATAATATTTGACAAGACAATAATACTGGTAAATGCAAAGATAGATGAACAAGAAAAATGAATGAGAGATGAAGGACTGAAGGAGCACCTGTCAGAGTTTCTATGCGAGACACCGAGAGTTGTTTTTGGTGGGAGGAGGAGAGGACTTTATAGAAATAAGGTTAGGGTTTGAATCATTCTATTAAAATAATAATTTTTTAAAAAAATAATAAAATAATTGTAGTGTCAATATTCATACAATTTTTTAATATTTTCTTTTCAAATAATACACACACACACACAAATAGCCATATATTTAAAACAATTATTTTAAGAAGGTATTTCATTTGTATTTTTTTTTTTATAGAATATGTTTGTAGGACTTGATACTTCTTTTAAATTATTAATTTATCATATAGACTAAAGGGAAAATTCCAGTAAAAGTCTTTTGAAATACTTAAATATTAAGTTAGGCTTCTAAATTTAACAAATTCTAAGGCAAGCCAACCAACCTAATTCAGGATTTCAAGATTGGGTGAATTTACCTGTATATCCTCAATCTTTGATCTCTGTACTCTCTGATGCTAACAAAATGCAGTGGCATACTAGCATCCAACCGAACAAAACTTGCCCTTCTTCATACTGGCCATATGCCAAACAAGGATTTTCCCTTTCCCTTTTCATCATAATATATATTAACCACAATCGTCCCCTTGAAACCCAGAATTCAAGGGAAATAATCTGATTTGAAGTAAACAAATACTCGTAGAATAACAAATAGCAAATACAATCCGATTAGTATGATTTTCTCAATGAAATAACGTGAGAGACCACCGGTAAAGAGAGCAATAAAAGGTGAATTAAAGAAAAATGAACGAGAACATCAACTCTATAACACTTCAAAATTTATATTCATCAAATATATTGTAATTATTTAAGAAATTCAATAAAATGGTGAATATTCATAAACTTGGAATTTATGAATTTCAGAAATGTTCATATTCATGAGAAAATGGGCAAAATAATTATGAAATTAATTTGGGTAATTTAAAAACCCAATATTAAGGTCCAAAAATAGAGAAATATTGGAGAAAATATTTGGTCCAAAAATGGGTGGAAATTGGCCAAAGAAAAATAAGAAAAGAAATTGGAATAAAACGGTAATGGCAAAATTCAAAATAGCAATTTTGCTAAAATAGCACAAAATTAATTATTTTTTGATTAATTGAAGTTAATTTCAATTAATTAGGGAAAATAAAGGTGAAAAATATATGTAGAATATTTTGGTCAATTAAATATTAAATTATGGAAAATTTGAGCAAAAAGTATAATTTTGACTAAAATTGAAACTTTATGTGTATACGTAACTTGGACAAATTGTGAAGCCAATTGAGACCATAGGGAGGTACCCCTAAGTGTCTGCTACATGTGGCAAAACCCCGATTTTTCCCGGAGGATACCATATGTTCGCTACCGCAAGTGCACAGATCGGTTCAAGTAATAAAGTGATAAGTAAAGATCATTCCCACGAGGACTATGACGAAAGCGAGCTAACTAATGTAACCATATGTTTAATTAAGTTGAATGGAATCATTTGAAATTGATCAAGTTAATTCAAAACATGTTGTTGACGTGAAAAAGAAATTTAAAACTATTTTTAGATTAAAAATTTATAAAAGCAAATGATTCTTTGAATTCAAGTGTTAAATGAAGCTTAGGATTGTTTATCCCCCTAGTATTTCAAAAGCACTCACTCAAATCCCCCCAATATATGCTACTTAATGAAAGATTATACTAGCCAAGGATACTAAATTACCTATAAGTGCTCTCTCAAGTCTCCAAATAGGTGCTTAGTTCAATTAATTCATTAATCTCTTAATTAACTAATTAAACCCTGATTTTCATTGCTAATCATATTTGGCTATATGAGGTTAATGAATGTATCTCTACCTCATTCACAAAACTATCAATTCAATTCACAAATTTCAAGTTCTCACACGATTAAACTCAAGTTCTACACTCAATCTAGCCCTCTCAAGCATCAATCAAGTGAACCCTGTAATATCCCAAAAAGTGATTAAGAGCTAATGACTTCAAAAGTGGATGTAATTATTGTTGAATAAACACTTTTGGAGAATGTGTGATGGGAATTTGGATATTTTAATGATTCTAATGGCTTCCTTGTGAAAATTCATGTGGAGAGAGTGTGTATTGTGAAATTGGAACCATTGGGAACAATTGTGCAAAAGTTGAAAACTCTGTTCATTGAAACTTTGTACAGGGCAGCCGATTTGTATGGACGTTTTAAATATGCAAATGGTGTCCAAAAATTCTGAAATTTTCCAGTTTTAAAGTTCACATTTCAAGCTTCAAAATGGACATATAATTTGTATCATTTTGATTTTTAACCTAAGATTTATGGATTTTTGAAGTTTGCCTAGCGAAATTAACTATTTTCTGGAACAGTATGCAGAGATTGAAATTCTGGGAATTTTGTAATTCCATCCAGAAAAATTCTATATTTTTCCTTAAAACTAGACTCAATAAGGGTTCTATAGGCTTTGGAATCACTCCAATTCAATATTTCTATAATTAGTTATGATTTTTCAAAATTTGGGCAAAAATCTGCCATAATTTCTGAAAAATCCGAAATTGTTGGAAATTAATCAATAATTAAATATCATATAATATATGATATTAAATACCATCAGCCTCTTTCTCCAGCCATTTTCGTGCTGTTTCAGAGCTGAAACAAGATAGAGAAGGTGAGAGAGTTTAGAGAGAGAAAGGGAAGAAATCTCACAAGGTAAGCCGATTTCTCGACGATTTAGCTCCTAACGCTTATAACTCCGACTTTAAGCTACTCCTCTTTATTCTTTAATGTTGTGAAGCTCAAAATTTGGTGTTTCAAGGGTTAGGGTTTTCAGCCACCTTGAGGAAAAGCTAGTGGGAGCCTGAGGTAATTTCCAAACTTTCGTATATTGCTTATTCTGGCTGCTGTGGGCAATTTAATCGGTGAAATTTCGTCGGATTGCCATTGGTTTTAAATTTTGGAAATTGATTTTCCTAAGGGTTATGCTGCCCAATTTTGGTTCAAATGGTAGTTATAACCTAATGTAATAGTTAATAAAGTTGTTAGGAGTAGAAAGGAACGCGTTTAAGGAGCTGAAATCGTAAAACCCCGATTTTCTCTGGAGAACTCATAAATTTCGGCCAGCTCTATAAATGGGTCTTAGAGTTGGATTTTCAATGATTTGATGGTTCCATTGAGTTCAGGAGCGAAAATTAGATGGGGTTATAGTTGGTCACTTTTTCGGAAAAGGCCGAAAAAACATAATTATGAAGACGCCCTTGAAACCCTTGAAGTAGGGCTGCCAAGGGTAAATTTGTAATTTGACATTGAATTTGATAATTCTAAGTTAGTAAATGGATTCCTTGGGCGGAAATATGTTAGGATAGCCCAGATTAGAATTTTGGGAAAAGTGCAACCGGACCGGGTACGGCGGGCCCGAGCCGGGTCCTCGGGGCATTTTTGTAAATTTTCATTATAGACTATAACCCCAAGAAACACTATGGAAGTGTCTAAATGGTGCATTTGGAATTGTAGGATTCGATATTTGCCTTGTTCGTGATCTACCTACGCTAGAGCACAATCAAAAAGAACAAGGTAGTGACTCTTTCTTTTATACTGTGTGTGAAACATTATATGTATGTTTTTCATGCATTGAGAATACATTGTGATACTTTGTGAATACATAGAGTTCACAGTGCAAGTTGACGCATAGTGATACTTTGTGATACATAGAGATCGCAGCGAAAGCTGACGCACAGAGATTACAGCCATGAGTGCTGTCGTTTGTGGCGAAAGCCATGATACATTGTGATGCTGCTTAACATGATCATATATGCTATGTGTTTATACACTGTATGAGTGATTTGTTACTACAGATATTCTTTTGAATCTCATTCTTTCCATTGACTAACATTTCAGACAGGGCAAGTGGCTCCAAGGAGAAACGAACCACCAGGAGCGGCTAGGATCTTGTAAAGATGTGTTGTTAGGTTGTTAGTTATCTATTTTGGACTTGGGATTACTATTTATTTTTGAAATGTAGATATTATGTTGATGTTGGTCATGTAATCCCCTAGTTGGAACTTACAACCCTTAGTTTATACATGTATGAAACCCGGGAGTTTCCGGGAATTTGGCTATGCACTCTGATATGTATGAATGTGATTGAACTGCGCAGAGTAATTAGATTCGGAAGATGAATCTGAGACCATATTGAACAAATTTTAGAAAATAGATTTGAGCAAAACGTATCCGTCGGTCTCTAATTCCTTTAAATTACGTATTTTCGAATCTTAATTACGGTTATCAAGGTAGGGGATTACAAACCCAACAATCTCATTAGTGGCCAATCAATAAGAAGCATTAAGCAAAGAGTAAAATCAGCATAATCTCATCATTAATCACAAATATAAAGGGGGAATGAATACTTACTCCATACAAGGGATCAAAACAATCCTAAAAGAAGAGATACTTAGCTACTCATATCCAAATGTATAGAGAAACTAAGCATTACAACTGAATAAACCATAGAAAAAGAGATAAGAGAAGAAAAGTAATGAAACCAAGGTAGAAGTCACAAAATTTCTCTTGGAACCACCACCCAAGCTCCAAAACTCTCTAAAATCCCCTCTCCAAGGTGTCTCCTTTCGCGCTTCAGCTTCCCAGGGTGTAGAATGTGTTTTCGGCGCTCTTCCTTAGGTTAAGTAGTGTTTTTTCGCTTTTGAAATCAAAATGCACAGTTGCAATTTTTCAGGACTTGATACGGCAAGTTTGTCAACTTACCGTAGCCAGTTACACAGAGGGTCAATTTTTCTTCAGATTCAAGACTTGCTACAGCAAGTTTCTTAACTTGCTGTGGCCAGTTACACATAGAGCATACGAAGAACACTTGCCACGGCTAGTTTGCCAACTTGCTGTAGCTAGTTACACAGAGAGCAATCTGGGATGACTTGCTACGGCAAGTTTGTCAACTGGCTGTAGCCAGTTACACAAGTTCCTGATATCTTTGCACTGCTTCACCTCCTTTGCTCTTTCCTTGATTCTTGGTTCTTATAAGGCTTCAACACTTGTCTTCATCCTCCTACAAAAGAGGGAGGATTTATAAATTCTTAATTGAATCACAAATATAACAAGAATTTCTTTGATTTTTTGCTTGATACTTTGTATGAACATTTTCTTCTATATACTTCTTTCAATGCACATTTTGAACTCAAAAGTAGGTAAAAAGAGAAGAAAATGTGTTGGAATGTTTTGAATTTCTAAAAGTCAACACCATAATTTTGGCTAGGGCTGTTAGAGGGCTTTAGAGTTAGATTTTCAATGATTTGATGGTTTCATTGAGTTTAGGAGAGAAAAGTATGTGGGTTTACAGTTGTTCACTTTATCGGAAAAGCCCGAAAAAGCATAATTACGAAAACGCCTCTGAAACCCTTAAAGCGGGGATGTCAAGGGTATTTTTGTAATTTGACAATGAATTTGGTAATTTGAGTTCAGAAATGGATTCTTTGAGAGGAAATATGTTAGAATAGCCCTAGTTAAAATTTCAGGAAAAGTGCAGCCGGGTTAGGGTCTCGGGGGCATTTTGGTAAATTTTCACCATAGGCTAATATAACCATAAGTAACACCATAGAAGTGTCTAAAATGATATATGAATAGGTTATAACCTATTTCTTGTACATTTAATATTTTAGAACCGAGTTGGGAGCCGAAGGTTGGCACGCTTCTCAAACACACTAAATGGGGTGAAAGAGACTTAAGGTAGGAACATTATCCTTCATACATCATGCCATATTTATATGATTGTGTGTTTGCCATTGTTTGTGCTATATTAATCAACATGATTTGCCTTGAAGAAGTAGTTAGTGCCAGCGGTGCACTTACACTTGGAGTTGGGTAAGAAACCAACCGGTGTACGATTAGTGGGGCTGCGCCCTACTCATGTATACATGATGATGATGTGTTATGTTGTTCATTAATTGATGCATGCATGACGCATATCATATTTACTTTTCGCATTTTATATGAACGATAACATGTTTCTACTGAGATTTCTTAGAATCTCACCCTTTTTCTAAATAAAACATCTCAGCGGGTACTAGTGGATCAAAAGGCAAGGACGTAGATGAAGGGAATTGATAGGCACATGTCTCGAGATGAAGCCTAAGTTCATGGTTATAGATAGTCTGTCACGCCCTTATCTCAATTTCAATCTTTTTCAGAGTATTTGCGGAAAACGATATGCGGTTTGGTAGGCAACACATGAATAGCATAACTATACTGATAATATGTACATGATTACATAAATTCCCATAGGGGTTCGTACATGATCATTACCATCAATGTAGCCACACAGGGCTACTGGGGTATCTAAACCCGTCCTAGTGAAACGGAGACATCTTCTCATCTTCGTTCTACTATTGCAATCCCCTCATATGGTTCTCTGCATTGTTCTCAACATATCTTCTGTCTTCTCGTGTCTAAATTGTTGGTAGGGGAGGGTGAGATTCGAGAGAATCTTAGTAGGAAACAAATACCATAATGCATGCATGATTGATGCTATGTGTATGACATGTTAGCTTTATCTAGATGTATGCTCCAATGACATTTTTGCATGCTTAATGTTTCATACAACAAGACTATGGCCAGAGCGAAAACAGAAACAGAGCTGCATTTATTCAAATATGCTCTACACAATCAAGTAAAGCAATGACATACATCATTACACAAGCAAAGATATCAAATACATGCAAGTAAGGTAAGTCCCCTACCTCCAATCTTTCTCCTCGATTTGTGTGCCCACAGCTTGGGCTCCATATTCGATCCTACAATGTCAAATGTACTATTTAGACACTTCCATAGTGTTTCTGGGCCTTATATGAGTCTATCTTGAAAAATTACTAAAATACCCCTGGGACCCGGCCCCATCGTACCCGGTCCGGCTGTACTTTTCTCGAAATTCTAATCTGAGCTATCCTGACATATTTTTGCCCAAGGAATCCATTTCTTGACTCATAATTACCAAATTCACTTCCAAAAGATGAAATTGCCCTTGGCAGCCCTTATTTCAGTGTTTTATGGGCGTTTTCGTAATTATGCTTTTTCGGCCTTTTCTGAAAAAGTGCCCAACTGTAACCCCACATAATTTTCCCTCCTGAACTCAATAGAACCATCAAATCATTGAAAATCCAACTCTAAGATCAATTTACAGCCCTGACCAAATTATATGGGTTTTCAAGGGAAAATCGAGATTTTTGGTTTCGGCTACGTAAATGCGGTCCTTTATACTCCTAACCACTTTATTGACTATTCCATTAGGTTAAAAATACCATTTAGTACCAATTTGGGCAGCATAATAGACCCACATACCCATTTTCCATTTTTGAAACCAATGACAATCCGGCGAAATTTCACCGATTAAATTGTTCACAGCAGCCAGATATAGTCAATATTCAAAGGTTTGGAAGTTACCTCAAGCTCCCATTATCTTTTCCTCTTCTTGGATGAAACCCCTAAGCTTTCAAGAGTGAAGTTTGAGGTTCAAAACCTTAATCCACATAGAAGAATAGTTGAGGAGCGGAGTTATACACGTTAGGTAGAGATTTACCGAAGAAATCAACCTACCATAGAAGTTTCCCTTATCCTTCTCTCTCTACAAAATTCTACACTAGCTCTCTCTTGTTGCAGAAAAACTGACAAAAATGGGTAGAGGAAGATGATAAAATATAATTTTATAAGATAATATAATTATCCAATAATTATTTTTCTATTTTCGGATTTTTACAAAATTCTGACAGATTTCTGCCTAAGCTTTGAAAAATCATAACTAATTCTAGAAAAATTGAATTGGAGTGATTCCAAAGCCTATAGAACCTTTATTGAGTCTAGTTTCAAGGAAAAATATATAATTTTGCTGAATAGAATCACAAAATTCCCTGAACTTCAATCTTTGCATATTGTTCCAGAAATTTCATAGTTTTTCTGTGCTGACTTCAAAAATTCATATCTTTTTGTGCATAGCTCTAATTGAGTCATATGACCTATCAAATTAAAGCGTAGGATGTCTGCCTTCATCCTGTAAAATTTCATATTTTTGCTCATCATTTGGTTATACAAAATCATATGATAAGCTTACTGCCTCATAAGCGATTTCACCATAAGCATAATCACTTTCTTCAAAATTAACCATTTTATTTTCTTTAATGCTTCAAAGATATAAGAAACATTAGAGAATATATTTGGGACACCTGCTAAATCGGGGCTTAGCAGTCCGCTTAATTTAGGCTTATTCCCAAGCCTCCAATCCCAAATTTTGGGGTATTACATAGTTTATGTCTAAAATAATTTAGACACTTCCATAGTGTTTCTTGTGGTTATATTATCCTACGGTGAGAATTGACCAAAATGTCCCCGGCTCGATGGCACGTTTTTTCCGAAATTTTGACTAGGGATATCTTGATGTATTTTTGCCTAAGGAATCTATTTCTAGGTTCAAAATTACCTAATTTAGTGTATAATTATGAAAATACCCTTGACAATCCTGATTTAGGATTTATGGGCATTTTCGTAATTACGCTTTTACGGCCTTTTCTGAAAAAGTGACCAACTGTAACCCCACCTATTTTTGCCTACTGAACCAATGGAACCATATATTTCATAAAGATCCAGCTCCTTTCCCCAGATCTAGTCTTGGCTGAAACATTGATCAAGATAAAAGTAAAATTGTTCTTTTGTGTTTTAGCTTCCAAAGCTTGTACTTTTTCACTTCTAATCCCTTATTAAGTTATTTAAACACATTCAAACCATGATTTAAAGAAATTTGGGCAGTATAACCCCTTAGGATTAGGACTTTCCAAATTTACAATTCAACAAAAAATCACCAAAACTAAACAGAAACCTCAACAACACCATATTAGTTTATATTTAAGGTTTGTGAGGTTACTTTTTGAGATCTTGAATCCTCTCTCTCTAGGTGTCTCCTCTCTCTCCCCTTGAGCTCAAAATACATCTTCAAAATCATAGATTCCATGAAGAAGAAAGGTTTAGAGAAGGTTTCTAAGCAAAATCACAAGAAAACTCTTAAGAAATCACACTTATCTTAAACTTCTTCCTTCTCTCTATAACTTGAGAGCTCTCTCTCTCTCTCTCTCTCTCTCCTCTCCTTGTGTTGGACAAAAATGAGGAAGGGAAGAAGAAGGAAAAAGTGCTTCATAAACATCTCCTTTCACCCTACACCATTTGATTTCATCAAGGCATATGATGCTGACACTTGTCACAACCCAAACCTCCTTCACATTATGTCATACTTACTCCATTAGGCTTCCAATTGGTTTTGAACTAACTTCCTCCCTCTTGGTTAGCCAAGAAAATCGTCCCCCCTCTCATGCTCCACTAACCAAGTTACCTTCCTCTAACTAATCCAAACTTGCACTCAACAAAGAACTCAAGTAGTGATTTCAGTATACTCCATCTAATTCCCATCATGCATTCAACCATGCCTTCATGTAGTGTATACTCAACCTTATATTCATGTAGTGTACCATTATTATCATGACTATGTTCTTGTAGCAATTAGACATGTGCTCATCTTCATAAATCATAACCTACTCCCCTCTTTATATGATAATGACACTTGGCCTCTTTAATTTCACAATTTACACAATTGCTAACACATTTTATTTTCAATTTTTGGAATAATGCCAATTCTGGTAGATTTCCGCCCTAACTTTGAAAATCTATAACTAAATTTGTAAACATCTTTTTGGAGTGATTCCAAAGGCTATGGAACCCTTATTGAGTCTAGTTTCAAGGAAAAAAAAGGACTTTAGTCAGTTGGAAGCATATCATTTCCAGATTTCATTTCTTTGACCACTGCTCTAGAGACTTTCTAGATTTTCTGGGCTAACTTCACAAATTCATAACTCTCAATCCACTAGTCAAAATGGCTTATAATAGCTATCAAATTAGATCCTTGGATGTCTACTTTCACCCTGTAAAATTTTATAATTTTTGGACATCATTTGATAAAAAAAAATGCCAAGACAATCTCACTGCCTCGTAGGAAATTTCAATAAAAGTATAATCACATTCTCCAAAATTCACCATTTCACTTTCTTTAATACCCCAAAGATAAGAAATGTTAGGGAATAAATTTGGGGCTCATGCTAAACCGGGGCTTGGCAGTCCACTTATTTTAGGCTTATTTACTAGCTTCCAATTTCGAAATTCAGGGTATTACAAAAATGTACAATTATACTGATAAAAGTATTCGTTTACAACCCAAAGTCATTCGTTGACAAAAATACAGAAATACAACGGAAATTATAATATTTACAGGATGTCCTAAAAAGGTCTTAATCATAAACTAATTATAACCACCAACTTTGACCTTGCCTCGCGACACGTGCTAATCACTTTTCTACGTCTGCACCTTTGCCTTTCGTCCCTCTGGCACCCGCTGAGATGTCTATTTTTTAAAAAGGGTGAGATTCCGAAAAATCTCCATAGAGACATACGATCGACATATACGATGTGAAAATTAAATATGCAATGCACCATATTAGGCAAAACTGAAAGTTCAATTCGATTCACATATAATTACCTCAGCCGAGTCGCCGACTACAACTAGGATTATTGATATACCTTGGCTGGGCACCGAACCATAGCTAGGATTTTTCGATATACCTATGTTGGGTACCAAACCACAACTAGGATTTTCTGATATACCTTCGTTGGGCAAAGAACCACAACTAGGTACTGTGCCTTTAGCACGCAATCCTATCATAAAATACAGTAACAAATACATACAATTATTCATATAGTGTATGAAAGATGATAGTCCCTACCTCAAAGTCTTATCAATTACCTTTTTAGTGTGCCTCGTAAAACGTGTTGTTCTGGCTTCCGAGTCGGTCCTAAAATATTAAATGTACAAGAAATAGGTCATAACCTATCCAAGTATCATTTTAGACTCTTCCATAGAGTTTCTTGTGGTGATATTAGTCTTTGGTGAAAATTTACCAAAATGCCCCCAGGACCTCGGCCCGGCCCCTGCCGTACCCGGTCCGATGGCATATTTTCTCTAAATTTTAACTAGGGCTATCTTGATGTATTTTTGCCTAAGGAATCCATTTCCGGGTTCGAAATCACCAAATTCAGTATCCAATTATGAAAATACCCCTGACAGCCTCGGTTTAAGGAACTTAGGGGTGTTTTCATAATTATGTTTTTTTGGCTTTTTTTGAAAAAGTGACCAACTGTAACCCCACCTATTTTTGCCCACCGAATCCAATGGAACCATTCATTTCATAAAAATCCAGCTCCTACCCCCCCAGAACAGTACTGGCCGAAAGTTAGGCAAAAATTTGAAAAATTGACTTTTGTGTTTTAGCTTCCAAAACTTGTACTTTTCCACTTCTAATCCTTTATTAACTCATTTAAACACTTCTTAGTCATGATTCAAAGAAATTTGGGCAGTATAACCCCTTAGGATTAGGGCTTTTCCAAATTTACAACTCAACCAAAAATCACCAAATCAACAACAAACTTCAATATCAACTTCATACAAGTATAGATTTGAGTTTGGTGTAGTTACCTCTTAAACTTCTTGAATCCTCTCACTCTATGCGTCCTCTCTCTCTTCTCTTTGAGCTTGAGATTTTCTTGCTAAACAATGGGTTTTCATGGAGAAGAAGAGTTTAGAGAAGAGGCTGCACAAGTTTGGAAGACAAATCTTAAGAAATCCCAAGCTTACCTTGATCTTTCTCTTCCTCTTGGCTCCTCTTTCTTTGAAGATTTTCTTCAAGCTCTCTCTCTCCCTCTCTTGGTGTGTTATAAATGAAAATGAGAAGGAAGGAAAGATGTCCAAGCACTTTAAAATATCCTACCATTTTCCTTAATTAAGTTTATTACAAAAATCCTATTTATGACACTACATGTACTTGGCTCAATTTTATGACACTTTCTCTGTCTCTTCTTGAGTGTCTAGGTGTGAGCAATGACAAGGAAAGATGAAGGAAGATTTTCTAAAATATCTCTCATTTTCCCTTGATTACTAAATTCTTCAAAAATCCCTTATATGATGACACTTGAGGACACTTGTACCAACTCTTATCTCCTTCATATCACAACCTATACCTCCTTCATATCATGACATACTCACTCCATTAAGCTTCGCTTTGGTTTTGAACTAAATTCCTCCGTCTTGCTCTTCTAACCAAATGAGTGCTCTTCCAACTAAACCAAACTTGCACTCAACATTGCACTGAAATTAATCCCATCATGCACTCAACCATGCTTTCATGTAGTGAACACTCAACCTTGTATTCAAGTAGTGTACCATTATCATCATGACTATGTTCTTATAGCAATTAGACATGTGCTCATATTCATAAATCATAACCTACTCCCCTCTTCATATGATAATGACACTTGACATCTTTAATTCCATAATTTACACAATTGCTAACACATTTTATTTTCAATTTTCGAAATAATGCCAATTCTGGCAGATTTTCTACCCTAACTTTGAAATATCATAACTAAATTTGCAAACATCGTTTTGGAGTGATTTCAAAGGCTATGGAACCCTTATTGAGTCTATTTTCAAGGAAAAATAGGGACTTTAGCCAGTTAGAAGCATATCATTCATAGATTTCATTTCTTTGACTGCTGCTTTAGAGACTTTTCAGATTTTCTGGGCTAATTTCAAAAATTCATAACTCTCAATCCACTGGTCAAAATAGCTTATAATTCATATCAAATTAAAGTCCTGGATGTCTACTTTCACTTTTAAAAAACTTCATAATCTTTGAATACCATTTGATCATCTAAAATCTCAAGACAATCTCACTGCCTCATAGGAAATTTCAATAGAAGCATAATCACATTCTCCAAAATTCAACATTTCAGTTTCTTTAATACCCTAAAGATATAAGAAACATTAGGAAATAAATTTGGGGCTCCTGCTAAATTGGTGCTTGGCAGTCCACTTATTTCAGGCTTATTCACTAACCTCTAATCCCGAAATTCAGGGTATTACAAGAACTATAGTCCATCCATTTCTACTCACAATACAAGTAAGAGGTGGACTGATCGATCCTGGACGCAGAGGATGCCTTTCCTAGTCAATAGTGAAAGAAATAAATGAAAAATCTTAGAATCTCCTTAGCTTCTCTAGCAACCAAAATAGGATGAGAGATCGATCTTTCATGCAAAACAAGATTTCTTTTCCTCCAGATAATATTCAAAAGGATAATAGTTCCCTTCAGAAGATGAAAGTGCTCATCCATATACAATAGGAAAAGAGTACTTTTCAACCATTGAGTAAACTTTTGAACACTTGAATTATCAAATTTAAATTGAAAACATTCAAACTAGACAGGCTATGCAAACGTGCAAAGAAAGAATAAATGCTCAATAGTTTCATTATTTTTTACTTTCAATATGTATTGTAAGAATATGATATATAGTTCTTTGAACAAAAATATTAAATTATTAAAAATTTGTAATTTGAAAAATTAAAATAATATTGATTTAATCATCATTTTTTTATGCGGCTATTTGCTATTGGTTAGTTGGGGTCTAGATTTAGCAATATCAAATAATTGATGATTATGATCAGAAATTAATTAATATTTTTAATTGAAAATCAACTTAATTAGTCATATATATTTAGTGAAAGCTTTAGTTGAGATAATTATTAAAAGAATAAAAGAAGAATGTTAACAATATTTATCTTTATGTATTCCATATATCGATGTAGGGTTTAAAGTGATTCATAAAGAGAATGATGAGAATGGCAATTAATATTTTTGTGTGTCTCTGTCAATGTGGCCACCATAACCACTATCTTTAAGAGCTCATGAATTTCCATTAATGTTCCAAGTCAATGAAACCTTCATCCCTCTCTCCAATTACTCCCTCCCCTTTTTTTAAGTTGTCTCACCATCCAAGCTTTGCCTCTCTTTTTAGGGCTAGATCAATGAGTGTGTACACACACTCCCTTGGTCCAATTAATTATAAGGAACTTTCTTTATGACTCACGTAAATTAAGAAAATCTTAAATTTTATTAATTCTGTTGTAAAGTTCAATAATTTTTTAACTTTACTCCTATCTAATTCTCCTTTCAGTTCTTTTATAATGAATATTTTTTTTCATAGAGATGATCCTTAGTATAAGGAATAAATCTCTTTTATCTGAAATTTTAAATTCATTTTTTTATTTTTGCTCTCATTAAATATATGTCATTTGTTATCTCTTTACAATAAATTTTTACTCATTATCTCTCATTAACTTTCTTTAAAAATAAGGGTATAATTAGAAAGAGTAATACATATTTGACACATTTATTACTTCTAACTAATGTTTTGAACCTGGTGATTTAAATAATTGTTCCTTACAAAAAGGAAAAGTGGGAGTATACTTTATAAGTTATAACTCATTAGAAGAAAATCAAAACAATAATAAATGAAGAGCAAAATTGTACATTCATATATAAAATTTGATAAGATGTCTTATAAATAGGGTTTTAAATTTTCTTCTCTCTCTGTCATGTAAATACAATTAAAGAGGTAAACTTCTTCCAACCTAAAATATGGTACATTTTTTTAAAAAGAGATGATTGATTTATAATATAATTACTCAAGAGCATTATCATTTTTTAAAGTACTTATACTTAAAATAGATGGCAAAAAAAAAAAAAAGACTTGTATTTAAAATAATGGTAGTGTGTGTATTTATTCGTTCTTTATTATTGATCCATTTCATCTAGCTACTATCTTTATTATTGTGTGTATAAATCAAAATATAAGAACTTTTAAAATACGACTTATTTATATATAAGGTACATTTGACAACCTCATCGAAAATAATGAGATGTCGTTAAATCATTAACTTTGTCATAATATAAAATATTAGGGATGGTCGTTTTATTTCTCCTTTAAAAGATCTTATAATAAGGCTATGAAGGAATATATTCATTTGGCCTATCTAGTCACTACACACAGTCACACCCACTTACAACTATCTGTGCAAATAGTTGTGTTAAATACATGTTGTGTTAAAATTTTTTAATTTTCTTCAAGGATATTATCCAGTGAACTGTTCATCTATGACTTTGATCAGCCAGTTCATACACACACGCACTTTCATAATGTTGACTTGCCATGAATGTCATGAAATAATACTTTATCTGGATGACTACTCCCCCACACCCACCCACACGCACATGGGCAATGAATCGTGGATTATATTTTTCTTTTTGTTCAAAAGGGTACTTCTATTAATATTACAAAGACATGTCTAATACAATAAAGAAAAGCAATCCCACAAATAACAGAAGAGAATTAACATGGTAAACAACATAATAAAGCAGCATAAAAACTAGAAAAAAATAGACCAAAGTCTGATCTGGTTCATGGAAAAGCAATAGCATCAAAATGACGACCCGAGCATCCAAAGTCAATAGAGAAGACAAAGAGAGTGATGGTTGTGACACCCAACTTGTAGAGCACACTCCCTTAAAAGAATCAGCTGCAATAAGGTTAGCTGCAAAATTACCCCTATGAGGAGTAAAAGTAAGAGACAACCTAACTCGAGAATTAAGAAGGTTGATAATGTCTTGAATGATACTCTGGCATTTCCAGTCATACAGATTCGGCTGTTGGCTTGCAACACGTTTTCAGAAGTTGACTGTCTGTCTCAAACAAAGTTTTTTCGTGACCCAAATCCACAACTAACATTAATGCCCTTTTTAAAGCTAAGGCCTCAGTCATGAATGCCGACAAGGATTTAATCTTATCAGCAAAACCCCAAACGAAGTCTCCATACTCATTTCGACAGATAATTCCAACAGCTATAGTGCCCATTGTTGATGAGTAAGCGTCATCACAATTGATTTTGAGAGTACCTGGGGGGAGCACCAGTGTACACCATTGGGGTCAATAATAGGAATATATTCATTCATATCAGTTACATTATTCAAAGCACATAATTCCAGATTGGATCGCATAGCCCATTCAATAATGAATTGTGGACTAGGTTCTCGAAGATTAAACACCTTTTCATTCCTTTGCTTCCATATAAACCAAAGGATCCAGCAAATAAGAGTAATGTCAGATGAAGCAAAATTTGATCCCACATCTATCATGCATAGCCACCAAGAAGTGAAGTTCCTGACTTAAATCACATAAGTTTTAACACCTAAATGGCAACTAAACCAGACACACCTTGTCTATGGACTGTGAAAGAAAAGATGTTCAATTGTTTCCTCCTCTCCGTAGCATACATGGCATAATTTAGTAGCTGCCCTCTTATGTCCGAAGAGAGCATCATTAGTGGCCACAACTTGGTTTAGAATCCTCCAAACAAAATGTTGGACACGCGGTACAATGTTCAGCTTTCATATACTTCTCCAGATAGCAGGCGACATATTAGTAGAGGAGCTAGGTTTATGTATAATGTAACACTTAGCCTTTGCATTTCTATACCCCAACTTGACTGAATAATTACCATTGCTTGTTGGGGTCCAAATAATATTGTCTTTCAAACCATTCAAGGGGATAGGAATTTGGATAATTGCATGTGCAAGATCATTAGAGATTAAGTGTCGTATGGGAGACAAGTTCTAGCTACCGTGTACAATGAGATCACACACTCGCCCTTGCTGGACAATATCATCATAATTATTAACAGGTTTCTCAGGAAATTGAACATCTGGTACCCATCTATCTTCCCAAATGCAAATGGAGGAACCATCGCCTAGATCCCATATCAAATCTTTCTTGAGAAAATCTCTACCATCAATGATACTAGACCTTTTTCAACATCCATAAACTCCCCTTGTGGAAAATAAATGCTCTTCAAAACTCGAACCCACAGGTCATCTGGGTTATTAAGAAGGCGCCAGGTTGTTTTAGCTAGTAAAGCATAATTAGCAATAGTGAAATCTCTAAATCCCATACCGCCTACACACTTGGCCTCAGTGAGAGAATCCCAAGACTTCCAGTGAAGCTTATGTCCAGCCGCATTGCCCTCCCACCAGAAATTAGCTATTAAGCTTTTTAATTCTTTGTATGCTTTGATTGTAAACTTGAAGCAAGTCATGGGATAAATTTGGATGGCATTGATAATTGATTTGATCACTACCTCCCGCCCTACAAAGGATAAAGTGGATTTTGTTCAGCCCTGAATTTTATTTCTTACTCACTCTCTGATATAAGATAGAGCCTGGTGCTTTGTTTTACCCCATACACTCGGGACACCCAGATATTTACCCGGATCCTGCATAGCCTGGATGCCTAAGATGCCACTCGTCCTGGAATTAATTATCTCTGGTGTATTTTCTGAAAAGAAAATACTGGATTTATCCAAGTTAGTAAACTGATCAGATACAACACAGTATTGATTCAAAATATTTGCCAGGTTTGCACAATTCCTCTCATTAGCATTCATAAAAAAGAGGACATCATCCGCAAAGAAGCAATGAGAAAGGTCAGGACAGGAGTTGCTCAATTTAATCCCTTGAAGGTTTTTAGACAGTTGACTCTTGGTAATCATAACAGACAAAACTTCAATCACTAGAATGAATAAATATGGAGATAAAGGATCACCTTATCGTAAACCCCTATCTGGAGAGATAGAGCCAATTTTCTCTCCTGAAACACACAGATTTAGCATGACAGAATTAACACACTTCATAATTAAACGCACCCAATCTTCACAAAACCCAAATTTCAAAAGAACCAGCTCTAAGAAATCCCATTCCACACGGTCATAGGCTTTGCTCATATCCATTTTAAGTGCAAATTCATATTTATTCCCCTTTTTCTTTCGATGAAGATAATGATAAACCTCATGTGCAATGATAATGTTGTCTTGAATAAGAGGACCAGGAATAAAAGCACTCTGATTTTGGGAAATACAGGCATCAAGTAAAGGTCTCATCTGGCTTGCAATAATTTTAGATATTATCTTGTAGGAGAAATTACAGAGCCCAATAGGACGAAAATGGGAAACATGATCTAGTTTTTCTATCTTGGGAATTAGAGCAACATTACTATCATTGATTTCATGAAGATAAGAATTGCAAGCAAAGAATTCTTGAACCATGGAGCATATATTTTCACCAATTTCAGGCCAAGCTGAATGAGAAAATTTACCTGAGAATCCATTAGGACCAGGGGCCTTTGTCGTTGCCATCCATTGCGTACAGTAGCCAGATGTGTGTAGTCCAGACATATTCAAATTAAAAGGAGCGGGTTCGAAATCGTTGCTTACAACAACAATTAACTAGTAGTAAGTTGTGATCAGACCCCAATGGGTCTAAATGGAACACCTGTAGATGAGGAAAATGTTCTCTTAATTCAGTGTTACCCAGAGCTCTATCAATGCGTTCATGAATCGTTTCTTGTCCCTCCCTCTTATTGCACCATGTGAACCTATAACCATTAAATTCCAAATCCATAAGATTACAGTCGGCCATAAAGTTATGGAAATTAACTATTTTCTTCCAAGCTCACGGATTGCACCCACTTTTTTCTCCTTGAGTTGCGATATGATGACACTTGAGTACACTTGTACCAACTCTTATCTCCTTCATATCACAACTCATACCTCCTTCATACATACTTACTCCATTAAGCTTCCTATTGGTTTTGAACTAACTTCCTCCCTCTTGCTCTTCTAACCAAATGAGTGCTCTTCCAACTAAACCAAACTTGCACTCAACCTTGCACTCAAATTAATCCCATCATGCACTCAACCATGCCTTCATATAGTATACACTCAACCTTGTATTCAAGTAGTGTACCATTATCATCATGACTATGTTCTTGTAGCAATTAGACGTGTGCTCATTTTCATAAATCATAACCTACTCCCATCTTCATATGATAATGACACTTGGCATCTTTAATTCCACAATTTACACAATTGCTAACACATTTTATTTTCAATTTTCGGAATAATGCCAATTCTGGCAAATTTTCTACCTTAACTTTGAAAAATCATAACGAAATTTGTAGACATTGTTTTGGAGTGATTCTAAAGGATATGGAACCCTTATTGAGTCTAGTTTCAAGGAAATATATGAACTTTAGCCAGTTGGAAGCATATCATTCCTAGATTTCGTTTCTTTGACCGCTGCTCTAGAAACTTTCCATATTTTTTGGGTTAATTTCAAAAATTCATAACTCTCAATCCACTGGTCAAAATAGCTTATAATACCTCTCAAATTAAAGCCCTGAATGTCTACTTTCACCCTGTAAAATTTCATACTTTTTACACATTATTTGATTATAAAAAATCCCAAGACAATCTCACTGTCTCGTAGGAAATTTCAATAGAAGCATAATCACATTATCCAAAATTCACCATTTCACTTTCTTTAATACCCCAAAGATATAAGAAACATTAGAGAATAAATTTGGGGCTTCTTCTAAATTAGGACTTGGTAGTCAACTTATTTCACGCTTATTCACTATTTCAAGCTTATTTACTAGCTTCAAATCTTGAAATTCGGGGTATTACAATATGCTTTTAATTACTTCAATCGTCATTACTAATAAATCCTATATTGATAAACATTAAAAATTTGGAAAAATATGTATTGGAGGCTCCAAAACAAAAACTCAAACATAACCAACCTCGTCAATTTAGAAATAATGCAATTTATAATACTTCAAAATCAAAACTCAAAAAGTAATAGTTATTTAAATTTATAATTTTTGTTCAAAAAGGAACTACTTCTCTTCAAAATATAGGTTTTGAAATTCACCTATGCTCAGATTTCAAACGGGGCGTTTAAAGGTGGTCCTATCATGGTCTCCAATCATGGAAGTATACTTTGCTTGATTTATTGTTATTTTGACTTTATTATTGCTTGAATTGTCAAGGCTAAGAAAGGGGCTTCTGTCTTAATTACTCAAACGACCTCATTTATAAGTCATTTTCAGGATTTTAGCATGTTTTACGCGGACAAAATTTTTTTATTAACTCAACCTTAAAATTTAATAATTTTTTTAATTTTATTTTTATTTAATCTATAATATACCCCATATAAATAAAGTTAACATAATAAAAAAATAAAGAGTAAAATATTACATTCATGAAAAAATTAAGGGAGAATTACACTTAGGTCCCAAGGAAGAAAATAAATGAAGAAATGGTTCCTAGAGATTGCAAAATGAAAAAATGGTCTCATTAACAACTCCAGGAGCCTGTATTAACAACTCGTTAACAACTCTAGGAGCCTGTATTGACAACTCTATGGAACCATTTTTTCATTTTGTAATCTACAGGGACTATTTTTTCATTTATCTTCCTCCTTAAAATCTGAGTGTAATTCTCCTAAAAATTAATGTTGTGACTTCTGACTTAAAAAAAAACTCCTTTTACCGTGTACATGAGAGCATAGGGGTATGTCATAGGACATGTCACATTTTCAGAGGGGGGAGAGAGAAAAGAATTGAACACCTTAAGATCAAGAGTCTGAACTCAAACATCATCCTCCCTCAGGATTTGAATCTCTTTAAGAAATATTGTAAATAACATCTAACCGTGAACTTCCACTCATAAGGAGTTTTTATATCACTAGCCTATAAATTAAAGTCATTAATAGGAAGACTATTACTTTTGAAAAATAAGTTAAAGCACATCTAGTATTCTAAAATATTTTTTCTAGGTGCATCCAATGCCCTAAAATATTTTGTAATACATCTAACACCCTAAAGTATCTTTTTTTTACATGTTCATCACCCTCAAGCACTTTGTCTGTGCAATTGTTCATTTAACAATCTAGATAATTTAGGGTGTTGGATACATCTGAAAAAATTCTTCAAAGCATTGGATGCACACAAAAAATAGTTTAGGGTCCTAGATAAACATGAAAACACACTTCAGAGTGCTTGGTGTAGCAGAAAAACTATTCACGCACCTGAAAAAAATATTTTAAAGTGCTGGATGCATATTAAAAAAAAAAAAAGGCAGGAGGACAACACTTCTCCTTGGATGATTTGTGCAATGCCCAAATCAGATGTAGATGCAGTAGTGTTGGGTTATTATATAAAAAAAATATAATTCCAATTAATTGCTGCAATATTGTAGAGTAAAATACTTTTGATCTAAGGTGATAAATATTGGATGAGATTAAATTTGGAATCCTATTTTTGACCAAATTAAATTTGGAATCCTTTTTTTTTTTTACCAGATTAAATTTGGAATCTTTGTTATATGCATGATGATAAGAACTAAAAGGTTTGCGGTTTTTTTTTTTTTTTTGATTAACAAAGACAAGCTTAAGCTTGGATACATATACTAAGGGCTATAGAGTCCCCAAACCAAAATAAGATCACAAATGTCAACCTAAATCAGCTAACATTTGACTCAAACAATAAGCTGGAGTTGTTTGTAGAATCAGCAACTCATTGTTCGCAAACTGAGCTTCTTTTGCTAGCAAAAGGTTTGCGGTTTTATGCAAACAATTATTGCACTCGCTGACCAAAGACTGAAGAGTGAAACAGTTGAGTTGACCAAAGACTCGAGAGTGAAATAGTTGCAGTAATAAAAAACCTCTGAAAATATCTCATCATCCATGATCTAACCTCGTCATTTCCATTAATAATTTTCAATTTAACTCTCTAAGATTTCCAGAGTGCGTGTGAATGAAGGCATTTTGTTAATTACTCGTACTCCACTATGGTCGAATTTAAGTTATGAATTCTGATTAAATCATACGTCTATTATTTTTATTTAAAAAATCAAATGTAATAGTAAAAAGTTTATGAAAATAGGCCAATTCCAAAATTTATTACCGACAAGTACTTAAAGACCATAGGGACATCCGATAAAATTGGAACCTAAAGAAGATTAATATGGCCCTTACGAAACGATGACACGCATAAATGAAAAAAAGATATTGGTACCTAAACATGTACAAATGTCTTTTATTCTACATGTAAATTTTTTTATATACGTTATAAGGGGTTAAAGTGAAAAAATAGTAATACATATAAGCTTTTGTCAAAAGTGTGTTCAGCGCCATATGTTTTTCAGGGGTGAAAAAATACCTGTAAACATTCAAGACGAGATTAAAAATATCAGGATCATTAAATATAATCTTACTTCCTTACCTTACATGTATATGCAAAAATAGTATCGGCCTCACAATAAAAAGTAACAGTGTGAGGTTATATTTAATAGTCTTGACTATTTTTTTTTACTCCAAATTTGATTGTTTATTGGATTTTTTTAATCTATGAAAAATATATGATACTATACACACTTATATTAAAAGTTCATGGTATTACTTTAAATAATTTTTAGGTAATGAATTTTGCAATAAGAAATTTATGATCTATTTTCCTTTGTAATATAATATGAGAACAAGAGAAGTTACTATTAAAAAAAAAAAAACAATAGAAGTGGACGGGTGACGTGCAGGACTACTACTTCATGAAATTTCACTATATAATTCACCCTTTACCAAGCTAGCTTCGTTTGTTCAAAAAAAAAAAAAAGGCTAGCTTCGTGTGTCACACGCCATCGTCTCATTATCTTCCTCCAACCAAACACAATCACACGCTTTGGTGTTTTCACTTCTCTTCATTCTCTGACCCAAACATGGTGGTCTCTTCAGAACCACACACCACCACCACCACCACACGTCTCCGATCGACAAGGTCCTTCGCCGCCCAGCTCATTACTGGCCGGTGGTTCATGATATTCTCCTCCTTCCTCATCATGTCGGTCTCCGGCGCCAGCTACATGTTTGCTCTTTACTCTTGTGACATCAAGTCCGTCCTCGGCTACGACCAATCCACCCTCAACCTCCTCTCCTTCTTCAAAGACCTCGGCTCCAACATCGGCATCCTCTCCGGCCTCCTCAACGAGGTCACACCGCCGTTCGTCGTTGTCTCCGTCGGTGCCATCCTCAACTTCTTCGGCTACTTCATGATCTGGCTGGCCGTCAACCGCAAATTCCCCCACCCTCCCTCCGTCCCCCTCATGGCCTTCTACGTCTTCGTCGGCACCAACTCCCACTGCTCCACCAACACCGGCGTCGTCGTAACCTCGGTCCAAAACTTCCCCGGCTCCCGCGGCATCATCATCGGAATGCTCCAAGGCTACCTCGGCCTCAGCGCCGCAATCATCACTCAATTATATTACGCTTTCTATGGAAACGACTCAAAGTCTCTTCTTTTGCTCATGGCTTGGCTTCCCACAGCAACTTCTTTTTTGTTTCTTCCAGTCATAAGACACCATAAGGGCCTTCAACAACCAAACGACACCAAAAACTTCTACAAGTTCGTCTATTTGTCTCTTCTTCTCGCTGGTTTTCTTCTTATCATCATCATCCTCAAAAAATGTCTCAAATTCAACCAGAACGAGTATTATCTCTCCTCTTCTTTCATGCTTCTCCTTCTAATCCTTCCCGTCGTCGTCATAATCTCCGAGGAGCTTAACCTTTGGAGAGCCAAGAAACAACAAGAACCACAGAAAGTAGTGGTAACCATAGGCACAGAAAAACCCAAGCTTGATGGGTACGAGAATACGACGAAACACAACGAAGAAGCTTCTTCTTCTTCTTCTGGGTCATGTTCATGGTGGAGGAACATATTCAGAAAGCCAGAAAGAGGCGACGACTATACGATTCTGTAAGCCATTCTAAGTCTAGACATGGCGATTTTGTTGTCTGCAACAATTTGTGGTCTTGGAGGAACATTAACAGTGGTGAACAACCTGAGCCAAATGGGTACGGCTTTAGGTTACTCACCACATAGCATAACAACTTTCGTGTCACTAATGGCGATCTGGATCTATCTGGGGAAGATATCTCAGGGTGTGGCATCAGAGTTCATGGTAACAAAGCTAAAATTTCCTAGACCCTTCATGCTAACTTTAATTCTTGTCCTTTCATGTGTGGGCCATCTTCTTGTAGCCTTCGACGTCCCAAATGGACTGTACGTGGCATCAATAATTATAGGGTTTTGCTTTGGAGCAAACTGGCCAATACTTTTCACCATTATTTCTGAGCTTTTTGGGCTCAAATATTACTCGATGCTTTATAATGTCGGGTCAGTCGCGAGCCCGATCGGGTCGTATTTGATGAGTGTGAGGGTTGCTGGTTATTTGTATGATAAGGAAGCTATGAGGCAGTTGGCTGAGAAGGGTTTGAAGAGGAAGCAAGGAGAAGAATTGAACTGTAATGGGAATGAGTGTTATAGATTGGCCTTCTTTATTATTACGGGTGTGACCTTGTTTGGGGCACTTTTGTCCTTAATTTTGGTGGCTAGGACCAGAAGCTTTTATAGAAGTGATATTTACGAGAAGTTTAGAGAGAAGGAAGAATATATTAGTAATCATAATAACGAGATGGAAACGGGTGTGGTGGCTCACAAACAAGATGGACCACCAAGTGCAAATTGAATATGCATGGAGGGTACTTTTGTAAAATTATTCACATGCTTCAATTTCCCAGTAGTGTATGTACGTAGATCTTGAACAAGGGTAGTACTACAAGTATATATAGTTTAACATATAACAAAATTATTGCCTTTAAGTTTTTTTGTCTTCGTTCTGGAGTTCCTTTTTCCTTAATTTGATCTTTTTAATAGATGTTCCAAGGAATTGTCGAAAAGGTTATTAATTAATATGCGGAGAAAGAGACAGATGGATATTAAATATTGAATTTTGTAGTAAAACTACCTAAATGCCCATAAATTGAATGACAAACAGTTAACAAACAACATCTTGAACTCGTAATGATCAAATGATAACACTGGCTAACAACTAATCCAGTGACAATAATTTCACAAAAATTTCTTGCTGGGTATTAATAATAGAAATAGTATAACAAATAACAATTTTAACTTATCATATCTATGATATCAAATAAGACAATGACAACTATTTTTTTAAGAGAAATTAATTCATTTCACAAAAATTTTACATATTATTTGTTATGCTTAGTCGATTTTACATGTTATTTGCTATGCTTAGTCAATTTTAAAAAATATATCTCATTAGTCAACAGACGATTAGTTTTTCTTGTTCCTATTTGCTTGGATAAATGTTGTCACTAGAAATTATTTTCTTTTCCTTACTAAGCCTTAATATTACGACAAGAATAGATGTTAAGCTTTTAAGACATAATGTATGATTGTATATAAGCATGAAGGGTTATATATGAATTTGGACGTATAAGCTTTAAAGCCTATTTAAAGTCCTATATTTTAAGTAGGTCTTCAAACAAGCTTCAGGCCTTGTCAAGCCTTTTGAAGGCCCAGACTCATACCTAAAAAAAAACCTACATACAAGCTCAGGCCCAGGCCTATTTAGGCAAAGCCTAGCCTAGCTTATTTCCACCCCTAACAGTATACGAGGTAAGTATGTGAGAGGAGTTTTATCTCGACTTACGTAATAAACACTTATTTTCTAAAAATAATCTCATTTAAACATGCTTTTGATGCACAAGGCGACAAGCGAAGAGCCTTTTTTTTTCCCTTGCTAAGCATAGGTTTCCTCCTATTAGAGATAATCCTATTCGAGGTATTGTCAGACATTAAATGTAGACATTTCTCTCAGTGAGAATTCGAACTTTATTTTGTTATGTTGTGAGGGATTAGCTCATTCCGCTAAACTAAATCCCCGTTCGCAAGTGAAGAGTTTTATGCAGTTTGATATTCTTGTTAGCAAGACAGTTAGCTAGCCGCGGGCTGTTAGTTTGTGCATTTATATTTGGTACGTGGCCCCAATTATATATATCCAATAATAATTACAAAAAGTCCCCCATGTATGCTTGTTCATTTGGACAAAGTGCATTTATTGAGGTCAAACAATGCAAGTATATATATGGGATATATTCCTTATTTTGGTTTGTTAATACATTAAAACACACGGATATTATACTTTTACGAAAATTAAAAAAATATATGTTGATTCCAGCCAACTTTAAGTCGACTTTGGAATTCTGGCATTACCGGGTCAATGAAGGAGTTGACTAGGGAGTACCATCACTATGTAGCTTTTACCCATTCGTTAATGGATGAATGCTTTGAAGACAAATTCACAAGTGCTTTTGATTTTTCCTTTGAAAAAAGAGAAAGGAAAACAAGTTTAGATGCTTTCAAAGGCACTAGCCAGTTGTTTTGAAAAGGAAAACTACAACTTCGTAGGAAACTTCGTGTTCATCTTATGAGGCAGAAACAAATCAACATCAGAATTTTAATTTGCGTGCAGCTTTGCATATGCATGCAATTATAGCTTGGACTTATGGGGTGACGTTTAAAAGTAAGGCTATTGGATGCAATTTAATGTATTATATTCTTTTCGATTCTAAATATACGAGTCACTAATAAGGTTTATACTTTGGTTCTAAATATTAAACTTCAATTCATTTTGTCATTGATAACTTTCCCCAAATTACACTAATTAAGTGTATAAAGTAAATGGGTTTTTATAAGGTATATAGTTCTCATGTAAATGATGATTAAAGAAGGTATTTTAAGAAAATCAATGCAAATTTTTATAAATAACTGAATTGACTAATTTTTTTTTTTAATGTATACAAATTAGTGATTAGCTGTTAAATTAAGAATGAGAGATCTAGAGAGGAGGGATGACTTTCATCTCTTGAGGGTGCACAATCCCATTGTCCCACTAAGATGCATTGGCAACCTAATTAGGTTTGACTTATAAGTAGCGTAGTGTCCATTGGGTTTGACTATTAATGTTTTGTTGGCTTTCAAAATATTGGTTCTTTGTAGATTTAAAAAAGTTTTAAACTAGTTCTAGCATTTGTTTAATGTTATCATTCATCTAATACTATCACACTGGTTTTAAATGTAAGACACAGACTGGATGAATATAATTACTCCATCTGCATTAAATACAAGTTATTTTTTAAAAGTCTTATTTTTCATTATATAAGGACTTTCATAAAATTCCAATTAAATTGATTTGGAACGAGACCCTTTGTACACTGGAAAAGAAAAGCAATACAAAGTAAGAAATAAGGAAGCAGTAGCAGTTAAAAATGATATCAGCGACTATGGTATAAAGATTTGCAAGCGCAAGCCTTCATTTAATGCTTTCTTCGTGAGAGAATCTGTTATAAGGTTATTATCCATGTCTATAACTTGGAACTCAACTTGTCAATTCCGTTGAATCATGTTTTAATATCTAAAAGCAGGGCCTAATCATCATGTGTTTTAGGAATCTCATTCATGACCAAGTTTATTATCTCAGTCGAGTCAAGATTATAATTCTTTATACCCTAATTTCAAACTCTCGTTTTAGTTCCGTCAAGCATCCCACAGCTGTGAGATGGGACCCTCTACATATTCTATTTCCCCCAGAAAGACCCTTTGCATTTACTTTTTTTTGTTTTTCTTTGCCAGTACCTTTGCATTTTCGAATGTGTGGAAAAAGTTTAAAGTGTGAAAAAAGTGTGAAAATTAGGACATAATTAATAGTTTAAAGTGTGAAAAAAGTTTTTGCTCTAAGTTCGTGTTTTTTCTCTCTATTGTAACTCATGCCATTTCAAACTCTCAATGGAGGACACCGCCGTCCATAAGGTGCCACCAGATAGGCCACCGGAGGACTTTGCACTGACCAACGTAGCAAAGAAATCCAAAAAGGAAGTAAAAGAAGACTCCGTAATGTCAGACCAGATGATTGATGCTGAGGATTTTGAGCCTGAACAAGTAGAGGGTAGGGACTTACCAAAGCCGAAATCTTTCTCCTACAAGGATTCACTCATTGGCTTTACGGGAGATGATTTTAATGGAGTTTTACATGGTACCTCAAATATGGAGGAAGATCCTCTGATCTCGAATTTACTAGACCAAACATGGAAGATGCCTGAACTGATTGAGGAGCTAAAGAAGCTAATGCAGTTATATCCGCCCATGCCACTAACAGAGGAGGAATATATTGAGAGCTGCCAACAATGGAATAATGCTTTAATCATCACTGTGCTAGGAGCCCGTATAAACTTTGGCAAGTTAAAAGAGCTTCTTTGGCACATCTGGAAATTTGATGAATTTGAACTGGTGGAACTACCAAATAATTACTATGTTGTAAGGTTCACAAACACTGAGCATTGGGGCGTTCACTATAAAAAATACTTTTTGAAGGGCCATGGGTAGTGGCTCACCATAGTGTTTTGGTCTAAAGATGTTTGCCTCACTTTGATCCTTTCCATAACTCTCTGGGGCGTATAACTACGTGGGTAAGGATTCCTAACATTCCCTTGCAGTGGTATTCAAAGAAATATATATCCAGGGTGGGGGATATGATAGGGAAGACTTTAAAGGTAGACCTATTTACCTTGTCGGGTGAGAATGAAGAGAAAATGAAGGTGGAACGTGGAAGATATGCCAGAATTTGTGTGGAAATAGATATGCAAAAAAGACTCATCCCCAAAGTTATTGGGTATGTTTGTTTGAGCGATTCGATTGCTTATAAGTTGCTTTTTAATAGTGATTTACGGTATACGAAGTAAGTATGTGAGAGGAGTTGTGTCTCGATTTACGTAAAAAGTAACTTATAAGTTTTTTTAAGCTATACCAAACATGCTTATTATTGCTCAAGCTATTTTCAATGTTGAATATGAGGGGCTAGACTAAATATGCTTCGAATGTGGTCGATATGGGCATAAAAGGGTAAGTTGCCAGTGGAAGACAAGCTCATGTGAGGCTTTGGGACATAATCAGACGTAGGATACACCGGTGCCGTCGATCATGTCATTGGAAAAGAAATTACCGGCTATAGGTGAGGAGTATAGTCCATGGATACTTGTTAGAAGGCCAACCAAAATGCAATTTACGAGGCCAGAAGGAAATAGAGTTTCGGCGAGACGGGCGAACCATAGTACAAGGTTTGAAAGCAAGTCAGAAAGGAGATTCCAGATATCCCGATTCGCTACTCTAGCAGACTGGGAGGAGGATATGGCGCTGTCAGAGAAGAAAAAGGAAAGTAGGAGTGAGGTAGAAAAGTCATCGGGTTTGATTGGAAGGCAATTGATTATCTATGAGGAGAGAGGGAAAGGCCATGAGAAGACCCACTCAGCTAAGGGACTGAAAAGTGTGCAAGGGAGGAAAGCCCAACTAACCACAAAGCCCATGTACGTGCTGAAAGACAAAGAGAACATGGAGCCCAACAGTAGTCAAATTAGAGACCATATCCAAAGGGCCCAGAAGGGAAATAACGCTAGAATAACCATAAACCAAAGTTCACCAAGTTTGAGACCCATGAAAGGAGTAGGCCATTGAATCCATTGTGTAATAAGTGGGAGTTTGGAAGACAAAGAAAATAAAGTGATTGCCCAGGCCGACCCTAGGGAAGCAACAAGAATTGATAGTCTTCTAAATGACAAAGAAAATCTGGTGAATAGGAATGGGAAGAGTTCGAAGATGGAGAATACAAGTGACATGTTGGCCCCCGGTGTAACAGAGGCGATACAAAGTCTTAATGCCAAGGAGCTGGTTCAACCGAGCACAATGGTGGGCACAAGCTTGGAAGAGGCTAAGCCAAAGGTGCAAAAGGGCAGAGCAAAGGCAGGAAATGAGACAATTCCACCGGATAAGTGAGTCTTCCTGGAGTGGGTCAGGTACTAATTTTTTAAACAGCTTTTTAATGATTGTGGCATCTTGGAATTGTCGTGGGGCAGGTAGCAAATCTTTCCCATGTATTTTGAAGGATGTTGAGTATAAATATGGAATTAAAGTTATGGGACTATTAGAAACTAGAATCAGTGGCGCTAGAGCTGACGGGGACATGTATAAATTAGGTTTGAACAATTGGCTGCGGGTAGAAGTTACAAGTTTTGCTGGGGGTATATGGTTATTATGGAATGAATGGGTAGGTAGAGGTCGATTATATTTTTTCTAATAGTCAATTGTTGCATTGCCAAATGATGGATAGAGGTACTGGCGAAGTGTTTTTTGTGACTCTAGTATATGACGACCCTAGAATGTTATTTAGACAGGAGCTTTGGGCTAGCTTAAAAAATCTGGATGGAACAATGGGGGAGGCTTGGTTAGTTCTAGGAGACTTTAATGCTTATTTGGATTCCAATGATAAGAATAGGGGGCAACCCAAATGCACGGTCTATGTCTTAGTTTAAAGATTGCATAAGTTGCTGTGAGTTGATAGAGGTTCCGGTGGTTGGCGATAAATTTACTTGGGAAAAGAAAGAGGTGAAAGAATTACTTGATTAGGTCTTTTGTAATCTTGATTGGGAGATGACTCATGCATATTGTAAAGTGGTCTATGGTCTTAGGTTCAAATTCGATCACAGAGTGATAGTTCTTTCTCAAGGGAAATCGTCGGTTAGAAGCCGGACTGAAGCTAAGTTTAAATATCAAGCTACATGGGCTCTGGAAGAAAGCTTCAAAGAGGTGGTTCAAAGGGCGTGGCTAGACAGATCACGGGAAGATGGGTGTAAAGAATTTGAGAGTATGGCTACAGAATGGAATCAAAGGGTTGTGGATAGTATACCAAGAAGGAAGCGTTTGTTATTGAAAAGATTAGAAGGGATTGATCAGGCTATGCAAAGACAGAATCATAAGGGTCTAGAGAAGCTAGAGAGGAAACTATGGTATGAATATGTCAAAGTCGTCAATCAAGAAGAATTACTATGATTCCAGAAATCCAGATGCAAGTGGCTACAGTATGGGGATAGGAATACAAAGTTCTTTCACTCTTCGGTGATCATTAAAAGAAAGAAGAGTAGTGTGGGTGTACTACAGAATGAACAAGGGGAGTGGATTACTGATCAGGAAACCTTGAAAAGGATGACACTGGACTATTTTAGGGAGTTATATTCCTAGGAACCAGGGATAGTTCTAGTTCATGATTGGCCAACAACTTTTCCAGCTAAACCAGCAGAGCAACTTTCAGCAATGCAGAGAGAGATGTCACTAATTGAAATTAAAAATGCTGCATTCGAAATGGGGGCTTTTAAAGCACCAGGGCTAGATGGGCTGCAACCACACTTCTTTCAATCTCAATAGGAAGTGATGGGGACCAAGATTGGGGAGTTGATATGGAAGATGGTAGATGATCCAAGCAGGCTTGAGAGCATAAATCAAACCAATATATGCTTGATCCACAAGGTGGACAATCCTTCTACCCTCAAGGATTTTAGGCCCATCTCTCTGTGTAATGTCGTGTTTAAGATCCTAAGCAAGGTGACAGCAAATAGACCAAAGAAGGTCATCAATCAGCTGATTCCCCGAACCAGTGCAGTTTTATCTCAGGCAGACAAAGTTGTGATAATATCATTCTAGCAAAGGAAGCTATCCATACTATAAGATCTAAAAATTGGGGCAGAGGTTACATTGCAATCAAAGTGGATATAGAAAAAGCTTACGATAGGTTGGATTGGGGGTTCCTTAAATTTAATCTCCAAAGCCTGGGATTTGATGAGAAGTTTACCTATATGATCATGCAATGTGTATCCTCAACATCCATGAGAGTAATGTTATAATCGGTAGGCACAGCGAAAGAATTTTAAAAATTTTCACCGATCCTAATCGAGGATCTATCAACGGCATTTAAACCAAGTTGGAAGGATTCATACCTTTTGATGATTCAGAGTTTTCACGATCTCTAGGAGCCAACACGTCAGGTCCGCTCCCTCTACCGGTATTTACGCGAATGCTCTCCAACCGAGACTGCATGCTAGTGCCTCTAATGTCTCCTAGGGTTTCACTTGTGGCTCTCAACTCTCATGTGCATATCAATATATCTGCTCTATCAAGTTTATAACCTATGAGGGCTATTTTCAAATTTCAAAATTAATCATCATTAATTTCAAAATTAATTAACAATTAATTATCTTGATGGGTTAATTAAATAAATTCAGTTTAAATTAAATCTGTCCAACAGTTTTAATTTAACCTATTTATTTAATCCAAATAAAGAGCCATTAGATTTAATTTATCTTCATAAATTAAATCTGAGATACTATATCTCTATCATGTTAGTTATTAAATTTAATATATCTTAATAAATTAAATTTAAAACTAACACAATATAATAATATCATATAATACACACACACACACACATAAACACACACACACACACACATATATATATATAAGATATATATTTCAAAAATATATATATCTATATAATATTATTAATAAATTTTATATTATATATATATATTTAAATATAAAATTTATCCACCCTAAATTAAACATTATCTCGTGTTGGGCCATTCTTGTGTGCGACCCTGTAGGCCCATATGAAGTTGGCAGTTGGCTAATAACTATACTAACCTAAAAGTCGCAAGCGGCTTCTAGCAAGACTTACGACTACCCAATTCATATGAGGATCATTATCACGATGCAACCTATCATTCAACCATGTCACGTCCCTTTTGTCACACGATATATCGATCAAGGATAAGGCATGGATAATGTCATCCTCTTATTCCAGACCATTACTTTCTCGATTCCTGAGTAGCCTGATAACAGAGACAGAAACTCCTTTCATCATAGTATGGTCATACATTTCTCAGACTCATTCATCGAGGGGCCCAGTAATATCTCTCTACTAATGTGAGGGACAAATTCCATCTTGATCATTCATATTCCTCTGCATGGAAAACCACCAAGCCCGATCGTAGCCTTTATCATCACCCGATCAAAAGTGACTTTTAACTAGTTCAAAGCTTAGCAACTCTCATGTAGGAATCCATGATGACCTCAGGTCAAAGGGCATTGTGACGTGGTTATACATGAGAAAAGCTTATGACTTGATCCATATAGCTTTCTCATAGTGGGTCGGTCCAGTACCTTGTACTCTTACAAGTGCTTAAGACTTTGATTCGTATCTCCATATCTTATCAAAGTCATACTGATCTTGTTTCATCTCTGCTCCCACATAGATGACCGACCAGGGACATTTTAGGACAATCTTTATGAATTATCCAAGGATACAATTATCATAGTTAACATGCAAATAATATAATAACCGAATGGAGAAATTTCATTAAAATAATAATGTTCAAAGTACAATGATTGGCCTTTATGGCACAATTTCCAACATCCTCCCACTTGCCCTAGGTGCAATCATTAATTTGCCTAATTCTCATTGCCCTAACATGACGCTCATGCTTTGCCTGTGCAAGTGGCTTAGTAAGAGGATCAACAACATTATCTTCTCCTGCTACTTTGCATATCTTTATATCACCTCTATCATTGATTTCTCTAATAAGATGAAATCGCCTGAGTATATGGTTGGTCCTTTGATGTAACCTAGGCTCCTTAGCCTGTGCAATAACACCGCTATTATCACAGAATAAATCTATTAGATTTGAGATGGTAGGCACCACCCCTAGTTCAGTAATGAACTTTCTGATCCAAACGGCTTCTTTAGCTGCATTTGATGCTACTATATACTCAGCTTCTGTTGCAGAATCTGCTATAGTGCTCTGCTTGGAGCTCTTCCAGCTTACTGCTCCACCATTCAAGAGGAATACATATCCAGATTGTGATTTAAGGTCGTCTTGGTCAGTTTGGAAACTTGCATCTGTGTAACCGGTTACGCAGAGCTCATCATCCAATCCACCATAGACAAAAAATAAGTCCTTAGTCCTTCTTAAGTATTTTAGGATATTCTTGACGGCAGTCCAATGACCCTCACCAGGATCTTGTTGGTATCTGCTGGTCATACTTAAGGCAAACGAGACATCCGGTCGAGTACATAACATGGCATACATGATAGATCCAATGGCCGAGGCATATGGAACCTTACTCATGCGATCTCGCTGATTAGGTGTACTAGGACACAGATCCTTGCTAAGATGGATGCCATGAGACATGGGCATGTAACCCCTTTTTGAATCATGCATACTGAACCTATGCAGTATCTTGTTTATGTATGTGCTCTGACTTAGGCCTATTAGTCTTTTGGATCTATCCCTATAGATCCTAATCCCTAGGATATAGGTGGCTTCACCTAAGTCTTTCATTGAAAAGGACTTTCCTAACCAAGACTTGACACTCTGTAAGGTAGGAATATCATTCCTAATGAGTAAGATGTCATCTACATAAAGCACTAGAAATATAACTATGCTCCCACTAAACTTCTTGTAAACACAAGGTTCATCGATGTTTTGAATGAATCCAAACTCTTTGACTACTTCATCAAAATGATGATTCCAACTCCGAGATGCTTGCTTCAATCCATAAATGGATCTTTGAAGCTTGCAAATTTTACCAGAGTCCTCTGGACGCACAAAACCTTCAGGTTGTGTCATGTACACATCCTCAAGCAGCTTTCTATTAAGGAAGGTTGTTTTGACATTCATCTGTCATATTTCATAGTCATAATATGCTGCAATAGCAAGAAGGATTCTGATTGATTTGGCCATTGCAACTGGGGAAAGGGTTTCATCATAGTCTACACCATGAGTTTGAGAGAATCCTTTTGCAACCAGTCGTGCCTTAAAGACATTTACTTTGCCATCCATGTCAGTTTTCTCCTTGAAAACCCATTTGCACCCAATGGTTTTTACACCTTCAAGTGGATCGACTAAGGTCCATACCTGATTGTCATACATGGATTGCATTTCAGACTTCATGGCATTTAGCCATTTCTTAGAGTTTGGTCCCACTATGGCTTCTCGATAGGTGGTGGGCTCATTTTGCTCAATGAGCAACACATCACGGCCTTCAGTAATCAGAAATCCATATCTCTGAGGCTGATGTTGTGTCCTATCAGATCTTCGTGGACCTTGTGTTACTTGAAGAGGCTCAGCAACTTGTTGTGAGTCTTCTCTAATTTCCATCTGTGGTTCTGTACCATCTTGTGGCTCTCGAATTTCTTTGAGATGTACATCACTCCCACTGGTTGTTTTAGAGACAAACTCTCTTTCTAGAAACTTGCCATTTCGAATAACAAACACTTTGTTATCGGTGGGATTGTAGACATAGTATCCTTTCGTTTCTTTAAAATACCCCATGAAAAGGTGCTTTGTGGATCTAGGCGCTAATTTATCCGAGGCTTGTTGCTTAACATATACCTCACATCCCCAGATCTTGAGAAAAGATAAACTTGGTTTCTTTCCAGTCCATATCTTATATGGTGTCTTTTCAATTGCCTTAGATGGAACACGATTTAGTGTGAACGCAGCTGTCTCTAGAGCATATCCCCAAAAGGACGGTGGAAGATCTGTTTGACTCATCATAGATCGAACCATATCTAATAGTGTTCGATTCCTCTGTTCAGAAATGCCATTCCATTGTGGTGTTCCTGATGAGTCAATTGTGAGATTATCCCACAACTCCTAAGATGGTCAATGAATTCTTGGCTCAAATATTCACCACCTTGATCAGATCGAAGTGCTTTAATTGTTTTACCAAGTTGGTTTTGTACTTCATTTTGGAATATTTTGAACATTTCAAAAGATTCAGATTTATGTTTCATTAGATATATATAGCCATATCTACTAAAGTCATCTATAAATGTAATGAAGTAGACATAACCTCCTCTGGTAGCTATATTTAATGGTCCACATACATCTGTATGTATGAGGCCCAATAATTCAGTAGCCATTTCACTGTGCCCAGTAAAAGGTGCCTTAGTCATCTTTCCTAATAAGCAAGATTTGCATGTATCATATGATTCAAAATCAAATGAGTTTAGAAATCCATCTTGATGAAGTTTAGAAATGCGTTTCTCATTTATGTGGCCTAGACGACAATGCCATAGGTAGGTCAGATTCAAATCGTTTGATTTTATCCTCTTAGTAGTTACGTTATAGATATTCCCATTATTAGGATGTTCCAAATTTAATATATAATGACCAACATGCAAATCACCATCAGTATAGAAAAAGTCATTATGATAAATAGAACATTTACCATTCCTAGTAATAGAAGTATAACCTTCCTTATCCAAATAAGAAAGAGAAATAATGTTACTACTCAAAGCAGGAACATAATAGCAATTGTTCAAAACTAACAAAAGCCCACTGGGTAGAACTAATTCATAAGTGCCTACGGCTAAAGCAGCAACTCTTGCTCTGTTTTCAACTCGTAGGTCCACCTCGCCCTTCTTCAGCTTTCTACTGTCCTTTAGACCCTGCGCATTTGTACAAATGTGAGAACCACATGCAGTATCTAATACACATGTAGAGGAAGTAGAAAAATGAATGTCTATAACATAAATAGCTAAAGCGATAGCGTCGCTATCCTTCTTGTTCTTTTTAAGATCTTCCAGGTAGAGTTTGCAATTACTCTTCCAATGACCGGGTTCATTGCAGAAGTAGCAGACTCCTTCCTTTGGAGGCTTTGCCTTCTTGGGTGTAGACTTGGTTTTGGGCTTGTTTGACTCTTTGGTCTTACCACCTGAGCCATTACCCTTCCATTTGCCTTTCCCTTTCTTTTTCATACCCTTTCCTTTTTGAACCATCAAAACTGTGCTAGGCTTTTTCTTAATGCTTTACTCAGCAGTTTTGAGCATCCCATGCAGCTAAGAAATTGATTTCTCCATGTTGTTCATGTTGTAGTTCATAACAAACTGGTCATAACTCTCCGGGAGTGAGTTGAGGATCAAATCCGTAGCTAACTCCTGGCTCATGGGAAATCCAAGCCTCTCAAGGTGATCAATATAGCCTTTCATCTTTAACACATGAGTACTAACTAATGCACCTTCAGCTATTTTGCAGGAATGTAAGGCCTTTGTGGTCTCATACCTTTCTTACCTTGCCTGTTGCTGGAACATTTCCTTGAGATGTACAATCATCTCATGAGCCTCCATGAGTTCCAGATCTCTTTGGAGCTCTTATACCACTATTATAATCGGTGGGCACAGTGGAAGAATTTTAAAAATTTTCAGCGATCCTAATCGAGGATCTATCAACGGCGTTTAAACCAAGTTGGAAGGATTCATACCTTTTGATGATTCAGAGTTTTCACGATCTCTAGGAGCCAACACGTCAGGTCCGCTCCCTCTACCGATATCCACACGAATGCTCTCCAACCGAGACTGCGTGCTAGCGCCTTTAATGTCTCCTAGGGTTTCACTTGTAGCTCTCAACTCTTATGTGCATATTAATATATCTACTCTATCAAGTTTATAACCTATTAGGGCTATTTTCAAATTTCAAAATTAATCATCATTAATTTCAAAATTAATTAACAATTAATTATCTTGATGGGCTAATTAAATAAATTCAGTTTAAATTAAATATGTCCAACAGTTTTAATTTAACCTATTTATTTAATCCAAATAAAGAGCCATTAGATTTAATTTATCTTCATAAATTAAATCTGAGATACTATATCTCTATCATGTTAGTTATTAAATTTAATATATCTTAATAAATTAAATTTAAAACTAACACAATATAATAATATCATATAATATATATATATACATATATATATAAAAGATATATATTTCGAAAATATATATATCTATATAATATTATTAATGAATTTTATATTATATATGTATATATATATTTAAATATAAAATTCGTCCACCCTAAATTAAACATTATCTCGTGTTGGGCCATTCTTGTGTGCGACCCTGTAGGCCCATATGAAGTTGGTAGTAGGCCAATAACTATACTAACCCAAAAGTCGCAAGCGGCCTCTATTACTAGTCGACATGATTCTACAATTAAAATATGCAAAGTTAGTTAGCAATCTCCCACTAAATTAACAACCTTCAATATAATAATTAGTGGGCTAAGATCCATATTTGGCTTAAACTTAAGTCCGCTTTGGCAAGACGCTTAAATTCAAGTTATTTAGGGAGGTAACCTATTTACCAATTACATCACATGTAACTCTTAGATTTTTATGGGATTTAATCATCATATGATCCGGCATGTTTAACCCCATCTAATGCCTTGAGATTCAAAACCGTTTGTTAATCTCAATTAAGTCAAAACAATAATGAATATTATGAGCAGCACCATTACTCAAGCTTGTCTCATCAAGATAACTCAAGTACATCCACTTTGGTGGTTTCCATAATTGAGCGATCTAGGTTTTGACAAGTATTCATTAATTGATGGCATTATGACTTAATATTTGATTCAAAGGGCTTAATTAATTAGTTTTGTTTATATGGATGCAATCGTATCTCATACAGATAAATACATATAAACGTAAAAGTAATCATGCAATGATCTTATCAAAAGCATAATTTAAACGTGACACAACATGGCTTACCTAACCTAAAATCCTCCCAAGCCAATGAGAGGACTTCTCTAAATAAAAAAGAAATACATTGAGAGAAACCTCGTTTAAACATTTGAGGGGAGTGAGATGAGAAGAGAATGTATATCGAGAGTATTTAGAGAAAGGCACAACACGCAGGCCGTATTTAAATATTACAATCGTTGTAAAATTCTAAAGCCATGTTGTTCACCATACCTAAACAAGGATAAATAATAAACCACAACAAGAATTCATACAATATGAAAAGCAATAAATGTCGTGATCAGATTATATTGCGCTACGCAGAGGTGATCACGGCGGTCTCGCTAGCCGGTTAGCGGGTGGGGTCAAGGGGAGCCGCCCTTGCGGGGTTGTAAAGGGCAGCGCCCCTGGTGCTTTTGAAAAAAGGCACATTCCTTTTAAAAGAAATATTTGAAATTTTTTAAAATTTTAAAATTTCGGACCCAAAAATTCAAAAAATTCGTGTAGTCCAATTCTTAAGGGATTTCGGCCCAATTTCAAAAACAATGGCCCAGAACGCTTCTGATTTGGATTGTCTACCCCAAAGTTTCGAATCCCTAAATCCGATTAGAGACCCTAACGTGTCTGTACGCCATGTTCTTCACCTATTCGAAACCTAAATGATGAATTCTACTTCGGATCAAATCCAGAATAGAAATCGCGATGCTAGTGGTGAAATTGAAACTTAAACATATCGCATATAATCGAAACAATTTCACCAAATCGCATAAACATACAGCACTATCTTAAAAACGCACATTAACGTTGAACATATTCCTTTTTGATTTAACATATTCCTCTACATGAAAAACCACCAAGCCCGATCGTAGCCTTTATCATCACCCGGTCAAAAGTGACTTTTGACTAGTTCAAAGCTTAGCAACTCTCATGTAGGAATCCATGATAACCTTAGGTCTAAGGGCATTGTGACGTGGTTATACATGAGAAAAGCTTATGACTTGATCCATGTAGCTTTCTCATAGTGGGTTGGTCCAGCACCTTGTACTCTTACAAGTGCCTAAGACTTTGATTCGTATCTCTATATATTATCAAAGTCATACTGATCTTGTTTCATCTCTGCTCCCACATAGATAACCGATCAGGGACATTTTAGGACAATCTTTATGAATTATCCAAGGATACAATTATCACAGTTAACATGCAAATAATATGATAACCGAATGGAGAAATTTCATTAAAATAATAATGTTCAAAGTACAATGATTGGCCCTTAGGGCACAATTTCCAACAAGTAAGCTGGAATGGTTACTTGTCAGATTCTTTTGTTCCAACTAGAGGGGTATGACAAGGAGATCCTATGAGCCCATACTTAGTCATCCTGTGTATGGAACTACTAAGTCAATTGATCACGTAAGAAGTGGAGGCAAGAAGATGGAAACCACTATGGTTCAGCTCTCGGGGTTCATATTTATCCCATCTATTCTTTGCGGATAACCTCATTTTAATTTGTGAAGCCTCGGTGGAACAGGTTACAAAAATTAGGGATTTTATGCAACTCTTTTGTAATCTCTTCGGCCATAAAATAAATATATCTAAGTCTAAAGTGTATGTGTCAAGAAATGTAAGCTATAATCGAGCCAGGGAGTATAGTCAGCTGCTAGGAGTGGGGCTTACTTCGGACTTGGGAAAATATCTAGGTGTACCGCTGCTTCACAAGAGGAAGACTAAGGTTATCTTTGGTTCGTTACTAGCAAAGATTAATAAGATGTCTAGCTGGAAGGGTCGATTGTTAAGTATGGCAGGAAAATCAGTCTTGATAAAATCAGTGATATCAACTATCCCCTATTATCAAATACAATCTATGCTCATTCCGAAAGGGGTGCTAGATGCAATTGAGAAAAGCAGTAGGAGATTCTTTTGGAATCAACACTCAGAGGGAAGAAAGTTACATCTGATTGCCTGGGACATGATTCAAAAGGAGAAGTCTCTTAGGGGTTTGGGTTTTAAGGATCTTGGGAGCCAGAACAAGGCTTTTATTATGAAATTATGTTGGGGATTGCTAATCAAACCAAATGCTCTCTGGGTCAGATGTCTTCGTGCTAAGTATGACTACACAGAGGGGAAGTTTCCAAAAGTAGAAAAAAGGAGGAATCAATCAGAGGTATAGAGGGCTATATCAAGTGTCTAGGATACCTTTCGTAAGGGAGTTGGGAGTAAGTTATGTAATAGACAGACAACAAATGCCTAGTAGGAGTTATGGTTACAATTAGAGTATCCTCTGATGAATTATGTGAACCGTAATCACCATCTAGTAGACCCGGATGCTACAGTTAACTAGTTTATGACACCCAGTGGATCCTAGAATATTCCAAAGTGGCGGCTTTTCTTACCCAACTGGGTGGTGGAAAGGATTGCTAGTGTGAATCCGCCCTTAAGAACAGGTGAGGATTGATTTTGGTGAAGGAGAGCATTGGGGGGAAATTTTAGTGTGAAATAATCCTATCAACTGATTATGAATCAGAATGAGAGCAGTGGCTGATTCCTGAGAGAGTAAAGTTCTTCTTATGGCAAGTTTTTCATGAGAAATTGCCTACTAATGTACTTAGAGCAAAACGTGGTTTCATTGATATTCCAGATTGCTCTTTCAAGTGTTGGTGTGAGGAATCTGTGCTTCATATTTTGAGACATTGTGAGGTTGCAAACACTGTGTGGCTTTTCATAATTAACCCTTTATATTATACTATTTGCTTTAATGGTACTTTACATGATTGGCTAAAGTGGAATGTAAAGAGCAAACGAGGGAATCGGTACTTTTGTAAATGGGAATGGTTACGTGCATTTGCTTTGATGTGCTGGCTGTTATAGAAGAACAGGTGTAAGAGAGTGTTCGAGGGTGCTAGTGAATCCTACAGGAGCCTTATTCATCAGTGTAATCATCTGCTTCATGAAGGGGTTGAAGATGGAAAGTTTAAACACACGATCTTTCAAGTGGGAACTAGAGAGGAAGCTCGATGGTTCACACCTCCAGAGGATTATGTTAGAGTTGATGTAGATGCCTTGATGAACTAGCTGAACCAAGCGGCATGTGGTGGCATTGTTCGGGATAGCTCTGGGACTTAGTTATATGGTTTCAAGAAGAAACTTGAAGGAGGGTTGTCCTCAACAGCGGCTAAACTCCAAGCTATCAAGGTGGCTATGGAGATGTGTAAGAAACAAGGATAGAAAGGTATAAAGCTTTTTTCTGATTCTTTAGAGGCAATTCAGCTGTTATTAATGGGGTATGGGTTGTATCATCCATTAGCTGAGGAAATTGAAGAGGTTAGAGCATTACTGTTCTTGGATTGGGACATTCAGATTACTCATTCGCATAGAGAAGCCATTTGCTGTGTTGACATGATAGCGAGATCTGCTCATGAAGCAAACGAGTTGGATATTATTCAAGTACCTCCATTTTTTTGTATGAATCAAATGTTAGTTGATTTAGGTGATCATTTATGATGTGATGGTGTAGTGCCTGCAATTAGGAAGGAATGCTAGTTTTTGTATCCATGCTTTAAGCTGGTCATTGTAAGTCCCAAAAAAAAAGGACATAATTAATTAAAGCTATTCAATCGGCCAGTCATCGCTTTTAAGTGTGTATATATTTTGATCCACTTGTTTCTTTTCCCCTGTTTGCAGAGAAATTTGTGTGCACTGAGAGCACCAGCTCATTTGTGCACTCCCTAATGAAAATATGCCAAGTGAATTATTATAAATCTACATGTCAGCTGGTGTGGCACCTTCTTAATTTATAATATTTTATTATTTTTTTTGGTTAAAAAACTTTTCAGATGCCTATTCTCTTTCTTTGGTTCATTCGCCAATCGCCACCTGATAGAGCTCAATATTTATATCATTTTATTAATTAATCTTAGGCTTTTGTGGGACTTAATTGAATATTTTGGGCATAATCAAGTGTTAATGTGAGACTTTAATGGAAGAATAATTTGGGAATTAAAGTGGTTAAATTGTTATATTTTTAATTAATATTTGTTATTCCCATTATTCTTTAATTGTGAACAAAAGATATTACCTTTGTGAATATAATTTTGTAGGTGATGATGTGGCACAACTTGAGTGGTAAAGGTAAAAGATGTTATTTTGGAGCTTAATGAAGGACAAAAGTGGAACATCACAAGAACAGAATTTATTTTCACATTTTTTCTAAGAGGAGGTTAAATGAGTAAGGGCCTTGTTTGGTGGTTGCAATTTTGTGTCTAATGTTAAAACACATTTTTATCTCTTATCCAAACAAGGCACAACTCACTTTTAACCTAAAAACACTTGAATTGCAAAGAGAAAGAAAGCAAGTGGCGGCTGAATTATTTAGGGGCTGCTGAACCGAAATTGAAGGGGTAAGTTGAGCCGAATTTGTTGACCAAAAGCATCAAATTGAATTGATGAAGAGAGAGCCACTGTTTTGGACCGATTTGGAGAATGAATTAAGAAGAGCATGGATCAAATGGAGAAGAGAATTGCTGTCATTTAAAGAAGAGAAGAGGGGAGCCGAAATTATTGACTGATTTGGTAGATGTTGAACTGATGGAATTAATTGAGAAAGGGGAGCTGACCAGTTGATTATTCTGCTGAACCAATGGGAAAGCTAAACCGAGAGGTTGAAGAAAAGAGAGAACACGAAGGAATAAAAGGAGGGGAAACACGATGAAAAGAAGGAGGGTTGCGGCTGGGAGTGAAATGGAGAATTGAATGAAGAAAAAGGATTAGAGCCGACATTGTTGACCCAAGGGCTGACCCGAGAACAAAAGCACATAAGGAATCAAGAGAAGGAGTGCAACGGCTGTGTGGAGAGTAGAGGCTGTTCGGTGCTTTCCTATTTCCATGGCTTATTCCTTCTCCTTTCATCAAGCTTCATCTGCTTCCTCCATGAATAGCTAAGCCTTGGTGATTTCCTTGAGTTGGGTAATGGTGTGAGCTTCTAGACTTCAATGGAATTCCTTTAAGCTCTCTTTTTAGTTCATGATTATGTAGCTTGGTTAAGTATATAATTGTGATCTAGATTGTTATGCCAAGTGAATAAACTTGGTGGTTGAGCTAGGAGTTGATTAATTAAGCTTTGTATGATTCATATTATGAGTAGGTTGAATTGTTTATTCCAACTTGGTTAAGTGGATTTAAATGATTAAACTGAATGTTTTGAATTGTTGTAATGTTAATTACAAGCTAGAATTGGAAGTTGATTATTCATCTCCTTGAGTCTGAATTATTTGGTGGTATTCATTTAATTGCTTCAGTAGAATGAATTAAATGATTATTGCAAGTATGGAGCTAGTGATAACTTAGTTCCATCCTCTTGACTCATATTGTGGAATTCATATCATTAGTAAGCAAGGAAGACTAAAACCCAAACTCAAGGGAATCTCATTTCATCATTATTCTAGTTTATTAAATTTACTTTGTTATTAGTGTTAAATTCAATTCCATTTGCTTCTTTGTTTTAAAAACTGAAAAATACAAAAATATTGTTTTAGCTTAGATTACTTCATAGTTTTAAACTCAAATTCTCAAAAATGATTTCTTACAACTTTAAGGTTTTTTATCACTTTACTACTTAGGAACTTGGAAATTAATCTCCTCACAAGAACGACCTAGGTTGAGCTACTACACTACATTTTCTAACTTAGTTTTATTTTGTGAACTCACACAACATGGGTTCATCACCACCATCTGAGTATTCTCTTTCATAATTAATTCCTCACTCTTCCCCATTTTTTACTGCACACTTCCTCCCGCTCTTACACTCCTTCCTCAGTCACAGAGATAGCTATCATCATTATCAGCCATGGATCAAATTTTTAACAAGCTTCCCTCTTCTCTTCTCCTTCATGTCCCGTCTCTCTCATCTCACTCCCATCGACCAGAACAATTGTAACCCCTTTCACGATCAAGGCCGAGATTAGTTCATAAAAACGTAATTAAGTTTGATCTAGAGACCATATATGATTTGGGACTTAATAAAAGTAAATTTCATAAAATCCCAAAACCTGTTCAACAACAGTCTCACATTCACATTTCAATTTCACAAGTGGCTTATACAGTATGATTTCATTCATAAATATCAGAGTATAAAGTAAATTTCCGACACACTCAGGTTCCATTAATCAATAAAGGGTTCTATAAGGCATAATGCCCATAATCTCTTTCCCTTTTACCAGGGGATTACACAAAACTATCCAATATCATCATTAGCCTTTAATTGAAATCTGGGGCGTTACAATTCTCCCCCCGTTCAATAAATTCCATCCTCTAAATTTGTTACACTACTGGGGATATAAACCTTAGACGCCTTTTCACGAAGGCTTCCATTTCTCAAATTATTTCTCATTAGGATAGTCCCTTCAAGACCACCCATGCGATAGTACACTATAGGTTCGATTCTCACAAGAATCTTAGACAGACCAATACTCCATGGCTCAGTTTCTTTCTCTTAATCATTCTACCAATTCTCATACCTGGAGACACTCTTACGAGCGCGTGATCTCTGTTTTCAAACTCTAGAGGTCTTCACCTCACTCGATCACTATTCTGACGAACTGTACTTGTTCATCCCAGCTTTAAGCCTCTTCAATCTTAGTCGTTAAGTCACCTTCCCCTTCCGAGAACATCTCAAAGTACCATAGATTCACTGTGTACAACTAACAGCTCTCATTGTATTCACTTATCTCCACTTTTGTTGTTTTCAACCATACTTTAACTTACGCTATATCTACTTTTAAGCCATTACCCTCACCCATACATCCACCAGCGACTCCACTAATGGTAACTGGGACTTTGGGGCTTCACTAACAATATCGGCCACTCCAGAATCTCAATCTCTTCCATCCGAAGCACCCTACTATAACAGCCCACCTAGAGTCCCAGTCTCTTCTACTCTGGAGGCTTACAGGGAGTCTCAAACCCCCAATCCCATCCTCATTCAGTTTATCGGGCTTACGGGGACCCAGTCCCTCACCCAGACCACTCACACGGAGGACTCTTGGCATGGTGATGCCCACCCTGCCTACACTCCACCCGTATATCTGTACTCCCTTAGTGCATTCCTTTCGCCTCCATAGGACTCAAAGCCACGACCCAAGGGATAAGGACGCGCTTATGTGAGACCTTACTACCATTGAGATAGCTTTTTTATTGTCACACCCCACCCGTGTACCCATCCTGGGCTTGGTCGACGGCGGTGCAGCTTAAGGAATACTCCCAATTGCCTTCACGGTATTCACATTGGCAATGGTATATCAACGGCCGATAGTAGAGACAACCAACGTCAAACCCTACAACGACTCACGCTGACATGCATGTGCTGTAAATCACAAAGCCTTACGGCTCACCATAGCCTCTCGGCTTTCATTCACATCCCAATCCTAGCTTGTTCGCATAGTCTTCCTAGCTTTCACTTAGTCAATCCCCTGTAAGCTACCGCCCCAGCGGAACGATCCTCCGCCATAGAAACCTCCCATGTGGCCGCAGGTGAAAGACACACAAATAACCAATCCCTCATAATCCCACCGCCTTGCAGGCACAGTCCTCCCACTGGAACCACCGATGGGCCGTAGGTAAAAGACTCACTATACACAATCACATCAAGCTGGAACCGGGTATATACTCAACATTGATGCCTTTAAACACCACATCTTCAGTACCATAGCTCTTTTCATCAAACTGAGATCCTCCAAGACCCCTTCTCACAATATAATTCGGCCCCAAAGTTTTACCTCTCGAAGCCATATACACACATTGCACTTTCTGCCTTGAGCTCTTGCTCTTCTCTACTCTATAATTCAACACCACGGCGGCTGCACTCCACGGTTCGTTGTCAAGGCAACTACACACTAGGGTTCATCGTCATGGTGGCTCCACACTAGGGTTCATCATCATGGTGGCTCCATACTACGCTACTGTACTCGGTGCTTCACTCAGTCCACTGACTAGTCAGCCCTTCCGGTCAGAACTCTTTGTAGGTAGCCCTTTCTGATCAGATCTCACCGTAGGCAAGCCTCTTCGATCAGAACTCTCAGTAGGTAGCCCTCTCCTATCAGAACTCTTTGTAGGTAGCCCTTTCCAATCTGTATTCTCGATCATACTTGTACAGTATATCACAATATCGCCAATAAAACTACCGTGAACCAATCCAAACACCATGGAAGGATGTGATTCATCTAGTTCACATACATAGTAAGTGCATTTCTCTCTGTCAACCAATTAAAAATCCAATAGGACTTCTAGGTTTAACTATCATCAACATCTCCAAAACTTGTTCAAATAGCAGTTTATACACGCACACAATCTCGGGCGATTCACACAGTCATCATAATGTGGAATTGAATTGCACCCGAATCAAATAAAGTTTTAATAACCCCTCATTGAGAAAGAATCTACCTTGAATCAGGTCAAAGGACTGCCGGGCCTCCTCATGTGTTATCACGAACACTCGACCCTGATTCTTAGGTCTTTACTTAGTCTTCGACCGGTTGCATTCTCTAATAATGTGTCCAGGTTGTTAGCAATTATAACAAATCTCTTGTCCCGAGCAAATTTTGTTAGGATGATAGCCCTTGCATTGAGTGCACATCGTTTCCACTAAAGGTTTCTGTTCACCATAACCCCCAGATTGATAGGGCTTATTATTACTTCCCCCAGGCGAGAACCCTTGCCCCTTCTGCTTTTGGGAAGTATTTGCCTTGCTAGGCTCATTCTGGTTACCACTACCCTTAGCTGGGTATAACTCTCTCATATTGTTCTCAACAATTCTACACTACTCTACCTCCTTGTTAAAGTTGGTAAACAAATGTACAGCCAATCTCTTTCTCAGCTCTCGTCTCAAACCATGGATAAGCATGTTCACACTCAACTCTTCATCATCCATCTTTTGAAGATAGGAAGAATACCGGGACAACCGGATGAAACGGGACAGATACTCATCAAAGGTCTCCGTGTCCCCTTGTTTGATATGCAGGAATTCAGCTTCCTTCTCAAGCCTCACCGACTTGTGAAGTACTTCTCATTGAATTGTTCTTGGAATACCTCCCAAGTCAATGGCATATTCTGACTTCATAATGTCATAGCAATATTTCGCTACCACCGGTCTACACCCCCCTTAAGCTTATATACAGCCAGCTTCGCCTACACCTCTGTTGGGCACTCGAGGACTTTGAAGATCTTCTCTAATTGATTAAACCAATCCTCAATAGCTTGGGGTTCAAACCTCCCTCTGAACACCGGAGGCATATGCTTGCAAAACTTAGAGACCCATAATCAGAAGTCTCTTCCCTCACGAACCGGCACCCCTTGTGACTTTTGATTGGACACCGTGTGAGATGGGGTCTCTCGAGACTAATTGGACCCCTCAATGGTCTCCTCATGACGAGTCCCTACTTGGGTTTCTTCTTGGGTCTCCTCTTGAGTGGATTGACCCCTCTCAGTATTATGCTTGGCTCTTTCTTCTCTTAGCTCTTCTCTTAGCTCAGCGATCATATCTCTTTGTTCCAGAATTAGACTCATCATCTCTTGCATAGGGTCAGGTGGATTGTCATTCAACTCCTCCACCTTTGGGTCCGGTCTGAGTCTAGGGTGAACCGTTGTCCTTTAACTCACTACAATGATTCACCATGTCAGTACCATATCAATGTATACATATAGTCCATAAAACTTATATATATATATCCACAAACAGCAGAATTACTCATGTGTATACCATAAACAATCCTAAGTCATCATCTATGACTAAGGCAATAGGCTATGTCAACTATCCTAGCAAATTCTACCCTTGCCAGGAACTACAGCTCTGATACCACAAATATAACCCCCTCCACAATCAAGGCCGAGATTAGTTCGTAAAAATGTAATTAAGTTTGAACTAGAGACCATGTATGATTTGGGACTTAATAAAAGTAAATTTCTCAAAATCAGGGTTTACAAAACCTTTCCAAAACTTATTCAACAACTGTCTCACATTCATATTTCAATTTCACCAGTGGCCTGTATAGTATGATTTCATTTATAAATATCAGAGTACAAAGTAAATTCCATACACACTTGGGTTCTATTAATCAATAAAGGGTTCTACAAGACATAATTCCCATAATATCTTTCCTTTTTACCATGTGATTATACAAAACTATTCAATATCATCATTAGCCCTTAATTGAAATTTGGGGCGTTACAACAACCCTTTTCCTCAACAATCATCTCTCTGCCACCACCTCCGCTCGCTAGCAACCACCTTACCGGAACCCCACCTCGCCAACCCGATCACGCCGTTGAACCCCCAACAGCTTCCCGGAGTGTGCACCGTTCTCTACCAGCAGCAGAACTTACTTGAGCCCCGATTCCATTCTAAGCTCCAATCCAATGGGGACTCTAAACAAGGTGGTTGAGACTATGTGCAGTTGTAAGCTTATGGCGGAGGTTAGATTTGTTGTTTTCAAGTTAAAGGAATGGATTAAACCCAATGGGGATACTTAGCAACATTTGATTAGGGGTTTTTGTGACGAGGGTGATGTAATTGAAGCTTGAAAAATCTGGAATTTGGTGGTGGATGAAGCGTTCAAGCCTGACATGGAAGTGGTTAAGAAAATGACGGTGAAAGGGATGGAATGTGTGGAACAAGGGAAGGATAATGGAAGAGGAGGGAGAAAGGGTGGAAGTGTACAGTAAAAAATGGGGAAGAGCAAGGAATTAATGATGAAAGAGAAAACTCAAACAATGGCAAATGAACCAAAGAAAGAGAATGGGCATCTGGAAATTTTTTCAACAGGAAAATGATAAAGCATTATAAATTAAGAAGGTACCACACCAGCTGACTTATAGATTATAATCATTGATTTGGTGTATTTTCATTGGGGAGTGCACAAATGAACTGGTGCTCTCAGTGCACACAAGAATTTTTCCTATTCATAACCTAGAATAGCTAACTACCAAACTAGGTTTTGTCCATTAGGGTCATAGACTAGTACTTGACGGATTAGCAAGAGGTAGAGTAATTTTTTTTTTGGGTTAAGGTGTAAAAATACCCATGAACTTTTTTCAAACATGCATCCAATACCATAAACATTTTTTAGGTGCAAAAATACCCATGAAATTCTCAAAATGGGGCAAAAATGTCAAACCGTTAATTGGTACAAACGTCCGTGTTATGGGACCCATAATATTATTTTTTGAGGTGTAGAAATACCCATGGACTTTTCTAAAAAGTGCACCCAACACCATAAACTTTTGAAAAGTTCATGGGCATTTTTGCTCCCAGAAAAAACTTTATGGTGTTGGGTGCACTTTTTAGAAAAGTTCATGGGTATTTTTGCATCTCAAAAAATAATATTGTGGGTCCCACAAAATGGACGTTTGTACCAATTAACGGTTTGACATTTTTGCCCCATTTTGAGAAGTTCATGGGTATTTTGGCACCTAAAAAACGTTTATGGTGTTGGATACACTTTTGAGAAAAGTTCATGGGTATTTTTGCATCTTAACCCTTTTTTTTTACCAACCAGAAGTAGAGTAGTTAATTTTTCCCAGCAGTCATAAAGAAAATGACCCAAATAAAATTAATTAGCACCTTTAAAGATTGTTTGTAAGCTACACACTCTGCTTCAAAATATAAAACATTAACTATTTCACACTAATCATAGCATGTTTGTTAAGTTATTTATAGTGTGTTGAATTGATAAAATTTACCTATTTTATCTTTATTAAAAAATATGATTTTCGTCAATAAAAGTTGGTCTATTTGGTATAAGGGCTGGCTCATAATTATAAGGTTATGAGTTCAAATCCCACCGATCTGAGGACCTTGTTGGTGAGTGATTTTTAGGTACCTTTGTAAGAGTTCTTTGAGTCTAGAGGCATACCCTGACTCTAATGAACACTATGACTCAACTCACTTAAACATTTTGTTGCTAAAAAAAAGGAATATGATGTTCAAACATATATTTACTGTATGTCACATATTTTTGTCTTGTAAGGGTAAAAATGGGAAACAATTATTATTTATGGGAAACAATTATTATTTACTCTATCAATCTCTTATGTTTTGGACCAAATTTTTTTTCTGAAACAGGAGGGAGTACTTGACTATGTGTTTAATTATTTTTCAAGTTAAAAGCACACTTTTATCCTTCAACTTCACACAATGTTTCATTTTGGTTTCTTAATTTTACAAAATGATTTTTCAGTCATCCAATCCTAACACAATTAGTTTTATTAACAGAAAATGTCAACATTAAAATTTTAAATGTTGACAAACATTCTTGAGTACTAATATTATGGTTTAATTTTGTAAAATAACAATGATGGACACAAAAATTCATTAATTTAGACTTATGGCATTAGGGTTTGAGGATTGAAAAGAAATTGATAAAATTTAAGGACCAAATTGTGACATTGCATAAAATTATAGGATTAAAGTTATACTTTTACCTCAATTTTTAAGGTTGTTCCCATTAAAAGTCTATTTTGGATAATGTGAGATAATTGCCATAGAAATCACGACACATGATGGTTATTAACTACCATACTTCACAATTTTGAATCGTCATATATATATGGGTTCTATATTTGCTTTAAGCAGATAAATTACGATTCTCAACCATTATTTATTCTTGAACTATTATAACGGTTATAAAATAACACCCATTATATATTGAGGTTTGGTGATGCCATGATATATACCCATTGCTGTGAAAATAATTGATGGGCACACTTGAAAAACTGCAATAATATAAGGTAATACTTACATGATACATAACGGTCTCATTTTAACAACCGTAATTTATTTAGTAGAATAAATAATGATTCTTTTGTAAGAATCGTGACTTTTAATAACATTAAATAACTATCTCACATAGACAACTATTTTTTATTTAGTACAAAGATAACGGTTCCTAACTAAGAACCGTGAGCTTTTATTATATATGACAGTTTTTTTATAATAACCGTGATGTATAGTTCTGAGACTCTTCAAGTGAGAGTTTTTGAGCTAGTTGGACTAGACAGTATATATTAGAAGCAGTACCTCCCACATCGAGTTTTTATGCAATATGGGATAAATCAATACATTCCAGGCTTTTAATTGCTAATGATATTCGTGTTTTTACTTATAAATTGTGTCTCTTCACAAGAAACCTTGGAAAGCAATGTGGGAAAAAAACCTACAAATATCTATATTAATTGCTTATGATATTTGTGTTTGTACCTATATATGGATGATATTCATGTTTTTTTCACCAGCCCGTTACTTTGCTGGCTTAATTGCTGATGAGGCTTAAATAACTCCCTTTTAATCGCCTCAGGGTTATCAAAAATAAAATCAAATTAATGCAATATAGTACACAACTCGAGTCATTTCACTTTGAGGAGCTAATTATGAAACTAATTTCTAAGTAAACTAAGTATCAAAATTGATTAAAAAATGGAAAATTGGTTTGATCTTTTATCTATGAAAAACTACTTTTGCAAATAGAATTAAAACGGTCCTAAGTTACCTTTTTTTAGTGATTTTCTTGAAAATATGAAATGAAACGATGATGGAGTCAATGAAATGAAAATTAACAAGTGATAACAATAAGATGATAATCCTCTAGCACAATGGTTCAAGCTATCCTTACTTCAATTAATCTCTGGGAGTGTGCTAATTTGACAAATTTGCTCAAAAGACCCTTTGAGCTAACTTGAGTTAGGTGAATTAATTTCTCCATACCGGTTAAAAATTAATCCCTTTAACCGAAACCCAATTTTAACATTAACAATTTGAATCAATGAAATGTAATGACATAAGTAACCTAGAACCCTTGCATTACAATCGCAATTAAATGATCATAACAACTTCAAGTAAAAGTTATACCAAGTCAATTACATGAAATTGATATTAATGAAATCCAAAGTGACAAATGCACACAATTAAATCTAAATACACATTTAATCTCATAGATTGCATGGAACCCCAATGTAAAATCTCAGTTCAATAATTAATTAAACTCTAAACCTAAAATTCAACTAATACAAAAGATTAAAGATAGAAATTAAATGGTAAGACACTCCCCTCCAAGCTCAAGCCATCACTACTGCTCTAAAGGATTTGAGAATCAGCCATGGCAATTTCTCATTACAAAATCCCCAAATATATTCATAGTTTCAACCATATAACATATGGAATTAAATCTGAAATCTCCTCAGAAGCACAAAATCAGAGTAAGCCATGGTTAGAGACAACAGAGAGCCAGAAAAGAGAATTAAATCTACTTTGGAGTTTGCCAAAGTGGTTGATGAAGAATAGAGGGAAAGAGTCAATGATGGTGTTGAGATGCAAACGATGGCAGTGGAGTAGTATAGACCAGCGATGGAGGAAGATGCAGTCCGGTGGAAGGATGGAGGTGGAGGTGTGGTGGCTACAAGATTGATGAGGGGCAGTGATGATTAAGGCTTGTGGTTAGCTCCTCCCTCCTCTCCGTTGTGGCCTCCCTCTGGTTTTCAACTCTCACTTGTTCTCAAAAGCTCCACCGGCGATAATGGAAGAGTTGTGGTCGTCGGCAATGATGGAGACGATAATGAACGTCACTGGCAATGGTGGTGAGCTAAAAAATGAAGGTGAATGAAAAGTAATGAGAGCCAAAATCCTCCCGTGAGTCACGGCTGCCCTCTGTTCTCCATGGTCTGCAGCTTATATTTCCCCTCAACTACCAAACTGAAGTCTGACCTAGTGCATTGAATAAAAAGATGTGTTCAATGGGACTGATTTGTCATTTTCCAAAGTTAAGGGACCAAATTGCCATTTTCAAAATTCAAACCCCAAATTACCAAGGTATTAAAACCCGAACCAGGTATTGAACCGGTCGGAGTATTGGGTTAAGGGTCAGTGGGTCAGACCGGGGCCAAACTAGAGCTAAACCGGTGAGAAATTGAAGATTTTAGGTTTATTGGTATGAAATTCTAAAGAAAATATAAAAAAAATTTAAATTGGGAACCGGACCAATCTACCGGCCGGTTCGCTGGTTTCTGGGCCGAACCGGCCGGTCAGGTCTGGTTTCTATAACCCTGCAAATTACCATTTTCAGATTTAATTCAAATTTTGAAGTATTTTCAATTGAAAACAATCTAACCAACCTCAAATATTCTTAGAAAAATCAATGGTTAAGAGTAATTAAAATTATTTTGACAATTTTGCCCTTTTTAGCCCTAATTCAATTTATTTACTCTTAATCCCAATTTATCTCAAGAAATGTATTTTAGGCTCAATAACTATGACAAAATCCCCAATTAAGATATAAAAATATATAATAAAAATAGGGATTTGTTAGAGATACAAGGTATAGGTGATGAACACTTACATTATGAGATATGTAGGTCAAGATTGAGATTGATTCAAGCAACAAAACCTAGAAAATCTTGATCCATCCAGTATTGCATGGCTGCTAGATGTGGGAAGTACTATTCTATTTGTAACATTCTTTACTTTTAAGCATAAATATCAAGTTCAGAAAAAAAAAATTATTAAAAAAAATTACAGATGAATACCTCCCTAAAATAATTATTCCAAATATATGGGCTTGCGTGTGGAAATGTATATCTTATTATTGGAATAAGTAATATACTGCAAAAAAATGCTTCTAGCATTCTGAACATTACTATATTAATTTATTATTTTTTTAAAAAAATTATTTTAATAGGGGGAGATAAACCTGACCCCACTCGTACAAAATTTCTTTTTTCCTCTCACCTCAAGGACTCACTCACAGTCTTACAGGTTCAATTTTTCTCTCCTCTTCATTTCTGTTCTTTGTGCTATCTACCTTCAACTGTCAAGTAGTGTCTTGTCAGTCATTCCTTTTGCCTTTTTTCTTGGGAAAATAACTCCCAGGTCCCAAGCAACAAAGATATTAACAGAAAAGTCCCAGAGAAAAGTCAAATATCAAAAAAGTCCCCAAGGATTTTTCTGTGATTATTTCCCAAAATAAAATGACAAAGATGCCCCCATTCTAATTGTAACCCTCCTTTGTTCAAAATCACAATCGTGCTTCAAAAGAATTTGAAAATGTTGCCCTTGCTTCTCGCCTTTCGACACTTCCACTTCACTCCCAGTCGTCTGTGTCGCTACTGCTCCACTCTCAGCCGTCATGCATTGCTGCTACTCTTCTCCCAATAGTTGTGCATCGCTGCTCCGCTCTGAGTCGCTGTCCATTATACAACTTAATATTTTAATGTTATATGATTTGCTATTCGGTTGTGACAGTACAGTGATGAAGTTGCAAAATTAGTTACCGGTAGTTGTTTAAAATCATGATGTGTTGTAGTTACAAGGGAGACATTAATTTGGCAGGCTATTGCTGGTTGGATAGTCTCCTTGTGAAAATAACTCATTGTGTTGTGAAAACATACATTAGAACTTGTGAAAACTGGCGTCAGCTGTTGTAAAAATTGTCAGCAGGAGTTGTAATCAAATAGGCACAGTCATGAGTTAAAATCATGGTTAGCTTATGTGAAAGTGGGAAGGTATGCAATTTATAAACTCATGGGAGAATTACAATTCACTTGCAAATATGACTAATGCACTTGATAAAATAGGCATAACAAGTTGTTAATAACTTGATACATTATGACCAAGTCAACTGTTTTGACAGCTCCAATGGGAAATACTGATGTAGTTGTGAGATCATGCATTGTGAACAAATGTAGTTTCATCCATCCATAAGATGAAGTTGTAAAAATGACTCAACATGTTGTTAACATATGCTTAAGAAGTTGTAAATGGAGACTTGATGGGTTGTAAACAAAGCACTTCACTTAATGTGAGAAAACCTTGTTTCTGTCCAATGTGAGGTAGAAGTTGTTAAAAAGACCCAATGTGTTGTAAATGAACGCTTGACAGGTTGTAAATAAAGCGCTTCACTTACTTAACATGAGAAAACCTTGTTTTTGTCCAATATGAGGTAGAAGTTGTTAAAAAGACTCAACGTGTTGTAAATGGATGCTTAACGGGTTATAAACAAAGCACTTCGCTTACTTAACGTGAAAAAACCTTGTTTCTGTCCAATATGAGGTACAAGTTGTTAAAAAGACTCAACGAGTTGTAAATAGATGCTTGACTAGTTGTAAACAAAGCCCTTCGCTTACCTAATGCGAGAAAGCCTTGTTTTTGTCTAATGTGAGGTAGAAGTTGTTAAAAAAATTCAACGTGTTGTAAATAGACGCTTGAATAGTTGTAAACAAAGCACTTCGCTTACTTTACAACTTCACTTACAAAGTAATTGAAATGCTTTGTTTACAACTCTTCAAGCATCCATTTACAACACGTTGAGTTTTTTTAACAACTTCTACCTCACTTTAGACAAAAACAAGGTTTTCTCATATTAAGTAAGCGAAGCGGTTTATTTATAACCCGTCAAGCATTCATTTACAACATGTTAAGTCTTTTTAACAACTTTTACCTTGCATTGGATAGAAACAAGGTTTTCTCATATTAAGTAAGTGAAGTGCTTTGTTTACAACCCGTCAAGCGTCCATTTACAACACGTTGAGTCTTTTTAACAACTTCTACCTCATATTGGACAAAAACAAGGTTTTCTCATGTTAAGTAAGCAAAGCGCTTTATTTTCAACCTGTCAAGTATTCATTTACAACACATTGAGTCTTTTTAACAACTTCTACCTCACATTGGACAGAAACAAGGTTTTCTCACATTAAGTAAGCGAAGTGCTTTGTTTACAACTCGTTAAGCATCCATTTACAACACGTTGAGTCTTTTTAATAACTTCTAACTCACATTGGATAAAAATAAGGTTTTCTCACGTTAAGTAAGCGAAGCACTTTATTTACAACCTGTCAAGCGTTCATTTACAACACGTTGAGTCTTTTTAACAACTTTTACCTCACATTGGACAGAAACAAGGTTTTCGCACTTTAAGTAAGTGAACTGCTTTGTTTACAACCTGTCAAGCGTCTATTTACAACCTCTTAAGCATATGTTAACAACAAGTTGAGTCATTTTTACAACTTCGTCTCATGGATGGATGAAACTACATTTGTTCACAACGTATGATCTCACAACTGCATCAGTATTTCCTATTGGGGCTTTCAGAACAGCTGACTTAGTCATAATGTATCAAGTAATTAACAACTTATTATGCCTATTTTATCAAATGCATTAGTCACATTTGCAAGTGAATTGTAAATTCTCCCATAAGTTTATAAATTGCACACCTTCCCACTTTCACAGAAGCTAACCATAATTTTAACTCATTACAGTGCCTATTTGATTACAACTCCTGTTGACAATTTTTACAATAGCTGACGCCAGTTTTCACAAGTTCTAATGTATGTTTTCACAACATCATGAGTTATTTTCACAAGGTGACTGTCCAACCAGCAATAGGTTGCAAAATTAATGTCTCCCCTGTAACTACAACACATCATGATTTTAAACAACTGTAATTCCTCTTCTATTATTGCGTCATAGTGGGATTGAATTTTTGTTCTTTTGTACTGATATATATTGAATAGCTTGTGTCCTCCCTGTTTGGTTTTTAATTCATTTGGAATTGATCTCTTCCTTTTTAAAACACACACATGTGTAGGGCTTCATTTATGCCTTCTCATAAATTTGTAACCATATATTTAAAACACACACACACACACGTGCCCACATATGTGTATAATAAATCATAAATTTAGATTTTGTTAGTAATTGAATGAAAATGGTAGCTTTAAGGCTATAGATTAGTTTTTGAGTAGGCTTATTATATCCTTAAAGTAACTCTAAAATAGTTTTGAGTCATATATTGATAGATATTTGTATTGGTGATTTTGTATACTCTCATTAAGAGCATTGGAGTAACTTTATATGATTACATGTGAGTTAAGGAGTATAAGCTAACTCTGAATATTCTTCCATATGTAAACCCTCAATTTTATAAATGATAACTTAATATCATTATTCCTCCCGCAATAAATTTAAAGATATATTTAGTTTCTAATTCAAAATAAAATAAAGATGCTGGCACAAAACATATCGTAAAAAAATATTTTATTAATATCTATATTCATAATTTATTACAATGGAATAATTACTTTACAATATAAAGTTATCAAATACATTATTATCTCTTATAAGAAGTCTAAAAGAAAATATGTCTAAAGGAAACTAGGGAGGCTTCGTGTCTGCTACTTTGGTTCATCTTCATATATGCTTGATTTCCAACTTTTGGGACATTATTGCAAAATATGAGTGATGCTAAATAAATAGATTTTAACTAATAATGCCCAGTTGCTAATTTAGTAGAAAACATTTTAAATCCCTGCAATATAATGATATGTGAATATGCATAGAAATATATTCATAAACATCCAAAATACCATAATTTCATCACTTACATATTCTAGGGCATCCCCTAGGTGGATCCACAATAATTCACACAGAAAATCTTACCCCATAGGATAGTTCACATAGCAATTCTTCTTGGGAGATCATAATAGTTATGGACACAGCATAGTCTTCCTTGCACATTCCCATACAATTCCAAATAACTTTCAAATATAAAAAGTATTTAGATAAATCAAATAAATCACATAGAGAGTATTAGATTGTAAAACATTTGAAATAATTTTAAGAAGCATAAATAAGAGCAAGGTGTATCACTCAATAAGAAAACTCTTACACTTTTGCAGCAGCACATCTTACACTTTTACACTTTCTATAATTAGTGATAGCTAGATTGTAATTGATATTGGAAAGTACTGGCCTAGCTACATTGTGCTCTTCATAAAGTTACTTCTAAAATTCTTTTTTGATGTTCGGATGTTACTATTTGTTCTTCATTGTAGCTTTAATCATACTGGTGCTTTTGGCTTGCTGTGTATCATAGTGGTTTTGGCTTCTTGTCTATTGTTGAAAAGTAGTTTTTGGCTTTCTTTGTGGTTTGTTAATGGAGGCCAGAAATGAAGAAACTGATAATACTTCCATCCCCAATCCTGAGTCTAGCAATCCCCCTAACAATAGTGAATCCCAACCATAGGCATTAGGCAGTGTAAAAAAAGTGGATCCTACTTGGGAATATGTTTATGTAATTGGATCCCAACCAAGCATGAAGAGTGCATGGGCAAGTCAAATAGCATAGTATAATGCAAAAATAGCTTTTACTTATTGCGCTTATGTGAATTATATTCTATTTAATGCACTTACTTGTCCCTTATTTCAAAAAGCTATCGATGATGCAATTGCAATAGGTCTTGGGTTTAAGGTCCCTAGTTTTCATGACTATAGAGTGAGTTTGTTAGGAGATTGTAAAAAAGAATGTCAACTATTGATTGATAGCCATCGAACTAAATGGAAAGAAAATGGTTGCATACTAATGGCTGATGGTTGGATTGACGTTAGACAAGGAACTGTAATTAATTTTTTAGTCTATTTAGTATATGGCATGGTGTTTGTAAAATCAGTTGATGCTTTGGATTTAGTTAAATATGCTAACACTTTATTCTCACTGTTTAGAGAAGTTATTGAGTGGATAGGTCCTATGAATATAGTCCATGTGGTGAATGACAATGCTGCTAACTATGTAGCATGTGGTAGATTGATAAAAAATAAATATAAAACTATTTATTGGCCACTTTGTGCAGCTCACTATTTAAATCTTTTTTTGAAAGACATTGCATCCATGCCTTATGTGCCAGACCTTGCAAAGAATGCATCTAAAATCATTGTATTTGCATATAATCATTTGGTCTTCTTGTCATGGTTAAGGAAAAGACCAGGTTGGAAGGAAATTGTTCGTCGTGGTGCAACAAGATTTTGCCACCACATTCATCACCCTTCATAGCATATATTCGCATAAGCATGACTTATAGGCTTTGGTTGTTAATCAGTATTTTTTGAACCACAAACTAGCAAGCACTGAAGCTAGGAAAACTTTTAGTGCAATCATTCTAGATCATCGGCTTTGGAGCGATTACTTTGAAGTTGTGAGACTTGTGTCTTCGTTGACAAGATTGTTGAGGATTGTTGATTCGGATGAGAAACCTTCGATGCCTTATGTCTATGAAGGCATGTAGAGAGCTAAAAATGTAATCAAGGACATGTTTCAGAGGAAGAAGGAAGTATACAAGCCCTACACGAATACTATTCAAAGTCGTTAGGATAAGCATTTGAAAAATGACCTTCATGCAGTGGCATATATGTTGAATCCCACATTCTTGTATAGTCTTGACTTTATTAGAAACCATAGACTAATGGATATTGTGGTCAATTTATTTTAGGCAAACTTACCTAACAATGCTGATCATTACGTTACAATAATGCAGCAAATTGGCATCTACCGTAAACGTAAATAATCTTTTGACAAGGTTTCCTGTAAAAAAACTACCTAAAAACTCGTCACTCGTAAGTATATTAAAATTCATATCTTAAAGCACATATTATGATTACTAATACATATTACATGTCTTTTATTTTATTTTGTCAATAAGTGGTGGCTGTACTACGAGGGTTCAGTACTTGAATTGCAACAAATTACTATACATGTTCTTAGCCAAACTTCTTCTTCTTTGGACTATGAAAGAAAGTGGAGCTTGTTTGAGCATATTCACAATAAAAGAAGAAACATATTAGAGCATCAAAGGCTTCATGATTTGGTTTTCACAAACTACAATCTGAGGTTAAAGTTTAGATAATCTATAATCTTAAAAGTCATGGCTTTTGAACGGTTGTTTTATAGTTTAATTAAATATAGTAATATATATTGCATTAATGTTGATCTTCTATTATGTTGCCTAGGAATCAATTGAAAAAGAAGAAAGAGAATTACAATCCCATTGATTATGAATCAATTGATAAACTAGAGTTTTGGGTACTTGAAGAAGATCCAACTCCCAAGTTTGATAATGTAGAATCGATAAATTTTCAACTTGAACAAATGACGAGGGATTTTGGAGGTTTCTAATTTCTAACTATCTCTTATATTATTTAAAATTACATTAGTATGCACAAGAATATAACTATGTTTTTATATAACTATTCATAATTCTATTCATTTCATATATAGATGATGATGATGTTGCTGGGGCTCCATCTTTAAATGATGATCATGTTTGTCACACCCTTATCTTATTTTGTCTTGTAGCTGAATATTAATGTGGGGTTTGGTGGGCAACACAGGAATAGCATAAATATACTGATAATGTATGCATGATTACAGAAAATCCCCATAGGGGTTCATCCATGATACTTACCATCAATGTAGCCATACAGGGCTACTTGGGTGTCTAAACCCATTCCAGTGAAACAAAGACACCTTCTCGTCTTCATTCTACCCCTACAATCCCCTCGTACGATTCTCTTTGTTGTTCTCAGCATATCTATTGTCTTCTGTTGGCTAAATTGTGGTAAGGGAGGGTGAGATTCGAGAGAATCTCAGTAGAAAAATAGTACCAATATGCATACAGGATAAGTGTTTAATGCATGACATGCTTGCAATACATAAACTTATGCTAACACAATGACATATCTGCGTGCTAAATGTCAAACAACATACTTATGGCCATAGCATAATTAGAAACAGAGTTTCAATCATTCATATATATTTCACATAATTATGCAAAGAAGTAACATGCATAAAAAAACTAGCACAAATATCAAATACATGCAGGAGAGGTAAGTTCCCTACCTTAATCGCCTTCCCTGATCCTCGAATAATGTGCCTCGATTTGCGTGCCAATCCATCGGGCTCTCAACTCGGTCCTAAAACGTCAAATATACAGTTTAGACACTTTCATAGTGTTTCTAGTGGTAATATGAACCTATTATGAAAATTTACCAAAATGTCCCGGGACCCCGAGCGGCCCCGCCGTACCCGGTCCAACTATACTTTTCCTAAAATTTTAACCTGGGCTATTCTGACATATTTTCGCTCAAGGAATCCATTTCTGAACTCAAAATTACCAAATTCACTTCCAAATGATGAAAATGCCCTTGACAGCCCTTATTTCAGTGTTTCAAGGGCGTTTTCATAATTATGCTTTTTCGGGCTTTTACGAAAAAGTGTTTAACTGTAACCCCACCTAATTTTCCCTCATGAACACAATGGAATCATTAGAACATCAAAAATCCAATCCTAACCCCTCCAAACAGTATTGGCTGAAATTCTCAATTCTCCAGAAAAAATTGGGGTTTTCTAATTCTGACTCCGCAGAATTGCTCCTTTATACTCCTAACCACTTTATTAACCGTTTAATTACATTATAACTACCATTTAGGTTCAATTTTGGCAGCATAACTGTTAGAACACAATATTTCCAAATCTTTCATACAAAGCAAATCTAACGAAATTTTACCTATTAAACTACTCACAGCAGCCAAAATAAGCAATATTTGAAGTTTTGGAAGTTACCTCTACTTCCTTATGCCTTTTCCTTCCTATGACCAAAACCCTAGTCTCTCAACAATGAAATTTAACTTCTCAAATACCTTGATCAAGCAGAAGAGTAGCTTAGAGGAAGGATTATACGAGTTAAGAGCTAATTTACTGAAGAAATCAAGCTTACCTGATTAAATTTCTGCTCCTTCTGTCTAAAATTTCACACAACCCTCTCTACCTCTCTTGGTGTACAAAGCCATACAAAGCCAGACGGGAAATGATGGAAGAAGATGAAGATGTGTTTTATTATATGCTTATGTCATCTTACTTTAGGCTTATGTCATTTTTAGCTAATTTTCAAAAATGCCAAAATGTTAATATTTATGCACATAAACTTTGTGTACATATAATGTTGTCAGAAGCCCATTAGTAAGTAAATCATATTTCCTTCCTCAATGCATCAAAAATGACGTCCTAGGGTGTTTTTAATTAGCTCAAATGACTTTTCCATTCATCTCATAATTTTAAAAATTGCCATCACATTTATATTCCATTTTCGGATTATTTGACAGACTTTCTGTCCAATTTTTGAAAAATCATAAATAATTTTATAGACATTAAATCAGAGCGATTCCGAAGCCTATAGAACCCTTATTGAGTCTAGTTTTTAAAAAAATATAGAATTTTGCTAGCTGGAACCCTTATTGACCCAGTTATTTGACTGGTTTAATGTCTGGTTCGGATTTAATAACCTTACTACTAACCCATGTCCACAGCTCTTATCTCTTCGAAAGTTATAACTTTTGTTTCGGTGGAAATAAATGGAAATTAGTACACTGCTGATAATGATGACTTGACATAAGGGGAGAGTTATTTGTGAGTTTGTGACTGTGGTCTCCTACAACAAGTTAGTTGGATCACAAAATCAAAGTTTAACTGCAGTAAAAACACTCATCATCTTTAAGGATTGAGCTTCGACTTAACCCGGCTGTAGAGTCATATGAAGCTGAGGATTGTTATTATGATTACGTTATATGACTGTGTTTATGTTAAGTTCTTTTCTTTTATTTTTTCTTTATATGTTTATGGATTTGAATTTGTGCGAGTGTAAAAAACTTGAGAGTTACCTTAAATTGAAACCGATAATATTTAAATATGATTGAATTAGTAGTCATATAAAAAAGGAAGATGTAACAAAATATTAAATATTGCTTTTTACTAGAATTACAAAATTGAGTTATCAAAAAAAACAAAAGATAATTACAAAATTGACCCTCGATTGGCTTATGCTGATATGGGCCTCCATAGACTGATTGGGCCTAGACTCTAGAGCGTCCCTTTCTATTGAGTTTTCTATCCATATTAAGTCCAATTGCCAAATTTGTCAAACCAAGTTTAGATTTATTTTTTGTACCATGAAAGATTTATATGCGGTCTCAGAAACTGCATTTTGTTCCCCAACATTAGAACCATGTATTGAAAAGAACAAGGATGAAATAGTTAGTGTATAAAAAAGTTAGGTTTTCCAGAAAAAAAAATCATTTAAATTTTTAAATGCACACAAAATTGCCTTTCTTTTTGTAACCGGAAAAAAAAATCGTCTTCCATTTTTAAGTTTCTGTTCAAAATTCAATAAGAACAATTACATCATTTAAAAATTCTGTTGATTGAAACTGAAATTCACATATGCCAAGTAGAGCCTAAATGAGTGGGTAAAAAAAATAGTGCCTAAAATGAGCTATTTGATTGTCGTTTTTTTTAAAATCTGTATGATTTATATAAAAGTCGTAGTGTTTGGAATTTGAAGTTTTTGAAGGCTCTAACGTGGATTTTTTTTATATTATTAACCGATATCCAGTACATTTTTTGGATCCTATTTTCAAATATCTGAGCAATCTATCATTCAAATTTTAGAATTTGTGACTGCCTCTCTCAATATAAGTATCCCATAGGACCTAATTAAACTCATTGTACTAGCTAAATAAAAACTTAAGGATAAAATACCTGGAGTTTGGTTCACTTCTACACACAAAATGAGTATTATGACTTCATTTTTTGGCATAGAAGTTTAACTTGTTTAGAAAGCATATAATGTTATCTACTAAATCAAATTTGAATATTATCAATTTTCAAATATAAAATTACTCTTTTAAAATATTTTTTTCCTACGAAAGTTACTTTTGAGAGGTTACTTTAAAAAATATCATTTTTTTTATTTAAACTCATCATTATAGCAGAAAAAAGTGGGGATCATTTTTTATAAAATAAAATATCTAATATTTTGATATTGATTTCCATCTTTTTAAAGCTCTTGATATTTTTTATCATAAAATTAAATTTCAATAGATTAATAAGCCTTGATACACCTTATGATGTTGGTAGATCTAATTCTTAGAGCCATGAATAATCCTTAACTAAATTCCAAAACAATCCCACAAAAAAGCCTACAGCAAAGCTCTCAAATAGAAATATTATTAATCACATGATGTGTTGGTAAATATTATTTTAGAATTTTTTTACGATTAGTTTGAATAAAAACCATAATAATTATTATCTTTTAAATCATTTTTAGGTTACAAAAAATATTTTAAATTTACACACACAGACACATATATATGAGCTCAGTAAAATTGTCATGAACTCGTGATTTTTGGGAAGCATTGTTTTTTAAGGTAAAATGATAGTTAGAGACTTTTTAATAAGGTGATGACAATTAAGGAGCTAAAAATTTTAAAATACCAATCAAGGGACAAGAACCTTTACTAATTTTTTTTTTATCAAAAAGAACCTTTACTAATTAAAAAAATACCATGAACCAAAATGCTCATGTTAATTTAAAATGATAAGGAAACTAAATTGGAAAAAATAAAATGATGATAATTATGGACCTAGAAATTTTAGAATACCAATCATGGGACAGGGACCTTTTCTAATTAAAAATACCACGAACCAAAATGCTCATATTAAGTTAACACGATGGAAAATAAATTGGAAAAAAAAACTAAAAAGAATTGAAAAAGATCAAACTTTTGGACTTTTAAATTTTTAGTCATTTCAATTCTAAACTTTTGGAAGACCCTGAACTTGAGTTGGGGAAACCTTTATTACCAACCCTAGAACATGTTAGACATCGAAGAAGTTTATAATTTTAAAAAATATATTTGCACACATGTCAAAACCCTGTTGGACCATATTTCAAATCAAATTTTTTTACAAGCTAGCTAGGTGGTGCATTTTGGTTCATAATTTCTCTTTATAAAGATAATAAAAAAATTTAGCCATTAATTACCGTAACTTTTTAAAATCATGGAAGCCTTAATTATTAATATTTTTCAATTATTTCTAGTCCACGCTTAATGAATTAAGTCTCAAACCCATTTATAGGCGAGGCATAAATGAAAATAAAGTATATTACGAGGCAAGCATCTGAAATATGTCCCCTTATATAAAAAGAGAACTATATAACCATAAACATATTGTGTTATATGGTGCGAGGGCGAGAGTGAGTAATAGTTCTTTGGACATGCACTACAAACCATGGAACTTTAATTCCACATGCCTCCATTGGAAACGGGTTTCTTTGTTTCTGTTTTCTTTTCTTTTTTTCAAAAACAGTTTTATAAAATTATTTTTAGAAACAATTTTTGAAAAAAACCCAAAAAAATTAACTTAGATAATTGTTTTAAAAAAAATCTGTTTTTGAAGAAAAGACGTGGTGGAAGCCGTTAGCAACTATGGTTATCACCAATAGTGTGGTGTTTACAGTGAATAGATTTAGGGCTGTACATGTAACTCGAACAATCCCGATCCAGCCAGATAAAAGGAACAAGAAGTCCGATAAATTTCGGTCAGGATCGGGTTTGACCCGATGTCGGGGTAGGATCGGGTATCAGGTTAGCATTTAGGACTAGGAAGCCCGGTCCTATCCGGATATATTATTATAACAATATTATAATAAGTTAGGGTTACCAAAAAATATCTGACTAAAAGAAATAATAAGATATTGATATCTAGCTGTATACTCTTTTCCCTCCTTAGACTTGAATCATTGTTTATTTTTTTGGTCAAAAGACTTGAACCATTGTTCTTTGTTGGCTTGTGCACGGTGTACTCACGTGATCACATCATTGTTGGCTTCTTTTTTTTGGTCAAACATTGCTGGCTTCTTTTTGAGACTAGTAGTACCGGTAAAACGGGTCAACCCACAAGTTACAGGTTAGCCCATCACGGGCTGCTGGCCCAATGGGGGTTGATGCAGCCCGCCCTTTCTCGGGTTGGCATACTCGCTAAGGGGGCTGGCCGTGTTTATTTATTTATTTTATATATTTTCAATCTTTTTTTTTATTCTCACCCTCTTTTTCTTTCACCCACTCACATCACACTTTTTTTTTTCTTTTAGCCCAACGCGTACCTTCATTTGGGGTGGAGGGATTCTGGGGACGAAAGTTCTAGAAAAGGGAAAAAGAAATTCGCATCAGAGGTTCAAAATTCAAAGCCTTTGTCGCTCTTCTCCATCACCTCCGCTGTCGCCGGTGCACACATGCAAGATTCTGGTCGCTGCTGTGGGTTTTGTAATTGTTGTAACCTTCTTCTTCCCCCTCTGCTTGGAACGAACTTGCTTTATGTGTGGTGGGTTTGAATGTTTGACTGATTCAGATCTGCCTCCCCAGTCTCTACCATCCCAACCTCTACTTGGAACACTATGCTTGCAAGATTCAGGTCTGCCTCCCCAGTTTCTACCTTCCCATTCAATGTTTGATTGATTATTGATGAATATTTGATTGATTGTTTGTTTGATTCTTCCCAACCTTCTCAGATCCACCCATTTGTTCGGTGATGCACAATAGGAGTAGAGATGACACCACTTCCATGGAACTAAAACCCAGTTCCTGGGGTGGGTGGGTGGAAGTCACTCCCATCATTTTTGATGGAGGTGAGTTCCTGGTGGAAGTAGATTGCAGTGTACCAAACATCCCATTTTTAGAATTCCATCTCTACCTCCACTTCCCCATCTTCAATTCCAATATACCAAATGTAGCATTAGTGTTAGAGTTGTATATGCAATTATGCACTAAATATTTGGTTTACATTGATTGATAGCGAAGTTACTACCAGCCAAGAAAGAGCATATAATTGGATCAACTCATGGATATATATCTAGTCCACACTCCTTAAGAATCTAAGTACTAAATTAATAAATATCAATGACACATTATTGTTTAAATACCTTTGCACTTTTTCTGTTTATTATTACAAGTCAAATTGACGTGGATCAATCTGTTTCTTTCTCCGTCAAAACTACTTTTGTGATAAACATATTGATAACTTTTTTCGCCTAAATTCACCATCTCCATGTGCATTTTTGTTATTGGAAAAAAAAAATACATTTGCTAAGGTTTGATTGGAAAATTGGACCTAATGAATATAAGCAAATGGACATAAGTTCTGTATTTTACTATTTTATTCCTTCAATATTATTATAATGCTATATTTTATTTTTAATATAAAAGTTAGATATTTTATTTTTGAATATTAAGAAAATTAATTAAGTTAGTTATTTACAAAAAAAATGTATTACAATTTTCCTAAAATACCCTCTTTGATAATAAACATTGGAACTACCTTTGATCTAAACCTTCTTTAATATATGTAATCAATAAAGATATTTTAGGTAACAATTATAAATTTGGAAGACAAATTAATATAGAGTTAGTCTAGCTGTATAAAGCTTTACTAGATCTTTATGGGCCTCGAGTTTAACTACCAAAAGAGTCACTTATGTTTGGAGAGGCAGCACAAACCCCAAACCGAATATTGGATTATAATATAAAATAATAAGTTTAGAAGACAAAATGAATCAAGATCTTACATTTAAAACAAAAGTGAACCCTTTATCTAACTCATATTTAAGATTGAAAGGAGTATTTTTTACCATTGTTTTATGATTAATGTTGTCCCTTATAACTCTTAACTTTAAAGCAAGATTTTTTTTAAATAGGCTATCCTCCTAGTTTAAGCACTGATATACAAAAAATATGGACACTTCTTTACATAAAAATTCGAATATTAATTTATCATAGTTAGCTCCTTCCTCTTTAAAAGGAAGTTTTCTTTGTTCTTTATTTGAAAACTCGGATATTAATAGTGGTGGAGGAAGGAACACGTCCAAGAGTCACCACCTCACATTTATTTTATTTTATTTTAACATTAGTGTGTAGGTAAGTTCATTTTTTCAGTGTTTTCAAAAAAATTTAAATTCTAACCTCATCTCCTCTGTACTTTTTTTTTTTTGGCTGATCATCTCCTTTCTACTTAAACCTTAGACTTTTATTCCTGTCAGTATAAACTGTAAACATTTAAGAATATATATAATGATTAAATACAAATTATTAAAAGACTAGTAAGTTACTTAAAATATATAAATAGTACAAGAGAATGTTATATTTATATAAGTCGGTTTTAAAATGAGAAAAAGATATTTAAATATCACTTAAATTTTAAAATTCTAAATTGGTTTGATTGACAATAAGATTAATGAGATTAATAAAAAGAGTATAACAATTGACTACTCAAATTTTTAAATAATTACTGATTTAGGATTTTAAAATTTAAATAGTATTTAAATGTTTTTTTAAAATTCAATAAAATAATTATTCAGACAGGAGATTAAAGTAAAATAAGGGTCAAAAAAATCTCTTCCCTTTGAAAAGTAAACTCTAGAGATCCAGACAAGCTTGGTAGTGACTTCCACTTCTATGGTTCTATCTTCTTTAACGACGCATGCTGTTTTTGATGCGACTAGTTCGTTGCTTTTTCCTTGTGCCCTTTTTCCTGCTTTTTCATGCTCATCCAGTACATAAAGAAATGAATTAACTTGGATAATATATTCTGTATTTGTTAAAATATTTTAATTATCTTTTTTAATTTTCTCATTCACTCTTTTTTTTTAATTATCATTAAGGAAGTATCAATATGGAGAAATTAGAAAAAAAATTATAAATATAAAAATTATGTCTTATATTTATGACTGAGATCAACTTCCCAAATATATCTTTTATTAAAGGTCGAAGGAAGTAACTTACAGAGTAAAAAAAACTTAATATGATTGTCCGTCCTTATAATTTCAAATCATTGTTTTTTTAGTTCCTATATAATTTCATAAGAATGTAATCTGAATTTAATACCATTAAGTATACGGATTAAAACTAAAGTTTGTTAAAGGTGTATGGACTAAAATCAAAACCCAGAAAGGAATTGGTTTCCTGTTAAACAAATTTGTTTAGCAAGCAGAATTAGACAGATTTGGACCTTCAGATTTGATCTAGATAGTCCATATCTATTTTTTTAAAAAGTCTATATTTTTTAAAAAATATTTTAATTAGTATATAATATAAAATAAAAATAATTTCTTAACTATTATATATTAAAAAATTTCCTTTTTATTTAGAAATCCACCATTTTTGAAAAACTCATATCTGGACCTATCATATCAGATTTGGACAACCCATATTTATTTAGCACCCTTGACAAACTTTGATTTTGATCTTTATAATTACCCCTTTTTTTTTTTACTTTGTCATTTGTTTTGTGATTACTTTCCTTTATTTAGGATCTTACAGTGATTTTTCCTTATAAATATGTCATCTGTGCATCTTATTTGTATTTTTGAAAAAAATATAATTTTTGATTCTTCAACTTTTTTTAATTATGTTATTGGTTTAATGTTTGCTTTTCTTTTTTTATCACAAATATGAAATATCAAACAGAATCTCGTATTTATTTGTACTCAACATTTCATAAGAGAATCATATTTCAGAATCGAAAATTGACGTTGTTATTAATTACTCCTTTTGGTCCTATTCCTATTTATAAATAACTTTATCTTTGATTGTGTAAAATGAATTGGTAGTTAAAAATAATAAGTGTGTCAAAAACGACATATTTTTTCTATATATGTCCCTATTTATAAAAAGAGCATAGGAGAGAGAATAGATAAAAAATATGAGAAATAATGAGTATAAGATATAAGAAAGAATGAGTATTTAATAAGGATAAAATAAAAAAAAGAAGCTTACATTTTCAGATAAAAAAAAATTATTTATAAAAAAAGTCAATTTTATAAAAGAAAAAGTTATTTATAAATAAAGCAGGATGAGTATTATCAAAGCCTATGCCATCCTATATGGGCTTTGGCGTGTATTATGTATCAGATTGTGGGGCTGACAAAATGGGATTTGGCTGCGGTCCGCTGTCCATCTTTTTTTAGCGAACTATATATCGTTTGGGGGTTAAATGAGGGGTTGAGGTTTTTTAAGGGGTTAAAAGTACTAAAAATTATTTTAGGATATTATATGTTACTTAAAAAATATTTTAAGATACTAGATACATCCAAAAAAATATTTTAAAATATTAAATAGTGTTTAAAAAAAAACTCAACCCCTCATTTAGCCCCCAAACTACATCTTAAGAGAAAAGGACCGGCAGCAGAGCGCAACTAGATCCCACAAAATCAAAGGAGATCCACCACCGTTTTTTAAATCTTACCCACGTGTAACTACTTTTTGCTCTTTTTTCGGCCACAATTATAGTTATGATTATAATTTAAGTTGTTTTAATTTTGTCGGTTACATGTGTCTGCATCAATTGAATGCTTAATTATCTGTATCAATTGGATACTTAATTAACTTAAATTAAGATTGAAAATATATTTTTAGATACTTCAATCGTCATTATTAATAAATCCTAAAATGATAAACATTAAATTTGAAAACAATATGGATTGGAGAGTCCAAAACAAAAGCTCAAACATAACCCCAACCTCGTCAATTTAGAAATAATGCAATTTATATACTTCAAAACTCAAAAAATAATAGTTATTTACAATTTATAATTTTTGTTCAAAAAGAAACTACCCTCTTCAAAATATAGGTTTTAAAATTTCAATTATGCTCAGATTTCAAATGGGTCATTTAAAGGTGGTCCTACCATGGTCTCCAATCATAGAAGTATACTTTACTTGATTAATTGTTATATTGACTTTATTATTGCTTGAAGCCTTGAACTGTCAAGAGTTGCTTCCTTCTTAATCATTCATATAATCTTATTATAAGTCACTTTTAAGATTTTAGTATATTTTATACGATAAAAAAATCTCTTTAACTGAACCATAAAATTTAATAACTTTTTAATTTTATCTTTATCTAATATACAATATACTCTGTATAAATAAAATCAACATAATAAAAAATAAAGGATAAAATGTTACATTTATATAAAAATTTTAATAATGTGATTTATAATTAAGACAAAAAAAAGTTCGTTTTATCGTGTACATTCGAGCAGAGGAGAATCGTATTCCTATGTAGAGAAGTCATAGGACGTGTCACATTTTCAGGAATTGGACACCTTAAGATCAAGACTGTGAAGTGTGAACTCAAACAACCAATCATGACCTCACCTAATTTTTGTATTATTAGCCTATAAATTAAAATCATTAACGAAATAACTACTATTTTTTTTAAAAAAAAATACCACTTAAACTTCAAAATTTTAAATCAACGATTTTATATTAAAATAAGTTATCAATTATTATACTCTTATAATTAATATCCATTATCTTGTTAATACGAGATTTTAAATTTTAAATAATATTTTCATGTCTTTTTTTAATGTTTTAAAAAAACAGGACCATACTTCACGTTGGATGATACTTGCAATTCCCAAATCAGATGTAGATGCAGTAGTGTTGGGTTATTATATAAAAAAAAAAATTTCAATTAATTACTGCAATACTGTAGAGTAAAGTACTTTTGATCTAAGGTGATAAATATGGGATGAGGTTAAATTTGGAATCCTCTTTTTTTTTTTTTTTTACCAGATTAAATTTGGAATCTTCGTTATATGCGTGATGACAAGATCTAAAAGGTTTACCGTTTTATGGAAACAATTATTGCACTCGCTGACCAAAGACTGAAGAGTGAAACGGTTTAATTGACCAAAGACTCGAGAGTGAACCAGTTTTTTTTTTTTTTTGGCCAATTCGAGAGTGAAACAGTTGCAGGAACAAAAAACCTCTGAAAATAGGGTTCTCATACTATGCTCATCTAAAAGATGAGCACAACATGCTCACCCCTTCAATTTTGGGGGTGAGGGTCATTTTTTTTAAAATTTTTTTATGTATTCTTATTTATTTGGATTAAATTATATACTGTACTATGAAATATTTTTACCATTTGGCATATCAAATTAATTAATTTCTAATTCTGCATTCAAAAATACTTTTCCTGCAACACCAGTAACCTGGAATATTTTTTTAATAGCACCCAATATTTGAAATATGTTTTTGATACCTGGTATTTTAAGCTAATTAAATTTTTATACATAGAGTATTTTTTCAAAAAATAAAAAAAATAAAAAACTCTCAAAATTGGGGGATGAGCATTACATGCTCATCTTTAGGATGAGCATGGAATGTGGATTCCTGAAAATATCTCCTCATCCATGATCTAACCTCGTCATTTCCATTAAGAATTTTCAATTTAACTCTCTAAGATTTCCAAAGTCCGTGTGAATGAAGGCATTTTGTTAATTACTCGTACTCGTACTGTGGTCGAATTTAAGATATGAATTCTGATTAAATCATATGTCTATTATTATTAAAAAAATCAAATGTAATAGTAAAAAGTTTATGAAAATAGGCCAATTCCAAAATTTATTACTACTTAAAGATCTTGGTGTCCCTTTGGGACATCCAATAAAATTGGAACCTAAAGAAGATTAATATGGCCCTTACGAAACGATGACACGCATAAATGAAAAAAAAAAAATCTTGGTACTTAAGCATGTAAAAATGTCTTTTATTCTACATATAATTCTTTTTATATTCGTTATAAGGGGTTAAAGTGAAAAAATAGTAATACATATAAGTTTTTGTTAAAAGTGTGTTCAGCTCCATATGTTTTTCAGAGTTGAAAAAATACCCGTAAATATTTAAAACAAGAGTAAAAATGTTAGAATCGTTAAATATAATCTTACATCCTTACCTTATATATGTATATACAAAAATAGTGTTGGCCCCACAATAAAAAGTAAAGATGTGAGGTTATATTTAACAGTCTTGGCTATTTTTTTTACCTTCAAATTTGATTTTTTATTAGACTTTTTTAATCTATGAAAAATATATGGTACTATACACACTTATATTAAAAATTCATGGTATTTTTATACAATTACTTTAAATAATTATTAGGTAATGAATTTTGCAATAAGAAATTCATTATCTATTTTCCTTTGTAACATAATATGAGAACAAGAGAAGTGGACGGGTGACGTGACAGGACTACTGCTTCATGAAATTTCACTATATAATTCCCCCTTTACCAAGCTAGCTTCGTTTGTCACACTATCGTCTCATTAGTCATTATCTTCCTCCAACCAAACACAATCACACGCTTTGGTGTTCTCACTTCTCTTCATTCTCTGACCCAAACATGGTGGTCTCTTCAGAACCACACACCACCACCACCACCACATGTCTCCGATCGACAAGGTCCTTCGCCGTCCAGCTCATCACCGGGCGGTGGTTCATGATATTCTCCTCCTTCCTCATCATGTCGGTCTCCGGCGCCAGCTACATGTTTGCTCTTTACTCTCGTGACATCAAGTCCGTCCTCGGCTACGACCAATCCACCCTCAACCTCCTCTCCTTCTTCAAAGACCTCGGCTCCAACATCGGCATCCTCTCCGGCCTCCTCAACGAGGTCACGCCGCCGTTCGTCGTCGTCTCCGTCGGCGCCATCCTCAACTTCTTCGGCTACTTCATGATCTGGCTGGCCGTCAACCGCAAATTCCCCCACTCTCCCTCCGTCCCCCTCATGGCCTTCTACGTCTTCGTCGGCGCCAACTCCCACTGCTCCACCAACACCGGCGTCGTCGTAACCTCCGTCAAAAACTTCCCCGGCTCCCGCGGCATCGTCATCGGAATGCTCAGCGGCTACCTCGGCCTCAGCGCCGCAATCATCACTCAATTATATTACGCTTTCTATGGAAACGACTCAAAGTCTCTTCTTTTGCTAATGTCTTGGCTTCCCACAGCAACTTCTTTTTTGTTTCTTCCAGTCATAAGACACCATAAGGGCCTTCAACAACCAAACGACACCAAAAACTTCTACAAGTTCGTCTATTTGTCTCTTCTTCTCGCAGGTTTTCTTCTCATCATCATCATCCTCGAAAAATGTCTCAAATTTACCCAGAACAAGTATTGTCTCTCCTCTTCTTTCATGCTTCTCCTTCTGATCCTTCCCGTCGTCGTCGTAATCTCCGAGGAGCTTAACCTTTGGAGAGCCAAGAAACAACAAGAACCACAGAAAGTAGTGGTAACCATATCCACAGAAAAACCCAAGCTTTATGAGTACGAGAATACGACGAAACACAGAGAAGAAGCTGCTGCTTCTTCTTCTGGGTCATGTTCATGGTGGAGGAACATATTCAGAAAGCCAGAAAGAGGCGACGACTATACGATTCTGCAAGCCATTCTAAGTCTAGACATGGCGATTTTGTTTTCTGCAACAATTTGTGGTCTTGGAGGAACATTATCAGTGGTGAACAACCTGAGCCAAATAGGTACGGCTTTAGGTTACTCACCACATAGCATAACAACTTTCGTGTCACTAATGGCGATCTGGATCTATCTGGGGAAGATAACTCAGGGTGTGGTATCAGAGTTCATGGTAACAAAGCTAAAATTTCCTAGACCCTTCATGCTAACTTTAATTCTGGTCCTTTCATGTGTGGGCCATCTTCTTGTAGCCTTCAACGTCCCAAATGGATTGTACGTGGCATCAATAATTATTGGGTTTTGCTTTGGAGCAAACTGGCCAATACTTTTCACCATTATTTCTGAGCTTTTTGGGCTCAAATATTACTCGACGCTTTATAATGTCGGGTCCGTCGCGAGCCCGATCGGGTCGTATTTGATGAGTGTGAGGGTGGCTGGTTATTTGTATGATAAGGAAGCTACGAGGCAGTTGGCTGAGAAGGGTTTGAAGAGGAAGGAAGGAGAAGAATTGAACTGTAATGGGAATGAGTGTTATAGATTGGCCTTCTTTATTATTACGGGTGTGACCTTGTTGGGGGCACTTGTGTCCTTAATTTTGGTGGCTAGGACCAGAAGCTTTTACAGAAGTGATATTTACGAGAAGTTTAGAGAGAAGGAAGAACATATTAATAATCATAATAACGAGACGGAAATGGGTGTGGTGGCTCACAAACAAGATGGACCACCAAGTGCAAATTGAATATGCATGGAGGGTACTTTTGAAAAATTATTCACATGCTTTAATTTCCCTTTAGTGTCTGTACGTAGATCTTGAACAAGGGTACTACAAGTATATATAGTTTAACATATAAATAAATTATTGCCTTTAAGTTTTTTGTCTTCGGCCTGGAGTTCCTGGAGTTACTTTTTCTTCAATTTGATCTTTTTAATAGATGTTCCAAGGAATTGTCGAACAGGTTATTAATTAATATTGGGAGAAAGACACACAGATGGATACTAAATATTGAATTTTGTAGTAAATTAAACTACCTAATTAAATGCCCATCACTTTTTAACAAACAACATCTTATTAAAAAATCAATTTGGATAATTGTTTTAAAAATTCTGTTCTTGAAGAAGAGATATTTTGGCGGCCGTTGCCAGCTATGGTCATCACCGATTATGTGGTGTCTGTAGTAGATAAATGGCAATTTAAAAAATAAAAATTATAAAAACAAAAACACGAAAATACTTAAAAAATATTTTTGTTTTTAGTTTTTAAACATAAATTTTTATCTTTAAAAACAACTGATTGAAAACTTAAAAATAGAAAAAAAATTTAAAAATAAAATCAAACAAACCCTAAATCTTTCATCCTCTCCCACGGGGTAAGACAAACTGAACTTATAGGTATACCTAAATCTCAGCAAATATATGGCTGAAAAATCCCTAACCATCATTTACTCGTGGGGCCAATGGATTAAAAAATAGGGAGTACAGTGGTAGTGCATGTTGAGGAAGAGATTGGATAATCGATTGGTTGGGATGTAAATAAATATTGAGTGGGAAGACTAATGGGATGGTGTGACCAAAACTTTTCCCTCATTTGTCCTTCTTGGAATATGCTCATTTATTGTTAGAGTCGCATGTGCACTAAATATTTGGTTTACATTGATTGATAGGGAACTTACGTCCAACCAAGAAAGAGGACATAATTGGATGAACCCAAGGATACATATAGTCCACACTCCTTAAGAATATGAGTACTAAATTAACAAATTTCAATGACATTATTATTTAAATACCTTTATATCATGAATATCAATTATGTGGATGTTTGACTCAAAAAAAAGAAGACTTGATATAAAGAAAAAGGAGAAAATGACAAAAAGTAAAAGCAAAAGAAGAGACAAGGATATAAAGAAGATATAAAGTAACTATAGTTTGTATAAAGTAACCATGGTCATGTAACCAGGGTTGTTGACTTTATATAAAGGCTTGTAATCGATTGTTTCAAAGGAAGTGATAAGAAGTTCTCTCTAATTTCTCTTTCGAAATTCTATCAATCTTCTCTCATGAAATTCTCTATTGCTCTCTTATCACACATACTTTTATAACACGTTATCAACACGAAGCTCCAACGAAGGTATGCTCTTCTTATCGTTTCTTTAATGATTTTATATACCTTGTTTTATTTGATAGATTTGGGATAATCTGAGCTACTATATGAAATTAGAGTAATACTTTTACCAATTGTTATATAATATCGGGTTTCATGGCTAAGATTGGAGATCATTATTGTTTTTATATTATATATATATATATATATATATCCTTTACAAGTTTTTTTTATATTATTATAGTTATGGCTAAAAGCCATACACATCTGATTCCTGAAATTATATAACCAAAAGTCATATTGTTTTTATTCTTATTTTAATTTCATTATTATGTTGTTTCTTGCATGCCTCTTTCTTAGAAGGGTAGGTAGTCCTCCTTCATGGATGGTATAGGTTGCCACATATATGGAAGGTTTTACCTCCTAACAGAAGCTTTATTTCCTTGATTTTCGTATTTTAAATTATATGGCTGGAAGCCATATTTCTTTGACTCTTATTTTGAAATTACATGGCCAGAAGCCATATGTATTTTTATATTTTATATTTATGAACATCTATAAGTCATGTACAACTTTTATTTATCCTAAAGATAAATGGCCAGAAGCCATATAGATTTAATTTCTCATCTTGAGATTAATTGGCCCGAAGCTATGAGAATAATTGGCTTGAAGCCATGAGAACTAAATGGCCCAAAGCCATAAAGTTTTAATTTTGTTGTAATATTTTACTTGATGACGTATTTCTTATCTTTACAAAATTCCTATTATTAATATTCGTTAATACAATAAAAGGCAATTCATAAAATATGAAATATAAATTTGTGAATCTTGTCATTATCAAAAGGACTATTTATCTTGAATGTCTGATCTATAATTTTTCTATACCACCATTTCCTAGAAGGCCTCAAAATTGAATATTTGGCCATATAAGACCCACTTGTTCTTTGAAACAATTTAAAAGAAAGGTATGACCACCAGAAGATGATCATCCTTCCAAAAGATTGTTATAAATTTTGTTGGAAAATCATAAATCCTGTCCAACTGGCTTGATTGCATTCCCAAAAGTGAATGTATTAATGAATGAATTTAATTGTGGTCATGTATGTGTAAGTATATGTGGCTATAGCCGTGGGCATAATCATGGTGGTTTAGACTCCCACTCGAAGTAGGGAAAAGTTAAAATAAATCATATTGATAAGACTGAGAATTCTGAGTATGGAGACATGGATATTACCCTTTTGGATGTTACTGATTTATTAGAATAAATTATAATTGTCTATTTGAACATATATGCTTTAGTGTGTTTAAAATTAAACTTGCTTCTGTCATATGAATTTCTTTTAATTATGTTTTTATGTCTCTTTTAATGAAGAATGAATCTTATTGGCATCAATCCTGAAGATTTACGTATCGTTGATAGCGCAACAACCCACACCATACTCAGAAATAATAAATAATTTTCTTCTTTGGTAATGCAAAAAGCCAACATTCAGACTATATCTAGTAGTATAAATTTGATTGATGGCTCCGAAAGAGCTAATATTTTGTTACCTGAAAGAAACTTACTGAGTTTCAAAGATATCCGCAGAAATGGATATCATATAGAAACAACAACTAAAAATAATCAAGCATGTCTTTCTATCACAAATATAGTTTCTAGTAGAAAATACATATTAGAAAGTTGTCCTACTTTTTCTTCTGGTTTGTATTATACATATATAAACACAATTAAAACACATGTTATTGAGAACCAGAAGTTCAGCAATACAGACTAGAAGTCTACCAATGTAAACCAGAAGTTTACTAATGAATTTAATGTTTGGCATGACCAGTAGGCCATCCTGGGTCAATCATGATGCGACAAATAATCGAGAATTCATGTGGACATACCTTGAAGTGTAAACAAATACCACAATCCCATGATTTCTCATGTGTTGCATGTTCCAAGGGAAAGTTAATTATTCATCCATCACCAAGCAAAGTAGAAAGTGAGTCTCTCATCATATTTCTAGAACAGATACAGGGAGATATATGTAGACCAATACACCCACCATGTGGATCATTTATGTACTATATGGTTTTAATTGATGCATCAACTAAATGGTCACATGTGTGCTTATTATCTTCTTGCAAACTGGTATTTGCGAGATTACTTGCTCAATTGATTAGATTAAGAGCACATTACCCTGATTATCCTATTAAGAAAATGTGTCTTGATAATGCTGCTGAATTTACTTCACAAGCTTTTAATGAATATTGTATGTCCCTTGGAATTGATGTTGAATATCCTGTAGCTCATGTTCATACACAAAATGGATTTGCATAATCATTGGTTAAAAGGTTGCAACTAATTGTAAGACCTTTACTTATGAGATCTAATCTCCCAATTTTTGCTTGGGGACATGCAATTTTGCATGCAGCAATGTTAATTCGCATTAGGGAAACAAGTTACCTAAAGGTTTCTCCCTTACAAATAGTTTTGGTTAGGAACATAATATTTCCCATATAAGGATTTTTGGGTGTGGGGTATATGTGCCAGTAGCACCACCACAACGCACCAAAATGAGTCCTCAAAGAAGGATAGGAATATATGTTGGGTATGAAACTCCTTCAATCATAAAATATTTAGAACCATCTACAGGAGATTTATTTACGGCACGATTTTGCCGATTGTCATTTTGATGAATCACTTTTTCCAACATTAGGGGGAGAAAATAAGCAGTTGGGTAAAGAAATTAGCTCGAATGAATTATCATTAGCTCATTTTGATCTTCGGACAAAACAGTATGAATTGGAAGTTCAAAAGATAATTCATTTATAAAATTTATCTAATCAAATGCCAAAAGCATTTATTGACCCAAAGAAAGTGACAAAATCACATGTCCTAACTGCTAATGCTCCTACTAAAATTGTTGTCCCTGAAGGACAACATGCTATGAATGAATTTAAGGCATGCCTAGAGCGTGGCAGGCCCATCGGTTCCAAAGATAAAAATCCTTGAAAGAGAAAATGAGCAAAGAATATAGATGGTCAAGTCGAGGATAATTATGAAAAGTTAGTAGCTCCAGAAGAGCCATCTCCTGAAGAGTTATTATCTCCAGTAGAGATATCTCCGGAAGAGAATATTGTAGTCCCAGAAGAGACTCAAGCACATGACATATGTGAAAATAATGATATCTCAATAAATTATGTTATGAATGGAATCCAATGGGATCAAAATGAAGTCAACGTTGATGACATTTTTGCTTATCAAATAGCATATGATGTAATGAATGATAATGAGGATCATAAGCTAAAATCCATTAGCGAGTGCCAACGAAGAAAAGATTTGCCCCTATGGAAAGTGCCATTAATGCAGAACTAAAATCATTGGCTAAACGAAAAGTATTTGGACCTATAATCCTTACACCTGAAGATGTAAAACCGGTTTGATGCAAATGGGTTTTTGTATGAAAGAAAAATGAAAAGGGTGAACTTGCAAGATATAAGGCACGTCTTGTAGCCCAAGGCTTTACACAAAGACCTGATATTGATTTTGAAGAAACATATTCACCAGTGGTGGATGCAATTACTTTTCGTTATTTAATTAGTCTAGCAGTAAATGTAGGAATTGATTTACATCTAATGGATGTTGTGATTGCCTATTTATAACACTTTACACCTTTTCTGTTTACTATTATAAGTCAATTGACGTGGATCAATCTGTTTCTTTCTTTGTCAAAAATACTATCGTGATAAACATATTGATAACTTTTTTCACCTAAATACACAACTCCATGTGCATTTCTGTTATTGGGAAAAAAATACATTTGCTAAGGTTTATTTGAAAAATTAGACCTAATGAATATAAGTAAATGGACTTGAGTTTTGTATTTTACTATTTTATTCCTTTAATATTATTATAATACTATATTTGATTTTTAATATATATATATATAAGAGTTAGATAATTTATTTACAAATATTAAGAAAATTAATTAAGTTAGTTATTTACAAAAAAAATGTATTAACATTTCCCTAAAATACCATTTTTTATAATAAGCATTGCAACTGCCTTAATCTAAACCTCCTTAATATGTACAATCAATAGAGATATTTTGGATAACAATTATAAGTTCAGAAGACAAATCAATATAGAGTTGGTCTAGTAGTGTAAGGCCCTGTTAGATCCTTATAGGTCTCGAGTTCAAGTCCCAGATGAGTCATTTATATTAGAAGGTGTTAACACCCATTTTCATTTCGATAATCGAAGAGTAATAAAGACGGAATTCCATGGGCATGCAAAAAGGTACAAATATACTAATAAAAGTATTCATTTACAATCCCAATGTTATTCGTCAACGAAATACAAAAATTCAACAAAAATTCTAATATTTACGGGATTCCCCAAAATATCTTAAACATAAACTAATTATAACTACCAGCTTTGACCTTGCCTTGAGATGTCACACCCACCCCAGTTTTACCCCCCTCTGGGGATACCCCGTGCCGGTGGTGCCCACACCCCCTCTCACCAGGTACTCACATTTCCCTGGATCCCCCCAATCAGGCCTAAGCCCCGGGACATGAGGTGTGGCTGGGCTCAACAACCCAAGACTCACAAGAGTCCCTCGCTCCCCAAGCGAGGTTTTTTAGCTCAAGTGGTAGTGGGGATGCATTGAGGCACTACTTACCCTCAGGTAGTGGCTTTGATCCCCACGGAGGCGAAAAACCTCGCTTGGGGAGCGAAGGACTCTTGTGAGTCCTGGGTTGTTGAGCCCAGCCACACCTCATGTCCCGGGGCTTAGGCCTAGCTGGGGGGATCCAGGGAAATGTGAGTACCTGGTGAGCGAGAGGTGTGGGCACCACCGGCATGGGGCATCCCCAGAGGGATAAAATCGGGGTGGGTGTGACAATAAAAAGGCAAAAATGTAACCCCCTCATGGTAATTATATCTGGATTATGTAATTTAGGTGAAATAGAGACCAATAAGACAAAAATCACATTTATAATCACTCATCTCCAAGAGATAGGGTGTCCAAACAAAACGTTCAAAAACAGAATTCATCTAGTCTCACATTCACTTTTGAATACAATTACCTGTGTAGTTATATCACATAATAAATATCTGAGTGCGTAATCAAATTCTCGGCAACCCTGGGTTACTTGTATATATAGAATCGGTTTAAAGTTTTCCAAAATGGGGATTACATATCCAAAATTGTTATATACATCTCATATACATACAGTAATCCCAAAAACTAACTAGATAACCAACATCCAAAATGCAATATGTCCCTACTAGCCCTAACCACTCCTGGTTGGCTGCTTCCCTTTCGAGCCACTTGCCCTGTCTGAAAATGTTAGTCATTTGGAAAGAGTGAGATTCTAAAGAATCCCAGTAGTAACAAATCACTCATACAATATATAAACACAAGGCATGTAATGTTATCATGTTCACCAGCATCATCAACAACACAATGATCCATAGCTCGCGCCACAGATGACAACACTCATGGCTGTATCATAATGCACTATGCCCGCTTTTGCGGTAATCACAATGACAGCTTTTGCTGCAAACACTATGCCCGCTTTCACGGTAATCACTATGCCAGCTTTCGCTGTAATCACAATGCTCGCTTTCATGATAATCACTATGCAGCAGCATCAGAAAGCATAAAATATCTCAAAGCACAACGTATCACAAGGAACAATGCTCCACAACGTACAAAGCTCCACAAGGCACAAAGCTCCACAATGTTTCTCAATGCATCTCAAAGCAGCAGCAGCAGCACATAATGCATGATGGGCAAACATACAATACATTTATACAAAGTATAAGAGAAAAGTCACTACCTAAATTTTTACTGACGTTCTTTGGCACAGTGGGTTCACGCATCTGACAGATATCAAATCCTATACCAATTTAGGGATAATTGATTAATCTCTTTTCCAAATGCATATTTCCATAATACTCTAAGTTGGTTATCATTTAGGACCCTTTAAGTGGCTAATAGAGGCCTAAACATATGCCGAAAGGGTTGGAAGAACTACCCTGAAGACCCCTTTTTTGAAAGGCAAAACAGTGATTTTTGGCTGACTCACTTGAGTGATGAAAGACTCGTACCCGAGTGAGAACGGCTCTCACTCGCGAGTGTTTGACAGTGAGCAGCTACTTCAGCTAGAAAGTGCTCACATCACTCGAGCATAAGGCTTTGCACTCAGGTGATGACTCAAATCCACTCAAGTCCCCGCAAGTGCAACACAAAGAGTGACAACCCGAGAGCACATGCAATCATCACAGGGAAAAGCTCACTCGAGCATACCCCCTAGTGCTCGGGTGAGAAGGTTTCACTTGCGAGTGTCGGAACACACTCTTGAACATCAACCAGCGAGTGACAACCCGAGAGCAACCCTAACTTTTGAACACACGCCATCACTCGAGTGATCCCATGCTCACTCGAGTGATCACCAATATCACTCGCGGTGAAGGAAGTGCACTCGAGCCCCCTTCATGAGAACCCAGGCAAAACACAAAGCAGAAAGACAAAACACAAGGCAGCACTCGAGTGAGGCTATCAGATTGCCAGATCGCAGCAAATGACATAATTTCCCAGATTGGTCAAAATCACACCCAATGGCTCCCAAACTCTACACAAAGCTCATATTCACTCAAAATGACTTAGGGAACCCATTGGTAACCTCCAAGACACCCAAATACCATTTTAACCACAATCTATGCCCTTAGGTCTCTATGACACACAATACCCAAATCCAATCAATACACTTCCAAACTTTAAAACCATATCACATACTCAAAGAACTTCACAATGAACTAATCCCAACATCAATCACTATGAAATTCATACATCCAAAAATGGACATAAACCAGGGCAAATTTCTAGAATTTCTCAAACTTATCCAAAACTCATAACACATATATCAAAAAGCATCAAATGCTTACCTTTTCACTTTGCCAGATCCATAATCTTGATTCTCAAACTTTCAATTTCGTCCAACAACTAAATCACCACCTTTCAAGATTCTGAAATTACCACAATAGAGCTCTTAACACTATGAACAAAGTTAGTGAAGAGTGTTTGAGCAAAGGAGAACCATTACTCACCAAAGATCAAGCTTTTCTTTTCTTCTTCCCTTGCTTCAAGGTCACTGGAAATGGGAAAAAGAAGAGAGAGAATATGAGAGATGGAGATGATGATGATGAAGTGTTTCTTTTTGCCCATACTCCCCCGTCAACTGAATAAGAGAGAGAAGAGAGAGAAAAGCAGACTTTTGTCCTTTGTGCCACATCCAATGGTCCATACAATGCCATATGTCACCATCTTCTCACTTACATCATGAGCTCACACTAGTGCAAAGCATGGGATTCCGACCAATAGCCAATAGATCTCCACCCTTGATCTTTAATAACCAAATACACTTATATCAAATTTACATCGCATTTATACAAAAGTGTTTAATTACACTAATTACAATCAATATCAGAGTCATTAGCCCTTCATCCCAAATTGGGTCATTACATGAGACATATGCCAATCACTTCTCTGTATATGTACCTTTGCCTTTCGTTCCACTAGCAGCCGCTGAGATATTTATTTTTTAAAAAAGGGTGAGATTCGAAGAATCCCAGTAGAAATATGCTACTGTTCATAGAAAATGCGAAAAGTAAATATGATTTGCGCCAAGGTATGAACCATTTAATGAACAGTATAAATGTAACCCCCTCACAGTAATTATACTCAGATTATGAAATTTAAGTGAAATAGAGACCAATAAGACAAAAACAACCTTTATAATCCCTCACCTAAGAGATGGGGTGTTCAGAAAATCAGTTCAAAAATATTATTCATTTGGTCTCACATTCACTTTCGTATATAATTACCTGTGCAGTTATATTACATAATAAATATTAGAGTGCATAACCAAAATCCCAGCAACCCCGGTTACTTGTATATATACACAATGGGTTCGAAGTTTCCCAAAATGGGGATTACATATCTAAAAGATCCATATTTACAATCATATACATACAGTAATCCCAAAATCCAAAATCTAAAACAGATAAACAACAATCCAAAATCTAATATGTCCCTACTAGTCTTAACCACTCCTGGTTGGCCACTCCCCCTTTGAGCTACTTGCCCTGTCTGAAAATGTTAGTCATTGGAAAGAGTGAGATTCTAAAGAATCCCAGTAGTAACAAATCACTTATACAATATATAAACACAAGGCATGTGTGTTCATCATGTTCATCAACAACACTATGAGTCATGGCTCGCGCCACAACCGACAGCACTCACGGCTGTATCGCAATGCACTATGCCCGCTTTCGAGATAATCACAATGGCAGCTTTCGCTGTAAACACTATACAAGGTTTCGCTGTAAACACTATACCAGCTTTCGCTGTAATCACTTTGCCATAGCATCATAAGGCACAAAGTATCTCAAGGCATAATGCTCTGCAAGGCACAAAGCAGCAGCAGCAATACACAATGCATGATAGGAAAACATACAATACATTTACACAAAGTATAAGAGAGAAGTCACTACTTGTATCTTTCCTGACGTTCTTCGGCACAATGGGCTCACGCATATGACAGATATCAAATCCTATACCAATTTAGGGACAGTTGATTAATCTCTTTTCCAAATGCATATTTCCATAATACTCTAAGTTGGTTATCATTTAGGACTCTTTAGGTGACTATTAGAGGCCTAAACATATGCCTAAAGGGTTGGGAGAAACTACCCTAAAGACCCCTTTTTTGAAAGGCAAAACATAGATTTTTGGCCGACTTACTCGAGTGAAGATGACCTCACTTGAATGATGAAAGACTCGCACTCGAGTGAGAACGGCTCTCACTTGCGAGTGTTTCATAGTGAGCAACCATCACGGCCAGAAAGTGCTCACCACACTCGAGCATAAGGTTTTGCACTCAGGTGATGACTCTAAATCCACTCGAGTCCCCATAAGTGCAAGACAGAAAGTGAGAACTCGAGAGCACATGCAACAACAGAGGGAATAGCTCACTCGAGCACCACACTTGGTACTTGGGTGAGAGGGCTTCACTTGCGAGTGTCAGAATACACTCTTGGACATTGACTAGCGAGTGACAACCCGAGAGCAACCCTAACCAAGAACTTACACCTTCACTCGACTGAACCCATGCTCACTCGAGTGATCACTAACATCGCTCATGGTGAAGGAAGTGCACTCGAGCTTTACTCATAAAACCCAGGCGAAACACAAAGAAATAGGCAAGAATCAGACTAATGCACTCGAGTGAGATCCTCCCTCACTCAAGTGATGCTTATCAGATTGCCAGATGCAGCAACTGACAGACATTCCCAGATTGGCCAAAATCACACCCAATGGTTCCCAAACTCCCCATAAAGCTCATACTCACTCAAAATGACATAGGGAACCCATTGGTAACCTCCAAAACACCCAAATACCATTCTAAACATAATCTAACTCTTTAGGTCTCAATAACACACATAACACCCAATTCCAATCAACACACTTCTAAAACTCAAAACCATATCCAACACTCAAATAGCTTCACAACAAACCAATTCTAGCATCAATCACTATGAAATTCACACATTAGAAAATGACACAAGACTAGAGCAATTTTCCCAGAATTTCTCAACTCATCTAAAAATCACAAATAATATACCAAAATGTATCAAATCCTTACCTTTTCGACTTGTTAAATCCATAATCTTGATTGTCCAACTTTCAAATTTCTCCAACACCCAAACCACCACTATTCAAAATTCTAAAATCACCACAATAGAGCTCTTAACACTATGAACAAGTGTAAGGAAGAGGATTTAAGCATAAGAGGACTATTACCTACCCAAAATCAAAGCTTTCTCTTTTCTCTTTCCTTGCTTTGTCTGTCGAAAATGGAAGAAGGAGGAGAGAGAAATGGAGATGATGATGATGATGCACTTTTTCCCTTGATCTATGCCCTCCACTGAATAGGAGAGAGAAGAGAGAGAAAAAGTAATTTTTTGTCTTTTGTGCCACATCTAATGGTCCATCAAATGCCACTTGACAACATCTTATCTACTTCCATCATGAGCTCACCCAGATGCAAAGCATAGGATTCCGACCCATGGTCAATAAATCTCAACCATTGATCTTTAATCTCCAAAAACACTTATATCCAGGGTTCTTGGACCCGGATCGGACCGGCTAGTCTGGCCCGGAACCCGCCGAACCGATCAGTAGACTGGTCCGGTTCCTAGTCCGGTCCGGGTCCCAATTTTCAAAATTTTTTTTTTAACTTTTTCCTTTAGAATTTCAAACTACAAGCCTAAAATATTCAATTATTCACCGGTTTGGTCCCGGTTTGGCCCACTGACCCTTAACCCAGTTTCCCGACCGGTTCAATACTCGGTCCGGATTTTAATACCTTGCTTATATCAAATTTACATTGTATTTCTCCAAGTGTTTAATTACACTAATTACAATCAATATCAAAGTCATTAGCCCTTAATCCCAAATTGGGTCATTACAATAAATACATCATCATCATAACACATCATCATCATGTATACATGTTTAGGGCCCAGCCCCACTATCTACACCTAGTTGGACTATCATCAACTCCTAGTGTAAGTACACCTCTGGTACTAATTGCCCCTCTCTAAGCAAATCATGTTGATTAATAAAGCATATTTATAAACGATGGCATCCACATAAGCATATAACCATGGCATGATGTATGAATGATAATGTTCCTACCCCAAATTTTTATAAACCATTTTTAGATGTGCCTCATAAAACGTGTCACTTCCGGATTCCAACTCGATCCTAAAATATTAAATGTACAAGAAATAAGTCATAACCTATCCAAGTATCATTTTAGACTCTTCCATAGTGTTTCTTGTGGTTATATTAGTCTATTATGAAAATTTACCAAAATGCCCTCAAGACCCCGGCTCGGCCCCACTGTACTCGGCTCAATGGCACGCTTTTCCAAAATTTTGACTAGGGCTATCCTGACGTATTTTCGCCCAAAGAATCCATTTTTGAGTTTAAAATCACCAAATTCAGTGTTGAATTACACAAATACGCTTGACAGCCCTGATTTAGGTTTTAGTGGCGTTTTTGTAATTATGCTTTTTCAGCTTTTTCCGAAAAAGTGACCAACTGTAACCCCACCTATTTTTTCCTACTGAATTCAATGGAACCATCTATTTTATGAAAATCCAGCTCCTTCTCTCAGATCTGGTACTGGCAGAAACTTTGGTCTGAAAAGGGAAAAATACACTTTTATGTCTTAGCTTCCAAAGCTTATACTTTTCCACTTCTAATCCTTTATTAACTCATTTAAACACATCCTAACCATGATTCAAAGAAATTTTAGCAACATAACCCCTTAGGTTTAGGGCTTTTGCAAATTTAGAAACTTGACAAAAATCACAAAAACCAACCATACACTTCAACAACAACTTCATACTGTATAGATCTAAGATTTATGACGTTACCTCTTGAGATCTTGGACTTTCTCTCTCTAGGAGTCCACCTCTTTCTCTCTCTCTCTGAGCTCAAGATGTGTCTTCAAGATCATGAATTCTATGAAGAGAAATGTTTAGAGAAGGTTTTCTAAGCAAGATTACAAGAAAAAGGCATAATATATCACTACATACCTTAAGCTTTCTCTCATTCTCTCTAGAACTTCAAGACTCTTCAAGCTCTCTCCCCCCCTTCCTCTTGTGCTAGCCGAAATGTATGAAGGAAAGAGGAAGAAAGAGTCTTCATAAAATTTCTCCCTTCATTATACACCATTTGATTTCATCAAGGGTTATTATTTTGACACTTGTCATAATCCTCTCCTTCTTCAAGTTATGTCATGATGGCTCCATTTAGTTTCCCTTAGCATGGAACTAATTTTTCTCTCCCTTTGGTTGGCTCAAAACCGTCCCCCCTTCATGCTCTCTACTAACCAAATTGCCTCTTCCAACTAAGCTAATCTTGCACTCAACCATGCACTCAAGTTGTGAAATGAGTTTCCTCCAATCATGCACTCAACCATGCACTCAACCTTGCACTCAAGTTAATCCAACTTTGCACTCAAGGTAGTGTACCATTTCATCATTAATCATAATGACTATGTCCATGTAGCATTATTTTAATGCAATTTGACATGTGCTCATCCAAATCAGTTATAATTTAATCCCCTCTTCATATTATCATGACACTTGGTATCTTTAATTCCATTAATCAATTTCTAACACATTTTATTTTCAATCTTCAGAATAATGCCAATTCTAGCAAATTTTCTGCCCTAACTTTGAAAAATCATAGCTAATTTTGTAGACATTGTTTCGGAGTGATCCCAAAGGCTATGGAACCCTTATTCAGTCTAGTTTCAAGAAAAAAAATATGATCTTTTGCTAGTAAGGAGCATATCATTCCCAGATTTCATTTCTTTGACCGTTGTTCCAGAGACTTTCTAGATTTTCTAGACTAACTTCAAAAATTCATAACTCTTTGTACATAGCTTCAATTGATCCATATGATCTATCAAATTAAAGCTTAAGATGTCTACTTTCACCCTATAAAAGTTTATAATTTTTGTTCATCATTTGGTCTTCCAAAACCACATGACAAACTCACTGCCTCACAGGCGATTTCATTGAAAACACTATTCACCTATCAATTTTTAATATTTAATTCCTTTGGCCTTAAGTATTCATCATTTTATTGAATATATAAAATAATCACAATATACTCTTGGTGAATAAAATTTGGCGTGTTACAGAAGGGGCAGTCATGAACCCCGAACTGGCCAGATTATAACATAAAAAAAAAGTTTAGAAGACAAAACAAATCAAGATCTTACATTTAAGATGAAAGAAAACCATTTATCTAACTCGTATATTTAGGATGGGAGAGAATATTTTTTACAGTCATTTTATGATAATGTTGACCCTTATAACTCTTAATTTTAAAGGAAGATTTTTTTTAATAAGCCATCCTCCAAGTTTAAGCATTGGTCGACACTAAATGTGGACACTGAGTGAAAATTCAAATATTGAATTGTTACATTATGAAAGGCTAGCTCATTCCACCTTGATAGAAAGTTTTCTTATTCTTTATTTGAAAACTCAGATATTAATAGTGGTGGAGGAAGGAACACGTCCAACAGTCACCACCTCACATTTATTTTATTTTATTTTAATCTTAGTAGTAGGTAAGTACATTTTTTTAGTGTCTTCAAAAAATTTAAATTCTAATCTCATCTCCTTAAATCTTGGCTTTTATTCCTGTCAGTATAAACATTTAAGAATATATATAATGGTTAAATAAAAATTATTAAAGGAAGGGTTAAGGTGTAAAAATACATGTATGATTTTTCCTAAAGTGTGCCCAACAGCAAATACTTTTTTTAGGTGCAAAAGTAACTATATGGTTATATAATAGGTGCAAAAGTCACATTCTTAGTTAAAAGAGAAACTTTGACCATTAAATAGAAGTTTGTTGACCAGGGATGCTAACTTGGCAGGTTAAGATGCTGACTAAGAAATAAAGGTTGAGAGAAATAAAACAAACAGAAGTTGCTAGGGTTTATTATATGAGTTAAATCAACAAAAAGCACAAGTACACAAGCACCATTGTGACCTTAACTCGCATATTTGAGAAATGCAAAGAGCGAGAGGCACAACACGCACCTTGAGAAAGCAAATAGAAGGGAGAAGGAAGATGATACTAGGAGATGTAGAAAAAGGGTTGTTTTCATGAGGCAACCCAATTGCTAGGAGGAGTACGAGGTTCCGACGAGGCGCTGCCATTATGGCTTCATTACTTTGTGGTAGATGTCGTGGATAGAAGGCAACCCAGGCAGGAGGTTCTACGACTGTCAGAATTACTACTAGGTGAAAATAGGGAATAAAATTGAATCTTCTAGAGTTCTTATTTGTGATTCAAATGATTTTTATGTGGTTATCTTAATTATTTTTACTTGCCTTCATCTTGATTCGATTCCTTTGTCATTCTTGAAAGGTTTTTGTAAAAGCAAAGGAATTTTTTTGAAGAATAGGACATGACATCATTAATGTTTTAATTTTACTTCTTGAAAGGAAATTGGAAGTTGTCACATTCTTTGAAAGCTTTCTATATAGAATACATTTTTGTGATTAATTCTTCTTCTCTTTCTATGAATTGCCTTTTTCAGCTTTCTATAAAGAATTCTAATTTTACATTTGAATGTTGTTTAAATGTGTAGCTTTATGAAACACCATATTATGACAGATATGTTATTGAATGTTTATAGGATGGGGGCTGTGGTTTTTTTGCCTGGCACAATGGTGAATTTGGAGACAGGGAAAATAAAGTAATAAAAGATTTACTCAATGACATAGACAAGCTCTACGATGAAAGAACACAACTTCAAAGAGGGAATGATGCTAAGAAGTTATATGAAGAGTTTGTTACAATCCATAGTGAGGTGAGGAAGTTGAAACCCTCATATATGAATAAAGAAAGTGAAGTATGAAACATGGAGATGAAGTTCAAAGTTGCAATAGTTATATTCATTATCACTTGGGTATGGTTAGTTGTTTTTTACGCTTGTTGTATAAGGTGATTTGCCACTGAATGCGACGAAAGAAAGGATGTTACTCAGTAATGCATTTAGTGATATTTAGTAAGTAAAAGAGTTGCAATGCTCATTTGATTTCAAATGAGCATGTTTTGTGTATTTTATAATCTGCATCTTTAATTGGAATATGAGTAAGGGAAGAAAATAATGTATTATTTTTCAACAAGTCACAATCATCCAACTCTACTACATCCAAATGCAAAATTCATTCATCTTTTATTCACGATTGAATAGTTTGAGGTAGAACCATGAACATTTCTTGCAAACTAAAGGTTGTATGCATCAGAGACTTTAGTCTTGCAAACTACACAAGATGACATGAAGTAGATAGAATGGTCACTCCATGTTCATGAATACGTCTTGACTCATTAACCACTAAAACAAACTCAAATGCCATGTTATATCAGTTCTAGGAAAACCTAAAAGCCAACATAATGATTGAAGAAGTAAGCTGTCGGCCTTATGATAAGAAGAAATAAATCATTCAATCACCAAATCACATGACTCCAGAACAATTACTTATCTTCCTTCAATGAATCTATGCATCGACACAAAAATTTGAGAGTAAAAGCATATATAATAACCTAGCATAAACTTGGTGGAGTGCCATTGACATGTTAACAAAAACTACATATAATCAAGCTTAAGTGTTTTAGTTTCACCCAAACAAGTAACCAACATAGCCTCTACATAAAGTTGTAAAAGATAATCCAAAAAGCTATCGTATTAATAGAGATTTACAGAAGTGCCAGGAATAAACAAGAAACTATATAGATGCATGCCTTCTTTGATTTCTCTCTAGTCTTTGAATTTGATTCTGTCTCTGGTCCAAGAGCTGCCTTGTTGTGACACATGGTTGCCCAGCCATTGTAGACCTTATGGCTGATATGGTAAGTCAGAAAGATCGGCTACATTGAGTGTTGGAGGCTAAAATGAATAAACCTGGAAGCGTCTGGTATACTAGAGCTTCCATGCCTAGACATTCTCAATTCTTTTTCATTGGGTATGGGGAATTTTGTTTAAAGGTCTACATGACTACGCATATATTCTTGTATTATCCTCTCTTCAAGAACCACCTCAGATAGGAGTCTTGGTTGCAAAATGAGAAGGAAAAAAGTATCAAGATAGACTTCTATGCATGTTTGAACAATGTTTTATTAAGTACACAACATCATTTATATAGTCTTACATTGTAAACAATGTGACCAGTGCTTTCAACATATTGTATACCAAACCCATATTGAACCCTTGACTTATAAGAGTACTTCTTTGTTGCAGCTATTTGTCAAGATGAAAGGAGTAGGGTTAGTGCAGTATGAGAAGTCTGAGAAAGGTTTTGTGACTCTTGGGTTAGTTGGGATGGTTGTGGGGGCTCTTGGGTTGGTTGGGAGTCGACTGGTGATTGTTGGGATGGTTGAGAGTCAAGTGGTGACTATTGTGATGGTGCGGTTATGTTTTTCTTTTGATTTCGAGGTCTTCTGGTTGAAGGAGCCTAAAGAAGGTCACTAAAAGTCAATAATCATTTACTACACATTGACAATTAAACCAGAATAAAAAGCTACAACAGACCAATGTTAAATATTATAATTCTAACGCATGAAGAAGTTCACCACAAGTTAATAATCATTTACTACACATTGACAATTAAACTAGAACAAAAAGCCATATATGCCAATGTTAAATATTACAGTTTGTTCAGCGTTTAGCTTCCACAAGCGTACAGGTTGCTTTTGAAATATATCTCTCAAGCTTTTCCTTTGCGTGCTCTATTGTTCCCAGGTGCTAAGCACGTGTTTTTCGGTGCCTTCCTCTAGGTTAAGTAGTGTTTTTCCACTTCTGAAATCAAAACGTGCAACTATACTTTTTCAAGACTTGCTATAGCAAGTCTGACTTGCCATAGCTAGTTGCACAAAGGGCAATTTCCTTTAGATTCTTGACTTGCCACAACAAGTTTGTCAACTTATTGTGGCCAGTTACACAGAGAGCATACAAAGAGTACTTGCCACAGCAAGTTTGCCAACTTGATGAGGTCAGTTACACAGAAAGCAAATAGGGATGACTTGCCACGGCAAGTTTGTCAACTTGCTATGGCCAGTTATACAGAGGGCAAACTTCTTGAGAATGTTTACTTGCCACGACCAGTTGGTCAACTTGCTGAGGCAAGTTGCAAAGGTTCCTTCTATCTTTACACTGCTTCACTTCTTTTATTTTTTCCTTATTTCTTGGTTCTTATAGGGCTTCAAAACTTATCTTCATCCTCCTACAAAAGAGGGAGGATTTATAAATTCGTAATTGAATCACAAATATAACAAGAATTTATTTGATTTTTCTTTGATACTTTGACATGCATATTTTCTTCTATACACCTCTTTCAATGTACATTTTAAACCCAAAAATAGGTAAAAAGAGAAGAAAATATGTTGGAATGTTATCAATTTCTAAGAGTCAACACAGTTCCAAAGCATTACTAAGGTCTAATAATGGCATACCTCCTTACAAGTAGTTTTGTTAAGTCCCTCTTGATTGCACACTGTGCACTGGTGCCTCTTTCCTCTTCTAGTCAATCTTTCCATTTAAGGTTGTGGCTGAGTTGTCCCTTGTGCATCGGGGATAAATTTTTCCTTTTTCTTCTACTTCCTTAGTTCAAACCCCTTTTTTTTTGGAGGTTTTCTAGGTAAGTTACTTATAAAGGAAGGTTGCATTGGGAGGAAAGTTTCAGTGTCCCAAAATTGCTTCCCCTTTACAGGTTGTAACTTTTTTTTTGTAGCTAGCTAGATAGGTATCCTTGTGATAGTAGTGCGATGTTTGTGATTTATGATCTATTTTATCATGGTACATAGCAAATATTGCATGTTGACATGGGATTGCCATTATATCTAAAGCCCTGCATGTACACAATTACATATTGCCTTAGATAGGTGGACATAATGCTTATCTTGCCCCTTTGCCACCTCATATCCCTTATCCCCATTAAAATGCACTATACATTTCGTAGCAAGAACCTATTAGCCTCAAACAAGTCAATACATTTTGGATAGTATTCAGACTTTCAATTCCTCACATTTATCTCACTTTCAGCCTATTTTGCCATCATTTTCAGTCTTATACAATCAAACATTCTAATTATCGGAAGGTACCGATACTCATCTATCCATGCATTTAAAGGCCTACTCATGTTGTTATCAATAACCTAAGACTTACATCTACCGCTGAAATACTCTCTTACCCATGCATTGTGAGGATAAGTCAACACATCTTAAGCTGCTCTTACTTCAACGTGCCAAGAGTAGATAGATTGTCTTTGAACTCTTGTGGAAAGGTACTCTATGCACATGTGAAAACATTTTTCTTGAACTCATTGCCTCTCTATTTCTTGCTCCAATTAGTGTAAATATGGCGTGCACAAAGTCTGTGTTTTGCCTATGGAAGAACCTCTTTTACTGTGAGTCAATCCCTAACATAACCAAAAGAAGACAAGTAAAATTGCATCATGTATGATATTAATCAATAAAACCAAACTTTTCCACTCAAGAGAGAGTTGTCTTTCTACCTTTTGCATATCAGACTTAAGTGTTATAGTTTCACCCACACCTAGATCTAGTAAAATTCGAAGCCATTCAAGAAATCAAGTCCAATGAAACCTATTCTCTTTGTCAACAAAACCATAAGCAAGTGGGTAAGGAATCATTACCATCTATACCCACTACAGTTAGTAAAATGCCTCTTGATTTTTCTTTTAAGAAAGTTCCATCTAACCCAATTAAAGGCCTACATCCTTCTTTCCAGTCAATCTACATAAAAATTAAACATTTACAACACAAGTTCATGACATGTATATTAAACTTCATAGTTAAATGCATGATAAAGATGTACTATATCTTTGAAACATTAAAGCATAAGTACATTCTTTTGAAAACTATTCTTCCTTGTTCTAAAGCCTTGGCGCTCAACTCAACACTCGCATCCAAATTGGGGTTTGATACTCTTAATTCATTGTAATATGCCTCTAGCTTTCCAAATTCATCTATGAGCTGCCTTCCATTTTTTGCATTATCTTTTGCTTGGCCCTCTTACACTTGTGTAAGCTCACACTCACCATTAATTCTCCCTGCACCTCCTTCTTCATCTCGCTTGTTTTAAACTAGGGCATCTCTTGTACTTTCTCTTTGAAATGTTCAACCAACCAATTCATTAAAGCTCTAGTGTTCTTGTACACACGAGCACAGTTATACTCATAAAATATAGTCTTCACTTGGAAACCTACATTTAACCTGTATGTAGAAGCATGAAGGTTAAACGGACATCCCTCTTTACACATTACCTGAAATGTCTTCTTATCACTTCTCACTATTCTAAGATTAACTCCATGATTTATATCATATTTGTCTACAGCCCTCTTCAGCTCTTTTTTGCCTGTAAAAGTCATACCAGCGGTAAAAAAGGGCCAAGTAGTTGACCTTTCAGCCTCATTAAGGGTTATCAACTGTTCAAGAGGCCTATCATTGTCTTTCAGGCCCATTTCATCATCTTCATCATCACTTTCATTTTTTGCATCCACCTCCCCTACATTAAATTCATCATACATACTCTCCTCTGTATCACAGCTCCCACTTAGGCCCAAATAACTCACATCATCACTTTCATCCTTACCAGAAGCATGTATAGCTTCCTCATTATCACCAGCTGAATTTGCCATTCCTTGTTTCCTTTTAATAACACCATGACTATAATCATATTCACCTTCCTCACTCTCTACAACCTCCTTACTATCATTAAAGTCATTGTCTAACTCTCTAAGGTACTCAATCACATCATCATCATCATCATTTTCTACTTCATTAACCTTGTCAATTTCCTTTCTCCATCTCTAATTTTGACTTCCCCCATTCCCTCCAGCAATTAAAATACTCTCTACCACAGAGCTATGACCCTCTCGTAATGACATTTAATTTCTTCCCAACCCTTTTTTGCCAATTCATAAAGTTTGCAAGCCTTTTCTATTGACCTCTCATGTTTTTGTATGGCTGTCTCTGTCTCTTCCACCCTATTACGTCTTTGTTTCCACCATCTAATGCTATCGACACTGCAATATGGAAAACGAAAAGGTTGGCTGAAGGGTTTTTATGGCATTTCACTGTAGCCACAACAAAAAACAAACATTTGGGTCCCCATCGATGCTTACCTAGGATTCCTTTTGTCTCTTCTTGTCCAAAATGTTGCCTAGAAGAATCTTTCCTCAGATGTGATTCCTATTTCCCTCTGGCACTCATTCTTTATTCCCAAACTTTGAAAACCCTAGATTCTTCAACTCCAGTTGATAACTTCGATTCGATACCGTTGGTTCCTATTTATCCCCACCAGTTGCTCCCCTTCCCTCTTCGGTTCGATTACGTTTTCATTTGCCCTCCGATTCAATTTCCCGGTCATTATGGTGTTCTGTTGACCTCGCTCTCATCCGATGGTGTTTCCTTTTTTTCCCAGTAATTGATGACTTTCAAATACAATTTGCTTTTGTTTTATTTCTCTTTTTTAGGTGTGTGTATTTTTCTGCCAAGTCACCATCCTTGTCATCATAATTGGTCAACAAACTTCCATTTAATGGTCAATGTTTCCCTTTTTATTGAGACTATGACTTTTGCACCTAAAAAAAGTATTTGTTGTTGGGCGCACTTTGGGACAAATCACGTGTATTTGCACACCTTAACCCTTAAAAGCATCGTTAGTTACTTAAAATATATAAATAGTACAAGAGAATGTTATATTTATATAACTAGGTTTTAAAATTCAATGAAATAATTATTCAGGCAGGAGATAAAAGGTAGAAAAGGGACAAAAAGTCTCTTTCCTCCAAAAAGGAAACTCAAGAAATCCAAACACAATTGGTAGTTACTCCCACTTCTATGGTTCTATCTTCTTTAGTCAACAACACATGCCGTTTTTTATGCGACTAGTTTGGTGCTTCTTCCTTGTCTCCTTGTTCCTGCTTTTTCATGTTCCGGTTCATATTATAAGACATATTTATCTAATTTGATTAAATTAAAGAAATTAGTTAATTTAGTTAATATGACATGTATTTTCTGAAACACCCTAGTTATCTTCCTTAATTCCCTCTCTTTTTTTATTATTATTGAGGAAGCATCAATAAAGGTAAATTAGGAAAAGTTTGACAAATATAAATATTATATCTTATATTTATAACTAATATCAACTCCCCAAATACGTCTTTTATTAAGGACCAGAGGGAGTGAATTACAAAGTAAATAAAACTTAATATGATTGCCCGCCCTTATAATTTCAAATCATAGTTTTTTTAGTATTTAAATAATTTCAAAAGGACTTAATATGAATTTAATACCATTAAGTATATGGATTAAAACTAAAGTTCATTAAAGGCATATGGACTAGAATCAAAACCCGAAATGGAATTGGTTTACCTGCTAAACAAATTTGCTTAGTAGGGAGAATTAGGCAAATATGGGTTGTTAGATTTGATCTGGATAATGCATATCTGTGTTTTTTAAAAGTCTATACATTTAAAAAAAAACATTTTAATTAGTATAGAGTATAAAATAAAGATAATCCCTTAACTATTATATGATCTAACAATATTTTTTTATTTAAAAAATAATCATTTTTGAAAAACTTAGATATGGACCATGCATATCAGATTTGGACAATCTAGATTTGCTTAGTGCTCCCTGCTAAGCACTTCGCTTAGCAGGAAACCAAGTTTGGAATTGAACTCTTAATTTTATTTTGATTAGCTTTAATTTTGATCCCTACACTTAACAACTAATATTTACTTTTGTCATTTTTTTGTGATTACTTTCATTGCGCTATTATCTCATAGTGATTTTTCCTTTTTTCAATTATGTTATTGATTTAACCTCTATTTTTCTTTTGTTGTCACAAATATGTATGAAATATCAAACAAAATCTCGTATTTATTTGTACTCAAACGAAGCATCTTCCAGAATCGAAAATTGATGTCCTTATTATCAAAGCCTATGCTATCCTTGGTCCCATACATTCCCAATATGCAATCCATAAGTACTAGTACAACAATAATTTTAATTTATTTATACATTCATCCCTCTGAAGAGAATGAGACTTTCAAATAATTTATGTAACCAAGTTTACAAATATATATATATATATATATATATATATATATATATATATATATAATTATTACGATTATTGTTACGAATATTAGTTTTATATATATATATATATATATCCATTGACTCATCTTAATTAACATCTACTTGACTGTATTTAATACTTTCTTCTAATTCCTCTCCAAGCCAACAAACTTGTTCTCCATGTTTACCTATAAATAGACGCATTGTACAAGCATTGAACACACACAAGAAACTGAATGAGAATTGCTCCCCATTTTCTTTCTTAAATTTTCTCTTCTCTTATCTCATGCTCTTACCCTAGATTTATTTTTATTTTCATAACAATTATTATATTGTTAGTTTTAAGTTATCTTTCTCTCTTTATATTTCTATATTGGCATGCATGATGTAGTGCCTGTTTGGATTAGCAGTAAAGCTGCTTTTCCAATGTGATTAACGGTATATGAGGTAAGTTTGTGAGAGAAGTTTTATCTCGATATACGTGAATGTACTTTTTAATCGCTTTCTCAAATAGGAAGTATACGATTGTGGGGCTAACAAAATCAAGGTTGTGTTTGGTTTGAAGGGAAAGGAGGGTGGGAAAATTACAATTTTGGACAAAAGAAACCCAAAATTTACCCTCTCATTTTTTAAATTTTGGGTTCCTACCCAAAATTTACTCTCTCATTCCTTTTAAATTTTGGATTCTCATCCAAAATTTAAATACCTTCAACCAAAAAAGGTAATTTACCCACCCTCCCATTCTCTCCCCTCAAACCAAACACACCCCAAGGGTGTGTTTGGTTTGAGGGGAGGGTAGGGGAGGGAGAGGAGGGGAATGTTGGTAAATTATAATTTTAGACAAAAGAATTTCAAAATTTACCCTCTCATTTTTTTTTAAATTTTGAGTTTCCGCCCAAAATTTACCCTCACATTCCTTTTAAATTTTGGGTTCTCGCCTAAAATTTAAATACCTTCAACCCCAAAAGGTAATTTAACTCCCCTCCCGCCCCTACCCTCCCCTCAAACCAAACACACCCTAAATGTTACCCACGTGGAACTACTTTTTGCACTCTTTTTTTTTTTTTGCTATAATTATAGTTATGATTATAATTTTAGTTGCTTTAATTTTGTTGGTTACTAAATGTTACCCACGTGGATACTAAATTAACTTGAATTAAGATTGAAAATATGCTTTTGAATACTTCAATCATCATTACTAATAAACCCTAAATTGATAAACATTAAATTTGGAAAAATATGTACTGGGGGCTCCAAAACAAAAACTCAAAACCAAGGTAATTAAACCCGGACCGGTCAGTGAACTGATCGGGGTACTGGGTCAAGGGTCAGTGGGTCAAACCGGAGCTAAACCGGGACCACACCGGTGAGAAATAGAATATTTTAGGCTTATAGTCTGAAATTCTAAAGGAAAAATTTTTAAAAAAAAATAAAAAAATTTTTAAAAAATAAAAAAGTTGACCCGGACCGGGTCACCGGACCGGACCGGTTTAGTGCCCGGGTTGCCGGTTTCCGGGCCGGTTCGGCCGGTCCGGTCCGGGTTAGAGAACTATGCTCAAAACATAACCAACCTTGTCAATTTAGAAATAATGCAATTTATATACTTCAAAACTCAAAAAGTAATAGTTATTTAAATTTATAATTTTTGTTCAAAAAGAACTACTTCTCTTCAAAATATAGGTTTTCAAATTCAACTATGCTCAGATTTCAAATGGGGCATTTAAAGGTGGTCCTACCATGATCACCAATCATGGAAGTATACTTTACTTGATTAATTGTTATTTTGACTTTATTATGCTTGAATTGTCAAGGCTAAGTTCGGGCAAAAAAAAAAAACAAGAATTGTCAAGGCTAAGAAAGGGGACTTCTTTCTTAATTACTCATATGACCTTATTTACAAGTCATTTTCAGGGTTTCAGCATGTTTTACACGGATAAATTTTTTTTTCATTAACTCAACATATATTAAAAGTTAACAATTTTTTGATTTTTTAATTTAATATATAATATACCTTATATAAATAAAGTCAATATAATAAAAATGATGGGTAAAATATTACATTCATAAAAAAATCAATGATGTGACTTAAAAGGGGGGGACGCTTCTTTTGCCGTGTACATGAGAGCATAGGAGCATCTTATTCTTATGTCGAAAAGTCATAGGACATGTCACATTTTCAGTGGGGGGAGAGAGAGAGAGAGAGAGAGAGAGAAGAATTGAACACCTTAGGATCAAGACTGTGAACTCAAACATCATCCGCCCTTACGATTTGAATCTCTTTAAGAAATACTGTAAATAACATTAAACCGCAAACTCCCACTTATAAGGAGTTTTTATATCATTAGCCTATAAATCAAAGTCATTAACAAGAGAACTATTACTTTAAATAATTTTTAGGGAATGAATTTGGCAATAAGAAATTTATGAGCTATTTTCCTTTGTAATAATACGAAAACAAGAGAAGTGGACGGGTGACGTGACAGTACTACTACTTCATGAAATTTCACTACATAATTCCCCCTTTACCAAGCAAGCTTCGTGTGTCACACACTATCGTCTCATCATCTTTTTCCAACCAAACACAATCACACGCTTTGGTGTTTTCACTTCTCTTCATTCTTTGTCCCAAACATGGTGGTCTCTTCAGAACCACACACCACCACCACCACATGTCTCCGATCGACAAGGTCCTTTGCTGTCCAGCTCATCACCGGGCGGTGGTTCATGATATTCTCCTCCTTCCTCATCATGTCGGTCTCCGACGCCAGCTACATGTTTGCTCTTTACTCTTGTGACATCAAGTCCGTCCTCGGCTACGACCAATCCACCCTCAACCTCCTCCTTCTTCAAAAATTTCGGCTACAACATCGGCATCCTCTCTGGCCTCCTCAATGAGGTCACGCCGCCATTCATCGTCGTCTCTGTTGGCGCCATTATCAACTTCTTCGGCTACTTCATGCGAGCAGCGCACCTTCCAAGGTGCATGTGAGCACCTTGGTTGGCAAGAGCCGGTCAAGGTGCTCAGCCTCCAAGGCCAAGGCACTTAGCCAAACCTTACCAAGTGCCGGCCAAGGTATCTAAGCTTTGAACAGTAGAGTTTGGAGTAGAATCAGTCACGTGAACCTACCTTGTGACCTGCTGTGATCATATTAACCCATGAGTTTGGTCGAATGTTTCAAAAAGAATATAAAAGAAGTATTGTATTGATCATTTGATCATACATGTTTCCACTTATTTTATTTTCTACTGTATGAATTATATAATATATGTTATAGAACCTTATCCATCACTTTATTTTTAAACGCCGGATGAGGGTTTTTCAAATAAAAAAAATGCTAAAAAGTTATTCCAGCTAGTTATAACGCTTTTTTGAAAAGCATCGTAGCTTAGGTTTTCATTTTTCTTTTTCTTTTTTTTTTTTAAATAAATATCTTATGTGGCGCTTGTTTAGGAAAGTGTCGCACAAGCCTAATACTAAGCTTTGATGCTTATATTAGGAAGTGCCATTGCTTCTAAAGTTTTTTTCTTGTTTTTTAAAAAAAAACTATTATTTACGGTGCTTCTTAAAAAAAGCGGCATAAAAGGGGCGCCATTAAATCCCTCTTTTGTAGTAGTGCCTGATGATGTGTGTGTGTGTGTGTATGTATGTGTATATATATATGCACTTAGCATGTGTACACCAAGTCACACTTAAAGCTTGTCCTGAAATTATATGCAACTCATTGACTAGAAACCACACCACTGAACCAACTCATCTGAGTTTGAGATGCCGTGTATTCGCACAGATCCATCACCACAACCAATTGCTACATAGTTGTATCCCTATTATTTTACGATAAATATCCATTCCCCATATACGTCACTGTCAATGCCATCTTCCAGAATGAGACACCAGCTGAGCCAAGCACAGTCCGCAACAGCATTATCAGATTAGGAAACTCATAAACTGACATATTAACATGTAATCAATCAAAGGAGACAAAATAAAAAGGTGGGCATATTGACAATGACCAGGGTAACCAAATGGCGTACCCCTATAAGTGAGGACACTCTTTTGCATTATGGTCTCCATGAATAATAGTCTGCACGTATATATCAAGCTAAATGAATCATGAACTTATGTAAACTAAAAGTAAGATTTGAGGGTATATTCCTAACTAAATGCAACGACTTGCAATTAGTTTTAAAAATGTTGTAAGACTTTTTTCAAAGGAAGAAAATCGGATGACTTAAACTAGACCAAACTTTTATTTTAGCCTGATATTATGAGTTTAATGACTTCATTGAATGCTGCGCAATGAAGAAATGAAATGGAAATTAATCTAGCCATAAGAGGGAGAAGGATTGAAAAAGAAAATATCAGAATGTGTTAATGTTCAAAAAAGATCGATTTAGCCCCAGGTGGCATTTGAGATTATAAGAGACAAATGATACTTATACAATCATAAAGATTGCGTCAATTATTCAAAAAATTTGGTAGCTATAAACTGACAATGTTGAAGGAGGTAATTTTATATTCCATTTATTTAGTGCCTAAAATGAAATATATATCCAATATTTCTCTCTAGTCCATTGGAATTAAATATAAGTAGTTTGTATATAATCCAATCAGTAGGTGTAGGGCCAATACATCATTGAGCATCAAAAAAAGCAATTCTCAAGAAAAAGAACGCTAGGAATCAGTGTTGACTAGTTTATTTTTAATTCTTTTAGACCCATCAGATCAATTATACGGGACGCTACCACAATTATATTTCTCTATGAAAATTCTTAAAAGTAAGAGTAGGCGAGACGAAGCATGAGGTAAATATGAAATATTAAAAGTAAGGAATCATCACCTTAATCCTTAGTTGAACCCAATTCTTAAAGATCCAATAGATGAGGTTGTGGCTGTGGCTGCACGTATCCGATCTCAATAATCGAATTAATGTAATCTTTGACCTCAGGTGCAGATGTTGGGCATACCCCACACTCTATGATCTCTCCTATTCTTCCACAATCGCTAGACTTGCAATTGCAACCACGAACTGTGAATTCAATTTCAACCAATGGATGATAAGTGTTGTTTTGAGCTTCTTTTTTCTTTTCTTTAATTTTCCTTTGTATTTCTGCAGAAGAATGTGAATCATACCAAAGGAAAACATGATCTGACAACGTGAACTCATTCGATCCAAACGAGCTTTCAACATAGCAAGCATATTGACCATCAATAAACCATGTGGCATCAATGTATTCCGTCAGTGATGATTCAGAAATGACGGCGCAAGAAATGAAACCGCCGTTATATCCGAAGGTAGTGGAATCCAATTGAGATCCACAGTTACAAAAGACTGTGTAGTCCTATACATGAACCACTCTGGAACTCTTTCTTCTAGATAGTTCATCACACCCCAGTAAAAAATGCATCTATCTATCTCAAGCAGCAATTTTGCCTTGGCAACTTCGATTGATTGTTGATCCAACTTCATGCAATTTGTGAAACTAAAGTACGAAAATGGGCCAAGTTCATCACCATCATCATAATCTACATATACACGGCCTTCGTTCGTCAAAGGTAAATGAAAGGTCCCAAGGGATAAGCAGTTTGCAGTAGACAGTGTTGAGATAGAGGTAGGGAGTTCTGGTAGAGAGTGAAGCCTTTCACATCCATCCAAGAAAAGATTTTGGAGGCTCCGAAGATGCTTGATGCTTAAAGGCAAGGTATCTATATTAGTCCTTGAGAGACCTAACACAAGTAATGATGATAACAAGCTGATGTTGTCAGGCAATTCAAATAATTCACTACAATAATCTAACTCTAGACCTTGCAAAGCACGCATCTCATCTAATATGGAGTGTAGATTTGATGCTAGCTTATTACAACAACTAGCGGAAAGATGTCGAAGGTTACGTAAGTCAACCAATTTGTGAAGACTTGTCACACTTTTGCATTTGTCTAGAACCAGTGAATCAATTTTTATGAGAGACCCACTTGATGAGCACAAGTAGTCATTGATGGCTGTCCATGAAAGGTTCAGTTGAAATCAACAATTTTCTGAGGTCACTAAATATTGAGTCAATCTTGAGCATTCTCTCAGGTCAGGTCGAGATCAATAAGTGATTTGAGATGTGTATTGCTTGTAAGGCTGGTAAGGGCTTTGCAGACTTTGCAATGTCTTAGACATAAATGACAAAGGCTATGGAGGGATAATATAGATGGATGAACACTTTCCAATTTTGAACAATAATTGAGATTTACTACTTCAAGTTTTACAGCCTTGGATAAATTTGGGAGCTCAATCAAGTCTTTTGATCCATCGAGTTCAATTTTGCTTAAATTCACAAGATCCTGTAAAGATATAAATTCATGTTAAGATTGGTAGCCAAAACAAAAATAAAGTACTCCATCTAGTACTTTTTATAAGAATTAACTCTTTTGTTGATAAAATCTAATAAAATTAATTAATGTCTTTACAACTTTCTAAAATTATTATTAATCAATAATCTTTGTAGATATGGTCTTGAAGCTAGTGTGGTTGTTGCAATAGAAATCAATGTAAAGGAGCATCAAATGTCTTAGAAATCAGTTGACAATAATTAATAACCAATTAGGACAATTTTTCCCCTTATTAACACTAATATCATGTAAGTACATTTAATCTAAAATAACTATAAGTCAATAGCACAGAAAATGAATATAAATATTGGGATCATCTGTTGTGAAAGTCAATAGCATTGTTTAGAATGAGTTATCAATATTTCGTTAAATTTTGTGAGAGGTCTTGTATCAAGGAGCAATAGAGATCATAAAAAGAAGACTGAAGGGAGTAGTAATTAAAATTTTCCAACAAGCATATTAATATAATATTTTCTCAGGAAAAAATATATAATTTAATTACCTGAACTTTATCCCAAAGTTTTGTCAAGTTGTTGTTGGGCATATCAATTTGAACAAGATTTTCAACCTTAATTAATGTTGATGACATGGACGCTAAAGGATACATATCTATGATTCAATATATGCCATTCTTTCATGAATTCCAGTCTTTCACTACTACAAAAAACACAAACTGTGATGCTTAATTTAAAGAATACTATGGTTTTTTTAGGGAAATCTCACTTAAGTCCTAAGGACCCAAAAACATACGAAAAAAGTTCCAGTGTAGATTCTTCTAAAAATAAAAGTCCCAATGTAGAATCTTTTATCAAAAAAGTCTTTAGTGACCTCAATGAAGTAATAGGATTGTCAACGGTCATTTTATAATTTGTCAATATAGTCACATATATTTGTCAACATAAATTGTCTAATTAGTATAGATGGGCTTATCAATAATCACTTTATGACTTATCAATATAGTGACATAACTTGTTAACAGGGGTTGGTTTATTTAACATAGATAGCCTTATCAATAACCACTTTATAACTTATCAATATAGTCGCATACACTTATCAACAAGAGCTGCTTTAGTTAACATATATGAGTTTGTCAATGGACACTCTATGATTTATCAATATAGTCATATATACTTGTCAATAAGGTAAGTTTACATTTGGAATTTATCTCACTAAGGTCCTTAAGGACTTTTTTGATTCTACACTGAGACTTTTTTAATAGAGAAATCTATACTCGGACATTTTTTTTATATTTTCCTAGTTCCTGGGAATTGAATGAGATTTTCCCTTTTTTACCCTGAATAAAAAGACAATAAATCAAAGTAAAGCTCGTTTTTATTTTCAAATCTAAGTTCAATCTACCTATGAGAATGGAATCTCTTGGATGGCTTTTCAGCTTCAGCCTCAATGCCCACGGTTATTGCCTTCTCAACATCTCAAATCATTAAGAGCAGCAAATAATAATGACCTTTAAACTTTATGAAATGGAACGCAAACATTTCAAAATGGGAATTGACCTCTCTCGAGTTAATTACAATTTTATTTTATGTTAACAATCTGATAACAGTGGGAAAAAAAAGAAAAAGAAAACTGTCCACTAAAACATTTTACCTACTTATAAATCCATGTTCTTCTTGTTTCTTCTTCTTCTTCTTTTTTTTTTTGAGTACAGTAGGCAAGCCAGGCTTGAAAGATGAAAACAAAAGCTAGGCTACAACACCTAGCTAGCAGTAATTCTCATAAGCAAAATCTCTGTTCCTCTTTGCTCTCTCTCAGCTCTCATATCGCTCAAACCCGTGACCATGTGGGTGAGAAATTTGTTCCTCTCAATCAACCAATAAAACACTCGAACAATGACAAAATCTCTGTTCTTCTAAATACACAAACAAGGAAACATTGACATTTAGTTTATGGTGTTATTTCTTTCAAGTTCTGTCCTCAATCAAGTGCCATCATTGGAGAGTACATCTTTATCAAGTAAGATATTTAATGTTTATTCTTTATAAGAGGTATTTTAGGAAAAATGTTTTACTCCCTTTTTCATTTTATAAGATGTATTCTAGAAGGTATTTTTGTTCATTTTTATAAGACGTTTAAACGTTTTAATAAGCATTAAATATTTTTTCCATGTATAGGTAGAGCTGGGAATCAGGGCCGGCCCAGCCCTACAGGGCTAGCCCTTGACGGGCCAGGGCCTAACAGGGCCGGCCCTAAAGGGCTCGGGGTTAGGAAAATTACAGTTTTTCAAGGCCCGGCCCGAGAGCATCAGGGTCAGGGCCGGCCCGCAGGGCCAAAAAATCTTTTTCACAATATTTAACTATTTTTCCTGCATATTTTCCCCAGAGAGATATAACTAGTAAATAACAATGATTAAAGTTCTAATTTAATGCATAAATGTTGTTAACATTAAGGTTTAAATAACACGTCTCTTGCAACAAACAAACACAGTTATTAATGTATAATCAAAGATAAAATCATGTCCATAAATAACTCACACAAAGGCCAAAGTATAAGAAGGCAAGAAGCTAAATATTCTAACATCTAAATAACATGAGTATGACGACTATCATTTTCACCTTCTTCGCCACTATTATCAATTTCAAGGACATTTGATTGTGTTTCACTTTGAGCAATAGGTTCAAGAAGTCAAATAATCACAACCTCCATAAAAAATTATACTCTATTAGGCAGAATAGTATATAATATGATTTTAGTCTAAATAGGCAGAACAATATACTCAAAAATCACAATATGATTCAATTACACAAAACAATATACTCAAAAATCATACTTTATACAATATGAGAACAGAGTGACATATAGATTCAATAAGGTAATTCAAAAATATAACATGGTTCCTTTTTAAGTAAGAAAAATAAAAAATAAACGGGCCTAAAGGGCCGGCCCGAGGCCCTCCAGGGCTGGCCCTTTTAAGCCCGAGGCCCTACAGGGCCGGCCCTTTTAGGCCCGACTTCCTTTTGAGGCTACAATTTACAAGCCCGGCCCTTGAAGGGCCAGGGCCTAAAAGGGCCGGCCCGACGGGCTCGGCCCGTTTTCCCGGCTCTATGTATAGGTAGAGAGAGAGAGAGAGAGCAGAAATTAATATAAGGTTGGGGTTTGATGTGCAATGAATAAGGACATTAATGAAAATCACATAAATTTTATGATAAATTTAATGATTTTAACTGTTTTTAGTGATACACGTGAAATAGTTAAAAACAGCTTATAACTTGGATTGGAGGGAATAATTGGATTGAAAACTTTAAATGAGGCTTATAACTAAGAAAAAAACAAATATAAAAACTGATACAAGTATATTGAGAGGGAGAGAGAGTGGTCAAAATGTCAAATATACTCTACCTTGCGAGACTCAAGGCATTCATTTATTGAAGAAAATGTATTGCTGTAACTGATAATAATCCTAAGAAAAATTAATCGGCCTTGGTGCTGCTTGTCTCTCTTCTCTGAGAGTCTTTTAGGGTTTCTCCTTCTCTCCTTGTCTAAGGTGTCTCAGCCCTGTGCTGCTTTCTTTCTCATTTGTCTCTTTAGTAACCAAAAATAGTTTTCCGATTGAGAAGGATACTTGAGTGAGTTTAAAATGGAAACTGAAATAGAGTAGTGGAGTGTGAACTTCATTAAGGTTCGTTGCAATGGAACTGATTGGGTCCACTAGGAAAGATCTCAGTATTGAATGGTCTGGTGGAGACGCGGAGGTGTATGACGAAAAAAGCCTAGTAGGGCGTGTGATTTCGAAAACCAAACTTGGGTTAGGAGCTGTGCGAGAAAATGTTATTGCAGCTTGGAAACTAAAAGAAGATCAGCTTGAGGTGTCAAATATTGGCACCAACTATTTTCTTTCAATTTTAAAAAGATAGAGGATGCCCGAAGGGTGTTAGCAGAAAAACTGTGGGCGGTGATTGTGAGATCCAAATCAATAGTTGCCTATTCTAGATACAGTTGAACAATATGCCCCCTAAAGGCAGAAGTCTATCCAACTATCGTTTACTTGCATCTAAGGTGAGCAATATCATAGAAATAGAAGATCCGGGGAAGGATAAGATCAAAATTAAGAATTTTGGGAGAGTGCATGTAGAAATTAATATTGATGAACCTTTAGTCCCTAGTTTCTATATTGAGCGTCTTGTGAAAAACCCTTGCAACAAGATGTCAATGTGGATTCTAGTTAAATATGAAATATTATCCCGATTTTGTTATGTCTGTGACTGTTTAGGACATAAAGCGAAGGGCTGTGAAGCAGTCATGAAAAAAGGAAGATTTGACGCCAATATGTGTGCTCCATCTTTACTTCGCAAGAGCAGATGCCTAGTAGTCGGACGGCTGAGAGCAAGGTGGAGCATGAGGAACATGATAATATTAATTGCATGCATGGGGAAGGAGGTGTTGTTGAGTCAACCGAGGTAGTTAGGGAATACTCTTAAGGCAACAGTGAGCCAATCTCATTTGAAAATATCAACTCCTTAATAAATGAGAACATGCCAGTTGGCAGGCCGATTGGGTGTGAAAGAGTGGGAAGCAAGTTTGAACCAAAACCTGAACGAAGAAAAATTGAAATAACAAAAGAAAGACATTCGGGGCAAAAAGTGAACAGTTGGGCTGGTCTAAGTTGGCCCAAAGTTACAATATCAGAAATTAAAATTGGAAAGTTTTCTTTCCCAATGGGCCAAGTTGATGTGACCCATCTCATCTAGCCCAACAGAATAACAACAGTGGTGTGAATATAGTGGAGATAAATGAAGAAAGGGAGGAAGCCTAACCATTTGATGTAGGGAATCAATAAGGTGAAGAGGTGGGTGCTTTGGCTGTACAAGTAGAACACGTCAATTTGAAAATAGCTGCGGATGACAGGTGGACTTCCCCTTTAGCCAAAAGGAAAAAATTTCACTCACAAGAATCCCTTGCTTTCGCAGAGAAGAAGCACCAAGCTGAACTTTATTTGCAAGAAGTTGCTAAAAGGGAAAGGAATTCTTGCTATAATGCTTTGTTCACAGCTGAATTAAATAATCCAAATTTGGAAGAGGAGGTACGTAATTATTCATCCCGAATACTTTAAATTTCTCTCATGGGGCTGTGGAACGAAAAGAAGTGCGAAGGACTGGGGAGAGAGGAAAAGCAAAGAAGGTTTTATTTCAAGGTGAACATTCTGCTTCAGTTAATGAAAGGGCGGTGACTGGCCTTCTCCAGTCACCAAGGAACCATGATTTTTGCTTGGAACTGTCGGGGTCTTGGAACCACCTTGACTGTTTGGAATCTAAGGTTCCAGTTCTAGAAGTATAAACCTATGATTGTCTTCTTATTAGAAACTAAAATGCAGAAGGAGAAAATTGGGTTTTGATTCAGGCACTTACTATGACCCCACTAGCAAATTGGGGGGATTAGCTTTATGGTGCAAGGAGGGTGTAGAACTAACTATAGGTGTGGTGAGCAGATTATACACGTTGAAGAAACTTTGATTGATGGAAAAATTTAGGCTTTATGACTTTCATCTATGGTCCGTGTGATTCTTTGTTGAAAAAAAGATGGTGGTTGAATCTAACAAATCTCAAACCTCCCCCTCACATCCCATGGACAGTTCTAGGAGATTTCAATGCTTTGCTATATCACTCAGATAAGGAAGAAAGACGTCAAGTGCCAGAAAGAGACTTTAAGGATTTTAGAGAATTTATGTCGGTATGTGAATTGTTGGAACTAGAAACAAAAGGAAACAAGTTTACTTGGATGAATATGAGAGAAGGGGAAGGACTCATAAAGGAATGTCTGGATAGAGTAGTCTAGAATGGGATATGGAGAAGGTTATTTCCAAAAGGATTATGTCAGGTTCTGGAGGCTGTTGGTTCTAACCATGCTCCTTTTTTGTTACACATTGAGTATAAAGCTGCGCTTTCTCCAAGATTATTTCAGTTTGACCAAAGATGGCTTCAACATCCAGAGTTTGAAAATCTTGTGCAATCTAATTGGGAGGTAGAAAATGCCAATCCAATCTAGAAGACTTTGCTGATAATCTAAAATCTTTCAGTTCAGTCTTAGAAAATTGGAGTAAAAAGGAGTTTGGAAATCAACATCAGTTGGTCAAAAAATTGATGAAGCAAATTAATGAATGTCTGTCTAGAGCTAATAATAATAATCTGATCAAGGAGCTATCAGATCTAAAAAAGCAATTGGGAGAAGCTTGGAAACAAGAAGAGCTTTATTAGGCATAGAAGTCACGGATTCAATGGCTGAAGTGTGGTGATCAAAACACAAAATTTTTTCACCTCACTATAATAATGAGAAGATGTTATAACAGGATTGACAGACTGAAAAGTGAGGATGATCAATAGATTGAAGATGAAGAAGCGATTGGGCAATATGTTGATCGGTTTTATTCAGATCTCTTTGAAACATTAGGACCAAGAGAGTTTGATAATGTTTTGTAGCTTATTGAACCTAGAGTATTAAGTGAGGATAATGCAATGTTGATGAGAATCATCACAAAAGAAGAGGTTAAAGAAGTAGTTTTTAGTCTCGGGGCCACCAAAGCTCCAGGGCTGGATGGCTTCACAGGAAGTTTCTATCAAAAACACTGGCACATCATTGGCGATCAGGTCACTAACTTAGTTACTAATTTTTTTGAATCTGGTTTCTTGCTAAATTCTATTAATGAAACGGATCTATTTCTGATTCCAAAAAATGAAAGACCAGAATCTGTTAATAAGTATAGGCCCATTAGTTTATGTAATTTTTCCTACAAATTTTTTTCCAAGATCATGGCAAATAGGATGAAACCTCTTCTTGATAGGCTTATTTCTGAGTGTTAAAGGGCCTTTGTACTTGGGAGACTAATCCAGGACAACAACATTCTTGTCCATAAAGCTTTCCACCATTTGAAAAACAAAAACACCCACTCAGAAATGGCTATCAAGCTTGATATGAACAAGGCCTATGATTGTGTGGAATGGGATTTTTTGGTTGCCTTAATGATAAAAATGGGCTTTTCTAGTAGTTGGGTTGAAAGGATATTATGGTGCATATCTTCTATTTACTTCTCTATCATGCTGTCTGGAAAAAGAATGACTAAAGTTGTACCTAGAAGAGGTCTTCACCAAGGAGATGCTCTCTCACCATATCTTTTCATTTTGGTGAGCAATGCTCTATCAATTATGATTGCCAATTGGTGGCCTCATTAAAGGGATCAAAATAGCACGTACCTGTCCAGAGTTAACTCATTGCCTTTTTATAGATGATTCTGTTTTCTTCCAAAAGGCAGATATTGATAATTGTAGGAACATGCAACAAATATTGAATATATATTGTCATGCTTCAGGACAAATGATTAACATTAGGAAGTCATGCTTATTTTTCTCCCACCAAGTCCTGGCCTTACTAAGGGAGGAAATTGGTCATATTTTTTAGATTGTAGTAGTGGATACTCCTAGAAGTTATTTAGGCCTGCCAATAATCTGGGGAAGATCCAAAAGACAAGCTCTGGATTTTATGGTTGATAGAGTTAAAAAGAAGATGTTGGGATGGCAAAGAAGTTTCTTATCAAATGTGGGGAGGGAGGTACTTGTCAAAGCTATTGCTAATTCTATTCCAGTATATTCTATATCCTGTTTTCTATTACCAAAATCTATTTTAGAAAAATTGGATAGTTTGGTTAGCAAATTTTGGTGGAAGGGAACTGTTAAGAAGCAGAAAATTCATTGGGTTTCTCAGCAAGTTTTAAAGAAACCAAAGGAGGAAGGAGGAATGGCATTTCGAGATTTTGAATCTTTCAATCTTGCTATGTTGGCTAAGATTGGGTGGTGCATTTTGCAGGAACCAAATCAGCTATGGGCTCGAGTCTTGAAAAGCAAACACTTTCCAAAGAACAATTTTATAGAAGCAAAACAAGGTAGATCATCTTCATGGTTATGGAACAGTATTTTGGAAGGAAGAAAAATACTTGAAGGCAATGTGGTTGTTAGTGTGGGGAATGGCCTATCCACTACAATATGGAATGACCCTTGGATTTGTAAAATACCAGATAATAAATTGACTGCTCAATACCCTTTCCCATCCTTTTCTACTATTAAAGTTTTTGAAATAATGAGTAATTCTGGGTGGGATTTATCTTTGATAAGGGTTTTCATTTCTGATGAGGAGGCTGATGCAATAAGAAATATGCCTCGGGTTTTAAGTCATAGGGCTGATAAATGGATTTAGATCTGAGGTCCTAAGACAAAATATTTTGTCAATGAAGGATATAAATGGATTAAATCTTCTAACCCGAGTACTAGTGGCCTGAATGGAACTATAATGAATGGTAACAATTTTAATATTTGGAAATATGTGTGGAAACTAAAGGTGTCGTATAAAGTTAGATCTTTCATGTGGAGATGTCTATCAAATGCACTTCCAACCATGTTGAATTTGAAGAAAAGAAACTATGTAGATTTTGATTTCTGTACAGTCTATGAGGTTTAATATGAATCAATCTCTCATGTATTGTTATCATGTGAATAGGCACAGAGAGTCTGGTTTGGTAGCCCTTTTGCTTTGCATACTCAAGGGTTTCACAGTGGTGATCTAAAGAGTTGGTTGAATTATCTTTTTGCTCTTCCCTCCATGAATGATTATGATAAAGCTCTTATTGCACTAATTAGGTGGCACATATAGAAAGCAAGGTGCAATTTCATCTATCAACGCCAACGTCCTAACCTAGTGTATACTTTAAACCAAGCAGGACTTTCTCTTGGGGAGTTTTGGCAAGCTAACAATTGGAGCTCTACGTCACTTGTGCAAAATCCAACCGATGTGGAAAAGGCAGAACAGGAGAAGAAATGGAGATTACCGAAAGGTAATTCTTTAAAGGTAAATATTGATTGTGCTTTTTCTAAGGCTGAAAGTGTGGTTGAAAATGGAGATTACCGAAAGGTAAAAACTATAGTGGCTTTTGTTGTACAAGATTCCAATGGTTATGTTCTTGATGGTAATGCATATGTGATAAAAGCCACGTCAGTGTTTATGGCTGAAAGTCTGGCAATATGGTTTGCATTATGTTATATCCGAGATAATGGTCTTGGTGATGTGATTCTGGAATCAGATAATCAACAGCTTATTCATTGTTTGGAAAGAAAGGCTTCAACCCTTGATTGGCAAAGCGACTATGGTATAAAGATTTGCAAGCTGAAGCCTTCATTTAATGCCCTCTTCACAAGAGAATCCGTCATAAGGTTCTTATCCATGTTTGTGAAACTCAACTTGTCAATTCCGATGAATTATGTTTTTAATATCTAAAAGCACGGCCTAATCATCATGTGTTTTAAGAATCTCATTCATGACCAAATTTATTATCTCAGTCAAATCACTCCTCAATATTACCAGAAAGACCCTTTACACCCGAATCTCAAGGTCTCTTTTTAGTTCCGTTAAGCATCCCTCAGCTGTGAGATGAGACCCTCTACATATTCTATTTTCCCCTGAAAGACCCTTTGCATTTTCGAATGGGCGTTCACATATGCACATAAAGGACATAATTAATTAAAGCCATTCAACCGGCTAGTCATCGCTCTTAAATGCGTATATATTTTGATCAACTTGTTTCTTTTCCCTTGTTTGCAACCTAGAGTAGCTAACTACCCAACTAGGTTTTGTCCATTAGGGTCATAGACTCACATTTGATGACTGGCTAGAGTAGAATAATTAATTTTTCCCAGCGGCCGCAAAGAAAATGACCCAAATAAAATTAATTACCACCTTTAAAGATTTTGTAAGCTACATTCTCCGCTTCAAAATATAAAATGTTAACTAATTCACATCGCGTCAATCATAGTATGTTTGTTAAGTTATTTATAGTGCGTTGAATTGATAAAATTTACCTATTTTATTTTTATTAAAAAAATATGATTTTCATCAATAAAAGTTGGTTTATTTGGTGAAGGGGCTAGTTCATAACTATAAGATTGTGAGTTCAAATTCTATCGATATGAGGACTTTGTTGATGGGTGATTTTTAGGTATCTTTGTAAGCGCACTTTGAGCCTAGAGGTATATTTTGACTCTAATAAACCTCTATAACTCACCTCACCTAAACATTTTGTTATTAAAAAAAAGGAATATGATGTTCAAACATATATTTATTATCTATCGCATCTTTCTGTCCTTTAAGGGTAAAAGTGGGAAACAAATATTATTTACCCTATCAATCTCTTATGTTTTTGACCAAAATTTCTTTCTAAAACAGGAGGGAGTACTTGACTAGGTGTTTAATTATTTTTCAAGTTAAAGGCGCACTTTTATCCTTCAACTTCACACAAAGGTTTCATTTTGGTTTCTTAATTTTACAAAATGATTTTTCAGTCATCCAATCCTAACACAATTAGTTTTATTAACAAAAAATGTCAACATTAAAAGTTTAAATGTTTGCAAACATTCTTGAATACTAATATGATGGTTTAATTTTGTAAAATAACAATGATGGACACAAAAATTCGTTAATTTAGACTTATGGCATTAGGGTTTGAGGATTGAAAAGAAATTGATAAAATTTGAGGACCAAATTGTAACATTGCATAAAATTATAGGATTATAGTCATACTTTTACCTAAAATTTTAAGGTTGTTTCTATTAAAAAGTCTATTTTGGATAATGTGAGATCACTGCTACAGAAATTGCGACACATTTCGGTTATTAACTGTCATGCTTCACAGTTTCGAATCGTCATATATATGGGTGCTATATTTGCTTTGAGCAGATAAATTACGGTTCTTAACTATTATTTATTCTTGAACTATTATAACGGTTATAAGATAACAACCGTTATATATTAAGGTTTGGTGAGGTCATAATATAGCCATTGCTATGATAATAATTGAGGAGCACATTTGAAAAACCGTGATAATATAAGGTAATGCTTACATGATATATAACAATCTCATTTTGACAACTGTAATTTATTTAGTAGCATAAATAATGATACTTTTGTAAGAACCGTGACTTTTAATAACACTAAATAACGATATCACATAGACAACTGTTATTTATGTAGTACAAGGATAACGGTTCCTAACTAAGAACCATGAACTTTTATTATACATATGTGTGGTTGGAACAACGATAGGAATGCTTAAAAGTAGCTTTTCAATCGTGATTTATGGTATACGAGGTAAGTATGTGAGAAGAGTTGTGTCTTGATTTACGTGAAAAGCAGCATATAAGCCATATTTTGGCCCATCCAAACACTCACATATAGCAGTTTTTATATAATAACTGTGATGTATGGTTGTGAGACTCTTCAAGTAAGAGTTTTTGAGCTAGTTGGACTAGACGGTATATAATAGAAACAATACTTCCCACATCTAGTTTCTATGCAATATGGGATAGATCAATACATTCTAGGCTTTTAATTGTTGATGACATTCTTGTTTTTACTTATAAATTGTGTCTCTTCACAGGAATTAACCTTAGAAAGCAATGTGGGAAAAAAAACCTACGAATATCTATATTAATTGCTAATGATATTCGTGTTTGTACCTATATATGGATGATATTCGTGTTTTTTTCACCAACCCGTTACTTTCCTAGTTTAATTGCTGATGAGACACAAGGTATATATGATAAACACTTACATTATGAGATATACAAGTTAAGAGTGAGATTGATTCAAGCTACAAAGCTTAGAAAATCTTGATCCATCCTATATTGCATGGCTACTCGATGTGGGAAGCACCACTCTATCTGTAACATTCTTTATTTTTAAGCATAAATATCAAGTTCAGAACAAAAAATTATTAAAAAAAATTACAAATGAATCCTCCTTAAAATAATTATTCTGAATATATGGGTATGTGTGTGGAAATATATATCTTATTATTTTTTTTTTGGCCAATAATATATATCTTATTATTGGAATAAATAATATATCATAAAAAAATGCTTCTAGCTTTTTGTACATTACTATATTAATTTATTATTATTTTTTAAAAAAAATATTTTAACAGGGGGAGATAAATTCTGACCCACCCCCATGAAATCTCTTTTTTCCTTTCACCTTAAAGACTCACTCATAGTCTCACAGCTTCAATTTTTCTCTCCTCTTCATTTCTCTTCTCCATGCTATCTATCTTCATTACAGTCAAGCAATGTCCTGTCAGTCATGCTTCTTGCCTTTTTTCTTCCCTCTCAATTATTCTATCATATTTTGTCAAATCCATCATCTCTTTGTTCTTTGTTATGTGTGCTGTCTGTATATTTTTTTTAATTTCTTCACACCAATTCCGATTTCTTCTTACTGTAGCGTGTTTGTGAGTTTATATATATGTATACATTTTAATTCAATCTTCAGGCTCATACCCCTTTTCTCTATACTAATGGTGGTTTTATTTCTTCATTACCCCACCAATGTATCCCAATAACCCATTTGTGAGAGGGAGTGTGAAATATTATTATATTTATTCAGCCATCCTCCAAGTTACTCCCTTTCCAATTAATCGCCTGAGTGTGGGTCAAATTTTATTCAAACTCTATATCTATTCCTTTGTCCTTTCCTTTATCCTTTCTTGCTGTGTGTATTTAATTATTTTTCTATCTATTAATTCCTCCCATTTATGACCTTTCGTTCTCTCTTAATTATACATGTGTGTACATATTGTGAACCTGGTTTTGTGTATGTCCTATTGTGAAAATAAATACACACACACACAACTTCTATTTATATAGTTTATTTCAAAATTTTATTAAGCCTATTTCACAATTATTTCTCTCTCTGGTTCAGTGTTTTTTTCTTCCTTTTCTTCCTCCAACAAGTTTTATAATATTACCGTATACACAGTGCAATTCCTCTTCTATGCCATAGTGGGACTGAATTTTTGTCCTTTTATACTGATATATATTGAATAGCTTGTGTCCTCCCTGTCTGGTCTGTAATGCATTTAGAATTGATCTCTCCTTTCTTCCTTCTACAGCTAGATTTTTTGTTTTGGTGTTTGCCTTCCTCTACATCCCAGAAAAAGAATGAAAACGATGATATAGATATGAATCTATTTGTTATAATATATTTGTTAGTTTATCTCAAAATTTGTGTTTATTTGTTATCTATTTGTTTTTAATCACAGCACTGATTTCATGATCCTTTGTATCTTTACGCTATGCATGTGATTGTCGTGATTGACTTTGGGCATGGAAGCTCAGCTGAGTAGTTTACTGAGATTATACCATCCCTCAATTTCTTTTGTTTATGTCGTGATTGGCTTTGGACACTACTTTCTTTTGTTGCCGTTTGAACCTCAAACCTTGTTTATTTTTTTTATGAGTTACATTACATCATTTGAAGTTATGGTTGCAGAACAGAATGTTTTTGAGGTCCTAAAATACTCTTATACATGTTGGATTACCGGGATTCACAAGGATTGTTTTTTCTATCTTGAAAAAAGTGTTTTGTTCCAAGGAATATGGTTTCAAGTCTTGATATTGCTCTGGTTTTATCTAGGATATCTGCACTTAGTGTGCTGCTCTGAAAACTGAAAATTTGTTGTTCCATTTTGAGCAATTAGTACTGAACTGATTTGGGTTGTTTGAGGATTATCATAGTGTGCCTGGATGGTTAGATAGTTTCAGCTCTAAATTAGTTGATGTCCTACTCCGTAGCTGCACATGTTAGCTATTTTGAGAATTCAACCATAAAAAAAATTGTGAATATTCCAGTTTTGAAAAATAATTGTTCTGTGTCTACATGCTTCAGTAAATGGACTTGGAGGCCTCGATTCCTAACTTATGTTCATAATTCTTTGATCTTTAGGGGCTATTTTGTCAAACGGGAACTATTTTTACTATTTTTGTCAATTCTCTGAGTAGTTTACATGTGCCAGTTATGTGAATATTCATCTAATTTATGCACTTAGGATTGAACATCTTGGTTTGGTCTGAGGATTCCGACATTTGTTTGTTAGCTTTGATAAGCCTCTGAACTTAAAGGATTTGTTTTTTGCTTGGTTTCCATGAGAACTGAATTGTATTATTGATTTTTGAAAAGTTCAAGTTGTTCAAAATACTGTTTCTAAGGTTATTTCAAGTATGACATGCACTTTCACAACTCTGTTTTGTCATTATAAGAATTGAAAAAGCTTTTTAGCTTTGGAACTTGTTATTGCTGTGAAAAAGGCTTTATAGGAGCAAAGTCCACTTGTGAAAGTTCAGTTAACTCCTCTTATAAGTTTAAAAATAAGTCTTGGCACATTTTCATCTTAATCTCATATTTTCAGAACTAAAATTTGTTCTCACAGAAGTTATACATGAAACTTGGGAATTTGATGAATTGTACGTCTTTCAAAAAGTTCTCCTGATAGCATGCATAAGCTGAATCTGTTCTGGAAGTCTGTTTTGACATGTGGTTAGGATTGTGGGAATTTAGGCTAGTCTAAAGCTGTCCTGTAATGTTTGCTGAACTTCTGAAATAATTCTTCCAGTTTTCTAAAGCCTCATTACTTGATTAAGCAAGGTCATTCATTTCCCAATGATGCTGATGTTCTGAAATCTTTAGGTTACTCATTTTTCATCTACCAATTTCTGGTTAAATTTTGAACATTGCAACTACTCTTTACATGCTGTTATGTGAATGGCAGTAAATTTGACACCATGTATTGACCAATTCAACAAGTTTTCATAACATACTTTTCATGCTTTCAAAACCTCTTGGGTCAATTTGGAACTTTGTTTGAACTTGTGCTTAATTAATTAATGATGCTTTTGGGATGTAATTCTACCTTTTCCTCATGGTAAACCAAGGCATTATATCATGGGATTATTCTGATTGAAGTCACTGATGATTACACTTGGACATTCGATTTATGGTCTAGATTATTTGATTTTCATGGAAGAACACCTCAACGTGACCATTCCTCAACTGCATTGTTTCTTTGGTTTACCAAGTTGAAAGGGATTTGTTCAGCTGCATATGAACAGGTTTCAATTTTTCATTCTGAGGTGAATAAATAGATTTTAAAGGTAGTGAGGATAGTCCTAAGTATGGAATTTTGTTTGGAAGCTTTAGACCTAGATAGACTTTAAGTTTGGGGGAAATCTTTTTATAGAGTAGTTTATTTTTCTTTTCTTTTTAGGTTTCTCATTTTGTTCTTCAATGTGTGTTTGTGTTTTTTCTTCATGTCCTTGACTGCGCTAACTGCTTGTGCGCTCCGTTTGCATGAGGCTACTGATGGTCTCATACTTGCTTTTGGACATCTTGCCTTGGATATGAGCTACTGAGGGCTCATTGCACACTGACTATTCTGCTTTTGAAATAAGTTCTTATGGCCATGTTCTGGTTGATGTGTTTCCTTCTTGTGGCAAATGTGCTTATTCATATTTGTGGTTTCTTTTGGTCTTATATTTGTTTTGAATGTTATGGTGTTAGCTACTGATGGCTATCATGTAAGCTGTTCAATGCCTCCTGCTGAAAATCTGATATGTTTAGACAAATGGTGTTGATGCCTTTTTTTGACTTGTTGATAATTGGTTGCAATTGTGAATGCTACTGTTGGATGCACCATTGATAATGCTGTGAATATTACTTGTCTATGTGTATAGGTTTGAGTTCTCTTTGCGTACAACACAACTACAGAATATACTTATAAAGACCCTAAAGGACGTCCCTTTTTGAAAAAGGGACGCCCAAAATATTGGGCGGTGGCATATGTGTAATTATAGATCAAAATTGAAAAGATTGGCTCGTCAAATAAAATTGAATCTCGCGCCTGAACGTGTTTTAGACGTCCCCATGTTCATTGGGGACGTGTAAAGATAGGTTTAGACATCCCCATCTTCATTGGGGACGTCTAAAGACTGTTTTAGACGTCCCCAATGACCATGGGGACGTCTAAAGACTCCCAGAAAAGCGTATGAAGAAAAAAGAAAGAACACACATAAGACATCCCCAGATGGCCTGGGGATGTCTAAAGCTTCACATTAGATGTCCCCAGACCATCTGGGGACATCTAAAGATTCACATTAGACGTCCCCAGACCATTTGGGGACGTCTAAAGCTTATATTAGACGTCCCCAGCTAGTCTAGGGACGTCTAAAGGGTCCCTTTAGACGCCCCCAGCCCAGCTGGGGACGTCTTAGGCTCAAACAGATGCACTAGTCGACATGACCAGTGCATGTGAAGTGTCAGAATTTTTTTCTGAAACTTTAATTTGCACTTGCTTTACTCTCCCATCTTCATCTCTTCCGTCCCCTCTCCCTTGCTTCTTGTTTTTACTTTACTCTTTCACTCTTTCACTTCTGAATACGGCTATTTCTCCTCTCCCTTGTTTCTTCTTGGTCCTTCTTAGCCTCTATTTCATCCAGACCGTTGCTAGTCGTCGTCTTTGCTCTGCTAGGTCTGCACTGTTCTCTCATTCTCTCCACAGTCGGCCTCCTCTTACCACCGTGGGTCATCTGCCTCTAAAGTTGCAGCAACAGGTTAGCTAAAACTAAACTTGTGAATGATTAGCAAAATGCATTTGATTCTCTGCTGGAATTTAAGTGTGGTTTGTGCTTGAGCTTTATCTTTGCTATTTTGCTGAATTTAAGACGTACCACATCAAGTTTTAATCTTTTGCTTTTTTCCATTTTTTTGAGAAACATGAAATCCTTATTAACTCAAAAATATCAGTCCACAACTTGAAGCTGTGCAAGTGCCTAATATTTATACAACTATGAGGGGCGTATTAGCAATACAACAATACTAAACATTGAACACAGAAATACAAAACGATAACACTAATATCAATATCCTAATTACAATACATCATAATTGTGTATGTTACTTGCCTTCACAACAAGGTGATGATTGCAATTTAAATTGCAATTTAAATTTTTTTGGTTGATTTGAAGATTGAAGAATCATTATCTAATTGTTTTAAATAATTAATTTGATTTGAAACAAATTTGCATTTGCAATCTTAATTTTTTTTTAATTTGATTTGATTTGAATAATATACTAATATTTTGTACTTATTGAATTATTTGAATGTTTTATTTGAAATACAATTTTCAAGATGATGTTTTGTTTCAAATTTGGTGATGATTTTGTTTTCTTTTTATTAAAAGAAGTCCTCATCTCTCAGTTGATTTCAAGTTAATGGTGATGATTTTGTTTGCTTTTTATTAAAAGAAGTCAGTTGCAAAGAAAATTACAAGTTCTCTTTATAAAGAAAATTACTGTGAAAACATGACTAATTTGACACTTCAGTCACTAATCAATAAAATTATATAAGAATTCATAATTTTCTGGTATATTAATTTGTAAGTTGTAATGCAACATTGTATTTAACTAGTAAGCAGCGCATTCATCAAGGAAGTTCTCAACTATACTTGCCAATAATGTTTGTGGACTTTTCAAGCATGTAAATAATAGGAGTAGACAAAAAGTTACGGTAAATGCAATGTAATCTTACCAATTAATGACTATTATACTATGAGCCCTCAATTCCTCAGCCCCAAATGCCCTTTATAAATTCCCAAAAATTCCCACATGTGTCTCTTATAAATACACATAGTTGATTTGTAAATTCCCACATATCTCACTTATGGTACATATCTGATTTAATATTTTGATTTCTAAAATATAAGTGTATTCTGTTTGTGCTTGATGCTAGAAGCTAAAGTTTAGTTTCGTTTAAATTAAGCTGAGATGGTTTGTTATTTTGATTTTGGGATGTCTCACTTTTAAGGGGAAATACTGCCAAAATTTTGAAAAACATGCGTGTAAAAGGCAATTCCCCGTGTTGACAATTATTCTAAACTTCAGTGTAAATGGAAATGGCATAGGTGGTAATAAAATGGATCATAGTTGGATGAATGCTCTGAGAACAAGTGAAGAATTTGAGAATGGGGTTGAAAACTTTATTGAATTTGCTAGGAGGAACGTTCCAGCCAAAAATGGGATGTATTTTTGTCCTTGTGTCAATTGTTTAAATGAGAGAAAACGGGATGTTGAAGTTATAAGGGATCGCCTACTTTGTGATGGAATAATCTTCAATACACAAGGTGGATATGGCATGGTGAGGAAGTAATTGATTGTCCGTCGCACAAGAAGGAAGCTGTGGATGTCATAGATGAAGATAAAATGGAGAGAATGATTCACGATGTTGAGGTAGAATCCTTTACAAAGTCGCATGAATATGACAGCCTGTGGAGTGATGCAGAGACACCATTGTACCCTGGGAGTAAGTACACACGGCTCACAGGAACATTACATTTGGTTAACTTAAAAGCAACTTGTGGGTGGACCGATAGTAGTTTCACATTGCTGCTTGAACTGTTGTGTGATATGTTTCCAGACGATAATGTACTTCCAAATCGTATGTATGAGGCCAAGAAAATCCTATCTACAATGGGTATGGAGTATAAAAAGATACACACTTGCCCTAATGACTGTGTACTATACAGAAAGGAGTATGAAGGTCTGAGTAAGTACCTTAAGTGTCAAACCGCATGATACAAAGTGAAGAAAGATGGTGGTTGTGGCGATGGGATAACTAAAAGGCAACCTGTAAAATTTTTGTGGTATCTTCCAATAATACCGCGCTTTAAGCATTTGTTTGGCACTACAAAAAAGGCGAAGAAGTTGAGGTGGCATTCGGATGACAGAATATCCAACGGAAAATATCTTCGGCACCCAGCTGACTCTCCACAGTAGAAGAAAATAGATGAAATGTTCCCTGAATTTGGCAGCGAGCCGAGAAACCTTCGGCTTGGGCTTTGTACAGATTGCATCAATCCGTATGGAACTCTTAATAGCACACACAGTGCGTGACCAGTACTCCTTGTAATATACAACTTGCCTCCCTGGCTTTGTATGAAACGCAAGTATGTGATGCTTTCTATGATGATTTCAGGACCAAAACAGCCAGGAAATGATATCGATGTCTACTTGGCGCCTTTGATTGAGGACTTGAAGAAGTTGTGGGAGGAAGGCGTAGATGTGTTTGATATGTATAAGAATGAGTCCTTCAAGCTACGTGCAATGCTTTTCACCACCATAAATGACTTTCCTGCGTACAGAAACCTCTCAGGATACAGTGTGAAGGGGCATAAAGCATGTCCGATTTATGGAGCAGACACTCACTTCCACCAACTTAAACATGGAAGAAAAACGGTCTACCTCGGTCACAAGAGGTTCCTTCCTAGGTTCCACCCGTATCGTAGGTTAAGAAAGCATTTTAACGGCTTGCCGAAGCATGGAATGGCTCCAAACGCATTAACCGGAGAGGAAGTTTACAGTCGGGTTGAACGTATCAATGTCTTACTTGGTAAGAATCAGAAGACTTCGGGTGAGAAGAACATATGGAAGAAGAGATCAATTTTCTTTGATCTTCTATATTGGCATAGTCTTGACGTGAGACACAGTATTGATGTAATGCACGTGGAGAAAAACGTTTGTGATAGCCTTGTCAGTACACTTTTGCACATTCCAGGGAAGACCAAGGATGGGATTAATGCGAGACTAGACCTTGTTGATATGCGAATAAGAGAACGGTTACATCTACAGCTAAGAGATGATGGTAGGAGGGCATACATGGAGCCAGCAGCGCATACACTATCAAAAGCGGAGAAAAGAAGTTTGCGTGGGTGTTTGCATGAAATTAAGGTACCACAAGGATATTCTTCGAATGTTAGAAGGTGTGTGTCAATGGACGATTTGAAGTTAGTGGGAATGAAGTCCCATGATTATCATGTGTTGATGCAACAATTGTTACCAGTAGCTGTTAGAAGGATTATGAAAGATGAAGTTCGAAGCACTGTGACAAGATTGTGTGTTTTCTTTAATGCTATCTATAATAAAGTCATTGACACTGAAAAGATGGATGAACTGGAAGCTAAGGGTTATATCATATTGTCCCAATTAGATATGCACTTTCCTCCTTCATTTTTTGATATAATGGTGCATTTGATAGTTCATTTGGTAAGGGAGGTAAGGCTCTGCGGTCCAATTTACCTGAGGTGGATGTACCCTTTCGAGCGATACATGAAGATCTTAAAAGGGTACTCTAAAAATCCCTATCGACCAGAAGCCCCAATAGTTGAAAGGTATGTTGTTGAAGAGGCTATGGACTTCTGCAGCGATTATCTATCAGGGAAGAAGGAACAATCTCGGCATGAAGAGGGGAGGAGCAAGGGAACACGAGGACTGAAAGTGAAGACTATGCCTCGTGAAAAGGTGTTGCAAGCACACCTTTATATCCTGAATAACATGGCAGAAGTTCAACCGTACATAGATGAACACAAAAAGAGATTGAAGAACATGAATCCGAGGAAGAATGACATGCAGATTACTATTGAGCAAAACAAGACATGCATTCAGTGGTTTAAGGAAAAGGTTTTGCATGAGACCGGTGTGTCTGGGACAATAGAGTGGCTAGCCTGGGAGCCTTCATTTCAGATAATTACTTGGAGCGGTTATGATATAAACGGGTATTATTTCTACACAAAAAACCAAGATGATAGGAGTACCATGCAAAATAGTGGGGTGATGGTAGAAGCTGAAGCCATGCACTTTTCCAGTTCAAAAGACAAAAACCCCATATTAGCATCCATGGCCTATTATGGAGTGATAGAAGAAATATGGGAAATCACTTACAACAAGTTCAAAGTTGCTTTATTCAAATGTAAGTGGGTTAGCAATAATGCTGTGGTAATAGATCAAAAATTTGGATTTGTCTCAGTTGATCTTGAAAGAGTAGGTTATAGGGATGAGCCCTTCTTCTAGCAAGCCAGGCGAAACAAGTGTTTTATCTCACAGATCCCGTAAATAAAAAAATTTTCATTTTACTTCAAAGTAAAAAACAGAAGCATGGTGATCCAACCTTCAACCTTGTCGACACACCACATTTCACAATTAATCTACCTACAACAAGTGAAGTAGAATTGGTAGATGATGAAGAATATGCTGTGAGAAATGATCATGGTGAAGGAATATGGTAAACAATCTAGAGTAAGAGCTTAACTTAAAAAATAGTAATATGTGCTGTTTGTTTTATAAATAGTTAGTTTATTCATTTACTTACAATTTATTCACCTATCTGACAATGATTTTTGTGCTTACAGGAATATGGACAATTCTGGTGACTCACAAAGTGATAGGGACAATGAAATGAATAGGCCTGAACCTGATGCGAGACCTGAATTGGTTGCGAGAAGAAGGGTTAGAGGCAGTACAAAAATGCATGCATTGGTAGCACGTCGTCACCATCAACAGGAGAGGTTGCATATTGACTTTGATGAAAATATGAAACCAATTGGTCCTGAGGAAGACCATTTCATTAGCTACGTAGGTTTTTTGGCTCGAAGCAAAGTTCGCATTACCTATAATAATTGGAAGTTGGTTCCACCAAAAACCAAAGACTTGATTTGGCAACAACTTTTGGTATATAAGTTTCAATACATCTACATTATATCTTTATTCCTATCGCTTCAAATATAATTAACTTATGTTTTTACCTTGCAGCAAACCTATGATGTCCCTGACACCGCGGAGATGTACAAGGAGTGGATGACGGAGGTTCGTCTACGATAGAAAGATTTCAAGAACAGGCTCACACGAGATCACGTTCGAGGGGACATGAGGGGTCAGGATCCATGTCATGAGTATCCGTTTTTGTCTCCAGAGGACTGGAGGTTGTTTATGGCATCACGAGAAGATCCAAACTTTTTGGTAAGATTTCTGTCATCATAGTGTTTTATTTGAATATAGTTGACATTATTGATTCGGTGTTCGTTGTTTTCCTTTCAAAGGCATTAAGTGCAGCAAATGCAGAGAGGCAAGCAGCTAATAACTATCAACATTGCATGTCTCATGGTGGTTATCGGAAGCTTGAGCGAAAGATGATGGCAGAAGAGTTAGAGAAATTGAAGGAAGCAGCCACATCAGATCCTACCGTTATGGTCCAGCCCCCGTCACTTCCACCCACTACAAAAAAAATGTGATTTAGTAGCGGTTAAAAATGGGTATTCGTAGCGGTTCTAACCGCTACCAACTAGGTTAGTAGCGGTTTGGGAAACCGCTACTAAATCGTACGTTGCAAGCGGTTTTGTAGCGGTTTTACAAAATCGCTACTCAATCAAAAATAACCGCTACAAAGTTTGTAGTGGTTCATAGTAACCGCTACAACACCCAGAGATATTTGTAGCGGTTATATAACCGCTACAATTATAAAAAATTTTATTGAGAGCTTTAAAAAAGAATTTTTTTTCTTTGTAGCGGTTTACTAACGGCTACAAATATAAAAAATTGAAAATCTGTTAAAAATGACATTTTTTATGTGTAGCGGTTAAGAAACCACTACTAATTTTGAATTTCATGAAATTAGTAGCGGTTTTAAAAACCGCTACTAATTTCATGAAATTCAAAATTCGCGCCAAAAAATTTAAATTTAGCTCTAAAAAGGCGTTATTTAGTAACGGTTTGATAACCGCTACAAATATTTAAAATTTTTTTTAAAAAAATACGTTGATTTTTTCTCTGTTTTTTCAATATTATATATTAAATATTTTAATTTGTTATTATTTTATCTATTTCAATTAGTTTATTATTCAATAGTTTAACTTATTAATAAATTAGAAATAAAAAATGTAAATGAATATGATTAGTATAAAATTTATATTAATAATATTATTAAGGATAGTTAAGTAATAAGGAATTATTATGTTTTATAATATAATGTAATTGTATATGAAAATGAGATAGAGTTATGATATGTTTAGAAAAGAAAATGGTTAGAATAAATTTTATAGAAAGGAAAGAAGTATTCTAAAAGAAATTGAAAATCTTGTTACCATATTTGATCGTATCACTCAGCTCCTTTACTCATACGAAAGAAGTTGTAAATGATAGGAAATGAAAGAAAGGTAAGGTGAAAAGAAATTGAGGAGTGTTTGAAATGAGTTGTGTTAAGGGTATTTATAGGGATTCACGTATTATTTGTAGCGGTTAATGTAACGGTTATTAATTAGTAGCGGTTATTTATATTTTTTGTAGCAGTGTAATTATTTGTAGCGGTTAATGTAGCGGTTATTATTTAGTAGCGGTTATTTATATTTTTGTAGCGGTTGAATAACCGCTACAAATATTATTTTAATTTTTTTTTAAAATTTTTTTTACATTTTATTTTAACACAAATTTTTTACATTTTTTGTAAAGACAAACTTTTTACACTTGAATTCTACAAATATTATTTTAATATTTTTTTTAAATTTTTTTTTTACATTTTATTTTAACACAAATTTTTTACATTTTTTGTAAAGACAAATTTTTTACACTTGAATTTGATCACTCATCGTCACCATCCCTACAGAAATTTTGTAGAAAAATTATTGTTATTGATGTATTATTAAATTTAAAAAATTTAATTGAAATGACGTGGACTTAAAAAAACTCACCGCAGTAGAGGTAAATTGCTATCGCCTTCAGGGAAGTAGTTTTCAAAATCAGCTGGCTGAAATGGCTCACTCTCGTAGGCGATGTCATCGCCTTCACCCATGTCGTAAAGGTCTCTTGGCTTTAAATGAACGACCATGTGTCAATCCCTATGCCTCTCGTCCTCGACATAATAAACCGATGTGCCTCTGAAGAAAGAATATACGGCTCATCATCTTGAGAATTACCAGTATGAATCGGGCGTGAGAAATTGACTGATGTTATCCCTAGGTCGTCAGTTGTCAGTCCCCGAGAAGTAGTGGTATTTGCCCACAAACACTTGAACAGCGTCACGGTGAAACGACCTTGATAATTAAGCTCGACCACATCAAGAAGCTTGCCATAGTAAGGGACGCCTCCGAACTGCATGTTGGCGTCACTGCTGCTCGCATAACTCCTTGTCCCAAATGTGCCATAAACACCCAAATTCTGTGTTTGCAATCCTTGATCCCGTGAAACCGTGCAAAACTTAAAACCATTGACATTGTATGCTGTAAACCGTTTTGCATGATCAAGAGGGCCGATTGCGAGAGCTCTGAAATCTGGTGAGTGTGGGTTGTGGTCATTTAGTATTCTGCGCGCAAACCATCCCGGGAATTCTCTGTGGACCCTCCTATCAACTTCCGAGGATGTCTGTGTACGGATCCTGAGCTGACGCTTGACATGACTTCTGAATTCCCTGCAATTAATAATGGAAATTCGTTAGTGAAATGAAAGTGAGAAATGTTACGAAAGATATAGATCGATTAACATACATGTGAGTGTACAATTCTTACCGTATGAAAGGCTCAACTTGAGTGTAATTAATCAAGACATGTCTATGTGCTTGGAACTTCTCAGTTGCCGTTAGTTTGAAGTTCTCAGTTGCTCCAACTGGTTTACCAACACGAGGGATAAATTCTCCTGATGTCGGCGCAGGTTCAAGACAATCGTCAACACAAGGGGGGCGGTTGAAAGCCGTCTCAAGATCATCAAAGTACCTTGAGCAAAAATAAAGCACCTCATCCCCTATATAGCCTTCAGCTATAGAACCTTCTGGCCACGCCTTATTCCTCACGTAAGATTTTAATTTCCCAAGGAACCTACGAAGTACATAAGAGAAAATTGATACAAAATGATGAAAAGGATGACTAGGAAACATTAAATACGGACAATAAATGAAAGCACATATTTAAAATGAGTACCTCTCAATCGGATACATCCAACGATATTGTACTGGTCCAGCGAGCTTTGTTTCATGAACGAGGTGGACTGTGAGGTGAACCATCACAGTAAAAAAGGACGTAGGAAAGATCATCTCCAAGTGACAAAGCGTAAGAATGATTTTCGACTGCAGCTGATCGAGCTCCTCAACGATCAAAACCTTAGAACACAACTTCCGAAAGAAAGAACAAAGTTCCACCAAAACGATGGAAACATCAGGAGGAAGTGTATTCTTTATAGCCAGAGGGAGTAACTGCTGCATAAGAACATGTGAGTCGTAACTCTTCAGGCCAGCAACCTTTCGAGCCTACAAGTCGACACATCGAGAAATGTTGCTTGAATACCCATCAGGAACTTTTATTTTCTTCAACGTCGCGAGGAAGACATCCTTGTTCGATTTTGTGAGGGTAAACTTTACCGGTGTAAATCTGTCATGCTCATCTGGCCAAGCTTCTTCACGAACTCCCATGTCGCGTAAATCTTTCCTAGCTTGAAGGTGATCTTTTGTCTTGCCGGGTTCGTTAAGCAGCGTATATAGCACATTGTCGCAAACATTCTTTTCAATGTGCATTACATCAAGACTGTGGCGAAGTAAATTAGATCTCCAATACGGAAGCGTGAAGAAAATACTTATCTTCTTCCACTGCTGAGGCGCCGAAGTCCTACTCGTCTTTTGGCGAGTTTGTGCTGAATCGTCGTTTTTTCCAAACTCGAAGTCAACATGCTCAAGCTGCTGTAAGATATCTGTACCGGACAAAGTCTGAGGTGGTCCTCTTTTCTCTGGTTTCCCATTGAAGTGATTCCGTTGCAATCTGAACTTATGCGTTCCATCGAGAAACCTCTGATGCCCCATAAAGCACCACTTCCTGCTGTGGGGAAGGCGCAATGCGTCAGAGTCGAAATTGCAAGCCGGACATGCCGACCCAGTATGCACATTCCAACCAGATAATGTGCCAAGGCCAGGAAAGTCACTAATCATCCACATCAAGGCTGCACGCATGTTGAACAAAGTCTTGCTGTGAGCGTCGTACGTCTCCAAGCTGACATTCCACAGGTCAAGCAATTCCACAATAAGCAGTTGGAGATACACATCAATGTCATTGCCCAGTGCCTTTTTGCCTGGAATGATCATAGACATAATGAAAGAGCTTTGTTTCATACACATCCAGGGGGTAAGTTGTAGGGAACTAAGACTACCGGCTAAATGCTGTAACTTGTGCTAAGATTCCCGAAAGGATTGAAACCGTCGGTCGCCAACGCAAGCCGAACATTTCTGGGGTCAGTCGTAAAATCTGGAAAGTCGTTGTCAGACGTTTTCCAAGCAGCTGCATCCCGTGGATGTCTTAATTTACCGTCTTCGTTTTTATCAACGGCATACCACCTCATGTGCTCAGCAGTTTTAGACGACATAAATAATCTTTGTAGACGAGGTTTCAAAGGGAAGTACCTGAGAATCTTTGCATGTTTCTTCTTCTGTTTTTTCCCCTTCCGAATTGTCTTGTACCTCGATGTGTGACATATCTTACACGTCTCCCTGCTGGAATCGTCTCCCCAATACAGCATACAATCATTTGGGCACGCATCAATCTTTTGATAATTCAACCCCAACCTGTTGATAATCTTCTTGGCCTCGTAGAAGGTTGTGGGAATCTCGGCGTCGGGGAATGCATCTTGTAATAAGTCAAGCAACATCGACATTCCCTTATCTGTGATCCCACACAAGCACTTGATATGATACAATTTGATCAAGAAAGATAATTTAGAATATTTGCGACAACCTTGATATAAAGGACGATCTGCCTCATCCATCAAGCTGAAAAAATCCCGAGCTGCTTCATTCCCCATAAAAGCCGGCTCAGAGCCTTGCACTTCTTCGTTGAAGTTGTCGCCTTGAAATCCAAACGCATCACGCACAGCATCATTCACAGGATCATCTTCATATACTTGAATGCCTACTTGAGAACTTCGAGGAAGAGCCTCGTCATATCTAACGCCGGCCTTCTCACCATGAACTGCCCAGAACGTATAGTCCTCAGGTAAAGGCTTCACAAGCAAATGTTCCTTCACAACATTTCGTGCATGCCACTTCTTCAACTTGCATTTCCGACACGGACAGACGATCTTGCCGTTATAGTTGGCGTGAGTGAATGCGAAATCCAAGAAACTGTTTAATCCGTACAAATATTCAGGAGAATTGCGCGGCAACCGTGTCCATGATTTATCCATAACTACAAGTGAGAGAGAAGAAAGTATAGAGAAGAATATGAGTGAGAAGATAATGACGAATGCCTAGAACCTTATATTCTGAAATTCCAACGTTTCAAATTTTGTAGCGGTTATTAAACCGCTACAGAAATTCCAACATTTATAATTTTGTAGCGGTTATATGTAAAAAACCGCTACTAATATTCAAGCCGTTAATTGGTGGGAAATTCAAAATGTACTTGTTGAGTATTAGTAGCGGTTTTATATATATAACCGCTACTAATGTTCAACGTATTAGTAGCGGTTATATATATGAAACCGCTACTAATATTAAAGCCGTTGGACTTTAAATATAAAAATAATTTTCAAATTTGTAGCGGTTATACATAACATAACCGCTACAAATGTGCACAAAGGCGGCAAATTTCAAAATTCAAATGGTTTGAGTGTTTGTAGCGGTTATTAGTAGGTAACCGCTACAAACATATATATTTGTAGCGGTTTCTTAAGGTAAACCGCTACAAATATATATGTGAATTTGTAGCGGTTATGAGCTTATAACCGCTACAAATATATATGGTTGTAGCGGTTATACACTAATAACCACTACAAAGAGATAGATTTGTAGCGGTTTTAGGTTAAAACCGCTACAAATATATATATAATTTTTTTTTTAAATTTAGATATAAAGCATTCATAAATTATTTCTACGCGATCTAATAATATAAATATAATTATATAAAACACAATAAGAAAATTCTGAAATAAAATCTCATATAAATATTTACAAATGTTTAAACAAAAGAAAATGTCCTAAACTAAGGAGCTGGGGGCTGATCCTCTGATGCTCCCTCAGGTGGGGCTCCCTCAGATGCCGCTGGATCGGGCCGCTACGCAGACTGAACCGCACCATCGTCATCAGCAGGAGGAGGAGCTGTAGCAGGAGGAGTAGTGCTCGGGACGACGTAGCGAGGGACAGGGGGAACCGCTGGATGCTGCTCGTTCGGGAACAGGCGACTCTATGCTCCCTCGAGCATGGTGTTCGCGATCTCACGCCACTGCGTCTGCTGAGCGTACATCATATCTGCGTGGATCTGCAGCTGCTACAGCTGCACCTGCATCTGCTGCATCTGCTGCTGCTGCTGCGTCTACTCCAAGTCTGACCGTAGCTGGTCAATCGACTCGTCCCTCCGACGTCTGACCCCTCTAGAGCTGCCAGCCTCAGAGGCGGCGCTCCTGCCGTAGATCATGCTGGGTCTGGCGCCTATCCCCATCCCCCGCACGCGTCCGGGGTGCTCAGGTTAAGCCAGATCTGCCTTCAAAGGAGCCGTCGGGTCCACTGACCCCTGTGACTCCTCAGGTTGGGTCTGTCACAGCTCAGGCTGCGACTGCTGCAACCGCTCCTGCCATTTTATGAAACAATTAATAATTACTATTTTTCATTATTAACTTGGTTTTATAAAAAATATAATAATAAAATAACTTACAATGGCCGCCTCAGCCTGCTGAGAGGTCGCAGTCTCGTCACGGTGTCTGTGTGTGATGGCGTACAGCTCTGCATAGTCCGTCTGACGGTTCTCCTGCTGTGCCTTCGTCTCCTGAAACAATTACAAAATGATAATTAGTGTTATGAAATAATCAGCTAAAAGTAAGTGATATTTTGAAAACTTACCAGCTCGCTGTAAGTCACAGCGAAGGTCTTCGATCCTGCTGTGTGGTGGATCGTCTGCTGCGCCCGGATCTCGGTGTTCCTCTGAGAAACCTCCAGGAAAAACAAATAATTAAATGTATTATAATTTAAAATTAAATACAAATTAAATTGAAATTATAATTTAATATTTCATAATTACAAAATTATATATCAAAAATATAATAAATACGTTACCTGCGCCTGAGGGCTCCTCCTGAACTGGACGAAACGCGCCCAGTCGTTCGGCGGCACGCCGTCCGGGACGCTCTCCTGCAGCTGCTCCAGAGGCATCGTCCCATCCCCATCCACCCTGTAGAAGAGACGGTTCCTCCTGTTCCTCCAGGCGTCGCCCATCTTCACGAGGGCGTATCTCTTCCGGTTGGCCCGGAGGGCAAACCGCAGCTGAAAAAAATACATTTAAATATCAATAATTATAAAAACGATAATTTTAAAAAAATAATTAAATAGAATTAATTAAAAAAAATATTAATTAAATAGTTTTAATTACCTGAACCACCTCCTCCCAAGCCTGGTCCTTCGGTCCCTTCGGAATGTGCCTCCAGGTCGGGAAGTGAAGGGGGAACTGCATCCAATTCGCTCCCAGGCCGCTCAGGAAGCAGTTGAGCAGGTGACCCCCATTGTGGATCGGCTGGTCAGTACCCTCGTTCCACGGCACTATAACTCGCAGGGACCGGTCCATGCTGTTCAGACCGGCCACATCCAGCCTCCTCGTCGACACGTTCCCCTGCTCATCTGCACAGTTGACCGCACGTTAGATAAATTATAATTCAAAGTTAAAATTTCTAATTTAAATAAATAATTTACTAAATCAAAAAATTAATTTACCTTCGACCTGCACCTCAAACCCAGTGGACCGCGAAGACGACCCTCGTGGGTTGTTCTGCTCCCGAGCGTCCTCCTCATCGAGGAACCGCTCCATCTCCCTGAACCCCATCGGCATCTCGAACTCCTCCTCGTTGAGGAAGTCCTCAACGCTAATCTCTGGCCCCTCCACCTCAGGCACCTCTGCTGCGGTCGTCGCCTGTGGGATCGTCTGCTGTGCCTGTGGGGTGATGGACTGAGATGCCGCGGTAGCCCTACCTGCACGCTGCCCCCTCCCTCTGCCCCCTGCCCAGCTACTGCCACCCTGTAAAGTCGGTCTGGGGAGCTCAGGGGCCTTCCCCTTATCCTGCCCTGAAGCCATATCAACTGTACAAATTAAAAAAAAATTAGTCCATTATTATGCAAAAATATAATAAATATACAAATATAAATAAAAATACGTGTTATATACGTACCTCAAGTGCGAATACTGTGGAATACTGAAAAAAAAGTCCTATAGAGACGTCTGAACGCTCAAAACTCGAAGAAATCACTCAAAGAAACCTCAGGAAACAAAATGAGCAAAAGGAGAAATGAAAGAGGTAAGGGTTTAAATAGGCCAGATATTAGTAGCGGTTATTAAAATAACCGCTACTCTAACCGCTATAAATAATTATATTTATAGCGGTTCTACAATAACCGCTACAAATATTTTCAACGTTTGAAATTCTGTAGCGGTTATTGCCCAAAACCGCTACAAATTTGGAGTCTCTTGAAATTCTGTAGCGGTCTTTGCTTAAAACCGCTACAAAATTATGACCTTTGGTATTTTGTAGCGGTTTATGTGCATAAACCGCTACAAAATAACCGCTACAAGTTTTGGCGGGAATTTCGCGCCAAATTTGTAGCGGTTTTTTGTAGGAAACCGTTACAAATATTCTTGCCGCTACAAATTTGTAGCGGTTTAGGTAAAAACCGCTATAAATACTATAATTTGTAGCGGTTTAATATAACCGCTACAAGTTCACCGCTACAAAATCCCCTTTTTTTTGTAGTGACCACGTCACAAAAAATTAAAAACAAGGAGGCTTAAGGGTGGGAAGTACGTAAATCCGACTGTTGCTGAGGTTGCCGTAAGAATTGTAAGTAGTTAGAACATAAGTACAAACTTATTTTTTCATATTGGGAGTGCTTACGATAACTTTTATGCTGCAGGATGAACTGGAAGATCATAGTAGCCAAGGTTCGTTCACTCCAAGTAGACGGATGGACATCTTGTCAACGGCGATTGGGAAGGCAGATCACCCTGGTCATATTCGAGGGGAGGCAGTGGGAGTTCGTTTCATGAAGTATTTTGGCCGAGCATAACATCCTTATTCGTCACAAGCTGAACCTAGTAGGGAGCTTGTAGCCAAGATTCGTCAGGAAGTCTCACAAGAGCTCGAGGCCAACCTTCGCGACAAGCTCCGACAAGAGCTGTTGCCAGAGCTACGTCTTGAGCTAATGCCTGAGCTACGAGCTGAAATGTTGAAGATGTTTGAATCGCAGATGGCAACTATCGAGCGTAGAACCCATTCATCCCTGGCCTTCCACAGCACCAAAGGAAGTTACAACCCGGCGGAGGAACCACTTGGCGACCCTTCTCCCACTCCAGCGCAGGGAGAACCTGTCATCCTCTCTTTAGATGCCCCAGTGTTGCGTGTAGTTGCAGATGCTCTCGTTCACACAGAAGCTACTACCCACCATAATTAGCAAATTCCACAGCATTTGCATAGGGTGACTGTGACGTGTGTTCGAGAGGGGGAAGAAGGTACAACTATCCCTATTCCTGATGACGAGGTTGCCACGATAGCTTAGGCGAGAGGATCTTTCATCCTTTGGCCTGTACATCTTATTGGCTTGTTACCACCAACACCTCCAATGGTATGGAATTACCTCACTTTTACTTGACATGTGTTGACATCCTACTAACAGTATGTGTTTTTATGTTTTAAAAGAATGAGCAGGAAGCAAAGAAATGGCCCTTCTTAGCACGACTGCAGCATATCTATAAAGGCATTTGCCAGATTGATTTGCATATGCCTACAGGGATTGTGGGCCAGGAAACAGAGTATCACTTCACAATTGATAAACAAGATCTTAAACAATTCATTAAGTTCGAGGAGCTAGATGTTGGATGGGGCAAATTTGCAATCCTGTAAGTTTTTTATTTCCCATTTTTTCCTTCATTTAGTTAAGTTGATTTTAATTAGCTAATACATTCATCATTTTAATTATATTATAGCTCCTTCCGTCGTATATGCATTGACTCTCAGAGAGTTGATTTATATGGATTCTTGTCTCCTGCACATACGATAAGGATTGGGAATACATTGAAAAGAAGGACGAACTATGTGGGCTTTACATTGGCAGAGGACGAGTATCGTTGTTATCTAGCACTGATTGTTAAAGGGTACGCATTTTAATTTTTTGTATTTGAGATTTTTAATAAATAATTGCTTTGCCATCTAACTTCATTTTAATCTGTATATATTGTGATAGTTATCATTGGAGTTTGTGTGTTGTCTATCCTCGGTCCCACGTTGTTTACTGGTTTGATTCCTTAAATAGAAGACCAGATAAAGAAACTAAAAGCGTCTTCAACATGTAAGTTATTTTTTTGTATTTCATTACTTCTTGATTCTTGACTTAATGAATTATTCTAATTTATGTTGATTTTCATTTTAATGATAGGGCATGCACGACGTATCAAGCGCTTGGCAGGCCACGCGAACGTAGAGGTGGCAAAGATCCGAGATGGTTGTTTCTAAAGGTACGTAGTTTTAAATCAAGTTCTTTTGATTGACGGTCGTTTTAGATATGCCTTTATTGATTTTAACCATTTGCTTTTGATTTATAGTGCCCTCGACAACCTGGCGGCTGGGAATGTGGATATTATGTCTTACTTTATATGTTTAACATCATTCAGAGTGGCATTACGACAGATTTTGAACAAGTAATCACTTCTTCATTCTCAGAGGATAATATTCTTGGTGTTGTAATTCAATGGCAATTCATTCACTTTATTCATTATTTCATCTAAGCTTATTTTCTAATTTACAGATTTTTGACAATGAAGATGCCTACTCATATGAAGACCTAAATATGATCAGAGACTTTTTGGCGGGACATCTTCTTCAAAGTATACCAGAAGAGTAAAGTCTTTAGTAGTTTGTGTAGGATATACTTTTGTGGTAGTACATATAATTAGCGTTATTGTTGTTGGATATAGATTGGATTTAGTCTTGGTTATTGTACAAACTGGGGACTTGGATATAGATTGTTGTGTAGCTTGTGTGGTTTGAAAGTTTGTGTGGCATGTAGTAGCCTTGGGTTGATCACTGTGTTTGTTGTTGTTTCCATTCTGCTAAACTGCTATTGTTTTATCCTGTTGTTGGAATCCTATTTCTGCAGTTTACATTTTCCAGACAGTGCAATATATAAAAAGTCCATTTTTAAAAAAAACTTTCAACGTCCTTAATAAAAAGAGACGTGGTAGAGTAGGTGGCGACACTTTAGACGTCCCCAGTTGGAACTGGGGACGTCTAAAGTCCACCTTAGACGTCCCTAATTCTACTGGGGATGTCTAAGGTCCTACTTTAGACGTCCCTAGTTGGAACTGGGGACGTCTAAAGTCTGCATTCCACGTCCCCTATTTTACGGACGTTATTGACGTTTTTTTCTACGACCCTTACATAGACGTCCCTCTGTTTTCAGACGTTAAAAGGCCAAAAAAAGGGATGTTAAAACCCTTTTTTTAGTAGTGCAAGTTTGTGAATGTTGATCTTTCCTTCAACCTAAGTCGACAGTCGGGACACTGTTGATTTTGAGTTTGGGGGAGGGGCATAATGCTAAATAGCTATCCAATCATAGGACCATTTATGCAATCCTAAACAAACAATTTAACCAATTCAAAAGATCTTTTCTTTACAATTTTCCAAGCAAAGGCTTAAATTTGTGAAATTTCATATATTTCACCCCCTTTTTTCAATCAAACTATACATCAAAACTGCTTGTATATCCCTGTGCACTCATTGTTGGAGTCGGGGATGTTTTGAAGGCTTTTGTTGAAGAAACTCTTGGTAAACTAGCTTATATACCTATTTTCAAAGATACAATTTCCAAATCTACTTTTAGAATTTTTCAAAGCTTATGGTGCATCTCATATGGTTTTGAAAAATGATCTAGGCATTTCGTTAAAAAGCATTTGAACCTTTCAAGCTATCCTGCATTATTATTCTTCCATTTTGAACCCAATTTTGAGCCTTTATAGAAAAACCAATATAAATATTCTTATTGAAAACCAATTCACTTCCCTAACCCCTAACTTGAAAAACCATGATACACCCTGCTTTGAGATTTTAAAAAAATGGTTTGATATGTGAAAGGGCAAGTTGTGAATATGAAATGTGTAAAGTGTTGAGGGCTGAACAAAGTATACAGAAGCCAAGCAAAAAAAAAATCAAAGAGGCTTGGTCGAAAGAAAACAAGTTAGTTCAATTTTGTTGAAAAGAAAAAGAAAAAGAAGAAAGGAAGTTAGTTCATTTACCTCTCAGTTTTTGTATTTATTCCTTTTTCCCTTCCATTCAAACACCATAAACCCATGGCCACGTTACAAGCCTAAAAGTCCTTTTGATTTTGATACCATATGAGGTAACTTGTAAGTAGAGAAGGATGAAAAGAAGATAGTGAAGTGGTAGAGTTGAAAATTTGTATATGAGTTGGAGTATTATGTGTGACTGAGATAGAATCCGGAGAAATGTCTTTTGATTCCAAACACACACCCACACTCAAAGGACTCTTGAAAAACTTGCTTAAAGATTATAAGACATTCATCTTGGCATATTCTCTCAAGTTCCTGTTTCATGTGATCTTTAGAGCAATGAATGAGGGCATGAACATATCTGCAATTTAGATAAGCAATTTATGAATTCATGTTACATGTGTGAATTTGCTTGAGGACAAGCAAAAGCTTAAGTTTGGGGGAGTGTTATTATCTGGAAATTCTTGTATTTCATCACATTTTTCTTATATATTTGTGGTTTTAAACTAAAATTATACATAAACTTTATACATATGAAGGAAAATGTGATGTGTTGAAAATACTTGAAAAAGTGCAAATTTTGAGCTAGATGTATAAGGTTTTCGATTGAATTGAAGAAACTTTGGAAAGCTCATAAAATCCTTCTCTTTGTAGGAGGATGATGACAAGAAATGGAAACTTACATGGATCCTTGGAGGTGGAGAAAAGAACAAAAGCCAAAAAGAAAGATCAAAGTAACTTGAACGTATCCCTAGTTGCTTTTGCTACGCCACAGCGAAGCAAAAGCGAAAACACATAAAAAATAGGTCCTTCTGACCGCGTACGCTATGGGATCGCTATAGCGAAGTGAAAGCAAAGTTGCGACTGCAACTATGCGTTTTGAAAAAGTGAAGCTTTAGCTGTGTTTTTAACCTAAGGGGGGCGCCGAAATTGACACATTCTGCACAAGGAAGAGCTCAAGAACCACAAGGAGGCTTCTTGGAGAGCTTGAGGAGGATTTTGGTGCTTCTTGGAGAAATTCAAGATTTTCTTCTCTTTTTCTAGTTTTTCCCCTCTTTTCTTCCCATTTGCTGATATGGTTATGAGTTTTATGTTGAGTTGTTGGTTTGTAGTGACTATGAGTGGCTAAAACTCCTATTTAGGATTACTTCTACTCATTTTATGGATTAAAACTACTATATTTTCTTGCTTTTGCTAGTTGTTGAGAATATATGCTGATTTTTCTCCATGCTTAATTACTATCTTGTGCTTGATCACCACATGATTAGTTTGGTTCAATTGAATGATGCTTGAGAGAGCTATTTTGGTTGTAGAACTTGAGAAAAATCATGTTAGACTTGAAATTTATGGATTAAATGGATGGTTTGTTGTTAGAATAGAGATATATCTAACAACCTAGCATAGTCTAATGAAGAATTGCTTTGGGAAAGATGATTTTCATTAATGATAGACAAGAGATTGAATATTGTTAATGAAGATTAAAAATCAATCTTGATTTGAGAGAGCTTGATTGATGATCTTAGAATCTTTGACTGGCATATGGACTCACACAACTAGCATAAGTGAATCAATTGCATAGTTTTATGAAATACAATGAGGAAGAAGTAATCCTAAGCCTTTAAACTTGAAGTAGAATCAATTTTACAATCACCTTTGTTTTACCTTATTGTTTTTAGCAAATTCTCTTAATTAACATACTCAATTCAAAATGATTCCATTCAACCTAATTAAACATATGGTTACATTAGTTAGCTCACTTTCGTCATAGTCCTCGTGGGAATGATCTTTATTTATCACTTTATTACTTGCGACTCGTGCGCTTGCGGAAGCTAAATGGCGAACGGCGTTTAGCTTCCGCCCAGCAATGGCGCCAAAAACTTGTTCGCCGTTTAGATTCCGCAAGTGCATGAGTTGCTAGTAATAAAGTGATAAATAAAGATCGTTCCCACGAGGACTATGACGAAAGTGAGCTAACTAATGTAACCATAAGTTTAATTAGGTTGAATGGAATCATTTGGAATTGAGTATGTTAATTAAGAGAATTTGCTAAAAACAATAAGGTAAAACAAAGGTGAATTGTATTCCATTTAATGCACTTACTTGTCCTTTATTTCAAAAAGCTATTAATGGTGCTATTGCAATTGGTCCTGGGGTTTAAGGTCCCTAGTTTTCATGACGATAGAGTGAGCTTGTTGGGAGATTATAAAAAAAATGTCAATTATTGATTAATATCCATCGAGCTAAATGGAAATAAAATGGTTGCACAATAATGGCTGATGGTTGGACTGACATTAGACAAACTCTGATTAATTACTTAGTCTATTCAATAATGGCATGGTATTTGTAAAATCAGTTGATGCTTCAGATTTAGTTAAAGATGCCAACACTTTATTCTCACTGTTAAGTGGATATGTCTTACAAATATAGTCCATGCGATGACTGACAATACTACTAACTATATGGCATGTGGTAGATTGATACAAAATAAATATAAAACCATTTATTTGTCACTTTGTGCAACTCACTGTTTGAATCTTATTTTGAAAGACATTGCATCCATACCTCATGTGTCAGACCTTGCAAAGAATACATCTAAAATCACTCTATTTGCATATAATCCGGGTTCAGGAACTCGGACCGGACTGGCCGGTCCGGTTCCCTATCCGATCGGGGTTCCAATTAAAAAAAATTTTATTTTTCCTTTAGAATTCATACTATAAACCTAAAATTTTCTATTTCTCACCTGTTTGATTCCGGTTTAGCTTCGGTTTGGCCTCGGTCTGACCCACTGACTCTTAACCCAGTACCTTAACCGGTTCAATACCCGGTCCGAGTTTTAATACCTTGCATATAATCATTTGGTCTTCTTGTCATGGTTAAGGAAAAGACTAGGTTGGAAGGAAATTGTTCATCCTGGTGCAACAAGATTTGCCATAACATTCATCACCCTTCATAGCATGTACTCACATAAGCATGACTTATAGGCTTTGGTTGTTGATCAGCATTTTGTGAACCATAAATTTGCAAGCAATGAAGCTAAGAAAACTTTCAGTGCGATCTTGTAGATCATCGATTCTGGAGCAATTGCTTTGAAATTGTGAGACTTGTGTCTCCGTTGATAAGATTGTTGAGGATTGTTGATTCGGATGAGAAACCTTCAATGCCTAATGTTTATAAAGCCATGTAGAGAGCTAAAAATGTAATCAAAGACATGTTTCAGAGGAAGAAGGAACTATACAAGCCCGACACGAATATTATTCAAAGTTGCTGGGCCAAGCATTTTAAAAATAACCTTCATGCAACGACATATATGTTTAATCCCTCATTCTTGTATAGTCCTGACTTTGTTAGAAAGCATAGACTAATAGACACTGTGGTCAATTTGTTTGAGGCAAACTCACCTGACAATGCTAATCATTATATTACAATGATGTAGCAAATTGATATCTACTGTGAACGTAAAGGATCTTTTGACAAGGTTTCATGTGAAAAAATAGCCCAAAAACTCGTCCCTTGTAAGTATATTAAATTTCATATCTTAAAGCACAAATTATGAGTACTAATACATATTAAATGTCTTTTATTTTATTTTGTAGATGAGTAGTGGCTGTACTACAGGGGTTCAGTACCGGAATTGCAACAAATTATTATACGTGTTCTTAGCCAAACTTCTTCTTTGGGTTGTGAAAGAAATTGGAGTTTTGAGCGTATCCACAGCAAAAGAAGAAACATATTAGAGCATCAGAGGCTTGATGATTTGGTTTTCACAAACTACAATCTGAGGTTAAAGTTTAGGTAATCCATAATCTTAAAAGTCATAACTTTCGAATGGTTGTTTTATAGTTTAATTAAATCTAGTAATATACATTGCATTAATATTGATCTTCTATCATGTTGGCTAGGAATCAATTGAAAAGGAAGAAAGAGAATTACGATCCTATTGATTATGAATCAATTGATAAACTAGAGTTTTAAGTACTTGAAGAAGATCCAACTCCCAAATTTGATAATGTAGAATCGATATATCTTCAACTTGAACAAATGGTGAGGGATTTTAGAGATTTCTAACTTCTAACTATCTCTACTATTATTTAAAATTTTTTTAGTATGCACAAGAATATAACTATGCTTTTTACATAACTATTCATAATTCTATTCATTTTATATATAGATAATGATGATGTTGCTGGGGCTCCATCTTTATTTTGCTAATCAAGTAGTGATTCAATGTATTGACATTATATATAGTTTTTGAAATTATAGATGGTGTGATAAGAAATTAAATTATTTCTCAATTTTTTATTCCTCTTTGGTCTGGTATCGAGTTGACTCCGATCTGATCCACTAACTCTTGACCCATTTCTTCCACCGGTCCAAATTTGATCACCTTACTACTAACCCATATTCACAGCACTTTTCTCTTCGAAAGTTATAACTTTTGTTGTGATGGAAATAAATGGAAATTAGTACACCACTAATAATGATGACGTGACAATCATAAGGGGAGAGTTATTGTGAGTTTGTGACTGTGGTCTCCTACAACAAGTTAGGTGGATCACATCGTCAAAGTTTTACTGCAGTGAAAGCACTCATCGTCTTCAAGGATTGAGCTCCGACTTAACCTGGTTGTAGAGTCATATGAAGCTGAGGATTGTTATTATGGTTACGTTATATGATTGTGTTTGTGTTAAGTTCTTTTATTTTAATTTTTCTTTATATGTTTATGGATTTGAATTTGTGTAAGTGTAAAAAACTTAAGAGCTGAGGACAAAAAATCAGATCGGACCGGACCGGCCGGTTCGACCGGTGGAACCGGAAACCGGTCAGTGGTCCGGTCTGGTTTGATCATTAAACCTTCAAACCAGTCTAACTGGTTGGACCGGTTTCTTTTTCTTTTCTTTTCTTTTCTTTTTTTTTTTGTTTTTTTAGGGGAAAATGGAAGGTTGAAGACCAAAATGTAAAGAAAAATAGGTAAAGAAAGAACAAATTTAAAAAAAATGAAGAAGATAATGAAAAAAATTATTTAAAAAGATATAATAATTATAGGAAAGGAGATATCATTGCATAAGTATAAATATTATAACTAATATTAATAGATTTTAAGCTTTTTTTTCTAACAATCTTCATTTTTATCTATAGAAGTTTAAAAATATATTAATATATATTGTCACTAATAAATTATAATATTTTAATATGACCGGTTCAACTACCAGTTAGACCCCGATTGACCTATTAATCCTTAAACCTAGGTTGTGACCGGTTCATTGTCCAATCCAGTTTTTGATTCCTTGCTTAAGAGTGACCTCAAATTGAAATCGATAATATTCAAATATGATCGAATTAGTAGTCATATAAAAAGAAAGAGGTAACAAAATATTAAATATTGCCTTCTACTAGAATTACAAAATTGAATTATCCCAAAAAAAAAGGATAATTATAAAACTGACCCTACTCTGTTAAAATATTTTTTTCTACGAAAGTTACTTTTGAGAGGTTACTTAAAAAAATATCAATTCTTTTTTATTTAACCTCATCATTATAGCAGAAAAAGATGAGTATCATTTTTTATAAAATAAAATATCTAAATTTTGATATTGATTTCCATCTTTTTAAACCTCTTGACATTGTTTATCACAAAATTAAATTTCAATACATTAATAAGCCTTGATACACCTTATGATGTTGGTAGATCTAATTCTTGGAGCCATGAATAATCCTTAACTAAATTCCAAAACAATCCCACAAAAAAGCCTACAATAAAGCTCTCAAATAGAAATATTATTAATTACATGATGTGTGTGTAAATATTATTTTAGAATTATTTTACAATTAGTTTGAATGAAAACCATAATAATTATTATCTTTTAAATCATTTTTAGGTTACAAAAAATATTTTAAATTTACACACACACACACATATGGGCTCAGTAAAATTGTCATGAACTCGTGATTTTTGGAAAGCAGATGTTTTTTAAGGTAAAATGATAGTTAGAGACTGTTTAATAAGGTGATGACAATTAAGGACCTAAACATTTTAAAATACCAATCAAGGGACAAACTTTACTAATTAAAAAAATACCATGAACCAAAATGCCCATATTAATTTAAAATGATACGGAAGGTAAATTGGAAAAAAAATAAAATGATGATAATTATGGACCTAGAAATTTTAGAATACCAATCAAGGGACAGGGACATTTTCTAATTAAAAATACGACGAACCAAAATGCTCATATTAAGTTAAAATGATGGAAAATAAATTGGAAAAAACTAAAAAAATTGAAAAAGATCAAACTTTTAGATTTTTTAATTTTTAGTCATTTCAATTCTAAACTTTTGGGAGACCCTGAACTTGTGTTGGGGAATCCTTTATTACAAACCCTAGAACATGTTAGAAATCAAAGAAGTTTATAATTTTAAAAAGGCTAAAATTCAAAAAAACTCCCTAAACTTTAGAGGTGTTGCGGATCATCTCCTTGACCTATAAAAGTTTGAATCTAAGACCCTAAAGTTTTATATCTTGACCATAAACTCCCTTACCATTAAAGTTGTCATTAAACTTAACGGTTTATGACATGTCACCTTTTTTTCTTAATTGAACAATGTGCCACATCGTATTCATTAGTAACACTTGGCATTGACATGGAATTTTAGGTAATTTAGCTATTTTATTAAGCTTTAAAAAATGCCTAGGGTTACTGTGTCATTCCCCCATTAAAATAGATTATCTCCTCCAGCTGCATACTGAGACAAATGGATTCAAAGTATGAAATTCAAAAATAAGAAATTAAGTTGAAATCCATTTGTCCAACATAGAAATCAAATGGATTCATTTGTCCAACATAGAAATCAATTTGAAATTAAGTGTATGAAATTAAGTTGAACGGCAACTTTAACGTTTACGGCTATGATCATTTGCCCAGGAGCCCTAAGAATAAAAAAAAAATTAAGAATAAAATCAAACAAGCCTTAAGTATCTTATCCTCTCCCTCTGTGTAAGACAAACTGAACTTATAGGTATACCTAAATCTCTTCAAATACACGGCTGAAAAATCCCTAACCGTCATTTACTCTTAGGTCTAGTGGGCCAAATGGATTCAAAAATAAGAAGCACAGTGGTAGGGCAAGTTGAGGAAGAGATAACTACAAAAAATAAAAGGATTTTTAGCGGCGACATTGTGTTGTCGCAGCTGAAAAGGTGTTTCAGTGGCGACTTAATGTCACCACTGAAAATCTTGCTTGAAATCTTTCAATTTTTTTTTTTAAAACACCTTCAGCAACAACATTGTGTTATCGCTGTTAAAAGGGTGTTTCAGTGACGACTTTAGTGTTACCACTAAAAGTCTTGTTTGAAAGTTTTTAATTTTTTTTAAAACATCTTCAGCGGCGACATTGTGTTGTCATCGCCAAAATGGTGTTTCAGTGGCGACTTTAGTGTTGCCATTGAAAGTCTTGTTTGAAATTTTTTAAAATTATACACTTTTTTAAAACACTTTCAGCGGCAACTATCAAAAGTTGTTCCTGAAAGTCAATTTTAGCTTTTCTTTTATTAATTTTTAAAAAAATAATATTTACAAAATTAAAATAAGATTTATATAATTAAAATATTAATTATTAAATAATTCTATTTAACCTTAATTAATAAAATTATATTATTATTTATTAATATTATATTTAATATTTTCTATTAAAATAATATTTATGATATTATTGTTTTATTTTATTTTAAAATAATATATATGTTATTAATATTATATTTATAATTTTATATTAAAAAAGAATATTTATAATATTAAATTATTTTTTATTAACTACTTTTTTCATTTTTATTAAATTTTTCATTATTTTTAATAATATTATATTTAATTAATAATTAATTATATGTATGTATGTTTATATATATGATATATTATATATATAATAATATGTAATAATATGACACAGGTTCATTTCAACGCAACTAGTAATTTTGAATGGAAGGAGAGTCACTTGGAGGAATTATGATGTGTGGACATGTGGCAGCACAAGAAGACAACACGTGGCAGCCAGGGGAGGGGGACCCATGGTGCTCTGAGTAGCAAACACGTGGTATTTGTAAATTAAATTTTTAAAAAAAATTCAAATTTTTTTAAAAAAATAGTTTTCAATTTAAAAAAAAACCAACAATTTTAGTGGCGATAAAAGTCTTGTCGCCACTGAAAGTATTGAGTCGCCATTAAAAGTCACATTTAGCGGCAACAAAAAGTAGCCGCTTAAAGTCACCTTAAGTGGTAACACAAAAGTCACCGCTAAAACTATACTTTTAGTGGCGACAAAAATTATCGCCGCTAAAACTTTTAATGACGGTCGCAACAACGACGACTTTTTGTCACCGCTGAAAACTTTCAGCGGCGGCTTTTAGACTGCCGCTGAAAATCATTTTATTTTGTAGTGGATTATTGGTTGCGATGTTAATAAATATAGTGGGGCGGTGTGACCAAAACTTTTCTATCATTTGTCCTTCTTGGAATATATTCCTCTAGGGTTAGAGTCGGATATGCACTAAATATTTGGTTTACATTGATCGATAGATGAGTTACTGCTTTGAGCCAAAAAAAAACAAAAAGGAAAGATAAGTTACAGCCAGCCAAGAAAGAAGATCTAATTGGATCAACTCATGGATATATATAGTCCACACTCCTTAAGAATCTAAGTACTAAATTAATAAATTTCAATGACACATTATTATTTAAATACCTCTTTACACATTTTCTGTTTATTATTATAAGTCAAGTTGACGGGGATCAATCTGTTTCTTTCTTCGTCAAAAATACTTTTGTGAAAAACATATTGATAACTTTTTCCGCATAAATACACCATCTTCATGTGCATTTGCTAAGGTTTGATTGGAAAATTAGACCTAATGAATATAAGCAAATGGACATAAGTTTTGTATTTTACTATTTTATTCCTTCAATATAATTATAATGCTATATTTGATTTTTAATATAAGAGCTAGATATTTTATTTTTGAATATTAAGAAAATTAATTAAGTTAGTTATTTACAAAAAAAATGTATTACAATTTTCCTAAAATACCCTCTTTAATAATAAGTATTGGAACAACCTTTGATCTAAACCCTCCTTAGTATGTGTAATCAATAAAGATATTTTAGATGACAATTATAAGTTCGGAAGAAAAATTAATATAGAGTTTGCTTAACGGTGTAAGGCCCCGCTAGATCTTTATGAGCCTCAGGTTTGAGTTCCAAAAGAGTCACTTATATTTGAAAGGGTGGTCACGAACCCCGAATCAGATACTGAATTATGATATGAAAAAAAAAAAAGTTTAAAAGACAAAATAAATCCAGATCTAACATTTAAAACAAAATAAAATTTTTATATATCTCATATTTAACATCAAAAAGGAATATTTTTTTACCATCGTTTGAAGATTAAATCGTCCTTTTCAACTCTTAACTTTAAAGGAAGATTTTTTTAAATAGGCCATCCTCCTAGTTTAAGCACTGATATACACCGAATACGGACACTTCTTTAAAAATTCGAATATTAATTTATCATATGGGAAGATGTCAGCTCCTCCCTCTTTGAAAGGAAGTTTTCTTATTCTTTATTGGGTTAAGGGGTAAAACTATCCTTAAACTTTTTTTAAAAATGTACCTACTATCATAAATCTTTTTTTTGTGTAAAAGTACTCATGAACTTTTAAAAATGGTACAAAAGTAACCATGAACTTTTAAAAAAGGGGTAAAAGTGACACTACCGTTAATGGCCGTTTAATCAAAAGTTTTTAAGAGGCAAAAATATCCATAAATTTTTTTCAAGAATGCACTCACCACCATAAACTTTTTTTTGGATGCAAAAATAGCCATAAACTTTCAAAAATGGGGCAAAAGTGACAGTTATCTTACTGGGTTCAAATGTAATCTTTTGATTGTTCTAAGTCTAGGAAAAAAAACACATCGACTTGTCCACTATGATATTTCCAAGCCAAAAGTTGAAAAACCCATCTTCAATAAAGATGACATCGCTATCCTACTCTCACCGAAGTACAGTAAATGGAATTGTTGAGATCCTTCCCCATCAACAATTTTGGCAACTGCATTTACGACACCATTAATATCAACAATTCCATTTACGGTATGTTGATGAGAGTAGGATGATGACGTCGTTTTCATTAAAGATCAGTTTTCCAATTTTTGGTTTGGAAAAATCATGGTGGACAAGTCGAAGTGCTGTTTTCCTAGACTTAGAACAATCAAAATATAACATTTGAACCCAGTAAGAGAACCGTCATTTTTACCCCATTTTTTAAAGTTTATGACTATTTTTGCACAAAAAAAAAAGTTTAAGTTGATGAGTGCACTCTTAAGAAAAGTTTGTGAGTATTTTTGCCCCTTAAAAACTTTTAAGTAAAAAGCCGTTAACGGTAGTGTCACTTTTGCCTCTTTTTTAAAAGTTTATGATTACTTTTGTACCAAAAAAAGGTTTATGATGGTGAGTACACTTTTAAAAAAAATTTAAGATTAGTTTTGCTCCTTAACCCTTCTTTATTTGAAAACTCGGACATTAATAGTGATGGAGGAAGGAACACGTCTAAGAGTCACAACCTCACATTTTTTTATTATTATAATATTAGTGTGTTAGTAAGTTCATTTTTTCGTTGTTTTCAAAAATAAGTTTAAATTCTAACCTACATCTCCTTTCTACTTAAATCTTGACTTTTATTCCTGTCGGCATAAACATTTAAGAATATATATAATGGTTAAATAAAAATTATTAAAAGAATAGTAGGTTAGTTAAAATATATAAATAGTACAAGAGAATGTTATATTTATATAAGTAGGTTTTAAAATTCAATGAAATAATTATCCGGGCAGGAGATTAAACTATTAAAGGAACAAAAAGTCTCTTCGGTCTGAAAAGTAAACTCCAGAGATCCAGACGCCCACTTGGTAGTGACTCCCCCTTCTTTGGTTCTATCTTCTTTAGTCAACAACGCATGCTGTTTTTGATGCGACTAGTTTGGGGCTTCTTCCTTCGAACTGGCTTGCGTCCTTTTCTCTAAATAAAAGGATCGTCCTTTTCTTAATATTAATTATTGGATTAAGATTTAAACGGTCCAGATTTAATATATTATAAAATATTATTTTATATTAAAATAATATTTTATAATATATTAAATCTAGACCGTTGATATCTTGATCCAACGACTAATATTTGCTCATTCCGTACATATTATAAGATATATTTTTCTAATTTTATTACATTAAATAATTTAATTAAGTTAGTTAATATAATATGTATTTTCTTAAATACTCTAGTTATCTTTTTTAATTCTCTCATTCACTCTCCTTTTTTATTATTGTCAAGGAAGTATCAATATGGGAAAATTAGAAAAAAATGAATAAATATGAAAATTATGTCTTATATTTATAACTAAAATCAACTTAAAGATCAGTGAGGAAATGAAGATTTTAGGATTATTTATATGAAATTCTGAAATAAAATATAAAAAAAAATCAGTTGAACCGTCCAAAAACAGGTCAAACCTAGATTAGCCACCAAACCGGACCAATCAGACCACTAATTGGCTAGTTTTCAAAACTATGAGTAAAACAGTTGCAGTAATAAAAAAACCTCTGAAAATATTTCATCATCCATGATCTAACCTCGTCATTTCCAATAAGAATTTTCCATTTTAACTCTCTAAGATTTCCACAGTGGTGTGAATGAAGGCATTTTGTTAATTACTCGTACTCCACTATGGTCGAATTTAAGTTATGAATTCTGATTAAATCGTATGTCTATTATTATTTAAAAAAAAAACCCAAATGTAATAGTAAATAGTTTATGAAAATCGGCCAATTCCAAAATTTATTATCTACAAGTACTTAAAGATATTGGTGTCCCTTTGGGACATCCCATAAAATTGGAACCATATAAAGAAGATTAATATGGCCCTTACAAAAAGATGACACGCATAAATGAAAAAAGGATCTTGGTACTTAAAGCATTTACAAATATATTTTGTTCTATATATAAATTTGGGAAAATCATTTTCAGGTTTTAAGGAAGAAAAATATTATCAGAAAAGTCCTTGAAAAATCTGAAATATCTGAAAAATACCTAGGGACTTTTCTGATATTATTTCCCAAAGTCAAATGACTCGCATGCCCCTTTTCTATTATTTCTCTCTCTCCTTTGTTCTACGTTTTCACTCTCAGATGTGATCTTTTATTTTCAACTCCCTGCATTCTCTCTCTACAGAAATGGTGGTGATGGTGAAGGCCAAAGCTTTGAGGTAGTGAAAGATTTGTGGGATGAGATATAAGATGGAAAGAAGAAGAAGATGGAAGGAAGGTGGTAGGATTTTTTTTATCTCAATTTTTTGCCATTTTTAAAGAAGGAAGAGATGAAGGTGATGATGATGATGAATAGTCCAACTCATCATGCCCTTTTTCCAACCTCATTGTGCTGTGAAAACGCTAATATAATAGTAGTAGTTGTTAATACGAAAAATGACGTTGGGTGTCATAGTGCTCTATTTTTGGGAAAGGAAACAGAGGAAGTTGTGTGTTTGAAGTGATTGGGTGCTATGAAAACGATGATATGGAAAAAATTAAATTGTTGTTAATTCATACAGTAGTAGTTGTTAATATAACAGTAGTATTTGTTAATACGGAAAATGACGTTGGGTGTCATAGTGCTCTATTTTTGGGAAAGGAAACAAAGGAAGTGGTGTGTTTGAAGTGGTTGGGTGCTATGAAAACGCTGATATGGAAAAAAATAAATTGTTGTTAATTCATATAGTAGTTGTTGTTAATATAACAATAGTAGTTGTTAATAAGGAAAATGAGATTGGGTGTCACGGTGCTCTGTTTTTGGGAAAGGAAACAGAGGAAGTGGTGTGTTTAAAGTAGTGGGGTGCTATGAAAACGCTGATATGGAAAAATAAATAAATTGTTGTTAATTCTCACAGTAGTAATTGTTAATATAACAGTAGTAGTTGTTAATAAGGAAAATGAGATTGTATGTCATGGTGCTCTGTTTTTGTGAAAGGAAACAGAGGAAGTGGTGTGTTTAAAGTGGTGGGGTGCTATAAAATGCTGATATGGAAAAAAAACTGTTGTTAATTCGCAGAGTAGTAGTTGTTAATAAGGAAAATGAGGTTGGGTGTCATGGTGCTCTGTTTTTGGGAAAGGAAACAGAGGAAGTGGTGTGTTTGAAGTGGTGGGGTGCTATGAAAACGCTAATATGGAAAAAAAATAAATTGTTGTTAATTCACACAGTAGTTGTTGTTAATACAACAGTAATAGTTATTAATAAGGAAACAGAGGAAGTGGTGTGTTTGACAAGTCATAAAGCACTTATTAACACCATGTTGAATGCGTTTGACAACCGGCCACATGTTTCTGATTGGAACGAAGTTTTGTAACATTACGTATAGAAAATGTTGTGTTTACAATACTAAAAGCGTTTATTAACAACCTGTTGCATTCGGTTTACAACTTGACGGTGTGGCTAGTTGCTTTTGCTTTGCCATAGCAAAACAAAAGCAAAATGATGTAAAAAATGGTCTCTTCTGACCGTGTTTGCTTTCAGTATGCCACAACGAAACAAAACTAAGATCACCTCATATCCGTTTTACAATGCATAAACCGTGTATTTACAACTCGTAAAGCGTGTATTAACAACCTTTTGAGTTCGTTTCACAACGCCCCACACGTTTCTTGTTGACACTATGTTTCCTCATGTTAAGTATGACAAATTGAGCTCTTTACAACTCGTAAAGAGTGTATTAACAACCTTTTGAGTTCATTTCACCTTCATCCCTTCCTTCTTTAAAAATGGCGGAAGCTTTATCGGAAAAATCCCACCACCTTCCTTCCATCATCTTCTTCCTTCTATCTTACATCCCATCCCACAAATCTTTTACCACCTCAAAGTTTTGGCCTTCACCATCAGCACTATTTCTATAACGAGAGAACGCAGGGAGCTGAAAAAAAAAGATCACATCTGAGAACAAAAACGCAGAACAAATGAGAGAGAGAAATCATAAAAGAGGGGCATGTGGGTCATTTAACTTTGGGAAATAATATCTGAACAGTCCCTAGGGACTTTTAAGATATTTCAGGGACTTTTCTGATAATATTTTGCTTCCTTTGGACCTGAGAGTGATTTTCCCTATAAATTTTTTATGTATACGTTATAAAGGGTTAAAGTAAAAAAATACATATAAATTTTTATCAAAAGTGTCAACGCCATCTATTTTTCAAAGGTGAAAAAATACCCGTAAATATTTAAGATGAGAGTAAAAATGCCATGATGGTTAAATATAATCTTACATTCTTACCTTACATATGTATATACAAAAATAGTATCGTTCTCACAATAAAAAGTAATTGTGTGAGGTTATATTTAATAGTCTTGACAATTTTTGTTTTGGCTCCAAATTTGATTGTTTATTGGATTTTTTTAATCTATGAAAAATAGATGTTACCATACACACTTATATTAAAACATCATGGTATTTTTATACCATTACTTTAAATAATTTTTAGGTAATGAATTTTGCCATAAGAAAATTATGATCTATTTATATAATATGAAAACAAGAGAAGTGGACGCGTGACGTGACAGTACAACTACTGCATGAAATTTCACTATATAATCCCCCTTTACGGAGCAAGCTTCGTGTGCCACACACTATCGTCTCATTATCTTCACACAACCGAACACAATCACACGATTTGGTGTTTTCACTTCTCTTCATTCTCTGACCCAAACATGGTGGTCTCTTCAGAACCACACACCACCACCACCACATGTCTCCGATGGACAAGGTCCTTCGCCGTCCAACTCATCACCGGGCGGTGGTTCATGATATTCTCATCCTTCCTCATCATGTCGGTCTCCGGCGCCAGCTACATGTTTGCTCTTTACTCTCGTGACATCAAGTCCGTCCTCGGCTACGACCAATCCACCCTCAACCTCCTCTCCTTCTTCAAAGATCTCGGCTCCACCATCGGCATCCTCTCCGGCCTCCTCAACGAGGTCACGCCGCCGTTCGTCGTCGTCTCCGTCGGCGCCATCCTCAACTTCTTCGGCTACTTCATGATGTGGCTCGCCGTCAACCGCAAATTCCCCCACCCTCCCTCCGTCCCCCTCATGGCCTTCTACATCTTCGTAGGCGCCCACTCCTACTGCTTCACCAACACCGGCGTCATCGTCACCTCCGTCAAAAACTTCCCCGGCTCCCGAGGCATTGTGATCGGAATGCTCCAAGGCTACCTCGGCCTCAGCGCCTCAATCATCACTCAATTATATTACTCTTTCTATGGAAACGACTCAAAGTCTCTTCTTTTGCTCATGGCTTGGCTTCCCACATCAACTTCTTTTTTGTTTCTTCCAGTCATAAGACACCATAAGGGCCTTCAACAACCAAACGACACCAAGAACTTCTACAAGTTCGTCTATTTGTCTCTTCTTCTCGCAGGTTTTCTTCTCATAATCATCATCCTCGAAAAATGTCTCAAATTCACCCAGAACGAGTATTATCTCTCCTCTTCTTTCATGCTTCTCCTTCTAATCCTTCCCGTCGTCGTCGTAATCTCCGAGGAGCTTAACCTTTGGAGAGCCAAGAAACAACAAGAACCACAGAAAGTAGTGTTAACCATAGCCACAGAAAAACCCAAGCTTGATGAGTACGAGAATACTACGGAACACAGAGAAGAAGCTGCTGCTTCTTCTTCTGGGTCATGTTCATGGTGGAGGAACATATTCAGAAAGCCAGAAAGAGGCGACGACTATACGATTCTGCAAGCCATCCTAAGTCTAGACATGGCGATTTTGTTTTCTGCAACAATTTGTGGTCTTGGAGGAACATTAACAGTGGTGAACAACCTGAGCCAAATAGGTACGGCTTTAGGGTACTCACCACATAGCTTAACAACTTTCGTGTCACTAATGGCGATCTGGATCTATCTGGGGATGATAGTTCAGAGTGTGGCACCGGAGTTCATGGTAACAAAGCTAAAATTTCCTAGACCCTTCATGCTAACTTTAATTCTGGTCATTTCATGTGTGGGCCATCTTCTTGTAGCCTTCAACGTCCCAAATGGACTGTACGTGGCATCAATAATTATAGGGTTTTGCTTTGGAGCAAGCTGGCCGATACTTTTCACCATTATTTCTGAGCTTTTTGGGCTCAAATATTACTCGACGCTTTATAATGTCGGCTCGGTCGCGAGCCCGATCGGGTCGTATTTGATGAGTGTGAGGGTGGCTGGTTATTTGTATGATAAGGAAGCTATGAGGCAGTTGGCTGAGAAGGGTTTGAAGAGGAAGGAAGAAGAGGAATTGAACTGTAATGGGAATGCGTGCTATAGATTGGCCTTCTTTATTATTACGGGTGTGACCTTGTTTGGGGCACTTGTGTCCTTAATTTTGGTGGCTAGGACCAGAAGCTTTTACAGAAGTGATATTTACGAGAAGTTTAGAGAGAAGATAGAACATATTAATAATCATAATAACGAGACGGAAATGGGTGTGGTGGCTCACAAACAAGATGGACCACCAAGTGCAAATTGAATATGCATGGAGGGCACTTTTGCAAAATTATTCACATGCTTTAATTTCCATTAGTGTCTGTACGTAGATCTTGAACGACGGTACTACAAGTATATAGTTTAACATATCAATAAATTATTGCCTTTAAGTCTTTTGTCTTCGACCTGGAGTTCCTTTTTCTTTAATTTGATCTTTTTAATATATGTCCCAAGGAATTGTCGAACAGGTTATTAATTAATATTGGGAGAAAGACACACAGATGGATACTAAATATTGAATTTGGTAGAAAATTAAACTACATAAATGCCCATAACTTTTTAACAAACAACATCTTATTAAAAAATCAATTTAGATAATTGTTTTAAAACTTTTGTTCTTGGAGAAGAGACGTTGTGGCAGCTGCTGCCAGCTATGGTCGTCACATATAATGTGGTGTCTGGATAAATGAAAATTTAAAAAGTAAACATTATAAAAACAAAAAAAAGAAAATACTAAAAAACTGTTTGTGTTTAGTTTTTAAAAATAAATTTTTATTTTTAAAAAATTATTAAAAACTTAAAAATAAAAATAAAAATTTAAAAATAAAATCAAACAAGCCCTAAATCTCTTATGGAACGTCAATAAATATTGAGTGGGAAGACTAATGGGATGGTGTGACCAAAACTTTTCTCTCATTTGTCCTTCTTGGAATATACTCATTTATTTTTAGAGTCGTATGTGCACTAAATTTACGTTGATTAATAGGTAACTTACGTCCAACCAAGAAAGAGGACATAATTGGGGAAGTGGCTTCGGTCCTTTTCCCTCAAAGAAAAGGACCATCCTTTTTTCTTGTAAGCCGTCGGATTAAAATCTTAACGGTCCAAATTTAATATATTTTTATAATATTATTTTTAATTTATTAATATAATAATAATATTTTTATAATATATTAAATCTAGACCGTTAAGATTTCAATCCAACGGTTCACAGGAAGAAGAAAAGGATGGTCCTTTTCGTCGAGGGAAAATGACCAAAGCCGTGTCCATAATTGGATCAACTCAAGGATATATATAGTCCACACTCCTTGAGAATCTGAGTACTAAATTAACAAATTTCAATGACATTATTATTTAAACACCTTCACACTTTTTCTGTTTATTATTATAAGTCAATTGACGCGGATCAATCTGTTTCTTTCTTCGTCAAAACTACTTTCGTGATAAACATATTGATAATTTTTGTATTTTACTATTTTATTCCTTCAATATAATTATAATGCTATATTTTATTTTTAATATAAGAGCTAGATATTTTATTTATGAATATTAAGAAAATTAATTAAGTTAGTTATTTGCAAAAAAAAAAAAGTATTATAATTTTCCTAAAATACCCTCTTTAATAATAAGCATTGGATCTACCCTTGATCTAAATATGTGCAATCAAAAAAGATATTTTAGGTAACAATTATAAGTTCATAAGCCAAACCAACATAGAGTTGGTCTAGCGGTGTAAGGTCTCGTTAGATCTTTATGGGCCTCAGGTTTGAATCCTAAAAGAATCACTTATGTTTGGAGGAGTAGTCACGAACCCCGAATCAGATACTGGATCATAATATTAAAAAAAAAGTTTAGAAGACAAAATAAAATCAAGATCTTACATTTAAAACAAAAATAAACCCTTTATATAACTCGTATTTAGCATCAAAAGGAATAGTTTTTTACCATCGTTTGATTATTAACGTTGTCCCTTTCAACTCTTAACTTTAAAGGAAGACTTTTTTTAATAGGCCATCCTCCTAGTTTAAGGCCTAATATACACTGAATATGGACACTTTTAAAATTTCGAATATTGATTTATTATATGGGGAGATGTTAGCTCCTCCCTCTTTTTTATTTTTATTTTTTTGATAATACAATTGGGTCAACACCCACTACTAGTCAGAAACTCGTCTCGAGAAGCAATGTTCCTGATAGTCTTCTCTCAAAATATCCTCAACCTCCAATAGCGATCTCATCCATTCTTGCATAACTTCCACCAAATCGAGACTCAGGGAAGCAAGCCTATCAACACCAGTTGCCTTCTCTATAAATATGATTTACAGTGACTTGCCATTCTCTTTGAAGCATACACCTGATTTCCTTCAATACTCTGTGACAACCGTTGATGATCTTGTTTTGTTGGATTGCCTCGATCATAGCCAGCGCATCTGATTCTATTTCAATTTTCCTGAATCCAAGCTCCCAACATAGCTTTAAACCTTCCAATATGGCTCTTGCTTCTGTTTCCACTAATGTTAAGCCTCATGGAAAATCCTCTGATCCACTCTTTGCAAGGAAGTTTTATTATTCTTTATTTGAAAACTCAGATATTAGTAGTGGTGGGGGAAGGAATTCGTCCAAGAATCACGACCTTACTTTTTTTTTAAAAAAATTTTAATATTAGTGTGTTGGTAAGTACATTATTTCATTGTTTTTTTAAAAAAATTAAATTCTAACCTACATCTCCTTTCTACTTAAATCTTGACTTTTATTCCTGTCGGCATAAACATTTAAGAATATATATAATGGTTAAATAAAAATTATTAAAAGAATTGTAAGTTATGTAAAATATATAAATAGTACAAGAGAATGTTATATTTATATAAGTAGGTTTTAAAATTCAATGAAATAATTATCCGGGCAGGAGATTAAACTATTAAAGGAACAAAAAGTCTCTTCCGTCTGAAAGTAAACTCCAGAGATCCAGACGCACACTTGGTACTGAGTAGTGACCCCCCCTTCTTTGGTTCTATCTTCTTTAGTCAACAACGCATGCTGTTTTTGATGCGACTAGTTTGGGGCTTCTTCCTTGACGGCTTTGTCCTTGCTCATTCCGTACATATTATAAGATATATTTTTCTAATTTTATTACATTAAAGAATTTAATTAAGTTAGTTAATATAACATGTATTTTCTTAAACACTCTAGTTATCTTATTTAATTCTCTCATTTACTCTCCTTTTTTATTATTGTCAACGAAGCATAAATATGGAAAAATTAGAAAAAAATTGATAAATATAAAAATTATGGCTTATATTTATAACTAAAATCAACTTTCTAAATACATATTTTATTAAAGACTGGAGGGACTAACTTACAGAGTAAATAAAACTTAATATGATTGTCCATCCTTATAATTTCAAATCAAAGTTTTTTTAGTTCCTGTATAATTTCATATAAAGACTTAATCTGAATTTAATACCATTAAGTATATGGATTAAAACTAAAGTTTGTTAAAGGTATATGAACTAAAATCAAAACCCAGAACAGAATTGGTTTCCCTGCTAAACAAGTTTGTTTTAGCAAGGAGAATTAGGTAGATTTGAGCTTTTAGATTTGATCTGGATGGTCTATATCTATTTTTTTTAGAAGTCTGTATTTTTTAAAAAATGTTTAAATTAGTATAGAATATAAAATAAAAATAATCTATCAACTACTATATATTCAAAAAATGTCTTTTTATTTAGAAAATCACCATTATTGAAAAACTCATATCTAGACCTTTCATATCAGATTTGGACAGCCCATATCTGTTTACAATGCTTGACAAGTTTTAATTTTGATCCTTATAATTATCTGTTGTTTTTTCACTTTTGTCATTTGTTTTGTGATTACTTTCCTTTATTTAGGATCTTATAGTGATTTTTTCTTGTAAATATGGCATTTGTACATCTTATTTTTATTTTTGAAAAAAATATAATTTTTGATTCGTCAGCCATTTTTAATTGTGTTATTGATTTAATGTCTATTTTCCTTTTTTATCACAAATATGAAATATCAAGCAGAATCTCGTATTTATTTGTACTCAACATTTCATAAGAGAATCATCTTTGAGAATCGAAAATTGGTGCTGTTATTAATTATTATCAAAGCCTATATATTGGCGTGCATGATGTATCAGATTGTGTGGCTGACAAAATCAAAAGAGATCCACAAGCGTTTTTCAAATCTTACCCACGTGGAAATTCTTTTTTGCTCTTTTTTCGGCTGTAATTATAGTTATGATTATAATTTTAGTTGTTTTAATTTTGTCGGTTAAATGTGTCTGCATCAATTGAATACTCAATTATCTTAAATTAAGATTGAAAATATGCTTTTAGATACTTCAATCGTCACTATTAATAAACCCTAAAATGATAAACATTAAATTTGGAAAAAATATGGATTGGAGGATCCAAAACAAAAACTCAAACATAACCAACCTCATCAATTTAGAAATAATGCAATTTATATACTTCAAAACTCAAAAAATAATACTCTATTCAATCCATAATATAGGACACTTCAATTAATTCAAATGAAGCAAGAAACGACAGCTAACTCAATAAATATGTTCTAATTAAAATTTTTTTTCACTTTTACCCTTATTGAAAAATGTGTTTAAAAATTTATTGAGTGGGTAAATTAGAAATGAGCATTAATTATAAGTACAAAACTGAAAAATAAGCATTAATTATCCTATAAATGACTTATATTATGGATCAAACTATTTTTCTTTAAGTGCCCTATATTATTGATCGGTGGGAGTAGTTATTTACAATTTATAATTTTTGTTCAAAAGAAGCTACTCTCTTCAAAATATAGGTTTTCAAATTTCAATTATGCTCAGATTTCAAATGGGGCATTTAAAGGTGGTCCTACCATGGTCTCCAATCATAGAAGTATACTTTATTTGATTAATTGTTATTTTGGACTTTATGATTGCTTGAACTGTCAAGCCTAAGACAGGTTGCTTCCTTCTTAATTATTCATATAATCTTATTTATAAATTATTTTCAAAATTTTAGCATATTTTATATGATTAAAAAAAATCTCGTTAATTCAACCATGACATTTAATAAATTTTTAATTTTATCTTTATCTAATATACAGTATACCTTATATAAATAAATTCAACATAATAAAAATTAAAGGGTAAAATGTTACATTTATATAAAAATTTTAATAATGTGACTTATAATTAAGATAAAAAAAAACTTCTTTTTATCATGTACATCCGAGCAGAGGAGAATCTTATTCCTATGTAGAGAAGTCATTGGCGCCACATTCTCAGGAATTGGACACCTTAAGATCAAGACTGTGTGAACGAAGGCGTTTTGTTAATTACTCTTACTCCACTTAAGCATGTACAAATGTCTTTTATTCTACATATAGTTTTTTTTTATATACGTTATAAAGAGTTAAAATGTAAAAATACACATAAATTTTTGTCAAAAATGTCCAATGTCATATGTTTTACAGGGGTGAAAAAATACCCATAAACATTCAAGACTAGAGTAAAAAAAAACTATAGTAAAAATGTCAGGACCATTAAATATAATCTCATATCCTTACCTTACATATGTATATGCAAAAATAGTATCGGCATCGCAATAAAAAGTAACAGTGTGAGACTATATTTAACAGTCTTGACTATTTTTTTTACTACAAATTTGATTGTTTATTGTATTTTTTTTATCTATGAAAATATATGGTACTATACACACTTATATTAAAAGTTCATGGTATTTTTATACCATTACTTTAAATAATTTTTAGGTAATGAATTTTGCAATAAAAAATTTATGATCTATTTTCCTTGGTAATATAATATGAGAACAAGAGAAGTGGACGGGTGACGTGACAGTACTACTAGTTCATGAAATTTCACTATATAATTCGACCTTTACCAAGCAAGTTTCGTTGCACTATCGTCTCATTATCTTCCTTCAACCAAACACAATCACACGCATTGGGGTCTTCAATTCTCTTCATTCTCTGACCCAAATATGGTGGTCTCTTCAGAACCACACACCACCACCACCACATGTCTCCGATCGACAAGGTCCTTCGCCGTCCAACTCATCACCGGGCGGTGGTTCATGATATTCTCATCCTTCCTCATCATGTCGGTCTCCGGCGCCAGCTACATGTTTGCTCTTTACTCTCGTGACATCAAGTCCGTCCTCGGCTACGACCAATACACCCTCAACCTCCTCGCCTTCTTCAAAGACCTCGGCTCCAGCATCGGCATCCTCTCCGGCCTCCTCAACGAGGTCACGCCGCCGTTCGTCGTCGTCTCCGTCGGCGCCATCCTAAACTTCTTCGGCTACTTCATGATCTGGCTCTCCGTCAACCGCAAATTCCCCCACCCTCCCTCCGTCCCCCTCATGGCCTTCTACATCTTCATCGGAGCCAACTCCCACTGCTCCACCAACACTGGCGTCGTCGTCACCTCTGTCAAAAACTTCCCCGGCTCCCGCGGCATCGTCATCGGAATGCTCAGTGGCTACCTCGGCCTCAGCGCCGCAATCATCACTCAATTATATTACGCTTTCTATGGAAACGACTCAAAGTCTCTTCTTTTGCTCATGGCTTGGCTTCCCACAGCAACTTCTTTTTTGTTTCTTCCAGTCATAAGACACCATAAGGGCCTTCAACAACCAAACGACACCAAAAACTTCTGCAAGTTCGTCTATTTATCTCTTCTTCTCGCAGGTTTTCTTCTCATCATCATCATCCTCGAAAAATGTCTCAAATTCAACCAGAACGAGTATTATCTCTCCTCTTCTTTCATGCTTCTCCTTCTAATCCTTCCCGTCGTCGTCGTAATCTCCGAGGAGCTTAACCTTTGGAGAGCCAAGAAACAACAAGAACCACATAAAGTAGTGTTAACCATAGCCACAGAAAAACCCAAGCTTGATGGGTACGAGAATACGACGAAACACAGAGAAGAAGCTTCTTCTTCTTCTTCTGGGTCATGTTCATGGTGGAGGAACATATTCAGAAAGCCAGAAAGAGGCGACGACTATACGATTCTGCAAGCCATTCTAAGTCTAGACATGGCGATTTTGTTGTCTGCTACAATTTGTGGTCTTGGAGGAACATTAACAGTGGTGAACAACCTGAGCCAAATGGGTACGGCTTTAGGTTACTCACCACATAGCATAACAACTTTCGTGTCACTAATGGCGATCTGGAAATATCTGGGTAAGATAGCACAGGGTGTGGCATCGGAGTTCATGGTAACAAAGCTAAAATTTCCTAGACCCTTCATGCTAACTTTAATTCTGGTCATTTCATGTGTGGGCCATCTTCTTGTAGCCTTCAACGTCCCAAATGGACTGTACGTGGCATCAATAATTATAGGGTTTTGCTTTGGAGCAAGCTGGCCGATACTTTTCACCATTATTTCTGAGCTTTTTGGGCTCAAATATTACTCGACGCTTTATAATGTCGGCTCGGTCGCGAGCCCGATCGGGTCGTATTTGATGAGTGTGAGGGTGGCTGGTTATTTGTATGATAAGGAAGCTATGATGAGTGTGAGGGTGGCTGGTTATTTGTATGATAAGGAAGCTATGATGCAGTTGGCTGAGAAGGGTTTGAAGAGGAAGGAAGGAGAAGAATTGAACTGTAATGGGAATGGGTGTTATAGATTGGCCTTCTTTATTATTACGGGTGTGACCTTGTTTGGGGCACTTGTGTCTTTAATTTTGGTGGCTAGGACCAGAAGCTTTTACAGAAGTGATATTTACGAGAAGTTTAGAGAGAAGATAGAACATATTAATAATCATAATAACGAGACGGAAATGGGTGTGGTGGCTCACAAACAAGATGGACCACCAAGTGCAAATTGAATATGCATGGAGGGCACTTTTGCAAAATTATTCACATGCTTTAATTTCCATTAGTGTCTGTACGTAGATCTTGAACGACGGTACTACAAGTATATAGTTTAACATATCAATAAATTATTGCCTTTAAGTCTTTTGTCTTCGACCTGGAGTTCCTTTTTCTTTAATTTGATCTTTTTAATATATGTCCCAAGGAATTGTCGAACAGGTTATTAATTAATATTGGGAGAAAGACACACAGATGGATACTAAATATTGAATTTTGTAGTAAATTAAACTACATAAATGCCCATAACTTTTTAACAAACAACATCTTATTAAAAAATCAATTTAGATAATTGTTTTAAAACTTTTGTTCTTGGAGAAGAGACGTTGTGGCAGCTGCTGCCAGCTATGGTCGTCACATATAATGTGGTGTCTGGATAAATGAAAATTTAAAAAGTAAACATTATAAAAACAAAAAAAAAAAAGAAAATACTAAACCGGTCGGGGTATTGGGTTAAGGGTCAGTGGGTTAGACTAAGGCCAAACCGGAGCTAAACCGGGACCAAACTGGTGGAAAATTGAAAATTTTAGACTTATAGTATGAAATTCTAAAGGAAAAATAAAAAAAAAATTTTAAAAAAAATAGGTAACCTGGAGCGGACCGGTTTACCGGCCGGTTTCCGGGCCGGACCGGCCGGTCTGGTCCGGGTTTCATTACCCTGGGATGGTGTGACCAAAACTTTTCTCTCATTTGTCCTTCTTGGAATATTCTCATTTATTTTTAGACTCGCATGTGCACTAAATTTACGTTGATTAATAGGTAACTTACGTCCAACCAAGAAAGAGGACATAATTGGATCAACTCAAGGATATATATAGTCCACACTCCTTGAGAATCTGATTACTAAATTAACAAATTTCAATGACATTATTATTTAAACACCTTTACACTTTTTCTGTTTATTATTATAAGTCAATTGACGCGGATCAATCTGTTTCTTTCTTTTTTTTTTGATCAAAAATCTGTTTCTTTCTTCGTCAAAACTACTTTCGTGATAAACATATTGATAACTTTTTTCGCCTAAATAGTAAATACACCATCTCCATGTGCATTTTTGTTATTGGGAAAATAATACATTTGCTAAGGTTTGATTTGAAAATTAGACCTCATGAATATAAGTAAATGGACATAATTTTTGTATTTTTCTATTTTATTCCTTCAATATAATTATAATGCTATATTTTATTTTTAATATAAGAGCTAGATATTTTATTTATGAATATTAAGAAAATTAATTAAGTTAGTTATTTGCAAAAAAAAATGTATTATAATTTTCCTAAAATACCCTCTTTAATAATAAGCATTGAATCTACCCTTGATCTAAATATATGCAATCAAAAAAGATATTTTAGGTAACAATTATAAGTTCATAAGCCAAACCAACATAGAGTTGGTTTAGCGGTGTAAGGTCTCGTTAGATCTTTATGGGCCTCAGGTTTGAATCCCAAAAGAATCACTTATGTTTAGAGGGGTAGTCACGAACCCCGAATCGGATACTGGATCATAATATTAAAAAAAGTTTAGAAGACAAAATAAATCAAGATCTTACATTTAAAACAAAAACAAACCCTTTATATAACTCGTATTTAGCATCAAAAGGAATAGTTTTTTACCATCGTTTGATTATTAACGTTGTCCCTTTCAACCCTTAACTTTAAAGGAAGATTTTTTTTAATAGGCCATCCTCCTAGTTTAAGGCCTAATATACACTGAATATGGACACTTTTAAAATTTCGAATATTGATTTATCATATGGGGAGATGTTAGCTCCTCCCTCTCTTTTTTTTTTTTTTTTTGGTAATACAACTGGGTCAACACCCACTACTAGTCAGAAACTCGTCTCGGGAAGCAACGTCCCTGATAGTCTTCTCTCAAAATATCCTCAACTTCCAATGGCGGTCTCATCCATTCTTGCATAACTTCCACCAAATCAAGACTCAGGGAAGCAAGCCTATGAGCACACCGGTTGCCTTCTCTATAAATATGATTTACAGTGACCTGCCATTCTCTTTGAAGCATACACCTGATTTCCTTCAATACTCTGTGACAACCGTTGATGATCTTGTTTTGTTGGATTGCCTCGGTAATAGTCAGCGCATCTGATTCTATTTCAATTTTTCTGAATCCAAGCTCCCAACATAACTTTAAACCTTCCAATATGGCTCTTGCTTCTGCTTCCACTAATACACAGTGGTTAAGCCTCATGGAAAATCCTCTGATCCACTCTTTGCAAGGAAGTTTTATTATTCTTTATTTGAAAACTCAGATATTAGTAGTGGTGGGGGAAGGAATTCGTCCAAGAATCACGACCTCACTTTTTTTTTTTTAAATTTTAATATTAGTGTGTTGGTAAGTACATTATTTCATTGTTTTTTTAAAAAAATTAAATTCTAACCTACATCTCCTTTCTACTTAAATCTTGACTTTTATTCCTGTCGGCATAAACATTTAAGAATATATATAATGGTTAAAAAAAAATTATTAAAAGAATTTTAAGTTATTAAAAATATATAAATAGTACAAGAGAATGTTATATTTATATAAGTAGGTTTTAAAATTCAATGAAATAATTATCCGGGCAGGAGATTAAACTATTAAGGTTTTGTTTGGTTGGAGGTTAGGTTAAGTTGGGGTGGGGTTGTCTTTGTTTGGTTGGAGGTTAGGTTAGGTTAGGGTGGGTTGGAGTTAAAAAAGTAGTGTTTGGTTGGAAGGAGGTTAGGTTAGGTGTTGGATGTTTTTTTGTCTTCTAGTGGTAACCTAACCTAGGTTGTGAACCCTCCAAAATTGGGGTTTTTCCTAGGTGAGAGAATATTTGTCTTCAATTGTGACTAAATTACCCGTGACAATTTTTTAAAATTTCAACACTGCCCTCCCCTTTAAAACTTGACCTCCTGATTCAACGAACTTTTCAAATAATAATAATTTTATAAATAATTATTTATATGCTTACACGGATAATTATTTTATAAATAATAATTTTATATAAATAATAATTATTAATAAATACATTATGAAAAAAGAAGAAAAATATGTAGAAGGGCATTTTAACCTCCTCTAACCTAACTTAACTTAAATAAACCTCATTTAACCTAACCTTCATTGAACCAAACAACATTATAACCTTTTCTAACCTAACTTAAGTAAACCTCACTTAACCTAACCTTTGTTAAACCACACAAAACCTAAAGGAACAAAAAGTCTCTTCCGTATGAAAAGTAAACTCCAGAGATCCAGACGCACGCTTGGTAGTGAGTAGTGACTCCCCCTTCTTTGGTTCTATCTTCTTTAGTCAACAACGCATGCTGTTTTTGATGCGACTAGTTTGGGGCTTCTTCCTTGACGGCTTTGTCCTTGCTCATTCCGTACATATTATAAGATATATTTTTCTAATTTTATTACATTAAAGAATTTAATTAAGTTAGTTAATATAACATGTATTTTCTTAAACACTCTAGTTATCTTCTTTAATTCTCCCATTTACTCTCCTTTTTTATTATTGTCAACGAAGCATAAATATGGGAAAATTAGAAAAAAAAATTGATATATATGAAAATTATGCTTATATTTATAACTAAAATCAACTTTCCAAATATATATTTTATTAAAGACTGGAGGGACTAACTTACAGAGTAAATAAAACTTAATATGATTGTCCATCCTTATAATTTCAAATCAAAGTTTTTTTAGTTCCTTTATAATTTCATATAAAGACTTAATCTGAATTTAATATCATTAAGTATATGGATTAAACCTAAAGTTTGTTAAAGGTATATGAACTAAAATCAAAACCCAGAACAGAATTGGTTTCCCTGCTAAACAAGTTTGTTTTAGCAAGGAGAATTAGGTAGATTTGAGCTTTTAGATTTGATCTGGATGGTCTATATCTATTTTTTTTAGAAGTCTATATTTTTTAAAAAATGTTTAAATTAGTATAGAATATAAAATAAAAATAATCTATCAACTACTATATATTCAAAAAATGTCTTTTTATTTAGAAAATCACCATTATTGAAAAACTCATATCTAGACCTTTCATATCAGATTTGGACAGCCCATATCTGTTTACAATGCTTGACAAGTTTTAATTTTGATCCTTATGATTAACTGTTGTTTTTTCACTTTTGTCATTTGTTTTGTGATTACTTTCCTTTATTTAGGATCTTATAGTGATTTTTCCTTGTAAATATGGCATTTGTGCATCTTATTTTTATTTTTGAAAAAAAATATAATTTTTGATTCGTCAGCCTTTTTTAATTGTGTTATTGATTTAATGTCTATTTTCCTTTTTTATCACAAATATGAAATATCAAGCAGAATCTCGTATTTATTTGTACGCAACATTTCATAAGAGAATCATCTTTCAGAATCGAAAATTGATGCTGTTATTAATTATTATCAAAGCCTATATTGGCGTGCATGCTGTATCAGATTGTGGGGCTGACAAAATCAAAAGAGATCCACAAGCGTTTTTCAAATCTTACCCACGTGGAACTACTTTTTGCTCTTTTTTCGGCTGTAATTATAGTTATGATTATAATTTTAGTTGTTTTAATTTTATCGGTTAAATGTGTCTGCATCAATTGAATACTTAATTATCTTAAATTAAGATTGAAAATATGCTTTTAGATACTTCAATCGTCACTATTAATAAACCCTAAAATGATAAACATTAAATTTGGAAAAAATATGGATTGGAGGGTCCAAAACAAAAACTCAAACATAACCAACCTCATCAATTTAGAAATAATGCAATTTATATACTTCAAAACTCAAAAAATAATACTCCATTTGGTCCACAATATAGGGCACTTCAACTAATTCAAATGAAGCAAGAAATGACATCTAACTCAATAAATGTGTCTTAATTGAATTTTTTTTTCACTTTTACCCTTATTAGAAAATGCGTTTGAAAATTTATTGAGTGGGCAAATTGGAAATGAGCATTAATTACAGGAACAAAACTGAAAAGTAAGCATTAATTATCGTATAAGTGACTTACCACTTTAATCCTATTTATAAGTCCCTTTTAATTAATTCTCACATATCAAGAAGAGTTAGTTAACTCATTAACTATAGGTTAAATTTTCAATTTCGCCCTTATCTATGATTGATTTCAATAGTCAACACAAATAAATTTCTTTTGCTTATTGTAATTAATAGGGGTAAAAAGGTACAAAATGCATTTACTACCCTGAAAATGGACTTATAAATAGGACCAATCTTAAAAAGTTTCATTTTGTTAAGATCGGTTATTTATTAAAAATCGGTCTTAAATATTAATTTTAAGACTGGTTTTGTATAACAACCGGTCTTAAAACTGACCTAAATTTCACCTCGCACCTAATTTCAACTCTAAAATATGAAACTCAAGCATATCTTGCAAACCCCTCCCTTGGTTTGTGGCAGCTCCTCCTTTCCGCTTCTCTCCTCCGTCTTTAACCTTCGCAGTCGTCAACGCAGATCTATGGTTGAATACATTACCGTAAGGCTAACGTCGTTTGTATTCTCCAATTGGTTTCTTTCTCAAGCTCATTTTTATTGTCAGGTCTGTGTTTCAATTGTCAGGCCTTCAATTAAATTAATGGTTTCATTTTTGGGTATTTTATTGAAATTGTGAAGTGACTTGGCCTCCATTTTCTTTGTTCAATTCTTGCACAAGTCGTCAACCCACTTTTCGAGAAGCGTCCAAAGCAATTCAAGATCGGAGGTGCATTGCCTCCTAAGAGAGACCTTACTTGATTCGTAAAGTGGCCAAACACTGTTCAAATCTAGAGGAAGAAGAGGTATGAAAAACTGACTGAAGCTCAGGATTCATGATTGTTTAATCTTGACTCTAGTTTTTCTTCTTTTATATCGTTCAAAGTAAAAGCCTAATTGGGACTTTTAATTTGTATTTTACTAGCATCTTTCTTCTGTGGACCTGGGTGTATTTTGCTGCCGTTAATTATTCTGAAGAGTTTTACTATATGCATGTGTCTGAGGTTAATGTCCTTTTGCTGTTACTGAGAGGATACAATAACTGAAAAAAAAAATGTATCTTGATGTCCCTGAGAGTTACATTAGCAGTAAGATTATTTGATTTGAATTTGGTATAAGAGGACTAGCTTGTGCTTGCCTAGCTTAAGAAATGGATGCATAGATTTTCTAGCAAGAGAGGGACATCAAGATACTTTTAAAATGGTTCTAGTATTAGATGTAATGAATGGTTGTTTTAAGAATTTACTTAGAAGAGTTGCAATGGTAAGTCCAAGATTAATTATTTCAAGCCCTCTGGAACTCAAAAAAAAAAAAAAACAATCCATCTTATCTTTTGTGCTACTTGATATTTATACTTGTTAATTTCGTTATTTCCATAATTTGGTTTTGCCCCGTTTTGCCCTTTCCCGTAAGCTTATAATGAAATCTTCAGTCCTTCATCAATTGATTTTAATTTATCTTAAACCATCACTATCCTTAAATAGTGTCCTTAAAGTGAGGAAAATGAGTCGTCCTACTGAGGGTGCTTCAGATCCAACTAATGTTAATCAAAGCGAGCCTAGCAATGCTCTGAGCGAGGAATAAAGTGAGCCACATAACCAGCCCATACGACGAAAGGGTAGGAGAGGAACCCAATTGAGAGACATTCCCCTTAATCGGAATATCAAGGAAAAGATTTTGATTGAGTTTGATAGATATTGGAAACCAATCGGGCCTAATGCAAGCCGGTATAGGAGTTTTGTCAGCCTCCTAGCTTGGAACAAGCCTAACATCTTGATAGAGCAGTAGAGAAATGTGGATAAAAGTGTGAAACGACATATTTGGGAAACTATCCAGCTCACTTACGAAATTCCTGAGAGTGAAATCTTGTATAACAAGACAATGACGTATTGTGATGAACGCTGGAGGAAGTTTAAGACAAGTATAACCAATAATTAAGTGCATATCGAGGTGGAAGAAGGTCAGCCTTGTCCTAATCCATGCGACCGGTATTCTTATATTGACGAACACACTTGGCAAGAATTTAGACGGCTTCGGACTACTCCAAAAGCATTGGTAAGTTGACTTATTTTGCATATTATTTACTTATGAATTGTGAATCATCTTTATTGAATATAACCTTAAGTTTGATTTCTTATTTGCAAGAAAAAAGGCAAAAGGCCCAAGAGAGTGGTAGAAAAAATGATTGCCCCCATACAATATCTCGTGGGGGTTATGTGAAGGACAAAAAAGACTTGTTGGCGGCAAAACGGAAGAGATTGGAAGAAGCATCTCAATCTGATTCTTCTATTCTTCTTTCTTCACAATCTCTGATATGTTGCGAAGAGAAGTGGTTGTTCGCTCACCAAAAGAGGAGCGGGTCTTATACGAGTGAACAATCTTGTATAATTGGTGAGAAAATTGTAAGTATTGTTGTTGTTATTAATTATTTAATAAACAAATTTCATTACTAACGTTTGTCATTTGTGTTTTACAGGAGGAGCTTAAAAAAAAACAAGCCAAGGGATCATTTAGGTCGGATGGGAGAAATGACATCCTGACCATAGCTACAGGAAAACATGAGCTTCTCGACCTTATTAGGGGGTTGGAGGAGGGGTGGCATAAGGGATTACTTTGGAGCATCCCCCGCCATTCCTCAAGTGCGGTGACTAGGGAGGATATGGAGCATATGTTGGCTAATGTGAGGGAGGAAGCAAGGGTCGAGGTAGAAGCATCGTTTGATGCACGATTTGAAGAAAGGTTCAGCAAGATAAAGGAGGAATGGATTATCATGGCGAGCACAAGACAGGATACCAATGCTCTCCAGGCACATTCCTTAAACCCTAAACAGAGCACTAAAGGGAGTTGTATTGGTCAGTCATTAGAGAGTGCTGGAAAAGAAATTGGTGAGCCTTGTGACCTGTTTATGGAGGATCCTCTCAGACGATTAGTTGCACGGGGGACCGTGCACAACTTGGGATCAAATGTCCACCCCCAAGAAATAAAGGATGGTCAAGTGAGAGTGACAGTTGAAGAGGTGATCGTTGTAGATGTACCACTCCCTATCCCCGCTGATGACCTCAAAATTATAAGCGATGTCCTCAACTCTTTCATCTTGTAGCCAAAAAACCTTATTTCTGATTGAACTGAAGAATCCTCAATCATATCCTCGCTACATGCACCTCCCTCCACTCAAGATGTTTCACAGCCTCCATTGAATTTCATGCAGCGAGTGATTCTGATTGCATATGATACGTCTTTTCGAACAAGAGATTGGCCTACTGAGTCAGCTGTTGGCAAGTCAGGAGTGCAATGCTATCTTGAGAAGGATGATTTAATGTCCCTGGTAGCTCCTCAACAACAGCTTACGGTTTCGATTGTCCAACTATTTTTAATGTAAGTATCTTCTCCAATTGGAAGTAAATATTTTACAAATTATGCTGTTAAACTTTGATTTATGTGCTTGCATTATTGTAGGTACATGCATCGTAGGTTGATTTCCTCTAGCAAAACCGATAAATTTGGATTCCTATGCCCTGTTCAACTTCGCGACAAAGGGACTACTATTGCTATCAGATACACATACTTATCACATAGGCTTAGTGAAACCCCAATTGAGTGTTTCTTAGCTCCATATGTGCATGGGTAAGAAAAAAATTTTATATTTCATAATATACATAATGTTTTATATTTGCTTAAAAGTTTTCCCTTTTTTCAGTGATCATTGGCAATTGGTTATTTTATGCAAGAAGAGTTATACTGTCATCCTCTTATGCTGCCTCTACCACAACAAGCCAACTAATGAATTGAAGAAGACCATGAACTCGTAAGTTTTTTTGTATTATTAATTACCTTTCGTGTGCAAAATTTATAGAATTTGTGTAAAATAAGTAACCTTTGTGATTTTGATGATATAGGGCTATACGAACATTCCTACACACTGCTTGTGGTAAACATACTCGTGACCTAAAAGACCCTACATGGATCTTGCCAAAAGTTAGTTACATATTGGTTTGTTTTAATAATCTATTCAATAATAAGTCATGCTTTAATTTTATACTTTTTTTAATCATATCCTATTATTTTCAAACCCGTAGGCAACCACCGGGGTCCAACTTGTATGGGTTGTATATTCTGAGGCACATTTATAATATTATTACCCTAGGCACAACAGAATTTACTCAAGAGATAAATGTATATATATTTCAAAAATTTTGTATTACTTTTATTCCTTTTTAATTAAGTTAGCAAGTTAATGTTTTGCTTAGCTTTTGTGTTTCAGATGTTTGATCTTGCTGACACTTTTCCAGCAGAAGATATTGATCACATTCGCAGTTGTTGTGCTAAATTCATTTATAAACTTTTACAATAGTTAGTTCTTGTAAAACAGGGGAATTTTTTGTATATATTGAGGAATTTTTCTTCCTTCAGCTTTTTTGCAAAACTTGTTGGTTGCATGAATTGACATATTTATTGTTTTTGTGAGGATTATGTGAAATCATGCATTTATACATGTGAATCTGTTTGAGACATGTCATTGGCCTGCATGTGTTTTAAAGAATTATGCATATATATATATATATATATGATGGTTTTAAACAACACATTACATGAGGATGAAGGCGCATGTTATGTTATAAGTTCCTAATGAGAAGGTTAAAGAAAAAGGAAATGGTAAGTAGAAGCAAACAGAACATCTAATGGCACTTAATAAGTATCGCATTGGAAGTAGTAATTCTAGGATGTGTTTTGATTACTAACATAATCAAAGACAATTAAAAAAAATTATAATACTTTTAAGACCGGTTATATATATAACCAGTCTTAGAAGTTATTTTAAGACCGATTTTTAAGACCATCGGTTTTTTCATATAACCGGTCTTAAAATTCAAATTTTAAGACCGGTTTTATATACAACCGATCTTAAAAATAACACTTTTAAGATCGGTTATATGGAAAATCGGTCTTAAAAATGTTTTAGTATTCCCTACATAAGAGGTCTTTTAAGACCTGTGCTCATAAAAACCAGTCTGAAAATTTGTTTATTTTAAGACCGGTTATCAATACAACCGGTCTTAAAAATGTGACTTTTAAGACCGGTTATCAAACTTTTAAGATCGACTGTATCTAGACTTGATCCAAAACTAGTCTAAAAATTTAATTTTAACCAATTTAAAAAGTTATTTTTCCACTAGTGGTCTTTCTTCTATAAATAGTTATGAATAGGCAAACTATTCTCTGACACGTATATTCATCAAATAATAACATCATTTACGAGGCTACATAAATAGTATTCCCTCCGGTCCTAATTATAGGACATATTTACCTAACTTTGGAGAAATTAAGGATAATAGTTAAATTAGTTAAATTTATTTATTTTTCAAAAATGCCCTTATTTAATAGGGGTGATTTAGGAATGCTACATGAGTCTACCATGAGGCAATTCAACCGTTATCTAAATCAGTATTCTCTCTCCACCTCTATGTGTTTACTTTCATGGTATTTTATCTGATGTATGTTTGATACTTCATGGTACCGCACGTCAGACGAGGCAACCCAACTATTATCTAAAGCAATGGGGGTATTTTGGGAAGAAATTGATAAAAATTAAAATTTTGTCCTATAATTAGGACCAAGATCAACTCTCAAATGTTATCCTATAATTAGGACCGGAGGGAGTACCACATACTATACTACGTGTTCACATGTGTGTATAGGGCAAACCAAGATGCACAAGGCGATAAGCGAATAGTTTTTTTTTTCCCCGCTAAGTATGGGTATCCTCCTATTCGATAAGAATTAAATATGGACACTTCTCCCAATAAGAATTTAAATCTTGATTTACTACGTTATAATAGACTAACCCTTTCCGTTGAACCTAACCCGTTAGTAAATGAAGAATTTTTTGCAGTCTGATATTCTTGTTAGTAAGACTGTTAGCTAGCGGGCTGTTAGCTTGTGCATTTATATTTGGTACCTGACCCCAATTATATATATCCGATAATAATTACAAAAAGTCCCCCATGTATGCTTATTCATTTGGACATAGTGCATTAATTGAGGTCAAACAATGCAGGAATAAATATGGGACATATTCCTTATTTTGGTTTGTTAATACGTTAATATACATATATATTATACTTTTACGAAAATTAAAAAAAATATGATGATTCCAGCCAACTTTAAGTTGACTTTGGAATTCTGGCATTGCCGGGTCAATGAAGGAGTTCACTAGGGAGTACCATCACTAATAGCCTTACCCATACGTTAATGGATGAATGCTTTGAAGACAAATTCACAAGTGCCTTTGATTTTTCCTTTGAAAAAAGAGAAAGGAAAACAAGTTTAGACGCTTTCAAAGGTACTAGCCAGTTGTTTTGAAAAGAAAAACAACAACTCGTACGAAACAAATCAACATCAGAATTTTAATTTGTGTGCGGATTTGCATATGCATGCAATTATAGCTTGAACTTAAGTGGTGACGTTTCAAAGTAAGGCTGTTGCATGCAATTTAATGCAGTAGAATATACTATTTTTTATCCTAAATATATGAATTAGTAACAAGGTTTATACTTGGATTCTAAATATTAAACTTCAATTTATTTCGTCATTGAAGACTTCCCCACAAATTACACTAATTAAGTGTATAAAGTAAATGGGTTTTCATAAGGTATATAGTTCTCATGTAAGTGATGATTAAAGAGGGTGTTTTAAGAAAATCAATGCAAATTTTTATAAATAACTTTTACTTGACTAATTTCTTTTAATCTATACAAGTTAGTAATTAGCTTTTAAATTAAGAATCAGATAGAGAGGGCATGACTTCGATCTCTTGAGGGTGCACAATCCCATTGTCAAAAGATGCATTGGCTACCTAAGTAGCGTAGTGTCCATTGGGTTTGACTATTCATCTTTTGTTGACTTCCAAAATATTGATTCTAGCATTTGTTTAATGTTATCATTCATCTAATACTATTTCTGGTTCTAAATGTAAGGCACAGACTCGATGAGTATAATTACTCCATCTGTATTAAATACAAGTGATATTTTAAAAGTCTTATTTTTCATTATATAAGGACTTTCATAAAATTCCAATTAAATTGATTTGGAACGAGACCCTTTGTACACTGGAAAAGAAAAGCAATACAAAGCAAGAAACTAGGAAGCAGTCGCAGTTAAGAATCACATCAGCCACTATAGTATAAAGAATTGCAAGTTGAAGGTTTCATTTAATGTTCTCTTCGCAAGAGAATCTGCCATAAGGTTATTATTGATGTCTATAACTTGAAACTCCCTCGTCAATTCTATTGAATCATGTTTTTAATATCTAAAAGCACAGTCTAATCATCATGTGTTTTAGGAACCTCATTCATGACTAAGTTTATTGTCTCAGTGGAGTCACTCCTCAAAATTATATTCTTTACACCCTAATTTCAAGCTCTCTTTTTAGTTCCGCTAAGCGTCCCTCAGCTGTGAGATGGGACCCGCTGCATTTTCTTTTTTCCCCAGACCCTTTGCGTTTTCGAATGTGCGTTCACATATGCACATAAAGGATAAAATTAATTAAAGCCATTCAACCGGCCAGTCATCGCTCTTAAATGCGTATATATTTTTTTTGGTTCTACATACGAAACTCGAACACGTGACTTTTTTGGTGAGATTAAATTTCTCTCACCACCAAGTCAAAATGTCCAATGACTATATGCGTATATATTTTGATCAACTTGTTTCTTTTCCCCAGTTTGCAACCTAGAGTAGCTAACCACCCAACTAGGTTTTGTCCCTTATGGTCGTAGACTCGTATTTGATGGGACTAGCTAGAGGTCGAGTAATTAATTTTTCCCAGCGGTCACAAAGAAAATGACCCAAATAAAATTAATCACCCCCTTAAAAGATTTTTTGCAAGCTACATTCTCCGCTTCAAAATATAAAACGTTAACTACTTCACACCAATCATTGATAAAATTTATCTATTTTATTTTTATTAAAAAAATATAATTTTCATCCATAAAGATTGATCTAATTGGTAAAGGAATTGACTCATAATTATAAGGTTATGAGTTCAAATCCTACTAATATAAAAACTTTGTGAGTGATTTTTAAGTATTTTTTATAAGTACTTTTTAAATTTAAAGACATAACTCTAATAAACCCTGTGAGTCAACTCACCTAATCATTTTATTATTAAAAAAAAAGGAATATGATATTCAAATATATATTTATTATCTGACGCACCTTTATGTCTTTTACGGATAAAAGTGGGAAATAATTATTATTTACTCTATCAATCTCTTATGTTTTGGACCCAAATTTCTTTCTAAAACAGTGAGGGAGTACTTGACCAGGTGTTTAATTATTTATCGTTCAACTTCACACAAGGTTTCATTTTGGCTTCTTAATTTTACAAATTGATTTTTAAATCATCCAATCCTAACACAATTAGTTTTATTAACAAAAAATGTCAACATTAAAATTTTAAATGTTGACAAACATTCTTGAATACTAATATGATGGTTTAATTTTGTAAAATAACAATGATGGGCACAAAAATTCATTATTTTAGACTTATGGCATTAGGGTTTGAGGATTGAAAAGATATTGATAAAATTTAAGGACCAAATTGTAACATTGCATAAAATTTTAGGATTAAAGTTATACTCTTGCCTAAATTTTTAAGGTTGTTCCTATTAAAAAGTTTTTTGCATAATGTGAGATCACTACTATAGAAATCGCGACACATGACGGTTATTAATTGTAATATACTTCACAGTTTCGAACTGTTATATATATAGGCGTTATATTTGCTTTGAGCAGATAAATTATAGTTCTTAACCGTTATTTATTCTTGAACTATTATAACGGTTATACGATAACACCCGTTATATATTGAGATTTGGTGAGGCCATGATATACCCATTGTTGTGATAATAATTGACGGGCACACTTGAAAAACCGTGATAATATAAGGTAATGCTTACATAATACATAACGGTCTAATTTTGACAACCGTAATTTATTTAGTAGCCTAAATAACGATTCTTTTATAAAAACCGTAACTTTTAATAACATTATATAACAATCTCACATAGACAACTGTTACTTATTTAGTACAAGGATAACGGTTCCTAACTAAGAACCGTGAACTTTTATTATACATGGCAGTTTTTATATAATAACTGTGATGTATGGTTGTGAGACTCTTCAAGTGAGAGTTTTTGAACTAATTGGACTATACGGTATATAATAGAAACAATAACTCCCACATCAAGTTTCTATACAATATGTGATAGATCAAGACATTCTAGGCTTTTAATTGCTGATGATATTCGTGATTTTACTTATAAACTATGTCTCTTCACAAGAATTAACTTGAGAAAGCAACGTGGGAAAAAACCTATGAATATATGTATTAATTGCTGATGATATTGGTGTTTTTACATATATATGGATGATATTCGTCTTTTTTTCACCAATCCGTTACTTTCCTGGCATAATTGTTGATGAGACACAAAGTATAGGTGATGAACACTTATATTATGAGATAAAAGTCAAGAGTGAGATTGATTCAAGCTACAAAGCCAAGAAATCTTGATTCATCCCATATTGCATGACTATTCAATGTGGGAAGTATTATTCTATCTGTAACATCGTTTATTTTTAAGCATAAATATCAAATTCAGAAAAAAAATTATTAAAAAAAAAATACAATTGAAACACCTCCTTAAAATAATTATTTCGAATATACAGACAAATGTGTGGAAATATATATCTTATTATTGGAATAAGTAATATATTATAAGAAAAATGCTTCTAGCATTTTGAACATTACTATATTAATTTATTATTAATTTTTTTAAAAAATTATTTTAATAGGGGAAGACAAACCCTAACCATACTCTTATAAAATCTCTCTTTTTTTCTCTCACCTTAAGGACCCACTCACAGTCTGACAGGTTCAATTTTTTTCTCATCTTCATTTCTCTTCTCCGTGCTATCTACCTTCAATACAGTCCAGCAATGTATTGTCAGTCATTCTTCTTGCCTTTTTTCTGGGGAGAATCCCTAAAAAAAAATTTAGAATTTGAAAAATAATATATGAGTTTTTATACAGAGAATTGATTAGAAAATATCAAAACGTGATAAGAAATTCTTAATTTTTTTCTTGAGAAATGATTTATTTGTCATTTTCCAATTTTCAAATTTTTTTTTTCAGAGATTCTCTCTTTTTTCTTCCCTCTCAATTATTCTATCATATTTTTATCAGATTTATAATAATAATAATAATAATATTTTTATAATATATTAAATCTGAATCGATGAAATCTCAAACTAACAATCAAATTTTAAAAAAGGACGGTCGCTTTCCTTTCCGAAGCTGGACTCTGTTACGTGTGCTGTCTGTATATATATATTTTTTTATTTCTTCACACCAATTCCCATTGCTTCTTACTGTAGCGTGTTTGTGAGTTTATATATATATATACATACACATTTTATTTCATTCTTCAGGCTCATTACCCTTTTCTCTATATTACTGTTGGTTTTATTTCTTCATTACGACACCATTTTATCCCAATAACCCATTTGTGAGAGGGAGTGTGTGAATATTATTATATCTAATCAGCTATTCTCCAAGTTACTCCCTTTCCAACAAAGCGCCTGGGTGTGAGGAACCGTTTCAGTACCTATACTCATTCTAGAGATTTAGATTTAATTTTTTTAAAATTGATGATTTTTGAATGAAAAAATCATTTTTTGGGAAACTGTTAGTTAAGAGATTATCTTTATTTTAGATTCTGCACCTATTAAAATAATTTTTTTAAGAAAAATAAAAAATAAAAAATTTTATTGAGCCTATTTCACAATTATTTTCCTCTCTTTGTTTCAGTTTTTTTTTTCCTTCCTTTTCTTCCTCCAGCAAGTTTTATAATATTACCGTATAAACAGTGCAATTCCTGTCTGGTTTGTAATTCATTTAAAATTGATCTCTCCTTTTTAAAACACACACGTGCAGTGCTTCATATATGCCCTCTCATAAATTTGTAACCATATATTTAAAACACATACACATGCCTACATATATGTATAATAAATCATAACTTTAGATTTTGTTAGGAATGGAATGAAAAGTGTAGCTTTAATGGTCTGTTTGGTATCGGGAATTTGGAGGGGAAGGAAAATTTTTACAAGTTAGATTTTAAAAAAATTGGAGAAGTGGGGTTATAAAATTTTAATATAGAGATAATGTAAGATAAATGAGTAATAAAAATGAATTTAAAACTTTTAACCCTATTTTTCTTATTTTTTTAAATCTAATTCAACAAAATTTTTCCTTCGCCCACTTCCCCTCCTCTCCTCTCATACCAAACAAGCCCTAAGGCTATAGATTAGTCTTTGAGTGGGCTTATTATATCCTTAAAGTGACTCTAAAATAGTTTTGAGTTATATATTAGATAGATATTTGTATTGGTAACTTTGTAGACTCTCATTTAGAGCTTTGGAGCAACTTTATATGATTACATGTGAGCTAAGGAGTATATGCTAACTTTGAATATTCTCCCATGTACTTATGAATTGTGTATGATTGTGAATGACTATCTTTTGTATAAAAATAATGGATTGAATTATATGAATATGTGTATGTATTGTAAATTCTCAAGTAAGTAGTATTACAAGTAAATTTCTTTATAACTCACTTTATTCACATAGGTAATAGTTGAATTATAATTAATGTACTGTTAGATTATTGTTTTCTTTTAGGCATGTTTGAATATATAATGATATTTGATATGAAAGGAAGTATGATTTATTGTACATTATCTTTTAATGATAAGATATTTATTGATGATTGAATATAACTATTATGTTGATTGTATTTGTGATGGGTTAGAGTAAGGAGGAATTTGTATGGTGAGATTCTTTACCATGTGGTATGCCATCACTCAGTGCATAGTGGATGGCACTTGTTAGGGCCCCTTCTTCCATGCTTTCCTTTAGCCGGGATTGTATTGTAGCTATGGGACATGTGACATCTCCTTAGTTGTGTTCTTTGACGGAGGGGAGCCATAGTCCAGACTTAAGCCCTACACCTTTAGCCGACTATATCTTGAGAACTAGTGAGCTTGAGACAATCCAGTCAAATATATGAGTTTCTATTGCATTATGTGTTAGCCTATGGCTCCAATCAGTAGAATAAAGATGGACAGTGATACAAGGGAGGTTGCATCTTGCATATTGCATAATTGTTTATTATATGTTGTGATGAAACTATAGATTGACATAATGATGATTAATTTGAAATTGTTTTGTAAGAGGTTTATGATACATGCAAATATATGTATTATCAGTTCTTTCTTTTAAATCATATGTGGTTTGCTTGTGAATGGTAGAAACCTCCAGTAGTTATTGAGACATGGAATCTCATCCCTATATATTAACATATTTTAGGTGATTATTCTAGTAGGGAGCAAAGGAACATACCTATGGAGTGAGTCTTGAAGGCTCTCTTGTGCTCTCGGAGCACATGTTATGTCATTTTATTCGACATGACCCTAAGACTTTCACATTTTATTTTGTTTACTGAAATATTTTAGGGATTTAATTTGACACTGTGATGTGAGTTTTATTTGAACGGATTATGTATTTTGATGATTTGGATGTTGAACATCCTTATTGGCGACTTTTGAAATACTTTGGTTTAAGTATTTGGTTGTTTGGTTTGAGGTGTTACACTATTAGATAGAGTCGAGACCAAGTAGCTCAAAAACTCTCACATTGAAGAGTCTAGGACTGATCACAATGTTGAATTTCAGAGCTCTTAACTTGGTGTCACCTGCTTAATACAAAAACAGGAAAGGAATATTCGATCAGCACTAATGGGTTTTCCAAAAAAATATAAGTTCACAAAAGCAATTTAATGTCACATTGAATGCTTTATCGCATCTTGGTACAACTGAACTAATTTATTCATCACATCCCTATTAATCATTTCAAAATAACTTCGGGAGATATGAATACTTTCAAGAAAGGAGGTATTTGCTTATGAATCTATATCTCCACAAGTGACCTCAAAAAAGATCAATAAAGTGGGAACCTTCAATTAAAGCAATGGGTTGACAACTTCCTGTAACAGGAAAGGAACATTCGATCAGAGTATAATATGATTTTTAAAAAAATATAACTTTACAAAAGCAATTTAATGTCACCTTGAATGCTTTATCGCGTCTTGGTACAACTGAACTAGTTTATTTAACACATCCCTTTTGATCTTTTCGAAGTAACTTCCAAATATATGGATATTTTCTAGAAAGGAAAGATATTTGTTTAGGGATCCATATTTTCAAAAAATCACTTCGAAAAAGATGAAGTGAGTATGAACCGTGAATCAAAGCAATGTGTTGACAACTTCCTGTAACAGGAAAGGAACATTTGATTAGGGCAATACTGGGGTTTCCAAAAATATATAATTTCACAAAAGCAATTTAAGGAACATTCGATCAGAGTAATAATAGGTTTTACAAAAAAAAATGTAATTTCACAAAAGCAATTTAACATCACCTTAGATGCTTTATCTAGGCGTGACTTCACAAAGTCAACCCAATCAGCTAGGGCTCACAAATGAAAACAAATCACACGACTGTTGCTAAGAAGTCGGACGAAGGCTTTTATATTGGGGTATTCAATTGAAAACAACTCCTGACAGCCAAAAAACACAACAGGAGTCATAGAGTTAGGATATTGGTGGGTTTTGTTTGAACAAACTAAGTGTCAAGTGTATTTTTTTTCAGACGTTTAAATAGAAGAGGAATGGTAGGGTTTTTTGGGTTATCGTGCCTAAGACTTTACATCACAGTTTGCCAAAAGAATTGTTATTTATTTGTTTACATTTATCATGGTTTTTTCTTCATAACCCTTATATGTAATTCACTTTTTTTTACATGATATTCTAATAAGTGACAGGTTTTACTTAATAATCGTTATATATTTTCACTTTTTTCTAAAAAGATTTTGGTGGTTCATTATGCAACCACCATTTTTTACAAACAAAATAAAAAAAAAACAGAAAAGCAAAGTTTATAAACAAATTAAAAATAAAAAGTTATAGAGATGTTTTAAGAATCTGATGTATCATCATATTCTTCCTTCTTCAGTAACTTGTCCACCTTCTAGTTCAAAGAAAGAATGAAAGTGGTATGTTCCTTCAAGCACTAGTCCATGCGTCCTTGCTCTCGTAGGTAAACCTGAACCATATGATAGAGCTTGTAGATTGTGTGGACAAGCCCTTCAATGCTTGCTGGTGAAGGGAGTTCACTTTCTGTTTGTCCTGAGATGATGAGACAGTAGTTCTCTTATGTTTGTCCATAAGTTTGGTGAAGATGTTGGCTATGAGAAGTTGAAATAGAAGTGGAGTTCAGTTGTTGGACATTTATATAGAGAGGGTTTCGTGGATTATCGGGCCGTCCCATCCTTTATAAATGATGATGATTGGTTTTTAATAACTGTTATTAATTTGTTTAAGACAGATCGTTTATAAGTGTTACTGACGGTTATTCTTTTATGACGATCGTTAAGAATGAACAGCATAAGAACCGTTATTTATTTTATTTCATGACGGTATTTTTTTAAGAACCATTGGATATATTCTTTTTTTTACAAAATATTTAAAAAATACAAAATGATAAAAAAAAAAAGAATAGTGGTGAGTAGCCTGATGAACTGATGAAATCACAAGTCTACTCGTCACCAGAGGATTGACCAAGATCATTATTAGGATCATGACCAATCCTATATTCATTAAGTATGAGATTGACCTTCCAGTTCATACTGAAGAGGTATCTAGAAAGTCTCCTCACGGCATGGTCAGCCTGTTGTGCATGCCGCAACATTGCTTCTGGTTGAGTTATCATAGGATGTGGAGGCAGAGGCAGCGGTGGTGTTGGGGGAGGAGAAGCATGAGGTTGAGGTTGAGGAGGAGGTGGAGGATGATGCTAAGAGTTTTGTGGCATGTCTTCCAAACGGTGTTTCATCTTGACGATTGAGCTGGAGAACAAAGAGGAGGACGATGAATAAAACGTAAGAAAAACATTTGGAAATGTGGAGTTTAAATAATACACATATGGAAGGGACGTGAAAAAACCATCATTACACATGTTGGAAGTTGAAAGGGTAGGGCATAATAAAAGGGTACTTGGTTTATTCTCATGATGACCATCAACTGATGATAACGAGGAGGTAGGCACCCAGAGTCAACATGAGGAAGAGGAAAGGTTTTGAAAGCTTTAATTGACGTTTATTAAGTTAGAACAGTTAAGTATGTTGGTAAAACTACTTTACAATTCTTAATAAGTTAAAACTGTTAAGTATGTTGGCAAGAATACTTTACGGTACTTAATTAATAATCATGAATTATTAACTTGTGTTTTTTACACTTCATCTCCCTTCGATCTGATGATGAGAATGAGGATGAAGATGATAAAGAGGATGAGGAAAAGGATGATGGGGAGGATGAGGATGGCAAGCAAGAAAATAACGATGATGTTCAGTCATCACCACCACTGCCATCCTCTTCCTCATCCTCATCATCGGAGTAGAGAGATGAAGGGTTTGACTGCAAGTCATATTTAACATCATTTTGATGAAGTCTGTAGTTCAACTTCTTGTTCAACGTATTGGCGTATGCTGCAAGATGCCTTATGTTGTGATTAAGGCCTGCCAACATCTGCATCAGAGCCTCCATTGCAAGAGGAGGATTAGGAGGTGGTGGTGGTGGTGGAGGGGGTGACGATGGCGAAGGAGCTCCCTAAGAGAATAAAGAAAAGTAGTAAAAATCACAAGGAATAGATGAATTTAAATAAGGGTTAAGGAGCAAATCTACCAATGATGTTTTAAGAAAAGAGCATTGGCACAATTATCTTTTAGAAGGAGCGAAAATACCAATGAACAATTAAAAAGGGGCATCCACCACAAAAACCGTTAATCTGTACTAACGTTGTTAGGGGTTTTCTTCTCTTATAATTTAACGCCGTTAGTACGGATTTAACAGTTTTTGTGGTGGATGCCCCTTTATAATTGTTTATTGGTATTTTTGCCCCTTCTAAAAGATAATTGTGCCAGATGCTCTTTTCTTAAAACATCATTGGTAGATTTGCCCCTTAACCCTTTAAATAAAAGTCTAACGGATTATGCATGGTTATGAGTTATAACTTATGAAGGCCTAATGGATTATGAAGGGTTATGACTTATGAAAGTCTAACGGATTACAATGGGTTATGAGTTATGACTTAAGTGGTGGTGGGGTGTTAGATGATGGTTGTTTCTAAAGACCATTTATAGTATGTCTTCGCTGATATAAAGGTTGGGAGATGAATCGTTTGTAAGCATTACATGATGGTTGTTTTAGAAGAACTATAACTTTTGTCACTAAATAAATGACGGTTACTAACTACAACCGTTATTTCTATATTTTCGTGAATTCCACCACGCAATACATGACGGTGCGCGTAATTAATCATTATATATCCTCATGCGACCTCTGCGTTGACATACATGACATTCATTAGCTGTAACCATTATATATTAAGCATTATAAATGTGCAGTTATGTAGTAGTGGATAATCCTGACATATTTTACCTTCCAATAAAAGAATTAAGTAATTTATTCTATTTTGCCATTTTTTTGTCCCTTGCATGTTCTCCTCTCGTTTGTTAGTAGCTTCAATTTTCAATAATTTTTATTTTAAAGGATATTTATAGACAGTAGACACACACGTTACAATTTAAGCATTCTTTTTCGACATTATGCCAAACAAATCTTCTAATATAATTTTATTTACTTTGCTTTAATACCGAACATGATTTTGGGTATGAAAATTTTATAACATCAAAGCCGTTTTCCCCCATTCCAGTTCATTTAAAAAACCTTTTTGCCATTAATCCCCGTGACGTTGTGAATCAATATTTGAATTTCTATGGGAAAGATCCTTACATTTAGTGCAGGACTGTGTATCCATTCGGCTCCTTAATGCTTAAAATGACTTCAAAAGCCTAAAATTGAAATCGCCCAAGTTGGCAAAACAGCTTCCACTGAGCGTACTCGGTGGGTTGCCCAAATTTTAAACCAAAGTTGGCAAAACAGCCAAAAATTTCTTTTATTTTTTTTCGTTGCCAAGAAAAAAAAAAATCTTTTCTAATGTAAGAATGGCTTATCTTGAAGCCCAATTTTTTGTTTCTCAATTCTTACGATTGAAATTCTCACATGCAATAAGCATTTCCTTCATTAAAAAAAGATACTCCGTATTTTTTTCTGTTTAAATTTGAGCCATTATTATCTAGGGTTGGTACCCACTTATTGCTTTTTTTTAATATTCCACAACAAGGATGAAAATCTAATTTTTCTCTTAATAGAAGGGCCTTTTTCATTTAAACTTGTGTAAAATTATTTTTCAATTTAATATGTATTAATATTCTTCAATATTGATATAAAAAAAGTAGTGTTAATATAACTATTGATACATCAAGTTTGTCCTCATTTTAAATTTGGTCACTCAAATTTCAAACAATAAGTTTTGAATTTTGATTTCTCAAGTTTCAGTCTGTTTAAAACATTGATACCTATAATTTAATAAATACTTAAACCAACCAAGACTTATGTTTTAAAATGCGAGGAACCAAATTAATTGACCAAAAGATTGTATTAACCTACAGACGTATTGAAGATGAATCATTGGAACTCATTATATATTAGAATAAAATTCAATTAGATAAATCAAATAAATCTTTATAAAACTATAATAAAAAAGGAGCTCAATTATATTACATAATCCTATCTTTTGTATACATAAAAGCCAATTACCCGGAGTATTGTGATGCACATGCAATTTTAATTGGGAAAATTCTAAATAAATACCATTTGAATTTAAAAAATCTCAAAAAGTCTGTTAATACATGGAAATAACAAATGGATCTCAAGGGACTACTTTGACATTTTGAAATGTTGAGCTTTTACCAAAATACCCCTCAATTTTTTTTTAAAAAAAGAAAGAACCCTCACTGGAGATGGAGCTTTGCCGCCAACCCCACCCCGCCGGTAAGGCTCTGGCTGACAGAGCTCCGACATCAAGGGCAGGAGCTCCCGTGACAACTTGAGTAATGAAATTGACTATTTTTTTTATTCATAGAGTGGCCAAGCTAGCTTGGATAGGAAATACAACAAAATATATTAAACATTAAGAGTAATGTAGAAGATCTTCTCGCATGACAGGAATACACCCTGAATTGGAGACTGGCAAGACAACCAGACGTTGAACTAAGGTCTGAGCATCCTTGGCTAAGTAATCAGCACACTTGATCGTATCTCGCAGTGTATAGCGAAGTTCAATATCCTATTCGGAGTAAAGCAAATTCCTAACTGCATTAATCTCCAATCACAGTGGATGGTAAAGGCCGCTATCCTACATCAAACCCTATCCAGCATTGTTAATAAGTTGAATAAATGCAATAACAACTTGAGTATAATTATTAACAAATTATGCTCCCGAAGTTATTAATAGCTACACTTAAGTTGTCATTGCCAGTACTCAAATTGTCATTGTCTTTATTCAACTTATCAATGATGCTTGATAAAGCTTAAGGAGCTCAAGTAGTGAATCCCTATACTTAAGTAGCCAATCTCATTACTCAAGTTGTCACCGGAGCTTTAGAGGACCGTCAGCATGGTGGTGCTGGCTGCCAAAGCTCTAGTGGTGCCGGGGAGGCTGCTGAGCTCTGGCCCTAGCGAGGGTTATTCCTTTTCTTTTTTAAAAAAAATCTTGAGGGGTATTTTGGCAAAAACACAACTTTTCAAAATTTTAGATTAGTCCTTTGAGACCTATTTGTCCTTTCCATGTGTTAACAGACTTTTTTTTTAGAGTTTTTCAAGTTCAAATAGTATTTATTTAGAATTTTTTCATTTTAATTTAACGTAATTATATGTGTGTGTGTGTGTGTATGGTTTATATTATGATTGCCTTCTAGAAGGTTTTTCTGATCATTTTTATAAGTTAGTTTCACGGAAATACTTTTTTCTATGCTCATATTACCAAGGGTAGAGAGATAGTAGAAATTAACATGCTATTGAAATTGAAATTTAGTATAATTAATTAAGATAATATTAAAAATAACTTAAATTTTATTATAAATTTAATGCTTTAAATTGGTTTTATTGTTGACAGGTCAAAAAAAGTTGTTTTTATTGGCATGGACGGTTGAGGCAGCAGTATTAGTTACTCATGTTGACAATTGATTCTTGCGCAAAAATAATGAATATGCAAAATATAATACGGCTATAGGGGACTAACACTAAGAGATGAGTTCATCATGTCGTCATTCAAACAATATATGTATATATTGGGAACGAGCCACTTGTCCCATCTCAGTCAGTCGTTTATGGGATGTAGATGGTTTAGATTTTATTTTTTATTTTTTGAAAACAATTATTATAATTGATACATAATCTAAAATAAAGATAATCCTTTAACTGATATTTTGTCTAAAAATGATTTTTTTTATTAAAAATAACCAGTTTAAAAAAAATCAAATCTAAATCATTCAAATGGCATGAGTTTTCTGTGCCACCGAAACGGGTTCCGTATATATTGAAATGTATCAACATCAAGCCGACTTTAGGAATATCCAAAATGTGGATTCCTCGGTTTGATACTCCTCGCTATTTGCATGAATCTCTATATATATGTAATATAATATATAAAAAAAGGTTAAAGTGAATCCAACAGCTGGTGCATTCAGTATAGTAAATTATTTGTTTATGTATTTAATATCTTAAAGTATTTTTTTTAAGTATATCCAATTCTCTAAATTATCAAAATTGTTAAAGTGCAAAATTGCACACAAAGTACTTTAAAGTGATGAACACTAAAAAAAAATACTTTAGGGCGTTAGGTGTACTATAAAATATTTTAGAGCATTGAATGCAGGTGTAAAAATTTTCAAGGTGTTTGATGCACCTTAACTCATAAAAAAATATTAAAGTAGAAAGCCAATTCTAATTAAGTCCAATCTAACAAGTATTAACGAGACTAAAGTATTTATTTGAAATAGTTTATTTTTAGACAATAAATGTTTATAAATCGTGATTTACGGTATACGAGGTAAGTATGAGAGAGGAATTTTATCTCGACTTACATAATAAGTGCTTATTCTTAAAAAATAAGCTAATCCAAACATGCTTTAACTAATTGGAAAACTTGCATAAAAAATAGCAAATTATTACAATCATATTGAACGCCATCATTCCTATATTTTATTCCACTACTTCTTTGAAATATATATAGATCAATATGGGGCAAGATACAAAGAAAAAAACGACAGCAAAATTTTGTAACGTTACGTGAAACCCAGAAAGAAACTAATTGCTTCATTCAAATAGTTTAGCAAACACAATTAATTTCCTCGATCGTATCACACAAGTTGTCCTACATATTCAATTCCTATTCCTTCATCACCTCCAGTTCCTTCTCACGGTTGCCGTCTCCGCCCATCCCGGTGGCGGCACTACTTCCGGTCCTATTCTCTGGCACCAGTGCCGCCGTGCTTTTGGTATCCATCGACGTCATAGCCACCGACGACTGGTCCACCCCGGACGTGGCCGCGGAGGCCTCCCGGAACCTCTTATAGATGTCACCTTTATAAAATTTCCTTGTTCTAGCCACCAAAATGAGAGATATAAGAGCACCAAAGAAAGCCGCCGCCGTGATAATTAGAAACGACAGCCTAAAACAATCCGAACCAACACAATTCAACTCCTTTCCTCGATCTCTTCGTAACCCTAAAGCAGCCAATTGCTTCTTAGCTTCTTTATCATACAAATGACCAGTAATCCTCACATTAAGAATATACAACCCAATTGGGCTAGCAGATCCACCAAAATTGTACAAAGTGGAATAATACTTTAGCCCAAACAACTCCGATATTATCGCATAAATCAGAGGCCATTGTGCTCCAAAACAAAACCCTATTATCACCGAAGCCACATAGAGACCATCCTTAACGTTGAAGGTTATCAAAAGATGACCAGCACAAGAAAGTATGAGAGTGAGAGTGAGCATTAGGGTACGAGGAAATTTGTACTTGGCTAAATAATATTCTGACACGAAACCAGAGAACACACGTCCTAGGTAATTCCAAATACTAACCAGTGACACAAATGTGCTTATACTGGTTTTTGGGTAACCTAATGATGTCCCAATTTGTCCCAAATTATCGATCGCCGTCAACGTCCCTCCGATTCCACAAATGCTAGCCAAGAACAAAATAATCATGTCCATACTAAATAGTGCTTGAAGAATGGTGTAATCCTCACCTCTCGCCGGCGGGCTGAAAATATTCTGCCACCATTTCGTCTCCGGCTCACCTTCTCGTCTCGCTTTAGTTATGTCACCGAAGGCGTTATTTATTGTCGCAGGCGGCGCGGGCGGGTTGTCGACGACGATGTTCTTGACGGGGTCTTGGAGGGCGATTCGTTTGGCTTGCCAGAATTTAAATTCCTCCATGTAGACAATGGCGAGGGGGAGGAAGAGGAGGAAAAGGACGACGGCGGTGCTGAGGCCATATTCCGACTGGTGGAAATGGGTCTGTTTTTGGACTATGATTATGAGCATGAGGAATCCGGCGAGGCCGAGGGAGATGTAGAGGAAGTTGAAGAAGACTTTGAGGTCGTTGGGGTTGCGGACGGGGGTGATGTAGCGGATGGTGCGGAGGAAGACGAAGGATATGGCGGCCGGAAGCCAGCCTATGAGGAGGATTAAGGCTTTGGTGTCGTTGTAGTAGAAGGCGTGGTAGAGTTGAGTTATTATGGCTCCGCTCAGGCCAACGTAGCTTTTGAGAATTCCCAGAACCACCCCTCGGCTTTCTGGGAAATTCTTCACACAGGTTACCAGCGACCCTGTGTTCGCAAACGTCTGAGAATTCGCACCTGCAATTTTTAATTACCATTATTATTATTAGAATATATTAAAAATTATCACATAGATAATAGATTAATTAATTGGACAAGGAATTTGAAGATATATATATATATATATATATATATATATTTCCTCTCATTTCTAATATACTCATCTCCAATTGATTTTTTTAGGAGATTAATAAAGTTATTTAAGTTACATTAAAGTATTTATATTTATCGGTTTTTTAAAATTAATTTTTCTGATTTAATTAACTATTTTTGTTTAAATTAATTAAATAGTTTTTATAGTTAGGAGAGGGGAGGATATTAAGGTAAGACCTTTTAAATTGATTTAATTAAGTTATTGCAATACTCCCTCTTATTCTTAATGTAGGACCTAATTGGAGATCTAGAGTTGATCTTGTTTCTAAATGAAATAACTAGTCCTTAATATAAGAGTTAATTGATTTTTTTTTTAAAAGAGATTAATGAAACTAAATAATTTACTTGATCATAGTATATATTATATATTATTAGATTATATATAAGTTTTTTTTTTTAAAAAGTCAATCGGTTTTTATATTAAGAATAGGAGGTAGTACCTATTTAACATATTTATCATTTTTTCTCTAATTTAGTCCTATTGATATTCCTTCAATAATAATCAAGTAGGGGAGAGATTTAGGAAATTAAGGAGAATGATTACGGTATTTTAGAAAAAAAATCATATTAACTGACTTGACTAACTTTTTTAATTGAATAAAATTGAATAAATAAGAAGGAAGCAGATGTATAAATCTAATTGACTCAGAAGGTTTTGTTGTTGACTTCCGGTTCGTGGGTCTTCCTTCTTGGGTTTTAACGAAACCAATAAAGGTCGAGTAAGTAATGACTTATATGTCATATCCTTTTCAAACTGATACAAAAATCAGTACATACACAGAAATAATACAAATAAATTCTAATGTATATATATGCTTGTATATTCTTTTTTAACTGCTCAATTATTTCATCTTTTATGAAAATTAAAAATTAAAAAATAATAACAATCTCTTGTATAAGCCCTAGTTTGTAGCACAAAATTACACTATAAACTAGATCTCCTATTTAAGATCGAAAAAGTAGTATCAAAAAGTGTGATATAAGTCCGGGGGGGGGGATATTATTTAAATTTGTGTATGAGAAGATTAATTAATTAGATGAAAGAAAATGGTTTAATAAAATTAAGGAGCAGTAATGCTAATTTGATTTAGTCATAAGTATACGTACCTATAAGGATATAGAGGTACATGTGCCAAACTTTTGGTTAGGGAATTTTTTGGGTGACCCCTAGCCATATCATGAAGTAGCCGAAGAAGTTAAGGACGGCGCCGATCATCAGCACCACCCACGGCGGCGTCAGCTCGTTGATCAGCCCGGAGAGGATCCCGACGTTGGCGCCGACGTCCTTGAAGAAACTAAGGAGGTTGAGGGTGGTTTGGTCGTAGCCCATGGCGGATTTTATGTCCGGTGAGTACAAGCCAAACATGTAGGTAGCTCCCGCCGCCGCCATGACCAGAAACGACGCAAACACCACGAACCACCGGCTGACGATCACCTGGATGGCCAGACCTTTCACGTCCGACCATCCAAGAGCGCCGCGGACGGGGCTTCCTCCAGCAACGACGACCATGTTGATGATGTTATGGATATCGTTGTTTTGGTGTGGTCAGGGAAAAGAGATGTACGGTGGTGGTCCTGTCACTGAAACGACTTGGCGCTCTCTCAAACCAATTGAACTCTCTCAGGCATTTGACTATTGAGATAAGATGTTTTCGTTCTAACCAATAATGCGGCATTCGAATGGCCGAATCTATATATAGAGAGAAGGGAAAGAAACACTTCAAGTGATATGGTCGACTAATAAAAAATTGGTTTAAATTAATTAACGTAATAGTTTTTTTTAAAAAAATACTCTTATTTGTTTTTATTTACATGGGAAAATACTAAGGGATCCAACCGGCAATCTCTCACTTACATAAAACTTTAATGTTTCTAGATTATAAGGCCAGCTACAAAATACTCCTATTTAGGGAGAAAGATTGTGAATGAGGGAGAACATGAATAAATTAATTAGAAACAGATCATTATTTTGGTTTTATTTATAAGTATAAATGATCTAATTCTCACATATGAATGAAAGTTATTTAACTTAATAAAAATGAATTAAATTGATAATTTTTTTTTTAAATTTTGCCCTCATTTATGAATGGGTCTTTTTGACCTCTTTCTTTTTTCTCTATATTTAATAGGGGCAAAATTGTAATACTTTCATTTATTATTTTAAAAGTGAACTTATAATAAAGATTAAAATTTTTTCTCTAACTGGACTTACAAATAGGACTAGAATGATATTAGTAAGACTAACAAATAATTAATAAAGATAAATATTAAAAATGACACTAAAAATTTTAGACATATTATTTGTTTGTCCTCTTATGGACAAGAATTGTTTTATTTATTTTTTATTATATATATAGAGGATGGGAGAAAGTGATAAAAGAATTTTCAGGGATGATTGACTTGTATGATATGGGATGACAACTTTCCCACACATGTGCCAGCCGTTGTTTAATACACTATTTTAATTATTTAATAAATTTCAACTCATCAGGAATATGACAAATAATTTAAAAACTCATAGTTGCGCTGGATCGTTTGGAGATGAGATAAATCGTCAAAAGTATATAAAAGTTAAAGCGTATACGGTGGATAAAAGAACTAAAAAAAATGAATGAAGAAAGTGGTGTGTTGAGGACATTTCCCTATAAAAAAGTAATAAAAAAAGAGTGGTGTATGGAACATTTAATTGTAGGCCACACTCCCGGCCAAGGTATTTCAACCAAGGTTGTCAAACTCACGAGTTTAAACAAACTCGTGATAGTGATGTAAATTCGTATTGTGAATTTGAATCATAAACTTGTAAGAGTTTAGTTTTATCATTAAATAGATATTATTAGTATATAATTAAATAATTAAAATATAAAAAGTTGACAACAATTTGATTAAAATATATTTTAAATCCAAATAATTGAAATTAAATCTATCAACATTAATAATTTTTCATATTTAACAAAGAAATTTCTATAAAATTCATATATAAAGCCGTTGAGTATAATCAAATTGAAAAAGTTAGCATGAGTTTAAAGGTGCGTTAACACAGTTTTGTAAGCTAGAAACGTAAAAACGGTAAACTCGGTGTATAAACTCGTGAATTTAATTGAGTTTACAAAGGTCACGAGTTTACCAATGACTCGACTCGATTTTATAAGTTAAAAACGTAAAAACGGTAAATTCGGAGAGTCAGCTCGCGAGTTTGACAACAATGATTCCAACAGCTTGGGTCCAACCATGCGCAATTATTAATGTATCCATTTCTTATCCTAACTTCTGGCCAAAAATTAATTTTATCCTAACACTTGATGATTTATCCAATAGTATACCATTCATTTACGTGCACGTACCTTTTTTCTCGCCAACCATTCATTTACACACCCTTAGCCCCCTTTTTTTTTTATGCACTTAATGCCATAAAATATTTTTTTAGGTATGTTCAGTATTGTAAACTAATTTTTGGTGTATTCAATACCTTAAAGTATTTTTTTAAGTGTATCAAATTCCCTAAATTATTAAAATTGTTAGGTGCAAAATTGCACAAAAAGTACCTTACAAGGTGATGGACACCAAAAAAAAAAAAACTTTGGGATGTTGAATGTACCACAAAATACTTTAGAGTATTGAATATAAGTGCAAAAGTTTTCAGGGTGCTGGTTGCACTTTAATCCATAAAAAAATATCAAAGTGGAAAACAAATTCCAATTAACACTACTACAAAAAAACGCATTTAACGTCCCTTTTTTTAGGCATTTTAATGTCTGAAAACATACAACCCGTTTGGTTAGATTGTATTGCACACATGCGATGGTAATCTTGATTGCATTACCATTGGTGGCCTGTTTGGTTGGGCTTATTAATGGTAATGTAGATTATAATTGTAAAATAGATTGCATATTTTTTGGTAATCAACATTCATAGGGGGACCCCTATGAAAACTCATTGCAGGCTTGTAATCATTGATGAAATCTCAATTTTGACCCAACTAATTTAATAAAAAGACAAGATTTACCCTCACCAACCAAATAATTAAAAACAGGCTATCATCATTTTTTTCTTCTGAAAAGCCCTAACAGACTTGAGAGCAGAACGGCATTGAGACAGAGCAGAAGGTCGAAAGCAGCAGAAGTCGAGATCGAGGTGGTTCACGGCGGAGGAGAAACAAACACCGAATTTATTGTGGCCGACGAGGTAAAGAGTTGACTATTACGAAACCAATCTGGCCATTTGATTATCTGAAGAAATTCATGCCAAGTGACTCGTCCATAAGATAAGGTTGGGGTTTTCCCTGTAATCGCCGGAGACACAGACCGAACCATGCATCACAATTGCTGCCATCCTTTCTTAGCTTTTCTTCTTAAATTCTTAAATTTTCTTCATGCTTTCGCGGGGGTGTCAATTATCCTCTACTCGATATGGATGATGAATCAATGGGAACATCACATTCCTGTTCAACCTTCACCAGCTACTTCTCCATCTTCCTCCTCCCCATCTATTCCCCCTAATTCTCGTCCCGACTGGGCTTCTGCTCGATTCACCTCTTTAAATCTCGTCCCCTCTGCCGTTTGCAGATCTGCTCAAATCCATCATCGTTCGCCCCCTCAGATCTACTCAAAAAAATTTTAACTTGCTTATTCTTGTTTGAGTTATGCACTGACTGTGATTTGGGGTGAGGAAGGAAATGATTGGTGATGGAGGTTTTTTTTAATGATTAAGGGGTATTTTGGACCTTTTATAATTGAATTTAAATATAAAAAAAAAATTCTCCACATCTTATTATTAAGCAACTAAACATGATGATGGTAATCATTATTGCATTGCACCCCATTGCATTGCAGTCCATTGCATTACCAGAGGGGTCTGCAATCTAACCAAACGGGCCCATAGAGACGTCTATCTGAGCGATGTAGAAAAAATTATCAATAATGTCCGTAAAACAGGGGACGTCCATAGTCTGAACTTTAGACGTCCACACTTCAAACTGGGGAAGTCTAAAGTGAGTCCCCCAAATTTAGACGTTCCCCATTTTTAATGGTGAACGTCTAAACTAACGTCTCAAGTGTTTTTATGCCCCTTTTTATTTAAGGACGTTAAAATTTTTTTTTTTAAATGGCTTTTTGTATATATACTTCACTGTCTGGAAAATTTAAACTGCAGAAACAGGATATAAGAAAATATTGCATAAACCAGAATAGAAACAATAGCAGTTTAGCACTATCTAATAAAAATGTTATCCAACAATCTAATACTATGTACAACAACAACAACAACTCTAATTATATGTACAATATATAGAACCACCACAAAGTGTCCTTTACGTACACAAACAACTAATTAATTAACTAATATAAATAAAAACTTTACTCTGGTATACGTTGAAGAAGATGTCCAGCCAAAAAAGTCTCTGATCAAATTAATGTCTTCATATAAGTAGGTATCTTCATTGTCAAAAATATGCAAAAATAAGCTTAGATGAAATAATGAATCAAGTGAATGAATTAATTTGCAATTGAATTACAACACCAAAAATATTATCCTTTGATAATGAAGAAACGATTTCTTGTTCAAAATCTTTCGTAATGCTACTTTGAATGATGTTATATATATAAAGTAAGACATAGTATCTACATTCCTAGCCGCCAGGTTGTCGATGGCACTATAAATCAAAAGCAAATGGTTAAAATCAATAAATGCATATCTAAAACGATCGTCAATCAAAAGAATTTGATTTACAACCATTTCGGGTCTCTACCACCTCTACGATCATGTGGCCCACCAAGGATTCGATATGTCTGGGTTGCCCTATCATTAAAATGAAAATCAACAGAAATTAGAACAATTCATTTAAGTCAAGAATCAAGAATCAAGAATCAACAAAATACAAACAAAATAACTTACGTGTTAAAGACGTTGTTTGTTTCTGTGTCTGGCCTTTTACGCAAGGAATCAAACCAGTAAACTGTGTTGAGCCGAGGACAGAGAACACACAAACTCCAGTGGTAACTATAACAACCTATACAGATTAAAATAAAGTTAGATGGCAAGACAATTAATTATTAAAAATCTTAAATAGACAAAATTAAAATGCGTACCCTTGAACAATCGATGCTAGATAACAATAATAGTTGTTCTCTCCCACTGTGTAGCCCGCATAGTGAGTCCTTACTTACACTGTATTTTTATCCCTTGTCGTATTAGCAGGACACAAAAATCCATATAAATCATGTCTTTACATGTTAATGCATATACGACGGAAGGATCTATAGTAGAATTAAAATGATGAATGTATTAGCTAGTGAATATATGAAACCAAAAAATCACTTCACTAAATGAAGGAAAAAATGGGAAATAAAAAACTTACAGGATTGCAAATTTGACCAATCCTACATCTATCTCCTCCAACTTAATGAACTGTTTAAGGTCTTCCTTATCAATTGTGAAAGGATACTCTAATTTCAGGCCCACAATCCCTGAAGGCATATACAAATCAATCTGGCGAAAGATCTGCTGCAATTGTGCTAAGAAGGGTCATTTACCTACTTCCTACTCGTTCTTTTAGAACAAAAAAAACATATTGTTAGTAGGATGCCAACAGATCTCAAGTAAAAGTGAGATAGTTCCTACCATTGGAGGTGTTGCCGTTGAGCTAATAAGATTTATAGGCCAAAGGATGAAAGACCCTCTCACTTGACCTATCGTGGCAACTTCGTCATCAGGAATAGGGATGGCTATACCTTCTTCCCCCTCTCGAACACACGTCATAGTCACTCTACGTAAATGCTGTAGAATTTGCTAATGATGGAGGGTGGTAGCTTATGTGTGAACGAGAGCATCTGCAACTACCTTGCAACAGTGGGGCATCTAAATAGAGGATGGAAGGTTCTCCCGGCGCTGGAGTGGGAGAAGGGTTGCCAAGTGGTTCCTCCAGCAGGTTGTAACTTCCTTTGGTCCTGTGGAAGGCCAGGAATGAATGGGTTCTACGCTCGAAAGTTGCCATCTGCGATTCATATGAAAAAATAGCCCAAAAACTCATCCCTTGTAAGTATATTAAATTTCATATCTTAAAGCACAAATTATGAGTACTAATACATACTAAATGTCTTTTATTTTATTTTGTAGATGAGTGGTGGCTGTACTACAGGGGTTCAGTACCGAAATTGCAACAAATTACTATATGTGTTCTTAGCCAAACTTCTTCTTCGGGCTGTGAAAGAAATTGGAGCTTTGAGCGTATCCACAGTAAAAGAAGAAGCATATTAGAGCATCAAAGGCTTGATGATTTGGTTTTCACAAACTACAATCTGAGGTTAGAGTTTAGGTAATCCGTAATCTTAAAAGTCATGACTTTCGAATGGTTGTTTTATAGTTTAATTAAATATAGTAATATACATTGCATTAATGTTGATCTTCTATTATGTTGGCTAGGAATCAATTGAAAAGGAAGAAAGAGAATTGCGATCCTATTGATTATGAATCAATTGATAAACTGGAGTTTTAAGTACTTGAAGAAGATCCAACTCCCAAATTTGATAATATAGAATCGATAGATCTTCAACTTGAACAAATGGCGAGGGATTTTGAAGGTTTCTAACTTCTAACTATCTCTTCTATTATTTAAAATTATATTAGTATACACAAGAATATAACTATCCTTTTTACATAACTATTCATAATTCTATTCATTTTATATAGAGATGATGATGATGTGGCTGGGGCTCCATCTTTATTTTGCTAGTCAAGTAGTGATTCAATGTATTGACATTATATATAGTTTTTGAAATTATGGATGGTGTGATAAGAAATTAAATTATTTCTCAATTTTTTATTCCTCTCTGATCTGGTATCGAGTTGACTCCGATCTGATCCACTAACTCTTGACCCATTTCTTCCACCGATTCAATGACCGGTCCAGATTTAATCACCTTACTACTAACCCATATTCACAGCACTTTCTCTTCAAAAGTTATAACTTTTGTCGTGATGGAAATAAATGGAAATTAGTACACCACTAATAATGATGACGTGACAATCATAAGTTGAGAGTTATTGTGAGTTTGTGACTGTGGTCTCCTACAACAAGTTAGGTGGATCACAGCGTCAAAGTTTTACTACAGTGAAAGCACTCATCGTCTTCAAGGATTGAGCTTCGACTTAACCTAGTTGTAGAGTCATATGAAGCTCAGGATTGTTATTATGGTTACGTTATATGACTGTGTTTGTGTTAAGTTCTTTTATTTTAATTTTTCTTTATATGTTTATGGATTTGAATTTATGTGAGTGTAAAAAACTTAAGAGCAGAGAACAAAAAATCGGACCTGATCGGCTGGTTCAACCGGTTGAATCGAGAGCCAGTCAGTGGTCCAATCTGGTTTGATCATTAAACCTTCAAACCGTTCCAACCGGTTGGACCGGTTTCATTTTTTTATTTTCATTTTTTGCTTTTTTTAGGAAAAATGGAAGGTTGAAGACTAAAATGAAGAGAAAAGTAGGTAAAGAAAGAACAAATCTAAAAAAATGAAGAAGATAATGAAAAAAATTATTTAAAAAGATATAATAATTATAGGAAAGGAGATATCATTACATAAGTATAAATATTATAACTAATACTAATAGATTTTAAGCATTTATTTTTCTAAAAATCTTCATGTTTATCTATAGAAGTTTAAAAATATATTAATATATATTGCCACTAATAAATTATAATATTTTAATATGACCGGTTCAACTACCAATTAGACCCCGGTTGATCCATTAACCATTGAACCTGTGTTGTGACCGGTTCATTGTCCGGTCCGATTTTTGGTTCCTTGCTTAAGAGTTACCTCAAATTGAACTCGATAATATTCAAATATGATCGAATTAGTAGTCATATAAAATGAAAGAGGTAACAAAATATTAAATATTGCCTTCTTCTAGAATTACAAAATTGAGTTATCCAATAGAAAAGGATAATTACAAAATTGACCCTAGATTGGCCGTGTTATGCTCATATGGGCCATCCATAGAGTGATTGGGCATAGTTATGCTCATATGGGCAAGACTGATTGGGCCTAGACTCTAGAGTGCCCCTCTCTATTGAGCTATCTAGCCATATTAAGTCCAAATGCCAAATTTGTCAAACCAAGTTTAGATTTATTTTTTGCACCATGGAAAATTTATACGCGGTCTCAGAAACTGCATTTTGTTCCCTAATATTAGAACTAAGAGCCCGTTTGGTTCAACCCCATTGTATGCCTACAATGGTAATCATGATTGCATTACCAAGAGAAGAGTGTTTGGTTGCTCTTTAGCATAGTAATAGGGTTTACCATGGTAATCCTCATTCATAGCTCCCCCCTATGAATCCTCATTACCATCCCATTGCATAGTTAAAAAAGCTCAATTTACCCTTTAATTTCCAGTGTTTTTGTTTCACTTATCTCATTTCACTTGTCACATCACGTTACAATTGCCACTGCCACAACCTCATCCTCCTCCTCCACCGCCGTCACCACCACCCGCTGCCACCCCCATCGCCGCCTGCCACCACTATTACTATCTTCTTCTTCGCCGCCGCCTGCCCACCACCACCACCTCCTCCTCTGCCGTCGCCACCGTCACTCACCCACCGCCACCACCACTACCTCCTTCGTTGTTGCCACCATTGCCACTCACCTACCACCACCACCACCTCCTCCTTCTCCACCGCCGCCGCCGTCGCCCGCCCACTGCCACCATCACTAACTCTGCCACTGCCCATTGCTGCCACACTACCTCCTCCTCTCCACCGTCGCCATCAATCACTCACCGCCACCACCACTACCTTATTCGCTACCGCCGCCGCCGCCGCCACTCACCAACCACCACCACTGCTGCCACTAACCAACCGCCACCACCGCTACCTTTTTCGTTATCGTCGCTGGCACCACCCACCCACCACCACCACCTCTTCCTTTGCCGCCACCCGCGTACTACTACCACACTACCTCTGTCGCTGCCGCCGCCGCCTCCTCTTCTACCGCCACCCCTATCATTGCTACCGCCACTGGCTCCTCCTCTTCCATCCCTACCGTCGATAGCTCTTAACTATTTTTTCTACAAAAATTATATTAAGGGTAAAATAGACTTTGTGTAATATATTAATTTTAAATAATTGTTAGAATATTAACTCATTGCACCTTCCTTAAAAATCAAACCAAACACCACCCATGTAATTAATATTGTATTGCATTACCATTGTATCGCAATGCACTGCACTACAGGGTGTAATGGGATCGAACCAAACGTGCCCTAAATATTGAAAAGAACAAGATATCACCTGATGAAATAGTTAGTTAGTGTATAAAAAGGTTAGGTTTCCAGAAAAAATAATCATTTGTTATAAAAATGGGAAAATACAAGAGATGTCAAGCAAGAAATGAAGAGAGATGAAGAGAGAACTAGAGAGAAAAGATGGAGCAATATCTTATTCATTTGGATACCTACGCATTCCAATACCATGCACTAACTTCTTAAATGTTCTAGTTCGCAGCGTCTTGGTGAACAAATCTGCAAGGTTGTCACATGAGCGAATTTGATGAACATCTATGTCACCACTCTTCATAAAATCATGAGTGAAAAAGAATTTTGGAGATATATATTTTGTTTTATCTCCCTTAATGTACCCTCCTTTCAATTGAGCTATGCATGCTGTATTCTCTTCATATAGTATTGTTGGAATCTTTTGTTCAGGAAACAAACCACTCACTGATTGGATATGTTGAGTTATTGACCTTAGCCAAACACATTCTCGACTTACCTCGTGAACTGCAATTATCTCTGCATGATTTGATGAGGTAGCTGCTAAAGTTTATTTTGTTGATCGCCAAGATATAGGTGTATCTCCACAAGTAAATAAATATCCTGTTTGAGATCTACCATTGTGTGGATCTGATAAAAACCCTGCATCTGCATAACCAATCAATTGTGATCCAGATTCATTAGAATAAAATAATCCCATATCATTTGTTCCTTGAAGATATCGGAATATATGTTTAATTCTATTCCAATGCCTTCTTGTTGGAGAAGAACTAAATCTTGCCAATAAATTCACAGCAAATGCAATATCAGGTCGTGTTGTATTGGCAAGATATATTAGTGCACCTATAGTACTAAGATATGGTACTTCTGGACCAAGAAGTTCTTCTGTTTTCTCTTGAGGACGAAAAGGATCCTTCTCCTTATCAAGTGATCTTACAATCATTTGAGTAGATAATGGATGTGCTTTATCCATATAGAATCGCTTTAATATTTTTTCAACATAAGTTGATTGATGGAGGAGAATTCCATTTGTTAAGTGTTCAACTTGCAGGCCGAGACAAAACTTTGTTCGTCCAAGATCCTTCATCTCAAATTCTCTCTTTAAACAATCAACAGCTTTTTGAAGCTCTTCAGGAGTTCCAATTATATTCAAATCATCCACATATACAGCAATTATCACAAACTCTGATTATTTCCTTTTATGAAAACACATGGGCAAATAGGATCATTTTTATAACCTTCTTTTAACAAATATTCACTAAGACGGTTATACCACATTCTTCCAGATTGTTTCAATCCATATAAGGATTTATGCAAACGAATTGCACAATTTTCTCGAGAATTCTTACATCCTTCTGGCAATTTGAATCCTTCAGGGATTTTCATATAAATTTCAGTATCTAAAGCACCATATAAGTAGGTTGTAACAACATCCATTAGACGCATATCCAGTTTTCTGCTCACTGCCAGACTAATTAAATATCTTAAAGTGATTGTATCTACCACAAGAGAATATGTCTCTTCATAATCAATACCAGGTCTTTGTGAAAATCCTTGTGCTACCAATTGTGCTTTATATCTAACGACCTCATTTTTCTCATTTCGTTTTCACACAAATACCCATATATACCCAACAAGCTTTACACCATTTGGTATTTGGACTACAAGTCCAAAAACTTCACGTTTTGAAAGTGAATTTAACTCTACTTGAATTGCGTCTTTCCATTTTGGCCAATCATTTCTATTTCTACATTCTTCAACTGACCTAGGTTCAAGATCCTCATTTTGATTAATTATTTCAACCGCAACATTATATGAAAATTTGTTGTCGACAACTATACTTTCTCGGTTCCATATTTTTCCCGTAGTGACATAACTCATTGAGATCTCTTCATTATTTTCAGGTACCTGGACCTCTTCTGGGGTCTTTTGATTAATTATGTCTGCCTCCTCAACTTGACCATCTTGGTTAATCGCTCCCTTTTTCTTTCTAGGAGTTTTATCTTTGGAACCAATCGGCCTACCATGCTTCAATCGTGGCTTAGTTTCATTTGCAATTGATGGTTGTCCTACTGGGACATCAATTCTAATTGGAGCATTTTCAGCTGGAATGTGAGATTTGGTAATTCTCTTAAGGTCAGTAAATGCATCTGGCAGTTGATTTGCAATATTTTGCAAATGAACTATTTTTTGAACTTCAAGCTCACATTGTTGTGTACGAGGATCTATATGTGATGGTGATGTTGTTTTCCATGTAATTTCTTCATTCAGCTGCTTATTATCTCCCCCTAATGTTGGAAAAATTGTCTCATCAAAATGACAATCATAAAAATGTGCTGTAAATAAATCTCCAGTTGAAGACTCTAAATACTTGATTATAGAGGAAGATTCATAGCCAACATATATTCCTAACCTCCTTTGAGGTCCCATCTTTGTGCGTTGTGGTGGAGCAATAGGAATAAATACCGCACATCCAAAAATTCTAAGATGGGAAATATTTGGCTCCTGACCAAAAGCCAATTGTAATGGGGAGAATTCATGATAACTTGTTAGCCTGATGCGTATAATTGATGCCGCATGTAAAATTGCATACCCCCAAGCTGATATGGGAAGCTTTGTTCTCAAAAGCATTGGTCTAGCTATCAATTGGAGGTGTTTAATGAACGATTCTGCTAGACCATTTTGAGTGTGGACATGAGCAACAGATTTTTCTACTGTTATTCCAGTTGCCATGCAATAATCATTAAAAGCTTGAGATGAAAACTCGCTAGCATTATCAAGACGAATTGTCTTAATTGTATGATCTGAAAATTGTGCTCTTAGCCTAATTATTTGAGCGAGTAATCTAGCAAATGCTAAATTACATATTGACAACAAACACACATGTGACCATCTTGTAGATGCATCTATTAAAACCATAAAATATCTAAATGGTTCACATGGTGGATGAATAGGCCCACATATGTTCCCTTGGATTCGCTCTAGAAAAATAGGGGATTCAAGCCCAACTTTTGTCAAAGAAGGTCTTGTAATTAATTTGCCTTGAGATCAAGCAGAACATGGAAAATCCTTAAATTGAAGAATCTTCTGGCTCTTCAATGGATGTCCGTGTGAATTTTCAATAATTCTTTACATCATAGTTGATCCGGGATGGCCTAACCGATCATGCCAAACAATAAATATATTTTTATCAGCAAACTTCTGGTTCACTGTAGCATTTGTTTCAATTGTACTAATATTTGTATAGTACAAACCAGAAGATAATGTTGGTACTTTTTCTAGGACACATTTTTCACCAAATCTAGCAATTTTAATTTGTAAATATTCCATATTCTTCTCATTTATAGTCTCAATATGATACCCATTTTGGCGGATATCCTTAAAACTCAATAAATTTCTGAGAGACTTGGGGGAATATAAAGCATCGTTAATAACAAATTTCATTCCTTTGGGTAATATTATAATTACTCTTCCGGAGCCTTCAATTAATTTTGTATTACCCGCTATGGTATTGATGCTTGCACTACTTCTTGTTAGATGTGAGAAATATTTTTTATCTCTAAGTATGGTGTGTGTTGTAGCACTATCTATGAGACATATATCTTCATTCTTGTGTCCAATGATCAAAACATCCATAATCTTCACCAAAAGAAAAGAAAAATGCATTAAAACAAATTCAAAAATACATGATGAGCAATAATACCCATATTACATATGAAAAGGGGAAATGAAAGTAAAGCATAAACTAAATTAAAAAAAACCATAAATTAAAACATTTTTATTGTTCTTCCAACCAAACTCATCTAATCATGGTTCTCAAAAATATCAGCCACCTCCAAGTGTGCCATATCATCGAGGCCATTAATACCATCTAGCTCATTGACACCATCATTCTTGTGTCCCTCAATATTATCATCTTGAAAAATCAAATTTGTTTCCACATTGTTAGCACTCCTTTTCTTAGAGGCTTGATAAAGTTTTGCTAGATGCTCAGGCGTACGACAGGTACGTGACCAGTGCCTCTTCATACCACACCGATAACATTGATTCTCAACAACTTTTGAAGAACCACTCTTATCGTTTTTCTACCCTTCATTATATTTCTTCTTCTGATGGGTATTAGGATTATAATTTTTACTTTCACCTCTATGATAACGGTAATTACGACGTCCCCTACCACGTCCACGGCCACAACCACGACCATGAGCATGGTAATTATTACGTACACTCACATTCGCTTCAAGGAATGGAGCAGATCTAGTGGGACTATTTTCATGATTTTTCATCAATAGCTCGTTGTTTTGTTCGGCTACCAAAAGGCATGAGATTAATTCAGAATACTTTGTAAAACCTTTCTCTCGATATTGCTGCTACAGGAGCATATTTGAAGCATGAAAGGTAGAAAAAGTTTTCTCTAATAAGTCCTCATCAGTTATTTTCTCACCACATAATTTCAATTGAGAACTTATTTTAAAAACTACTGAATTATATTCACTTACAGTCTTAAAATCTTGTAGCCTAAGGTGTATCCATTCATAACGAGCCCGAGGCAAAATCACTGTTTTTTGGTGATCATACCTTTCCTTCAAATTAGTCCACAATTCTAATGGATCTTTTACCGTTAGGTATTCAGCTTTCAGTCCTTCATGGAGATGGTGGCGAAGAAAAATCATGGCCTTGGCGTTATCTTGACTAGTTTCTTCATTTCCTGGTAAAATAGCCTTTCCTAGACCCTTAGCATCTAGATGGATTTCAGCATCTAAGACCCAGGATAGATAATTCTTTCCCGTGATATCAAGAGCTATAAACTCAAGTTTGGCAAGGTTGGCCATGATTCAAACTAAAAATAATGATAACAATTAGAATCACGGTAAAATTGATGAAACATAAAATATCATTATGAATTAAAACATATCATAATCAACATATTTTTAAACAACATAATTAAAGGGAGCAAAATTTCATGAGTAGCCAACATATAATTCAATAAAGAAAATTTCTTGAAAATATTCTCCCTCTCTCTTTCTACTTTTCTCCTTTATATATGTTGTTATATGTTATTTATTGGAATATAAATGGTGTATAGAGAGAGGAGGAAATTATAGCAATAAAAATAGTGTAAAGAATAAAAGAGATCACACTATATAGTCATATATAATACTATAAATAAAATGACAATAATATGGTAATAAATGTAAATAAGAGTAAATGTAAACAGATACAATATATATATATATATATATATATATATATATATTAACATAAATATAGCAATAACAAGGGTAAAATGGCAAATAAATTAAATAATAATAAAATAAATAAATAAAAAAATGAATTATAAATAAGAAACAAATAGAATAATAAATGTGGTGATGAAATAAAATAAAAAAAATGTAAAAGGAATAATTAAAAATACAATACAAATAAATAATAAAATATTAGAAACAATAAACAAACAAAACAAAATGGCTTAATAAAATGAAATAATATAACAACATCAGTAAATGAAAAATAAAATAACAATAAAATGAAATAAATAACTTAAAATAAAGAAATATAAATAATAGAATATAGCATGAAATGTAAATAAAATATAAATAAAATAACTATAAAAAAAATGAACTAAAAGAAGCCCAAGCAAAACAACAAAATGTATGAGAAGAAGATAATCCAATGAAAATAAATAAATGTAAATGTAAATAATAAAGCGAAATGAAATAGAATGAAATACTAGAAAGTTGTGCCAACATAAAATCAAAATAATAAACAAATAAAATTAACTAGTATAAAATGTAAATAACAACAGAATCTAAAATAAAGAAATATAAATGATGAAAAATAAAAAAAAATCTCCAATCTTAGCCATGGAACCCGATGTATAAAATAATCGGTAAAAAGATCTCTTTAATTCCATACAATGGCTCAGATCATCCCAGATAGATTAAATAGAGATATGGTAAAAGAAGATAGAGGAAAATGTTGAGACAACGGTAAGGGAAAAAAAATACCTTAGTTAGAGAATCGTGCTGATAACGTGTTATAAAAATGGGAAAATACAAAAGATGTCAAGCAAGAAATGAAGAGAGATGAAGAGAGAACTAGAGAGAAAGATGGAGCAATATCTTATTCATTTGGACGCCAACAAAGTGTAGTATATAGTACTTTATTTATAGGCCCTCATCCACAACTAAGAGTTACACAAAGTAAATGGCAAACTTTAATCCTCATGAGTGCACACATTGTAACCTTTGAGTTATATGCATGAAAACTCCTAAAGATCATTCATTGGAGAGATTATGGGATGTAGAAAATGAAAGGTCAAGAGTTGGGAGCTCATGGACATCCACCTTAATTAGTATTTAACAACATCATTTAAATTTTTTAATGCACACAAAAATGTCTTCCTTTTTGTAACCGGACAAAAAAAAATCTTCTTCCTTTTTTATGCTTCTGTTCAAAATTCAATAAGAACAATTACATCATTTAAAAATTCTGTTGATAAAAACTGAAATTCACATATGCCAAGGAGGGCCTAAATGAGGGGGTAAAATAAATAGAGCCTAAATCAGCAATTTGATTGTCGTTTTTTTTACCGGCAAAAAAAAAAGATTGTCGTTTTTTTAAAAAATAGATTATTTTAAAAAATCTACATGATTTATATAAAACTTGTAATGTTTGAAATTTGAAGTTTTTGAATGCTCCAACATGGATATTTTTTTTTTATGCTATTAACCGATATCTAGTACATTTTTTGGATCCTGTTTTTTAAACATCTAAGTAGTCCACTACTTAAATTTCAGAGTTTGTGACTGTCTCTCTCAATATAAGTATGCCATGTAGGACTCAAACTTTTAATCAAACTCATCGTACTAGCTAAACAAAAACTTGAGGATAAAAAAAAAAAAAACCTTGAGGATAAAACACCCCGAATTTGGCTCACTTCTACACACAAAATGATTATTATGACTTCATTTTTTGGCATAGAAGTTTAACTTGTTTAGAAAGCATATAATGATATCTACTAAATTAAATTAGAATATTATCAATTTTTAAATATAAAGCTACTCTGTTAAAATATTTTTTTCCTACGAAAGTTACTTTTGAGAGGTTACTTAAAAAAAATATCACATCTTTTTTATTTAACCTCATCATTATAGCAGAAAAAGATGAGTATCATTTTTTATAAAATAAAATATCTAAATTTTGATATTGATTTCCATCTTTTTAAACCTCTTGACATTGTTTATCACAAAATTAAATTTCAATAGATTAATAAGCCTTGATACACCTTATGATGTTGGTAGATCTAATTCTTGGAGCCATGAATAATCCTTAACTAAATTCCAAAACAATCCCACAAAAAAGCCTACAATAAAGCTCTCAAATAGAAATATTATTAATTACATGATGTGTGTGTAAATATTATTTTAGAATTATTTTACAATTAGTTTGAATGAAAACCATAATAATTATTATCTTTTAAATCATTTTTAGGTTACAAAAAATATTTTAAATTTACACACACACACACACACATATGGGCTCAGTAAAATTGTCACGAACTCGTGATTTTTGGAAAGCATATGTTTTTTAAGGTAAAATGATAGTTAGAGACTGTTTAATAAGGTGATGACAATTAAGGATCTAAATATTTTAAAATACCAATCAAGGGACAATAACCTTTACTAATTAAAAAAAATACCATGAACCAAAATGCCCATATTAATTTAAAATGATACGGAAGCTAAATTGGAAAAAAAATAAAATGATGATTATGGACCTAGAAATTTTAGAATACCAATCAAGGGACAGGGACCTTTTCTAATTAAAAATACGACGAACCAAAATGCTCATATTAAGTTAAAATGATGGAAAATAAATTGGAAAAAACTAAAAAAATTGAAAAAGATCAAACTTTTAGATTTTTAAATTTTTAGTCATTTCAATTCTAAACTTTTGGGAGACCCTGAACTTGTGTTGGGGAAACCTTTATTACAAACCCTAGAACATGTTAGAAATCGAAGAAGTTTATAATTTTAAAAGGGCTAAAATTTGAAAAATGTCCCTAAACTTTAGAGGTGTTGCGGATCATCTCCTTGACCTATAAAAGTTTGAATCTGAGACCCTAAAGTTTTATATTTTGACCATAAACTCCCTTACCATTAAAGTTGTCATTAAACTTAACGGTTTATGATATGTCACCTTTTTTTCTTAATTGAACAATGTGCCACATCGTATTCATTAGTAACACTTGGCATTGACATGGAATTTTAGGTAATTCAGCTATTTTATTAAGCTTTAAAAAATGCCTAGGGTCACTGTGTCATTTCCCCCATTAAAATAGATTTTCTCCTCCACCTGCATACTGAGATAAATTATGGCAGCGCAAAGAAAGAAGAGTATTTTACCAACGGAAGCTGGCTCAGATGGGATGGGCATCTGAGCCCCACTCATTCGCTCCAGGGTTCAATCCCTGGGGGGAGGGTGGAGAGAGTTTCTTCTAGGAGGGGAGCCCTCACACCAAAGGTATGGGCCGGATAGAATGTTTGTCCGGATTAGTCTGTTGCTCGACGATCTGTGCTAGAAAAGACAAGAGCTAGAAAAAGTGCCAGATACCGGATGATCCATAAGGATTGAATCAAAAAAAAGAAAGAAGGGTATTTTAGCATTCCATTTTCAAGTTTATCTTTCAAAAGGAATCAAGTATTTTTCTCATACGAATTTTTTCACGTTATTTTGGCTGGTCCTTAATTACGTTTTGGTATGAATTCTGATATATGCAAGTCCATAATCTGGTGATTGAGCTCTAATAAGAATCGCCTTGCTTCCTTTTGTTGATTGTAGTTGATGCATATATATAATTATGTAGACACTTACAAGGATGATGCAACATATAAAAAGTACTTTGAAATCAATGGCCTTGCAATGAAGTCAGTCTAATCTCCACTGTGAAGGATTGCTCTTGTTGGATCATTCAACGTTCTCCACCTCCTGATGCTAATATGACCTAAAACGGAAAATGACAGAGAGACCCTAAGCATTTTTTAAAGCTTAATAAAATAGTTAAAATATCTAAAATTCCATGTCTATACCGAGTGTTACTAATGAGTGTGATGTGGCAAATTGTTCAATTAAGTCAAAAAGGTGAGATGATATAAACCATTAAGTTGAACGGCAACTTTAATGACGGGAATTTATGATCAAAGTATGAAATTCAAGATCTCATATTTAAACTTTTTATAGGTTAGAGAGGTGATTCACAACACCCTTAAAGTTCAGGGAGGTTTTTTTGGATTTTAGCCTCTTAAAAAATATATTTACACACATGTCGAAACCCTGTTGGACCATGTTTGAAATCAGATTTTTTTACAAGTTAGCTAGGTGGAGCATTTTGGTTCATAATCTCTCTTTATAAAGATAATAACAGAATTTAGTCATTAATTAGCGTTTTTTTAAATCATGAAAGCCTTAATTATTAATATTAATTGTTGAATTATTTCTGGTCCACGTTTAATGAATTAAGGCTCAAACCCAGTTATAGGTGAGGCACAAATGAAAATGAAGCATATTACAAGGCAAGCATGTGAAATACGTCCTTTTATATAGAAAGAGAGCTGTATAACCATACACATATTGTGTTATATGGTACGAGGACGAGAGTGAGTAATAAAGGTCTTTAGACATACACTAGAAACCATGTAACTTTAATTCCGCATTCCTCCTTTCGAAACCTAAGAGCTTGTTTGTTTCTGTTTTCCTTTTTTTTCTTAAACAGTTTTATAAGATTATTTTTAAAAACAAGTTTTGAAAAAAAAAATCAATTTGGATAGATGTTTTAAAAAATCTGTTTTTGAAGAAAAGACGTGGAGGTGGCTATTGCCAGCAATGGCCGTCACCGATAATGTGGTAGTTTCTGTAGTGGATAGATGGTGACTTCAAAAAATAAAAAATTATAAAATCAAAAACAAGAAAGCACCTAAAAATTGTATATTTTTAGTTTTAGAAGCAAATTTTTGTTTTTTAAAAAAAACAACTTATTAAAAACAGTTTTCTAAACAATTTTTTTTATTTTTTTTATTTTTAAAACTAAAAAATTGTTTTTAAGAATAAAATCAAACTAAGACCTAAGTATCTTATCCTATCCCTCTGTGTAAGACAAACTGAACTTATAGGTATACCTAAATCTCTTCAAATACACGGCTGAAAAATCCCTAACCGTCATTTACTCTTAGGTCTAGCGGGGCAAATGGATTCAAAAATAAGGTGTACAGTGATAGGGCAAGTTGAGGAAGAGATTATTGGTTGGGATGTTAATAATTATATGGGGTGGTGTGACCAAAACTTTTCTATCATTTGTCCTTCTTGGAATATATTCCTCTAGTGTTAGATTCGGATATGCACTGAATATTTGGTTTACATTGATCCATAGATAAGTTACTGCTTTTAGCCAAAAAAAAAAAAAAAAAGATAGATAAGTTACTGCCAGCCAACTAAGAAGATCTAATTGGATCAACTCATGGATATATATAGTCCGCACTCCTTAAGAATCTAAGTACTAAATTAATAAATTTCAATGACACATTATTATTTATATACCTCTTTACACGTTTTCTGTTTATTATTATAAGTCGAGTTGATGGAGATCAATCTGTTTCTTTCTTCGTCAAAAATACTTTTGTGGAAAACATATTGATAACTTTTTTCGCCTAAATACACCATCTTCATGTGCATTTTTTTTATTGGAAAAAAATACATTTGCTAAGGTTTGATTGGAAAATTAGACCTAATGAATATAAGCAAATGGACATACGTTTTGTATTTTACTATTTTATTCCTTCAATATAATTATAATGCTATATTTGCTTTTTAATATAAGAGCTAGATATTTTATTTACGAATATTAAGAAAATTAATTAAGTTAGTTATTTAAAAAAAAATGTATTACAATTTTCCTAAAATATGTCACACTCTCATCTTATTTTCACTTATTTCAGAGTATTTGCAGAAAATAATATGTAGTTCGGTGGGCAACACAGGAATAGTATAAATATACTGATATTACATGCACGATTATAGAAATTTTCCATAGGGATTCGTACTTGATAATTACAATTAATGTAGTCTTGCAGCGCTACGTGGGTGTCTACAACCGTCCCAGTGAAACGAAGACATCTTCCAGTCTTCGTTCCACCACTGCAAACCTCTCGTATGGTTCTCTTCTTTGTTCCCAGCATATCTTCTGTTTTCTCCTATCTAAATTGTTGGTAGGGGAGGGTGAGATTCTGGGGAATCTCAGTAGGAAAGCAATACCAATATGTATGCAAGATAAGTGCTTAATGCATGACATGCTTGCATTACATAACTCATGCTCACACAATGACATATCTACGTGCTCATTGTTTCAATCAACGTACGTATGGCCATAGCATAAACAGAAACAGAGCTTCAATTATTCATATATGTTTCACAAAATCAAGCAAAGCAATAACATGTATCAATATACCAGCACAAATATCAAATACATGTAGGAGAGGTAAGTTCCCTACCTTAATCGCCCTTCCCTGATCCTCGAATAATGTGCCTCGATTTGCGTGCCAATCCCTTGGGCTCTCTACTCGATCCTAGAACGTCAATTGTACAATTTAGACACTTCCATAGTGTTTCTGATGGTTATATTAGTCTATGATAAAAATTTACCAAAATGCCCCCGGGACCCCGACCGGGCCCCGTCGTACCCGGCCCGATGGCACGTTTTCCTAAAATTTTGATTAAGGCTATTCTAACTTATTGTCGCCCAAAGAATCCATTTCCAGGCTTGAAATCACCAAATTCACTGTTAAGTTATGAAAATACCCTTGATAGCCCCGATTTAGGGATTTTAGGGGCGTTTTCGTAATTATATTTTTTCGGCCTTTTCTGAAAAGTGACCATCTGTAACCCCACCTATTTTTGTCCATTGAATCCAATGGAATCATCTATTTTATGAAAATCCAGATCCAATTACATATTTGCCCCTGACAGCCCCTATGTTAGGGTTTTAACGCTATTTTTATCATTTCACTTTCTAGGGCTTTTCTCACTTTGCACCCAATATGAACCCTACAAAATTTTCCATTCTGAACACAATGGAATCATCAAAAACACCAAAATCTAGTCCCAACACTGTCCAACACAGATCTGGACGAAATTCTTTAATAATTGGAGAAAATGGAGTTTTATGATTTCAATTCATAAAACACCTTCTTATGACCTTCAATCACTTGTTTAACCACTTAATCACATTCTAAACATGATTAGACTAAATTTGGACAGCACCTCCCCTTAGGGTTAGGACTTTCCAAATTTACAAACTTGACAAAAATCACCAAAATAAAACACAAACTTCAACAACAACACCATACTAGTTTAGATCTAAGGTTTGTGAAGTTACCTCTTAAGATCTTGAATCTTCTCTCTCTAGACATCTCTCTCTCTCTCTCTTCTTGAGCTAAGAATGGTGTCTTCAAGATCATGGATGCATGAAGAATCACAGTTCAAAGAAGGATCTAAGACAAAATCACAAGAAATTTTAAGAGTTTAGTTTCTTACCTTAAGATTTCTTCTTCATCTTCTCTCTAGCTCTGAAAGTCTCCAAGGCACTTCCTCTCTCTCTTTCTCTTGTGGCTTGGACGAAATGAATGAAGGGAAGGGAAGAGAAAAGCTTCATAAAAATGCTCTCTTGATCCTACACCATTGATCTCATCAAGGGTTGTTATGGTAACACATATTTCTCACCATACCTCCCTCCATACCTTCACCCATACTTTGAATCACTTTATGCCTTACTTGCTCCATACTTCCCTAATAATGTGACTTACTTGCTCCCTTACCATCACCCTACCATGATCATCATGTCCATACTTCATGTCATACCTACCTTACTATTGTCATCATTATTCTTTTCTTGTAGCATTTTGGACATGTGCTCATGAAATTAATCATCATTTAATCTCCTCTTCACATGATAATGGTGCTTAGCATGTTAAATTCCATTAAATCAATCTTTCCCCCATGCATTTCATGCTAGGCGAAATTATGGAAGAGAAAGGGAATAATATGTATTTCATTAATTCTATAATTCAATTAAATGAATTATGTATAATTCCCTCTAATTTCATCATTCTTGATTTATTTCATCAAGAATAATCCAATTATACATTTTTCTTTATTTTCCTTGATTAATTGAAATTAACTCTAATTAATTGGAAAATAATTAATCTTAGGCAAAATTGGCAAAATTAAAATTTTTGTATCACCTTTGTAATTTAATTCACTTGAATTAATTTGCTCATTTCTTTATGAACATGAATGTTTCAAAATTCATAAGATCCAAATTCATGGTTATTAACCATTTTATTGAATTTCTCAATTAATTATAATATATTTTTTGTGAATAAAAATTCGGGGTGTTACAAAATACCCTCTTTAATAATAAGCATTGGAACTACCTTTGATCTAAACCCTCCTTAATATGTGCAGTCAATAAAGATATTTTAGGTAACAATTATAAGTTCGGAAGACAAATCAACATAGTGTTGCCCTAGCGGTGCAAGGCCTTTCTGGATCTTTATGGGCCTCAGTTTTGAGTCCCAAAAGAGTCACTTATGTTTGGAGAGGTAGTCACGAACCCCGAATCGGATACTGGATTATAATATAAAAAAAAAGTTTAGAAGACAAAATAAATCAAGATCTTATATTTAAAACAAAAATAAACCCTTTATATAACTCATATTTAGCATCAAAAGGAATATTTTTTTACCATCGTTTGATTATTAACGTTGTCCCTTTCAACTCTTAACTTTAAAGGAAGATTTTTTTTAATAGGCCATCCTCCTAGTTTAAGCACTGATATACACTGAATATATATGGACACTTCTTCAAAAATACGAATATTGATTTATCATATCGCGAGATGTTAGCTCCTCCCCCTTTGAAAGGAGGTTTTCTTATTCTTTATTTAAAAACTCGGATATTAATAGTGGTGGAGGAAGGAACACGTCCAAGAGTCACGGCCTCACTTTTTTTTTTAATTTTAATATTAGTGTGTTGGTAATTACATTTTTTCATTGTTTTCAAAAAAATTTAAATTCTAATTAACCTACATCTCCTTTCTACTTAAATCTTGACTTTTATTCCTGTCGGTATAAACATTTAAGAATATATATAATGGTTAAATAAAAATTATTAAAAGAATAGTAAGATACTTAAAATATATAAATAGTACAAGAGAATGTTATATTTATATAAGTAGGTTTTAAAATTCAATGAAATAATTATCCGGGTGGGGGATTACTTTTCAGAGGGAAGAGACTTTAAAGAAGATAGAACCAAAGAAGGTAGGGTCACTACCAAGTATGCGTCTGGATATCTGGAGTTTACTTTTCAAAAGAACAAAAAGTCTCTTCCCTCTGAAAAATAAACTCCAGAGATCCAGACGCACGCTTGGTAGTGACTCCCCCTTCTTTGGTTCTATCTTCTTTAGTCAACAACACGTGCTGGTTTTTTTTTTTTTTTTTAGTAATACAGACGGCCAAGAAAGACTTGGAAGTTACAAAATACAATTAAGGACAATAGATCAAATCTTGAGCCATATAGGCTGCACACGCAGGAGGTGGCGCTGACAAAATGACAAAGTCCTCCTGTACTTGCTGGGCCTGCCTGGCTAGGAAGTCGGCACATCTGATGATGTCTCTCGGCACGTATCGGAGCTCGATATCCCACTCAGAGTATAACAAGTCCCTGACGGCATTAATCTCTTATCTTAGCGGGTGATTAGGACCCCCATCATGCAATATCAACTGATAGGTTTCTAGGGAATCTGTATAAGCAACAACCCTGTAGAAATTTTGTTGCTTGCAGATCTGGAGTCCAGTGAGTAAAGCAAGCAATTCTGCCGTGGTGGAGGGAACAAATCCTAATTTCTGCTGGAATCCAAGGAGCCACCGGCCCTGTGCATCACGTATCAACCCCCCACAGTTTTGGTAGGTAGCCTCTCGTGGAGAACTTGCCATAGAAACATCTTAACCTTTTCTGGCACAGGGACTTTCCACACCTTCTTCCACAGGCTCGGGCCATACGGTTCCCGCTGGGCAACTAAAAATTTGTAAGCAGCTTGGACACTGAAGTTCCCATCAGAAGAACTCCTCCAACAAAAAATATCATTCCCACTGTCGTGAGGCGGTCGAGTGTGGCAAATAATGTCGACCACCCAGTACGGGAGGAACTCTGCAAGCTTTGGAACATTCCACCCCCCGGTCCCCAGAACAAAGTCACAAACTTTCGCACATGGGTTTAAAAGATGAGTATTTTTGTCCACAAAATGGATCAAAGGTTCGTCAATAGGAGTCCAAAGATCCCACCATACATTGCATGTTCTCCCACTTTTTAACCTTCTGCCTACGCCCTGGTAGAATTTCTCCCATACGGTGGTGATGCTACGCCAGACGTAGGAGGAGTTGGTCTTCCTATAGACAATAGGATAGTCTCCCTGACCACATCCATACTTACTCTTAAGACATTGAACCCAGAGAGCTTCGGGCTTGGTCAGTATACCCCAGCATAGTTTCATGATAAAGGCAGCATTTTGATTTTGCAGGTCTTTTATGCCTAAGCCACCGACATCTTTAGCAAGTTTAATCTGATCCCATGCAATAAGGTGCATTTTCTTACCCTCCTAACCTTGGTTCCATAGGAAGTGACGGCTAACCTTCTCTAATTCTCTTAGGGTTCCTTTTGGGAGAAGCATGGTTTGCATCTGATAACTGGGGAGAGCAGATAGGACAGATTTTATCAGAACGGCTCTCCCGGCCATGGTAAGGAATCTACCTTTCCAGCTTGCAAGGCGCTTCTTTGTTCTTTGAATAAGGGGATAGAAAGTTATTTTGGTGACTCTATTGTGAAGAAGAGGGACACCCAAATATTTCCCCAAGTCGCCTGTAATACCAACACCTAGATCTTGGCAAAGAAGTAAGGCTCTGTTGAAGTTGATGCTCCTAGAGAAGAAGGCCTTAGATTTGGTTAATTTAACCTTATGTCCAGAGACTTCACAAAAAGCTTTCATGGTATCTCACATTAAGGCAATCTGTGGCTTGGTAGCTTCACCAAATAGAAGGAGGTCATCAGCGAAGAAGAGATGAGATAACACGTGCTATTTTTTATGTGACTAGTTTGGTGCTTCTTCCTTGTCCACTTTTTCCTTGCTCATTCAGTATATATTATAAGATATATTTTTTCTAATTTGATTAGATTACAGGAATTAGTTAAGTTAGTTAATATAACATGTATTTTTTGAAACAACCTAATTATCTTCTTTAATTCTCCCATTCACTCTCCTTTTTTATTATTGTCAAAGAAGCATCAATATGGGAAAATTAGAAAAAGATGGATAAATATGAAAATTATGTCTTATATTTATGACTAAAATCAACTTTCCAAATATATCTTTTATTAAAGACCGGAGGGACTAACTTATAGAGTAAATAAAACTTAATATGATTGTCCATCCTTATAATTTTAAATCGTTGTTTTCTTAGTTCCTATATAATTTCACAATGACTTAATTTATATTTAATACCATTAAGTATATGGATTAAAACTAAGGTTCGTTAAAGGTATTTAGACTAAAATCAAAACCCAAAATGGAATTGGTTTCCCTACTAAACAAATTTGTTTAGCAAGAAGAATTAGGTAGATTTGGACCTTTAGATTTGATCCGATGGTCTATATCTATTTTTTTTAAGCCTACATTTTTAAAAAAATATTTTAATTAGTATATAATATAAAATAAAAATAATCTATGAACTATTATATATTCAAAAATTGTCTTTTTATTTAGAAAATCACCATTACTGAAAAACTCATATCTGGACCTATCATATCAGATTTGGACAGCCCGTGTCTGTTTAGCGCCCCTCTGACAAGCTTGGATTTTGATCCTTATAATTAACTATTGTTTTTTCACTTTTGTCATTTGTTTTGTGATTACTTTCCTTTATTCAGTACCTCATAGTAATTTTTTTTTTTTCATTATAAATATGTCCCTTGCTTGAGACCTAGGAGTGATTCTCCCTTATAAATATGGCATTTGTGCATCTTATTTTTATTTTGAATTCGTCAACTTTTTTTTAATTATGGTATTGATTTAATGTCTATTTTCCTTTTTTATCACAAATATGAAATATCAAACAGAATCTCGTATTTATTTGTACGCAACATTTTATAAGAGAATCATCTTTGAGAATCGAAAATTGATGCTGTTATTAATTAGGGTTAAGGTGCAAAAATGCACATGAACTTTTGTCAAAAGTGCATCCAACACCAAATGCTTTTTTTTTTTGTGCAAAAGTAACCATGTGGTTATAAAAAAGGTGTAAAAGTCACAGTTGGGAAACGCTGACCGTTAAAAGAAACTTTGTTGACTAACCTTGCTGACTGGGCTGCTGACAAAAGTTCATGTGCATTTTTGCACCTTAACCCTATTAATTATTATCAAAGCCCATGCTATCCTATATTGGCGAGCATTAATGCAATTTATATACTTCAAAACTCAAAAAATAATAGTTATTTACAATTTATAATTTCTGTTCAGAAAGGAACTACTCTCTTCAAATTTCAAAATATAGGTTTTCATCAAATTCCAATCATGCTCAGATTTCAGATGGGGCATTTAAAGGTGATCCTACCATGGTCTCCAATCATGGAAGTATACTTTTACTTGATTAATTGTTATTTTGACTTAATTACTCATATAATCTTGTTTGTAAGTCACTTCTAAAATTTTAGCATATTTTAAACAATAAAAAAAATCTTATTAACTCAACCATAAAATTTAATAACTTTTCAATTTTATCTTTATTGAATAAACAGTATACCCTTTATAAATAAAGTTAGCATAATAAAAAATAAAGGGTAAAATGTTAAATTTATATTAAAATTTTAGGAAAAATCACTCATAGATCCCAACACTATTACAAATAGGGGTTTTAACATCCCTATTTTAACACTTTTAACATCCAAAAATAGGAGGACATCTATGTAAGGGGCGTAGTAAAATGAGACTTTAGATGTCCCTAAAAAAAGAATGTCTAAAGTCTCACTTTAGACATTCCAAATTTGAAAAAAGGACGTCTAAAGTGGGACTTTAGACGTCCCGATTTTGAAAAATGGATATCTAAAGTAAGGACTTTAGATCTCCCAAATTTGAAATAGGGACGTCTAAAGTCTCAACTTTATATATTCTTTTTTTTTAAAAAGGGACATCTAAAGTTATTTGAATTTCAAATTTCTTGTAGATGTTGTGGTCATCAATTACGGAATCAAACATAAATTCCAAACGAGAATCCTCTGCAATAGTTTTGTTGAACACAAATGCTAGCTTTTTCCATTTTTTTTTGCTTCGGAATTTCCTTTTTTGATATCACCACACTTCCACCATTTTGCTAGCTTTGTTCAAACTTCTTTTAATCAAACTTTAAAATTCAAAAATCCATTTTTTAGCTAGATGCACTGTACTAGATCTGATTGTGAAAAAAGAGAGGAAATTGTATAATAATAATAATAATAAACAGATAAGCATGTAAAATTTGAGAAGTGATAAAGAGAGAGTTACCGTCGTAAATAGGGGCACCGAAGGGCATGATGAGAGGGGGGAGGATGGTGAGAATACCGAAGGAAAAAACCATTTGAATATATAGAATGTAGGTCTCTCTCTGCAACTCATCTAAGAGAAATTGAAAAATGTTGTGGGGGAGAGAGGGAGAGAGCAAGAGAGAGGAAGGAAAGAGTCCCTTTATTTAATATAAGGGACGAGCATCCCTTATATTCAACACTGCTCGTAAGAAAATTTTTAAATTACTTTATACGTCACAAATTAAAAAAGGGACGTCTAAAGTAAAAAAGAAAAAAAATCTAAAGTCCCACTTTAGATGTCCCAAATTCAATTTGAGATGTCTAAAGTGTAAAAAAAATTAAATTTTTTTTTACACTTTAGACGTCCCAATTTGTATTTAGGACACCTAAAGTCATCTAGTTCCCACATAAAATTACAAAAATGTCACCGCCTATGTTTTAGACGTCCCTATTTTAAAAAGAGACGTCATTTGGGGTAGCAGAATCTATATTCTGTAATAGTGCAAGGACCAAAGATAATCACAATAAAGACCTAAAAAACAGAAATAACAACTTATTAAGCGTATTTTTTGCTGATTTATTTTTTGCTGCTTTGAGACTTTATTGTCATTATCTTTGGTCCTTAGGATCTAGGAGTGATTTTCCCAAAATTTTAATAATATGACTTATAATTAAAACTAAAAAAAAACTTCTTTTTATCATGTACATCCACTACTACAAAAAAGCAAAGCTGTGACGCTTAAAATTGCATTAGCTGTGGCGCTTGCGAAATGCCACCTATCTAGATGCCACTAAAAGAAGCTGTGGCGCTTGGAAGCGCCACAGATTTTTAAAATTTTTTTTTTTTAAAATAACCTCCTGTAGCGCCTGACCAGCCAGGCGCCACAGGAGGCATACCTCCTGTGGCGCCTGGCCGGCCAGGCGCCACAGAAGGTCCACCCTCTTATTATTACATCTCCTTTCTACTTAAATCTTGACTTTTATTCCTGTCGGCATAAACATTTAAGAATATATATAATGGTTAAATAAAAATTATTAAAAGAATTGTAAGTTATTAAAAATATATAAATAGTACAAGAGAATGCTATATTTATATAAGTAGGTTTTAAAATTCAATGAAATAATTATCCGGGCAGGAGATTCAACTATTAAAGGAACAAAAAGTCTCTTCCGTCTGAAAGTAAACTCCAGAGATCCAGACGCACACTTGGTAGTGAGTAGTGACTCCCCCTTCTTTGGTTCTATCTTCTTTAGTCAACAACGCATGCTATTTTTGATGCGACTAGTTTGGGGCTTCTTCCTTGACGGCTTTGTCCTTGCTCATTCCGTACACATTATAAGATATATTTTTCTAATTTTATTACATTAAAGAATTTAATTAAGTTAGTTAATATAACATGTATTTTCTTAAATACTCATAGTTATCTTCTTTAATTCTCCCATTTACTCTCCTTTTATATTATTGTCAACGAAGCATAAATATGGGAAAATTAGAAAAAAAATTGATAAATATGAAAATTATGTCTTATATTTATAACTAAAATCAACTTTCCAAATATATATTTTATTAAAGACTAGAGGGACTAACTTACGGAGTAAATAAAACTTAATATGATTGTCCATCCTTATAATTTCAAATCAAAGTTTTTTTAGTTCCTATATAATTTCATATAAAGACTTGATCTGAATTTAATATCATTAATTATATGGATTAAAACTAAAGTTTGTTAAAGGTATATGAACTAAAATAAAAACCCACAACAGAATTGGTTTCCCTGCTAAACAAGTTTGTTTTAGCAAGGAGAATTAGGTAGATTTGAGCTTTTAGATTTGATCTGGATGGTCTATATCTATTTTTTTTAGAAGTCTATATTTTTTAAAAAATGTTTAAATTAGTATAGAATATAAAAAAAATAATCTATCAACTACTATATATTCAAAAAATGTCTTTTTATTTAGAAAATCACCATTATTGAAAAACTCATATCTAGACCTATCATATCAGATTTGGACAGCCCATATCTGTTTACAACGCTTGACAAGTTTTAATTTTGATCCTTATAATTAACTGTTGTTTTTTCACTTTTGTCATTTGTTTTGTGATTACTTTCCTTTATTTAGGATCTTATAGTGATTTTTCCTTATAAATATGGCATTTGTGCATCTTATTTTTATTTTTGAAAAAAATATAATTTTTGATTCGTCAGCCTTTTTTAATTGTGTTATGGATTTAATGTCTATTTTCCTTTTTGATCACAAATATGAAATATCAAGCAGAATCTCGTATGTATTTGTACTCAACATTTCATAAGAGAATCATCTTTGAGAATCGAAAATTGATGCTGTTATTAATTACTATCTCCGGTCCTAATTATAAGATAAAGCTGACTTTTTTTGGAGAAATTAAGGAAGCTAAATAAGTTATTTAATTATATCATATGTTATATATCCTTAGATTATATATTAATTTATTAGTCAAACTAATTAGTTTAAAGAAAAAAAAATATAATTACTCTAAAATAATTTAATTAGCTTCCTTAATTTCTCTAAAAAAATCAATTTTATCTTATAATTAGGATCGGACGAAGAGAGTATTATCAAAGTCTATATTGGCGTGCATGATGTATCAGATTGTGGGGCTGACAAAATCAAAAGAGATCCACAAGAGTTTTTCAAATCTTACCCACGGGGAACTACTTTTTGCTCTTTTTTCGGCTGTAATTATAGTTATGATTATAATTTTAGTTGTTTTAATTTTGTCGGCTAAATGTGTCTGCATCAATTGAATACTCAATTATCTTAAATTAAGATTGAAAATATGCATTTAGATACTTCAATCGTCACTATTAATAAACCCTAAAATGATAAACATTAAATTTGGAAAAAATATGGATTGGAGGATCCAAAACAAAAACTCAAACATAACCAACCTCATCAATTTAGAAATAATGCAATTTATATACTTCAAAACTCAAAAAATAATACTTCATTAAATCTACAATATAGGACACTTCAACTAATTTAAATGAAGCAAGAAATGATAGCTAACTCAATAAATATGTCCTAATTGAATTTTTTTCACTTTTACCCTTATTGAAAAATGTGTTTGAAAATTTATTGAGTGGACAAATTGGAAATGAGCATTAATTATAAGGACAAAACTGAAAAATAAATATTAATTATCCTATAAGTGGCTTATATTATGGACCAAACTATTTTTCTTTAAGTGCCCTATATTGTTGTTAGGTGGGAGTAGTTATTTACAATTTATAATTTTTGTTCAAAAGGAGCTACTCTCTTCAAAATATAGGTTTTCAAATTTCAATTATGCTCAGATTTCAAATGGGGCATTTAAAGGTGGTCCTACCATGGTCTCCAATCATAGAAGTATACTTTATTTGATTAATTGTTATTTTGGACTTTATGATTGCTTGAACTGTCAAGCCTAAGAAAGGTTGCTTCCTTCTTAATTATTCATATAATCTTATTTATAAATTACTTTCAAAATTTTAGCATATTTTATATGATTAAAAAAAATCTCGTTAATTCAACCATGACATTTAATAAATTTTTAATTTTATCTTTATCTAATATACAGTATACCTTATATAAATAAAGTCAACATAATAAAAATTAAAGGGTAAAATGTTACATTTATATAAAAATTTTAATAATGTGACTTATATTTAAGATAAAAAAATTCTTTTTATCATGTACATCCGAGCCGAGGAGAATCTTATTCCTATGTAGAGAAGTCATTGGACATGTCACATTCTCAGAAATTGGACACCTTAAGATCAAGACTGTGTGAACGAAGGCGTTTTGTTAATTACTCTTACTCCACTTAAGCATGTACAAATGTCTTTTATTCTACATATAGTTTTTTTTATATACGTTATAAAGAGTTAAAATGTAAAAATACACATAAATTTTTATCAAAAGTGTCCAATGTCATATGTTTTACAGGGGTGAAAAAATACCCATAAATATTCAAGACTAGAGTAAAAATGTCAGGACCATTAAATATAATCTTATATCCTTACCTTACATATGTATATGCAAAAATAGTATCATCGCAATAAAAAATAACAGTGTGAGGCTATATTTAACAGTCTTGACTATTTTTTTTACTACAAATTTGATTGTTTATTGGATTTTTTTTATCTATAAAAATATATGGTACTATACACACTTATATTAAAATTTCATGGTATTTTTATACCATTAATTTTTAGGTAAATTTTGCAATAAGAAATTTATGATCTATTTTCCTTGGTAATATAATATGAGAACAAGAGAAGTGGACGGGTGACGTGACAGTACTACTACTTCATGAAATTTCCTATATAATTCCACCTTTACCCAGCAAGCTTCGTGCGTCGCACACTATCGTCTCATTATCTTCCTTCAACCAAACACAATAACACGCATTGGGGTCTTCACTTCTCTTCATTCTCTGACCCAAATATGGTGGTCTCTTCAGAACCGCACACCACCACCACCACATGTCTCCGATCGACAAGGTCCTTCGCCGTCCAACTCATCACCGGGCGGTGGTTCATGATATTCTCATCCTTCCTCATCATGTCGGTCTCCGGTGCCAGCTACATGTTTGCTCTTTACTCTCGTGACATCAAGTCCGTCCTCGGCTACGACCAATACACCCTCAACCTCCTCGCCTTCTTCAAAGACCTCGGCTCCAGCATCGGCATCCTCTCCGGCCTCCTCAACGAGGTCACGCCGCCGTTCGTCGTCGTCTCCGTCGGCGCCATCCTAAACTTCTTCGGCTACTTCATGATCTGGCTCGCGGTCAACCGCAAATTCCCCCACCCTCCCTCCGTCCCCCTCATGGCCTTCTACATCTTCATCGGAGCCAACTCCCACTGCTCCACCAACACCGGCGTCGTCGTCACGTCTGTCAAAAACTTCCCCGGCTCCCGCGGCGTCGTCATCGGAATGCTCAGCGGCTACCTCGGCCTCAGCGCCGCAATCATCACTCAATTATATTACGCTTTCTATGGAAACGACTCAAAGTCTCTTCTTTTGCTCATGGCTTGGCTTCCCACAGCAACTTCTTTTTTGTTTCTTCCAGTCATAAGACACCATAAGGGCCTTCAACAACCAAACGACACCAGAAACTTCTACAAGTTCGTCTATTTATCTCTTCTTCTCGCTGGTTTTCTTCTCATCATCATCATCCTCGAAAAATGTCTCAAATTCAACCAGAACGAGTATTATCTCTCCTCTTCTTTCATGCTTCTCCTTCTAATCCTTCCCGTCGTCGTCGTAATCTCCGAGGAGCTTAACCTTTGGAGAGCCAAGAAACAACAAGAACCACAGAAAGTAGTGTTAACCATAGCCACAGAAAAACCCAAGCTTGATGGGTACGAGAATACGACGAAACACAGAGAAGAAGCTTCTTCTTCTTCTTCTGGGTCATGTTCATGGTGGAGGAACATATTCAGAAAGCCAGAAAGAGGCGACGACTATACGATTCTGCAAGCCATTCTAAGTCTAGACATGGCGATTTTGTTGTCTGCAACAATTTGTGGTCTTGGAGGAACATTAACAGTGGTGAACAACCTGAGCCAAATGGGTACGGCTTTAGGTTACTCACCACATAGCATAACAACTTTCGTGTCACTAATGGCGATCTGGAAATATCTGGGTAAGATAGCACAGGGTGTAGTATCTGAGTTCATGGTAACAAAGCTAAAATTTCCTAGACCCTTCATGCTAACTTTAATGCTGGTCCTTTCATGTGTGGGCCATCTTCTCGTAGCATTCAACGTCCCAAATGGACTGTACGTGGCATCAATAATTATAGGGTTTTGCTTTGGAGCAAGCTGGCCTATACTTTTCACCATTATTTCTGAGCTTTTTGGACTCAAATATTACTCGACGCTTTATAATGTTGGGTCGATCGCGAGCCCGATCGGGTCGTATTTGATGAGCGTGAGGGTGGCTGGTTATTTGTATGATAAGGAAGCTATGAGGCAGTTGGCTGAGAAGGGATTGAAGAGGAAGGAAGGAGAAGAATTGAACTGTAATGGGAATGGGTGTTATAGATTGGCCTTCTTTATTATTACGGGTGTGACCTTGTTTGGGGCACTTGTGTCCTTAATTTTGGTGGCTAGGACCAGAAGCTTTTACAGAAGTGATATTTACGAGAAGTTTAGAGAGAAGGAAGAAGATATTATTAATAATCATAACAACGAGACGGAAATGGGTGTGGTGGCGGCTCACAAACAAGATGGACCACCAAGTGCAAATTGAAGACGCATGGAGGTTACTTTTGTAAAATTATTCACATGCTTTAATTTCCCATTAGTGTCTGTAGATTTTACTACAAGTATATATAGTTTAATATATGAATAAATTATTGCGTTTAAGTTTTTTGTTTTCGATCTGGAGTTCCTTTTTCTTAAATAATTTGATCTTTTTAATAGAAGTTCCAAGGAATTGTCGAACAGTTTATTAATTAATATTGGGAGAAAGACACACAGATGGATACTAAATATGTAAATCTAAATTCAGGACTCTTAAATAATTAATCAGCACTGAAATTAAGCCACATTTGGAGGGATAATTTTGAAATTCTCATATTTCAAATGGTTGACATATGTCTTTCTCCTATTAATAGTTATGGATAGACAAAATATTCACTTACACGTATAGTCTTCAGATAATAACATCACTTACGAGGCTACATAAATAGTACTACATGCTATACTACGTGTTCACATGTGTGCATAGGATAAACCTAGATGAACAGGGCGACAAGTAAAGAGTTTTTTCCCCCTACTAAGTATAGGTATTTTTCTATTGGAGACAATTATGTTTGAGGTACTATCAAGTATTAAGTATGGGCACTTCTCCCCGTGAGAATTTGAACTTTAGTTTACTACGTTATGAGGGACTAACCCCTTTTACTAAACCCAATACCGTTATGAGGGACTAATCCCTTTTACTAAACCCAATACCGAAGGTAAGCAAAGAGTTTTATGCAGTATGATATTCTTGTTACTAAGACTGTTAGCTAGTGGGCTGTTAGCTCGTGCTTTTATATTTGGTACATGACCCCAATTATATATATCCGATAATAATTACAAAAAATCCCCCATGTATGCTTATTCATTTGGACATAGTGCATTAATTGAGGTCAAACTATGCAGGTATATATATGGGATATATTCCGTATTGTGGTTTGTTAATACGTTAATATACATATATATTATACTTTTACTAAAATTAAAAAAAATATGATGATTCCAGCCAACTTTAAGTTGACTTTGGAATTTGGCATTACCGGGTCAATGAAGGAGTTGACTAGGGAGTACCATCACTAATAGGCTTACCCATACGTTAATGGATAATGCTTTGAAGACAAATTCACAAGGGCTTTTGTTTTTTGCTTTGAACAAAGAGAAAAGAAAACAAGTTTAGATGCTTTCAAAGGTGCTAGCCAGTTGTTTTGAAAAGGAAAACAACAACTTTGTACGAAACTTCGTGTTCATCTTATGAGGCAGAAACAAATCAACATCAGAATTTTAATTTGTGTGCAGCTTTGCACATGCATGTGCAATTATAGCTTGGACTTAAGGGGAGACGTTTGAAAGTAACGCTATTGCATGCAATTTAATGTAGTAGAAAATACTCTTTTCGATCTTAAATATATGAGTTAGTATAATAAGTAGAATATACTTTTTTCAATCATAAATATATGAGTTAGTAATAAGGTTTAAACTTTGGTTCTAAATATTAAACTTCAATTCATTTTGTCATTAAAAACTTCCCCCCAAATTACACTAATTAAGTGTATAATGTAAATGGGTTTTTATAAGGTATATAGTTTTCATGTAAATGATAATTAAAGAGTGTATTTTAAGAAAATCAATACAAATTTTTTATAAATAGCTTTTACTTGACTAATTTTTTTCAATCTATACAAATTAGTTATTAGCTCTTAAATTAAGAATAAGACAGAGAGGGGATGACTTTGATCTCTTGAGGGTTCACAATCCCATTGTCACACTAAACCGTGGTTTCAGAAGTTATTTTTCGTAAGTCGAGACAAAACTCATTTCACATACTTACCTCATAAATCATAAAAGCTATTCTCAAAAGCTAATCTAAACACACACTAAGATGCATTGGCAACCTAAGTAGCGTAGTGTCCATTGGGTTTGACTATTCATGTTTTGTTGACTTCCAAAATATTGATTCTTTATAGATTTAAAAAAATTTTAAATTAGTTCTAGCATTTGTTTAACGTTATCATTCATCTAATACTATCTCTCGTTGTAAATATAAGACACAGACTAGATGAGTATAATTACTTCATCTGTATTAAATATAAGTGATTTTTTAAAAGTCTTATTTTTCATTATATAAGGACTTTCATAAAATTCCAATTAAATTGATTTGGGACAAGACACTTTATACACTGGAAAAGAAAAGCAATACAAAGTAAGAAACTAGGAAGCAGTAGCAGTTAAAAATCACATAAGCGACTATGGTATAAAGATTTGCAAGCTTCCTGACAAGGTTAGAGACATAAATCATACTCACATTATTTTGATTCCAAAGGTTGATCACCCAACCGTGTTAAAAGAGTTTCGGCCTATCTCCCTAAGTAACGTGAGTTATAAAATCCTGAGCAAGGTACTTGCAAACAGGCTGAGACATTTGATGGATTACTTGATCTACCCTACTCAATGCAGTTTCATTAGGGGAAGGCAAAGCTGTGACAATATCATCCTTGCCCAAGCAGCTATACATTCGATGAGAACTATCAAAAAGAAGAAAGGGTATGTAGCAATAAAGGTGGATATGGAGAAAGCGTTTGATAGACTTGACTGGGGATTCCTGAAATTCAATCTACAAGGTCTGGGTCTAAATGACAATTTTGTGAAGCTCATGATGATGTGTGTCTCTTTTGCAACTATGAGAGTTTTATGGAATGGTTCTCTATCATATCCTTTTCATCCATCCAGAGGAGTTAGACAGGGAGATCCTCTGAGTCCTTATTTATTCACTTTATGTATGGAAAGATCAAGCCAATTGATTAGCAGAGAAGTGGAAGAAGGCAGATGGAAACCACTAAAACTATCCCACTCCGGCCCAAAGCTCTCCCACCTTTTCTTTGCAGATGATCTATTTCTTTTCTGTGAAGTGTCCTCTAGCCAATTGGAGAGAATCAAAAGCCCTAATGGCATATTTTTGCAAAGTGTTAGGTCACAAAATTAGCCTTCCTAAATCAAAACTCTTTGTCTCTAGAAACGTCCATTACCACAGAGCATTAGAACTTGGCCAAATCCTGGGCATCACTATCTCAGCTGATTTGGGCAAATACTTGGGCATTCCATTGCTTCACAAACGATCCACTAAGTTGACATTTGCTCTACTGGTTGCCAAAAGTCCAGCAGAAACTTTCAAACTGGAAGGGTAAATTTCTGAGTATGGCAGGGAGAACGGTCTTGATAAACTCTGTACTCTCAACACTTCCATTCTATCATATGCAAACCACCATTCTTCCAAAAGGGATTCTACAAGAACTTGAAAAACTCAATAGAAACTTCTTTTGGAACCAAGGAAGTGAAGGTAAAAAGTTTCATCTTATTGCTTGGGAGAATATAAAGAAGGACAAAAAGGAGGGCGACCTTGGTATTAAAGACTTATCTAGTCAAAACAAAGCTCTCATTATGAAGTTATGCTAGGGCTTAATTACAAAACCAAATGCCTTATGGGTGCAAGTCCTTCGACTAAATATGGCTATGGTGAATGTATTTTTCCAAAGGTTGAAAGGGAAATAAATCAATCTGCAGTGTGGAAAGCAATCACTTCTGTATGGGATTCATTTAGGAAAACGGTAGGGAGAAAACTGTGAAGTGGAATCTCAACTAGTGCTTGGTGGGATCTATGGACCACTCTTGACCAACCACTTATGTTCTATGTTGACAGAAATCAACAATTGATAAATCCTGAGGAAGTGGTTAGTCAGTTCATCCACCCAAATGGGGAATGGGACCTAAACAAATGGGGTATGTTCTTACCGAGTTGGGTGATTGAGAAAATAAAACAAGTAAACCCCCCTTCCCTACCAGGTGATGATATGTTCTGGTGGAGGAAATCTCCTAATAGGAATTTCAGTGTCAAGTTAGCTTATTCCATGATCTATAAATCTCATCCTATAAATGCAGATCCTATCTGGAAAAGTATATGGAGGTGGCCTATTCCAAAGAGGGCCAAATTCTTTATATGGCAGTTAATCCAAGAGAGAATTCCTACAAACTCAATTTGAGCTAAGAGGGATATGAGCATAAACACTGAGTGTCCTTTTAAGCGCAATTGTGAGGAAACAACGATTCATGCTTTGAGAGACTGTGAGTTAGCGAGTAGTGTGTGGCTTTCTTGTATTAATCTAATTTATTACTCTGCTTTTTTCTCTGGCAATTTATAGGTTTGGCTTAAATGGAACTTGCATCACTCACCTGGTGGCCGCAAGTTCATCTAGTGGCCTTGGTTGAGGGTATTCGGTTCGCTATGCTGGCTTATTTGGAAGAATAGGTGCAGGAAGGCATTTGAAGGTGCAGGCGATGATCCAAGGCGTCTAGTTCACAGAGGTCTCCATTTCCTCCATGAAGGGATTGAAGAGGGAAGATTTAGGCACAAAATTTTTAGAGTTCCAAACAGAGCATCAGTTAGGTGGATCGCGCCCCCAGAGGGATTCGTTCGGGTCGATGTGGACGTGGTAGTTGACGAACTTAGAAAATCAGCTGTAGGAGTTGTCCATGATAGCGAGGGAAAGTGGATCTATGGCTTCCAACAACACACGGGTTTCGCTTTCAGCTCAACCTCTGCTAAGATCCAAGCTATTAGGATTGGACTTCAAATATGCAATTCAATGAATTTCACACAGGTCAAGCTATACACTGACTCAACTGAAGCAATCTAGTTGTTACTTCAGTTAGGTGGCCAATTTCACAACCGAGATAAAGGAAGTGAGGAGTTTAATCTACCTTGATTGGGACTTAAAGATTTCTCACTCCCATAGGGAAACTCTAAGATGCGCTAATTTTTTGGCCAAATTGGCACTAGACTTGAACAATGATCTATTAGTATTGAAAGATTCTCTAGGTTTTTGTTTGATCCAAATGTTAGTTGATCTCATCTAAGATTTGGTTTTCTGGCATTAGCAATCTGTTGGTTCATGTAAGAACGTTTCAAGGGTCTTACTTGGCCCTTAAGAGTTTTTCTCTTGTCCATGTAATAAAAAAAAAAAAAAAGATTTGCAATCTTCCGCCTTCATTTAATGCCCTCTTCGCAAGAGAATCTGCCATAAGATTAGTATTCATTTCTATAACTTGGAACTCAACTTGTCAATTCCGTTGAATCATGTTTTTAATATCTAAAAGCAGGACCTAATCATCATGTGTTTTAGGAATCTCATTCATGACCAAGTTTATTATATCAGTCGAGTCAAGATTAGAATTCTTTACACCCTAATCTCAAGCTCTCTTTTTAATTCCGTCAAGCATCCATCAACTGTGAGATGGGACCCTCTACATATTCTACTTTCCCCAGAAAGACCCTTTGCATTTTCGAATAGATGTTCACATATGCACATAAAGGACATAATTAATTAAAGCCATTCAACCGGCCAGTCATCGCTCTTAAATGCGTATATATTTTGATCAACTTGTTTCTTTTCCCCTGTTTGCAACCTAGACGAGCTAACCACCCAACTAGGTTTTGTCCATTAGGGTCATAGACTCGCATTTGATGGACTAGCCAGAGGGAGAATAATTAATTTTTCCCAACGGTCACAAAGAAAATGAGCCAAATAAAATTAATTACCAACCTTTAAAGATTTTTTGTAAGCTACATTCTCTGCTTCAAAATATAAAACGTTAACTACTTCACACTAATCATAATATGTTTGTTAAGTTATTTATATTGTGTTGAATTGATAAAATTTAGGGAGAATAACAAAAAAAATATCATCTGAACTTCAAAATCCTAAATTAGTCATTTGACAAATATTTACATTATCAATCCCATTACTCTTCTTGTCAGCGGGATTTTGAAGTTCAAATGTTATTTTTCTGTCATTCTCCCTAAAATTTATCTTTTTTATTTTTATTTAAGAATATGATTTTCATCAATAAAGGTTGGTCTAGTTGGTAAAAGGGTTGGTTTATAACTATAAGGTTGTGAATTCAAATCCCACCGATGTCCTGACTCTTATGAACCCATGTGACCCAACTCATCCAAACATTTTGTTATTAAAAAAAGGAATATGATGTTTAAATATGTATTTATTATCTGTTGCATCTTTCTATCTTTTAAGGGTAAAAGTGGGAAACAATTATTATTTACTCTATCAATCTCTTATGTTTTAGACAAGGTATTAAAACCCGGACCGGGCATTGAACCGGTCGGGGTACTGGGTTAAGGGTTAGTGGGTCAAACCGGGACCAAACCGGTGAGAAATTGAAAATTTTAGACTTATAGTATGAAATTCTAAAGGAAAAAGTAAAAAAAAAAAAAAATTTTATAAGTGAACCCGGACCGGGAACCGGACCGGTTTCCCGGCCGGTTCGCCGGTTCGCCGGCCGGTCCAGTCCGGGTTCCATTACATTGGTTTTAGACCAAAATTTCTTTTTGAAAATAGGAGGGAGTACTTGACTAGGAGTTTAATTATTTTTCAAGTTAAAAGCGCACTTTTATCCTTCAACTTCCACTATAAAAAAACATTCAATTTCTGACGGAATTTACCACGGAATAAGCTTTTTTGACAGAATTTCTGATGGACCGCGTGTCCGACGGAATCCGTTCTGTCGCTAATAGGTGCGTTTCAAACAAATTTGTGACAGAATTTCTGACGGAATCCGTTCCGTCGGAAATTTTCGACATAATTCATTTCTATCGCAAATTTTTTAAAAAGAAATCGAAAACAATTTTTTAAAAAATTTTGAAAATTTTTTTAATTTACAAATACCACGTGTTTGCTCCTCAGAGCGCCACGTGTCCCTCTCCCCTGGCTGCCACTTGTCTCCTCCTTGTGCTGCCATGTGTCGGCACCTCATAATTCCTCCAAGTACCTATCCTCCAATTCGAACCTGTGACCTTAGGCTACCGATGCCTTCGCACGTGAGTCCTTGCCAATTGCGCCGAAATAAACCTATGTCATATTATTACATATTATTATATATATAATATTATCATATATATATATATATATAAACATACATACATATAATTAATTAATTATATACATATAATTAATTATTAATTAAATATAATATTATTAAAAATAATGAAAAATTTAATAAAAAGGAAAAGAATAATTATATATTTAAATTAAATAATTTTTTAATTAAAATTATTTAATAAATAATAATTTATGTTATAAATATTATTTTTAATATAAATTATAAATATGATATAAATAACATATATATTAAAAAGAATAATATAATTTTAATAATTAAGGTTAAATAGAATTATTTAATAATTAATATTTTTATTTTTTAAATATTATTTTAATTTTATAAATATTATTTTTTTTAAATTAATAAATTTTAATTTTTTTGACGAAACCTTTCCCGTGGCAAATTGTGACGGAAATTCGGTCGGAAAACTCCCTAGGAAAATTTCCTACTGAATTTTCCAAAAAAAAAATTCTGTCAGAAAATTTCTAAAGACAAATTCTGACTGAAATTTTTTCAGAAAAATTTCCGACGGAAATTTCCGTCGGAATTTGCCATGGAAAAAATTCTGTGGCTAAATTTGCCACGGAAAATTCCGTCGGAAAAATTTCTGACGGAATTTCCTTCAGAATTTGTCATGAAAAAGGTTCCGTTGGAAATCGGGTGTTTTTTTATAGTGTTCACACAAGGTTTCATTTTGGTTTCTCAATTTTACAAATGATTTTTCAGTCATCCAATCCTAATACAATTAGTTTTATTAACAAAAAATGTCAACATTAAAATTTTAAATGTTGACAAACATTCTTGAATACTAATATGATGGTTTAATTTTGTAAAATAATAATGATGGACACAAAAATTCATTATTTTAGACTTATGGAATTAGGGTTTAAGGATTGAAAAGTAATTGATAAAATTTAAGGACCAAATTGTAACATTGCATAAAATTATAGGATTAAAGCTATACTTTTCCCTAAATTTTTAAGGTTGCTCCTATTAAAAAGTCTATTGGATAATGTGAGATCACTACTATAGAAATCGCACCACATAACGGTTATTAACTGCCATACTTCACAGTTTTGAGCTGTCATATATATGGGCACTATATTTGCCTTAAGCAAATAAATTACGATTCTTAACAGTTATTCATTCTTGAACTATTATAACGGTTATAAGATAACACCCGTTATATATTGAGGTTTAGTGTGGGCATGATATGCCCATTATATTGTTGTGATAATAATTGATGGGCACATTTAGAAACTGTGAAAATATAAGGTAATGCTTATATAATACATAACGGTCTCATTTTGACAACTGTAATTTATTTAGTAGCATAAATAATGATTCTTTTGTAAAAACCGTGACTTTTAATAACACTAAATAACGATCTCACATAGACAACTATTATTTATTTAGTATAAGGATAACGGTTCCTAACTAAGAACCGTGAACTTTTATTATACATGGCAGTTTTTATATAATAATCGTGATATATAGTTGTGAGACTCTTCAAGTGAGAGTTTTTGAGCTATTTGGACTAGACAGTATATAATAGAAATAATACCTCCCACATTGAGTTTCTATGCAATATGGGATAGATTAAGACATTCTAGACTTTTAATTGCTAATGATATTCGTCTTTTTACTTAAAAATTGTGTCTCTTTACAGGAATTAACCCTGGAAAGCAATGTGGGAAAAAAACCTACGAATATCTGTATTAATTGCCGATGATATTGATGTTTTTACCTATATATGGATGATATTTGTCTTTTTTTCACCAACCCGTCACTTTCCTGGTATAATTGCTGATAAGACACAAGGTATAGGTGATGACAGTTATGTTATGAAATATACAAGTCAAGAGTGAGATTGATTCAAGCTATAAAGCCTAAAAAATCTTGATCCATCTCATATGGCATGGCTACTCAATTTGGGAAGCACTACTCTATCTGTAACATCCTTTATTTTTAAGCATAAATATCAAGTTCAGAAAAAAAATTATTCAAAAAAAAATTATAAATGAAATACCTCCTTAAAATAATTATTCCGAATATACAGGCATATATGTGAAAATATATATCTTATTATTGGAATAAGTAATATATTAAAAAAAATGCTTCTAGCATTATGAACATTACTATATTAATTTATTATTATTTATTTTAAAAAATTATTTTAATAGGGGGGAGACAAACCCTAACCCTACTCTTATAAAATCTCTTTTTTTCCTCTCACCTTAAGGACTTACTCACAGTCTCACAGGTTCAATTTTTCTTTCCTCTTCATTTCTCTTATCCGTGCTATCTAGTATCTACCTTCATTACAGTCAAGCAATGTCTTGTCAGTCATTCTTCTTGCCTTTTTTTTTGGGAAAATCACTCCTAGGTCCCAAGGACCAAAGATATTAACAGAAAAGTCCTAGGGAAAAGTCAAATATCAGAAAGTCCCTAAGGACTTTTATGTAATTATTTTCTAAAGTAAAATGACAAAGATGCCCCCAAGCATTTAAACTCTCCTTCGTTCAAAACCGTGGAGCTCGTGTGTGTTCACCTTCGTTCAAAAAAGAAGCATTTTAAAAACTTGCTTTGCTTTTGGCTCTTCGGCTGTTCCTATCGAATCGGAGTCCGTCGCTGCTTCGCTCCCAGTCGCCGTTCATCCCTTCATCGGTGCAGAAGGCTCCATTATCCTCCACAGTTGTAGCCTCCATCGATCGTCTGAAGCTAACAGTCCGTCGCAACACGCAGGCTCGGTCGTGATAGTACAATGATGAAGTTGCAAAATTATAGCAACAGTTGTTTAAAATCATGATGTGTTGTAGTTATAGGGGGACATTAATTTTGTAGACTATTATTGGTTGGACAGTCACCTTGTGAAAATAACTCATGATGTTATGAAAACATCCATTGTAACTTGTGAAAACTGATGTCAGCTATTGTCAAATTTGGCAGTAGGTGTTGTAATCAAATAGGCACAATAATGAGTTAAAATGATTGTTAGCTTCTGTGACAGTAGGAAGGTATGAAATTTATAAACTCATGGGAGAATTACAATTCACTTGCAAATGTGACCAATGCACTTGATAAAATTGGCATAACAAGTTCTTAATCACTTGATAAATTATGACCAATTCAGCTATTCTGATAGCCCCAATGGGAATTACTAAAGTTTCATTTAGCCACAAGATGAACTTATAAAAAGCATTGAACATGTTGTTAACATATGCTTAAGAAGTTGTAAACCAATAAAGTTGTTATGGTAAGATTATGTGAACAAAGGTAGTTTCATCCAACCACGACCAAAATGGTTATAAAAAGGACTCAGCATGTTGTTAACATATGCTTAACAAGTTGTAAACCGTCAAAGTTGTTGTGTTAAACTTATGTGAACAAAGGTAGTTTCATCCAGCCACGACTAAAATAGTTGTAAAAAGGACTCAACATATTGTGAATACACACTTTAAAAGTTGTAAACAGAGCATTTTGCATAGTTAATATGAGAAAATATTGTTTCAGGCAGACATGAGGAAGAAGTTGTTAATATGACTCAACGTGTTGTGAATACACACTTCACGAGTTGTAAATAAAGCATCTCGTGGTGGCTAACCTTGTGAGCAAAGGTAGTTTCATTAGGACCTGAAAAGTATCTTGTCCAACAAAATGAACATGTTGTAACACAAACATAACCAGTTGTAAAACAAGACATATGCAGTTGTAAACTTTGTCGTTGTTCAAAAGGTCATTTCATCTTGGAAATATAGTTCTATGCGTAAAAAAGCACTCAAGAAGTTGTTAAAACATGTTGTTAAAATGATTGATGAACTTGTAAAAATGCCTCCAGAAGTTGTAAATATAAACTTGTCTTATTCCTTGTTTTACAACTAGTTTTGTTTCTGTTGTAAATATAAACTTGTCTTATGCCTTGTTTTGCAACTAGTTTTGTTTCTGTAACAACATGTTCATTTACAATGCGTGAAGCGTGTATTTATGACTAAAACATTTGTAAAAAAGATTCAACATGTTGTGAATACATGCATCACGAGTTGTAAACAAAGCATTTCGCACAATTAATGTCAGAAAACATTGTTTCAGGTAGACATTAGGTAGAAGTTGTACAACACCAGGAATAAGATGAAGACATGAGATCAACCCAATCACCAATATCATAATGTAGACTACTATCAACTCACATTTCAAAAGCAACCCAATCACCACCATCGTAATGTAGACTACTTTCAACTCACATTTCAAAGGCACACAAGCAAGTATATAGAATTACTACGTACGCACTAGTCTTCATGATTATATGCAAGTTTATATAGAAAAACTACAAAATATTCAATTTAATTTTAGGATCGGTCAGCCCCCCACAGAAAACAATTTCATATAGGGAAAATCACCCATACCTCCTAAGCATTGTTCAGTTCATGTGCAACACCCGTTTGGCTATCCAATTCTAATATCAAACTAGTTGAAAAAAATCCAACATTACTATAATTCTTTTCACTCACCTTCTCTTTTCTGTTTTACCCAATCCACGAACGACCGACGACCGAGCCTGAGTGTTGAGGGCAACGACGGACCGTTAGTTTCAGACTAGCGACTGACCCTGCAGCTTTGGATTACCATTAGGGGCTTCCTATTGGGGGACTAACGCAAGCTATGGCTTTGGTTGACCGTCAGAGCTTGCCACGTGAGAGGAGTGACGGACAGAAGGGCGACTGGGAGAGGAGTAGCGACGGATGGTGACTGGTAGCGGGGCAACAGCGACGGAAGGCCAAAAGTAGGGTAAGGTTTTCAAATGCTTCAGAAGCACAAGCCCCACGATTTTGAACGAAGGAGTTACAATTAGAATGGGGACATCTTTGTCGTTTTACTTTGGAAAATAATCACAAAAAGTCCATAGGGATTTTTCTGATATTTGACTTTCCCCTATGACTTTTTTGTTAATATCTCTGATCCTTGGGACCTGAGAGTGATTTACCCTTGGTTTTATTCCGTCATTATGCCACCATTTTATCCCAATAACCCATTTGTGAGAGGGAGTGTGTAAATATTATTATATCTATTCAGCTATTCTCCAAGTTACTCCCTTTCCAACAAAGCGCCTGAGTATGGGTCAAACTTTATTCATACTCCAGATCTCTTCGTTTGTCCTTTCCTTTATCCTTGCTTACTGTGTGTATTTAATTATTTTTCTATCTATTAATTCCTCCCATTTATGAACTTTCATTCTCTCTTAAATATGTGTGTGTGTGAGTGTGTGTGTATTGTGAACCTGGTTTTGTGTGCATCCTATTGTGAAAACACACACACACACACACACAATTTCTGTTGTTTATTTCAAAATTTTATTGAGCCTATTTCACAATTATTTCTCTCTCTTTATTTTAGTTTTTTTCCTTCCTTTTCTTCCTCCAGCAAGTTTTATAATATTACCGTATAAACAGTGCAATTCCTCTTCCATCATTGCGCTATAGTGGGATTGAATTTTTGTTCTTTTATATTGATATATATTGAATAACCTGTGTCCTCCCTGTCTGGTTTGTAATTCATTTAAAATTGATCTCTCCTTTTTAAAACACACATACGTGCAGTGCTTCATTTATGCCTTCTCATAAATTTGTAACCATATATTTAAAACACACACACACACACACACGCCTATATATATGTATAATAAATCATAAATTTAGATTTTGTTAGGAATTGAATGAAAAGAGCAGCTTTAAGGCTATAGATTAGTCTTTGAGTGGGCTTATTATATCCTTAAAGTAACTCTAAAATAGTTTTAAGTTATATATTGATAGATATTTGTATTGGTGACTTTGTAGACTTTCATTGAGAGCTTTGAAGTAACTTCGTGTGATTACATGTGAGCTAAGGAGTATATGCTAACTCTGAATATTCTTCCATGTATTTGTGAATTGTGTATGATTGTGAATGACTATATTTTGTATAAAAATAATGGATTGAATTATACATATATGTGTATATAATATAAATTCTCTAGTAAGTAATATTACAAATAAATTTCTTTATAACTTACTTTATTCACATAGGTAATAATTTAATTATAATTAATGTACTATTGGATTATTATTATTTTTAGGCATGTTTGAATATATGATTATATTTGATATGAACGGAAGTATGATTTATTGTACCTTATCCTTTAATGATAGCATATTTAATGATGATTGAATATAACTGGCATGTCGATTGCATTTGTATTGGGTTAGAGTAAGTAGGAATTTGTATGGTGTGATTCTTTACCACGTGGTATGCCATCACTTGGTGAACAGTATATGGCACTTGTCAAGGCCCCTTCTTCCATGTTTTCCTTTAGCCAGGATTGTATTATAGCTATGGGACATGTGACGCCTCCTTAGTTGTGTTCTTTTAAGGAGGGGAGCCATAGTCCAGACTTAAGCTTTGCACCTTTAGCCAGGTGTATCTTGAGAACTGGTGAGCTTGGGACAATCCAGTCAAATGTTTGAGTTTCTATTGGACTATATGTTAGCTTATGGCCCTAGTTAGTGGAATAAAGATGGACAATGATATAAGGGAGGTTGCACTTGCATATTGTATAATTGTATATTTTATGTTGTGATAAAAATATAGATTAACATAATGATGATTAATTTGCAATTGTTTTGTAAGAGGTTTATGATACATGCATATATATATATATATGATCAGTTCTTTCTTTTAAATCATATGTGGTTTGCTTGTGAATGGTAGAAACTTCCAGTAGTTATTGAGACATAGAATCGCATCCCTATATATTAACATATTTCAGGTGATTATTTTAGTAGGGAGCAAGGGAACATACCTGTGGAGTGAGTCTTGAAGGCTCTCTTGTGCTCCTGGAGCACATGTTATGTCATTTTATTTGGCATGATCCTAAGAATTCCACATTTTATTTTGTTTACTGAAATATTTTGGGGATTTAATTTGACATTGTGATCTGGGTTTTATTTGAATTGATTATGCATTTTGATGATTTGGATGTTGAACATCCTTATTGGCGACTTTTGAAATACTTTGGTTTTAGTATTTGGTTGTCTAATTCGAGGTGTTACACTATTAGATAGAGTCGATACCAAGTAGCTCTGAAACTCTCACATTGAAGAGTCTAGGACTGATCACAATGCTGAATTTTAGAGCTCTTAACTTAGTATACCTACTCAATACAGAAATAGGAAAGGAATAGTTGCTCAGCAATAATGAGTTTTCCAAAAAATATATAAGTTCACAAAAGCAATTTAATGTCACCTTGAATGCTTTATCGCATCTTGGTACAACTGAACTAATTTATTCATCACATCCCTATTAATCTTTTCAAAGTAACTTCTGGAGATATGAATACTTTCAAGAAAGCAGGTGTTTGCTTAGGAATCTATATCTCCACAAGTGACCTCAAAAAATATCAATAGACTGGGAACCTTCAGTTAAAGCAATGGGCTGACAACTTCCTGTAACAGGAAAAGAAACCTTCGATAAGAGCAATACTATGGTTTCCAAGAAAATATAATTTCACAAAGGCAATTTAATGTCATCTTGAATGCTTTATCGCATCTTGATACAACTGAACTAGTTTATTCATCACATCCCTTTTGATTTTTTCAAAGTGACTTCTGAAGATATGGATACTTTCAAGAAAGGAAAGATATTTGTTTGGGGATCCATATCTTCAGAAATAACTTCGAAAAAGATCAAGAGAGTATGAACCATGAATCAAAATAATGTGTTGACAACTTTCTGTAATAGGAAAGGAACCTTTGATCATAGCAATACTAGGATTTTCAAAAACATATAACTTCACAAAAGCAATTTAAGGAACCTTTGATCAGAGCAATAATGGGTTTTACAAAAGAAAAGATAACTTCACAAAAGCAATTTAACATCACTTTAGATGCTTTATCAAGGCGTGACTTTACAAAGGCAGCCCGGCTAGGGCTCACAAACGAAAACAACTCACACGACAGTTGCTGAGAAGTCGGACGAAGGCTTTTTATTGGGGGATTCAATTGAAAATGATCCTGACAACAAACAATCACAACAAGAGTCGTTGGGTTAAGATGTTGTTGGGTTTCATTCGAACAAATTAAGTGTCAAGTGTATTCTATTTCAGACGTTTAAATAGAAGAGGAATGGTCGGGTTTTTTGGGCTATCGTGCCTAAGACTTTACATCACAATTCGCCCAAAGAATTGTTATTTATTTGTTTACATTTATCACTATTCTTTCTTAATAACCATTATGTAATTCACTTTTTTTTTACATGGTATTCTAACAAGTGACAGGTTTTAGTTAATAATCGTTATGTATTTTCACTTCTTTCTAAAAAGATTTTGGTGGTTGATTATGCAACCGCCATTTTTTACAAACAAAATAAAAAAACAAAAAAGCAAAGTTTATAAATAGACTAAAAATAAAAAGTTATGGAGATGTTTTAAGAATCTAATATATCATCATATTCTTTCTTCTCCAGTAACTTTTCTACCTTCTCATTCGACGAATGAACGAGAGTGGTAAGTTCCTTCAAGCGCTAGTCCATGCATCCTTGCTCTGTAGGTAAACCTGGACCATATGATAGAGCTCGTAGATCGTGTGAACAAGCCCTTCAATGCTTGTTGGTGAAGGGAGTTCACTTTCAGTTTGTCTCGAGATGATGAGGCAGTAATTCTCTTACATTTGTCCATAAATTTGGTGAAGATGTTGGCTATGAGAAGTTGAAATAAAAATAAAGTTCAGTTTTTAGACATTTATATAGAGAGGGTTTCGTGGATCAAGACGTCGCATCCTTTATAAATGATGATTGGTTTTTAATAACCGTTATTAATTTGTCTAAGACTGTTCGCTACCGCAAGTGCACGGATCGCATCAAGTAATACAGTGATAAGTGAGATCGTTCCCTCGAGGATTTGAATAACAAATTAGTTAAACAAAGGGCTTGATGTGTTTGATTAAGTTGAATCAAACAAAATGTTGAGTGTGAGAAAAACAAATTCAAAAGATGTGCTGATAACAACTAAGAAAAATACTGAACAGAATATGCTTCTTGTGGATTCAATCAAGGAAAGTGTATCTAGGATTGTTCGCTTCCTTTGTATATCATAAACTCAATCTACTTCCTCTTCGAAATTATTGTTTATGGGATATATATATATATATATATATATGTCAGTCTAAGGTTTGATAGCCATTGGTTAAGCTCTCTCATGTCATAACCAACTTATATTTTCCAATTAGATACACAATCTCTTGCTGCATTTAAGGGAAAATAAACATTACACAACTTCCTTACTTTGACAATGCTAGGTTAATAACTATATCTCTACGTTATTAACAAACCATCCATTTAACTCTTTAAACTTCAAGTCTAGCATAACTCTCCCCACGTTCTTCAATTAGATTAACTCTCTCAAGCTTAATCTAGTTGAACATGTTATTCATAGTGCTAGCAATTCATGAATATCAGTGAAAACAGAGAAGAATTAACATATATATACCATTAGCTAAAGAAGAGGAAGAAGAATTCGAGTTTAATCCATACAACAGAGTAGAACAATCCTAGAATGAAAAACCTAGCTACTCATGTTCAAAAACGGATTACAAATAACAAGATTAAATGTAGCCATAACAGAATCACAGTGGGAAGAAGGGAATGAATACAGAAGGAACAAGAACTTGGAGTGAAATCTCTTCCAATCCGCAAGCCCCCTTGCTTCTCCTTGATTTCTAGCAGTTCCCAGCTCTCAACAACTCTCTAGCCGCCTTTCTCGGTCTTTCCAAATTGGGAACACCCTCCTCAAAACCCTGGGTTTGCCTTTTATATCTTCTCAGATGTCAGAACGCGCAGCTTCATTTTCGGGGTTGGGCCGCAGCCCAAGAGCATCTGACCTCATGTTGTTCTTCTGGGCCGCGGCCCAAAAGATGTTGGGCCGCGGCCCACTCCTTTCTGTGCTCCTGTGAATTTCCTGGGCCGCGGCCCAATAGATGGTGGGTTGCGGCCCAAGACTTTCTGTGCTGCTGTTCCTTCAGTGGGCCGCGGCCCAAGAGATGGTGGGCTGCGGCCCAAGACTTTCTGTGCTGCTGTTCCTTTAATGGGCCGCGGCCCAAGAGATGGTGGGCTGCGGCCCAAGACTTTGCCAGAGTCATCTTCTCTTCTTTTCTGCTCTGTTCTTCTCCTAGCTTGCCTTTCATTCCTCTGGTTGTTAGCTTCAACTTCCTTCACCTCCTTCTCACTGCATGTAGCTTCCTCTGGGCTAGTTATCACTGAATCTGTACCAGTTTACACACAGAACTTGCACACATGGTTAAACATTCATAGCAGTTAGTGAGTAATATCCTTCACAATTTCATTCTGCTGTGCATAGCATGAGAAGAACATAATTTATCACTTTAACCCTTTCAAATGCCCACTTATGCACCCAAAGTGAAGTAAAACATGATGAAATATGAAATTCTAATAAGAATTCCCTGAAGTTAACACACCCCCAAACTTGAACTTTTGCTCGTCCTTGAGTAAACTCAATCATTCACCAGCCTAGTGCTCATGCATGACCCTCTTCTCTTAAGCTACTCATATCACCAAATATACATGCATGCTTGGTTCATAGTTTAAAAACTAATTCCCTAGTCATTTTCAACTGAGTGTATGTTCAACCAGAGTTGACTAACAATCATCCTGCATTTATCAAGATCAGGAGCAACATTCAGCATGTATGATTCGGCCTCATTATCCAGACCTAATTCTTTGCATTCTCCTTCCTTTTACTTAAACTCAATTCACACGCTTTCAGTGCCACAAGAACTTTAAGGTTGCATGGAATTGTTCATTGTTGTCGCTTGGAGCTAACACAGAGTTCAGTTTGAGGTAATGCAAAGGGAATAGGCTAAAGCTCAATCAACCAAAGTTATGTGCATAAGAAAACACTCACTGATATACGTGTTTAATACTCACAATTAGGGCTAATTTCGCTCAGTACCACTTATAGCAGGTCCTGCCATAGGCTTGTAGAAATTCTACTCTCTCCACCACTTGTACACCTAGATTTATGAATCAAGGGGGCCTTTTACCAGGGTTGTAATGTTGGAAATGGTCTAGTGGGAAGGACTAATGGAACAAGTGCCATGCATGCTGAAGCGTATATAATGACATCTCTATTTTCTTTTCTTTTCTTTTCACATGTACATATTGATTTTCTTTTACTCCTTCCTTCTTTTCTTTTGTAAATTACGTAACTAAGCACTTATTGAAACCAATAGTAAATCAAATGCTAACTCACTGCTTTTCTAAGTGTCATTCAATTGCAGAACAACAGTATGCATGACTTGTTAAATGTCAGATTTTTGAAGAAAGAAAAAGTGAATAGCTCAAAGGGGGTGATCAAAGGATGAATGTGAAAGGTTTGTGTGTAGGTTCATGGGTTTAGAAATGAATGCCCCTATCATTTTCATCAATCCACATGCATATGTGATTTTGAAAAAGAATTTAAACAAGTTCTGGAGGTACACTAGCATAAATGGCTCAAACACTCTAATGAATGAAACTCAGGCTCAAAACCCTTCCAACAGAGGTTTTCCTCTCTTGTGCACAACCCCCAAGGTTAATTCAACCTTAACCTATTTCGAATACATTAACTTAACTGATCCATATGCTAACTCTATGCGCCATAACCACAGCCACTTCCATACAATTTACTCAAAAACATACACAGTTCCGTTAAAAAAAATTAGCTCAAAAATAGTATCACTCATGCTCTCGAAGTGTGTGAACTGCTAATCTCTTCCCAGGAATTCAAATACAATTTCAAAGGTCTTTCAATGAAAACAATTCATACATGTCATGCATTATCCTCAACCCTCATGTAAAATAAGAACCAAGCAGTCATGAATATCCAGAAATTTAGCTCAAAGATAGGGCGTAAAGCAGGTTTAAACATATGCATGTAGATATATCAGCACCCCCAAACTTGAGGGAGACAGTATCCCCACTGTCATAGGGCACACTGTGTCACAGATAGCACCTGAAAAGGAAACGAGCATACAGCCAGGTATAGGTATAACATCCAATAAAATCCAATAATATCTAAACCATAATATCCAATAATACCAGAGATATCTAAACCATAATATCCAATAAAATCCTGATGTCAAGCAATAGGAGAGCAGCTGTAACCATAGTACTGAAACAAAGTCTGAAACATATCCAAGAGAAATGGAAAACAGCAGTAAAAATGGGCAACACAACTAACTAAGAACTAGTCCTCACCATCACCATCACTGGCGGCTGCATCAGTGCTATCACCCTCAGCATCGTCGTCCCCACCGTCAGCACCAACATCTACGCCATCATCATCGCTACTGGCCTGAGCTGCAGCAGGTACATGAGCAGCGAATAACTCCTCTAACTTGATCAGGCGAACACCGTGATCCTATAGATAGGTGAGGCATTGGGCAGCAGTAGCCTCAGTGCACTGAATGGCCGCAAAGATCACATCCAACGTGACGGTAAACTCGGAAGAGGCAGGGGCATCGGATGGTTCACCCTGCTCCTGGGGGGATGGAAGGTCATGAGGAGGATGAGATGGTCCTCCCTGCTGAAAGAAAGGGTCGGTCGCTGTACGCTGGGAGGCTGGAACTTGCTCATCTGGTCGTGGCTTGATGCTCAAGTAATTGAACTTCTTAAGAGGCTTGAACATAACATTAGTAGCCGCGGCAACAACACCCACAGACGTGCAGAAGGAGGAAATGAGGTGTGGCAGTATCAGACCTACCGAATGATCTCGGGCATGGTCGCGAAGAGTCTGATAAATCAAGGTGCCAAGATCAACAGGCTCCTTCTTCATAAGCAGGTAGATAAGGAGAGCCCGGTCTCTAGTGAGGCGACTCCTCTGCGACGACGGCCAGAAGTAGTCCTTGCCAAAATGCAGCCACACCCGAGCTTCAACTGATAACTGAGCCCGAGGTAAATGTTTTTACGCCCCTCCGCAAGTCTGCCACTCCACTTGGTGGTTGTACACGAGCACCTTCAAAATATCATCCTCAGGGATGTCATCATCACTGTCTAAATAGTTGCTTGTACCTACACTCCTCAACAGCGGGGAGTGTTGTAAGCTGCCTAAAACTCTCAAGAGTAAAGTCCATGTCGACTCCGCACAGAGGAAATCGCCAAATGGGTTTCACACAGGCATTAGAGTAGAAATCCTGGACAATCTGCAGGTTCCCGTCAACCTTAGGCTCCATAAGCCTCTGCAGGTGATATGTACGTGTAACGAGATCGTAAAACTCGTACAAAACATTGAACGGGAATTCTCGTTCCTGTAGCAAGGGTCGGGTAACGATCTTGGCCTTGGCCTCAGTAACGGCCCTGGGACCTGAGCGATTAGCAACACGCTTGGCCGTCATAGTAGCTGCGAGAGAAGACAATGGACAGCCAAAAACCAATGAAGACTAAAACAGGCACTGAACGTGTGCACTGGACTCAGACAGTTCAATAATGACCCCCCAAACTTATGACATATTAGTCACAGATTTGACCATTAAGATTTCAAGCCTCGTCCTATGTATCGCTATCTCTTTCATCGCTTAATCAACTCAGAAGAAGGAATTAGGATCCTATAATGTTGGCAAAATTTTCTCACACCTTGGAGTCATTCCAAAACATGCAGCACAATTTAACTACTACAGCACAGGTTCAATAACAGTTGAAAGTGTATGAAAAGCCTTGGAAATTCTGAAATTCAATGAGGCAATTTACAGGTGGTGGAGGTTAAGCCAAACAGGGATTTCAAAAGCACAAAATGCACCTCCAGGTTTACATGATCATTCAAAAGGAAAAAATACAACACTTGTCAACTTTGATCAACTGCCTAGAAGTTTCAAAACTTAGTCAAATTGGGCAACATTGCAAACATGCTGTATGATGTGATCATATGAAACACAATTCGCACATACCAGAAATGCATAATTCCATTTATAAAATCAACAGAAGATTTTTAATGCATTCATTACAGACTCGCCAATCAAGAGAACATACACAACCTTGCACAATCTTTCAAGTTTGAAATGAATTATGAAACCTTTGACGTGCAATTAAAACATGATATCCCGAAATAGAGAACTCAAGTCCAGCCACAAACCAGTGTATACCAGAATAGATCAATATAATTTCGTACCCTGGAATCAACAATTTAAGCAAATCTGGTGCCAATCATGATAGACAAGAGAAGGTTAAGCAGTCAATAATCAGGCCACAGGTGCAGAGTGTAGTGCATTTACAAGCCAATTTTCAATAATTTGAGGACAAGATGCATGTGCAGCAAAATTAAAAATCATGATAGCTCATACTTCTGCAATTCATAGCACAACACATCCTATATCACTTCAAGCCTAAATCTCAGTAATGCTTATCACTGGATAGATCATCAAGGCCAACACTAGACAGTTTATGTAATTGATACAGAGACCTCGTAACAGGACTTGTAATGGGGCATATGTCTCAAAGCAGGGCAATGGCACACTAGGGAAGTCAAAATGAATTGAAGGCAGATTTGCTATTCTTATGACAGAAGAACTCAATAAATCATGTACATTGCCCTCGAAACCAACAATTACAACAGAATTGCTACTTTTATGCCTAAATTCCCATATTAAAGGTGACCTAACTACCCTTAAATGCGAGTAACAGAGCAAGATTTAGACTGTCTTACCTCAGATGTGGAGAGAGTTGAGAGATTAGAGGAGAAATCAAAGGGGAATGATCCTGTTGTAGTGCCCTAGCGCTTCTTCCACAGCAGGGAATATCAGATGTCGCACAGCAGCCCCAAACGATAGCGGCAGACGGAGAGGAAGGGCAAAAACGAAGAGGGGAAGAAGAGGAAACACAAGAATGAAGGACAAATTGCAAGGGAAGGAGGCAAGATGGGAGTCGACTATGGGGGGGAGGAAATTTGGGGGGCGGCTGCTGGGTGAGAGAGAGATGAGAAGAGATAAACGCGCAACAGGGTTTTTAAAAACCCTGCTGTCATACTTGGGCCGCGGCCCAAGAGCTTCTGGAATTCAGTGGGCCTCGGCCCAAAACTCTCTGAGCCATTATAATCACTTGGTGGCATTGTTGGGCTGCGGCCCACAAACAACGGGCCACGGCCCAGAACTTTCTAGACCCTTATGGGCCGCGGCCAGAATGCATTTTTCAGCCTATCAGCTTCTACACAGTTATATCATCCAATGGAATCATCAGTGACATACAGTATACAAAACCATTAGCCATTCAATTAAGAGTCTCAGAACTATGCCACACTTTCACATTGACGCTCACACAATCAACACCCCTAAGCCACACATTTCCTATGATCCAAATGTCCTCCTAATGCAGGGTTTTCTATATGTGATCAGTAATTTGACATATTGAAGCCAAAGATAATGCACATTGCTTCTCTAACATTCATTGCAACTCTCATATCATATCCCGGGCATCAGAATACACAAACATGCATAAGAGTTAAAGAACTTCCCTGAAATATGCCTGTCCCATTAAGATGTCACCCCTTTGCCTGGCAATCTTCTTGTTCTCAACACTTTCAGTTTGAATTCCCTTTCTCTCTATAAAAGTTAAAAGACCAAATGTAAACCTACTAAATTATGCTAAAATCAAAGAAACTAAAGAGATTAAGTTCAGAACTTGGGTTGCCTCCCAAGAAGCACTTAGTTTATAGTCTCTAGCCTGACTTTCCACTTTGTCACTCTTCATTTGATAAGTAGATGGTGGACACCAGCCTATCCACATCTCCTCCCCAATAATGCTTCAACCGTTGACCATTAGCCTTGAATCTCTCGCCCTTATCATTCTCCAGCTCCACATCACCATATTTTGATGCTTGAATCACCTTGAATGGCCCAGACCATCTGGATTTAAGCTTTCCAGAGAAGAGCCTCAGTTTGGAGTTGTAAAGAAGAACAATTTGACCCGGTTCAAAGCTTTTAGGAATGATTTTGCTGTCATGATCCCTCTTTGTCTTCTCTTTGTAAATCCGTGAACTTTCATAAGCATTTAAGCGGATTTCATCCAGCTCATTGAGTTGGAGTAACCTCTTTTCTCCCACAGCTCGTGGATCAAAGTTTAACTTCTTTATAGCCCAATATGCCCATGTTCCAATTCCACCAGCAGATGGCATGCTTTTCCAAACACTAATCGATATAGAGACATACCAATAGGTGTTTTATAAGCTGTTTGATAGGCCCATAACGCATCATCTAACTTGGAAGATCAGTCTTTCCTAGTAGTGTTCACCATCTTCTCAAGAATATTCTTGATTTCCCGGTTGGAAATCTCAGCTTGGCCATTTGTTTGGGGATGGTAGGGCAATGCTACTTTGTGCCTCACACCATATTTCTTCATCAAAGCTTGAAATTGATGATTGCAGAAGTGTGATCCGCCATCACTGATGATTGCTCTTAGTGTGCCAAACCTTGTGAAAATGTGCTTCTTGAGTAACTTCAGTACCGTCTTGGCATCATTAGTCACACATGCCATAGCTTCCACCCATTTTGATACATAGTCCACTCCAACTAAAATGTGTTCATTGTTGAAGGACTTAGGGAATGGGCCCATGAAGTCAATCCCCCAAACATCGAAGAGTCCAACTTCTAACATGTTATTCAGTGGCATCTCATTTCTTCTGGATATGTTCCCCACTCTTTGGCACCAATCACATTGGAGGGCAAAAGCATAAGCATCTTTGAATAATGAAGGCTAATAAAACCCACTTTGAATAACTTTCGCTGCAGTTTTCTCTCCTCCAAAATGACCACCATACTCAGACGAATGACAACAATGCAGAATGCACTCTTGTTCATTTTCTGGCACACATCTTCGAATGAGTTGGTTGGGGCACCTCTTAAATAAGTAAGGTTCATCCCAAAAGTACTTCTTTACCTCGTGCAAAAACTTACGCTTTTGATGAGAGTTGAACTCCGGAGGTAACACTCCACAAACCAAATAGTTTACAAAATCAGCAAACCATGGTGTAGATAAGTTATCAACAAAGAATAGCCGTTCATCAGGAAATGATGCTTGGATCATGTCAGAATCGTCAAGTTGAGGTTCGGTACTCAGCCTTGAAAGGTGGTCGGCTACTTGATTCTCTGTACCTTTTATATCAATTATGTTCAGGTCAAACTCTTGAAGTAGGAGCACCCAGCGAATGAGTCTAGCCTTAGAGTCCTTCTTGGTGAGTAGGTACTTGAGAACTGAATGATCGGTGTACACAGTGACCTTAGTACCTACAATATATGGTCTGAACTTCTCACATGCATACACTATGGCAAGTAACTCTTTTTCAGTGGTGGTGTAATTAAGTTGGGCACCATCAAGAGTTTTACTCGCATAATATATAGGGTGAAAGAGTTTTTCTGCCTTTTGCCCAAGAACAGCACCAACGGCATAATCACTTGCATCAGCCATGATAATGAAAGGTAAAACCCAATCCGGAGCCACTAAGATAGGAGCTGAAATGAGACGCTTCTTTAATTCTTCAAAAGCATGTAAACACTCATCATCAAACTTGAATTCCATATCTTTTTCCAAAAGCTTAGAAAGGGGTTTGGCAATTTTTGAGAAATCCTTGATAAACCGCCAATAGAATCCGACATGTCCAAGAAAACTTCGGATACCCTTGACATTCGTAGGTGATGGTAATTGCTCAATAATAGCAATTTTAGCCCTATCTACTTCCAACCCGTTCTTGGACACTCTATGGCCAAGTATAATGCCTTCTTGCACCATGAAATGGCATTTCTCCCAATTGAGAATTAGGTTTGCCTCTTCACACCTTGTAAGCACAGCATCTAAATTCTCCAAACACGAGTCAAAAGATGGACCAAAGACAGAAAAATCGTCCATGAATACCTCAATTGTTTTCTCAATCATATCAGCAAAAATGGACATCATACACCGTTGAAAAGTGGCTGGTGCATTGCATAGTCCAAAGAGCATTCTTCAGAAAGCAAAAGTGCCATATGGACAAGTGAAGGTGGTCTTCTCTTGATCTTCTGGAGCTATGGCAATTTGGTTGTAACCGGAATATCCATCAAGGAAACAAAAGAATTCCTGAACGGCTAACTTATTCAACATTTGATCTATGAATGGCAAAGGGAAATGATCCTTTCTTGTAGCTGTGTTGAGCTTCCGATAATCCATACACACCCACCAACCAGTCACCGTGAGAGTAGGAATTAGTTCATTTTGGGTGTTAGCCACCACAGTTATGCCACCCTTCTTAGGGACACATTGGACTGGGCTCACCCATGAACTATCAGAGATAGGGTACACAATTCCAGCAGAGAGCCATTTAAGTATTTCTTTCTTGATCACTTCCTTCATGATTGGATTCAATTGCCTTTGATGCTCGATAGAAGTTTTATGATCATCTTCTAACAAGATTTTGTGCATACACATAGAAGGGATGATTCCCTTAATATCCGCTATGGTCCAACCTATGGCTTGCTTGTGTTCTTTTAAAACTCGTAGGAGCTTTTCCTCTTGTAGATTCGAAAGATCGGAAGAGACAATCACCGGTAGTGTGTTGGCATCTCATAAGTAGGCGTACTTAAGATGAGATGGTAAGGGCTTCAACTCAAGAGATGGTGGAACTTCAATAGAAGGCTTCAAAGGAGTGCTTAATGCCTCAGCCACCTCGAGTGGCTCAAAATTCCTTTGTCTTGAGTGAGGGAATGCGTCCATACGAAAAAGGTTTGCAATAACTTCTTCATCAAATTCATCCATATTCTTTTCCCCAATTAGAAATGCCTCTAAAGGGTCTTTGATCATAGGAGCATAGGACTCTGGGGGAACCAGTGAGTCCAATATGTCAACAAATGAACATTGAGCTGAATCGTCATGGAACTTTAAAGCTTTGGGCATGTTAAAGATTACTTTTTCGTCGTCCACCCTCAAAGTGATTTCCCCCTTTTCCACATCAATCAGAGTTCTTGCTGTAGCTAAAAATGGACGGCCTAAAATGAGTGGGATCTTCCAATCAACCTTACAATCAAGCACCACAAAATCTGCTGGGAAGATGAACTTGTCTACTTTCACTAAAACATCTTCAATAATTCCTCTAGGCTTAGAAATACTCCGGTCAGCAAATAGAAGGGTAACTGTGGTAGGCCTTAGTTCTCCTAGCCCCAATTGGTTAAAAACAGCCAAAGGCATTAAATTGATGCTAGCACCCAAGTCGCAAAGAGCTTTACCGTTGAAATTTGTTCCAATGTTGCAAGGGATATAGAAACTACCCGGATCTTTCAACTTAGTGGGTAACTTCCTTTGGATCACGGCACTACATTCTTCAGTTAAAGCCACAGTTTCAAATTCATTGAATCGCCTCTTCTTAGACAACAAATCCTTTAGGAACTTGGCATATTTAGGCATCCCCTCTAACGCTTCAGCAAAAGAAATGTTGACATGTAGTTGCTTAAACATATTCATAAACTTCTTGAATTGTGCGTCCTCCTCCTTCTTTTTGAATCTTTGAGGAAATGGTAAGGGAGGCATGACAGTGGAGGAGCTTGGTTTGCTCTTCTTTTCATTAGTCAGCTCTTGTTCCCTCTTCTTGCTCTTGCCAACATTATCCAATCCGCCCTCAGCGTGCTTTCTCTTTTTAGTTTCCTCGTCTTCCACTGTAATTTCTGGAGTTATGACTTCCTCCTCGTCAACTTCAACATCCACTTGCTCATCTTGCTTTGGTCCCGTTGTGTTCGAGCTAGGCATAGTCGGAAGCACCTTGCCACTTCTTAAATGGATGGCCTTACATTCTTCTTTTCCACTCCTCTTGGGATTAGGGATGGTATCACTTGGGAGACCGTTTCGAGCCATGGCATTTACTTGTATAGCTAGTTGCCCCACTTGAACTTCAAGGTTTTTAATAGCAGATTCATGAAGAGAAAAGGTAGCCTTACTCTCACCTCTTGAAGATTCCACTTCGGTTAAGATCTGGGACAACATTTTGTCCGTCTTAGATTCTTCTTCTTTCACAGGAGCTTGCCTTGATTGTATTGGAAAACTCAGTGGAGGGACCGGCTTGGTGCCAGAAGTAGACTCATGAGGAGGATTCAAGGTATTACCTTGACTCTAAGAGAAGTTGGGATGAGCTCTCCAAGCACAATTGTAAGTTTGTGAGTATGGATTACCTTGAGAAGGTTGGAATTTACCCATATAATTGACAGATTCAGTGCCCATGTAGAAAGGGTAATTGTCCGGCATGTGGACATCATTGCATTGCTCACATACAATCGGAGTGGATTGAATAGAATGCACACCACGAGTATTGCCCTTGTTTATTTGAGACTCTAAGACATCAAAGCGTTTGTTCAAAGCAGACAAAATTGTGGCAATTTGTGATGACGAGTCTTCTTTTGTGTTAAGTAGGGCTGGGGTAGTTGGAGTTCTCCTATCATTTCCCTGGGTGTTATTTGCAGATAATTGGTCCAAAAGTCTGAAAACTTCATTGACAGGCACATTCCGGTAACCTCCATTAGTCATAGAGTCCACCATTGCTTTGGATTGAGGATTTAATCGTGTGCAGAAAATTTGGATCACTACCCACTTGTCCACCCCATGATTGGGGCATTGTTTCATTAGCATCTTGTACCTTTCCCATGCTGCATACAAATGCTCATCCGGCTGTTGTCTAAAGCTTAGAAACTCGTCCCTTGCTTCCACTGATTTATCATCGGAGAAAAATCGAGCTCTAAATTTAGCTTCAAGATCAGCCCAAGAGGCTATGGATCCTTCTGGGAGATTGTTAAACCAATCTCTAGCTTTCCCTTGAAGAGATAGAGGGAATAGCCGCAACCGCAGTACATCTTGAGGAACACCATTCTGTTTGAAGGAATCACACACCTCCAAGAAATACATCAAATGCTTGTTGGCGTCTTCATTATAAAGGCCATGGTACAACCCATGCATTTGCAACATCGTTATCATCACCGGTTTGATCTCAAAAGTGTGTGCTTGCATCTCTGGCATTCGAATGCATGATTGAGTTCCTCTCATGTTCCTGCTGGCGAAATCATTGATAGTGGCTCTATCATATTCATCCGCCATTGTTTCAGCTTTAGTTTCAGTTTCAAACTCAAATTCTGCTTCTGTTTCAGTTCCAGACTCAGATTCTGCTGCTAATTCTGGTTCCTCTTCAACACGCGGTAATCCGTCAAGTACCACGATCAATTCGTTTCCTTGCAAATGTTGCATGAACTGGACTGATACTTGAGAAAAGGACAAAACAGCAAGTATCAAGCTAAACAGGTGAAATTGAATTTAGAAAACAATGACAGAAAAATTATAACTCTAACTAAAGAATCAAGCGAAATCTACTAACATAAGCCTAAGGTCAACTAAAATATTTGTTAAACCAATCCCCGGCAACGACGCCAAAAACTTGTTCGCTACCGCAAGTACACGGATCGCGTCAAGTAATATAGTGATAAGTGAGATCGTTCCCTCGAGGATTTGAATAACAAATTAGTTAAACAAAGGGCTTGATGTGTTTGATTAAGTTGAATCAAACAAAATGTTGAGTGTGAGAAAAACAAATTCAAAAGATGTGCTGATAACAACTAAGAAAAATACTGAACAGAATATGCTTCTTGTGGATTCAATCAAGTAAAGTGTATCTAGGATTGTTCGCTTCCTTTGTATATCATAAACTCAATCTACTTCCTCTTCGATATTATTGTTTATAGGATATATATATATATATATATGTCAGTCTAAGGTTTGATAGCCATTGGTTAAGCTCTCTCAAGTCATAACCAACTTATATTTTCCAATTAGATACACAATCTCTTGCTGCATTTAAGGGAAAATAAACATTACACAACTTCCTTACTTTGACAATGCTAGGTTAATAACTATATCTCTATGTTATTAACAAACCATCCATTTAACTCTTTAAACTTCAAGTCTAGCATAACTCTCCCCACGTTCTTCAATTAGATTAACTCTCTCAAGCCTAATCTAGTTGAACATGTTATTCATAGTGCTAGCAATTCATGAATATCAGTGAAAACAGAGAAGAATTAACATATATATACCATTAGCTAAAGAAGAGGAAGAAGAATTCGAGTTTAATCCATACAACAGAGTAGAACAATCCTAGAATGAAAAACCTAGCTACTCATGTTCAAAAACGGATTACAAATAACAAGATTAAATGTAGCCATAACAGAATCACAGTGGGAAGAAGGGAATGAATACAGAAGGAACAAGAACTTGGAGTGAAATCTCTTCCAATCCGCAAGCCCCCTTGCTTCTCCTTGATTTCTAGCAGTTCCCAGCTCTCAACAACTCTCTAGCCGCCTTTCTCAGTCTTTCCAAATTGGGAACACCCTCCTCAAAACCCTGGGTTTGCCTTTTATATCTTCTCAGATGTCAGAATGCGCAACTTCATTTTCGGGGTTGGGCCGCGGCCCAAGAGCATCTGACCTCATGTTGTTCTTCTGGGCCGCGGCCCACTCCTTTATGTGCTCCTGTGAATTTCCTAGGCCGCGGCCCAAGACTTTCTGTGCTGCTGTTCCTTCAGTGGGCTGTGGCCTAAGAGATGGTGGGCTGCGGCCCAAGACTTTCTGTGCTGCTGTTCCTTTAATGGGCCGCGGCCCAAGAGATGGTGGGCTGCGGCCCAAGACTTTGCCAGAGTCATCTTCTCTTCTTTTCTGCTCTGTTCTCCTCCCAGCTTGCCTTTCATTCCTCTGGTTGTTAGCTTCAACTTCCTTCACCTCCTTCTCACTGCATGTAGCTTCCTCTGGGCTAGCTATCACTGAATCTGTACCAGTTTACACACAGAACTTGCACACATGGTTAAACATACATAGCAGTTAGTGAGTAATGTCCTTCACAATTTCATTCTGCTGTGCATAGCATGAGAAGAACATAATTTATCACTTTAACCCTTTCAAATGCCCACTTATGCACCCAAAGTGAAGTAAAACATGATGAAATATGAAATTCTAATAAGAATTCCCTGAAGTTAACAAAGACATATCGCTTGTAAGTATTACTGACGGTTGTTTTTTTATGACGGTCGTTAAGAATAGTATAAGAACTGTTATTTATTTTATTTTATGACGGTATTTTTTTAAGAACTGTTGGATATATTCTTTTTTTTACAAAATATTTAAAAAAGACAAAATGATAAAACAAAACAAAAAAAGAACAGTGGCGAATAGCCTGATGAACTAATGAAATCACAAGGCTACTTGTCACCAGAGGATTGACTAAGATCATTATTAGGATCATGACCAATCCTATATTCATTAAGTATGAGATTGGCCTTCCGGTTCATACTAAAGAGGTATCTATAAAGTCTCCTCATGGCATGGTTAGCCTGTTGTGCATGCCGCAACATTGCTTCCAATTGAGTTAGCATAGAATGTGGAGGCAGAGGCAGTAGTAAATGTTGGAGAGGAGAAGCAGGAGGTGGAGTTGATGACGCTGAGAGTTTTCTGGTATGTCTTCCGAACGGTGTTTCATCTTGACGATTAAGCTAGAGAACAAAGAGGAGGATGATAAAGAAAACATAGGAAAAAATAGATGGAAATGTGGAGTTTAAATATTTCACATGTGGAAGAGATGTGTAAAAATCATCATTGCACACGTTGGAAGTTGAAAAGGCATGGCATAATGAAAGGGTACTTGGTTTATTCTTATTATGACAATTATCTGATAATAATGAGGAGGTAGGCATCTATAGTCAGCATGAGGAAGAGAAAAGATTTCGAAAGCTTTAATTAACGTTTATTAAGTTACAACCATTAAATATGTTAGTAAGACCACTTTACAATTCTTAATAAGTTAGAACTGTTAAGTATGTTGGCAAGAATACTTTATGGTACTTAATTAATAACCGTGAATTAACTTGTTTTTTACACTTAATCTCTCCCTTTGATCCGATGATGAGAATGAGGATGAAGATGATAAAGAGGACGAGGAAGAGGATGAGGACGACAGGAAAAAAAATAATGATGATGTTCAGTCATCACCACCACTTTCGTACTTATCCTCCTCATCGTCCTCTTCCTTATCATTAAAGTAGAGAGATGAAGGGTTTGACTGCAAGTCATATTCAACATCATTGTGATAAAATATGTGGTTCAACTTCATGTTCAACGTATTGGTATATGCTGCGAGACGCCTTGTGTCGGAGTTAAGGCTTGCCAACATCTGCATCATAGCCTCCACTGCAAGAGGAGGAGTAGGAGGTGGTGGTGGTGGTGTTGGAGGGGGTGACGGAGGCAGAGGAGCTCCCTGGGAACTTAACATGATGAAGGAGGAGGAGGAGGCCAATAAAAAAAGTATTAAAAATCACGAGGAATATGTGAATTTAAATAAAGGTCTAACGAATTACGAAAGGTTATGAGTTATGACTTATGAAGGCCTAATGGATTGTGAAGAGTTATGACTTATGAGTTATGACAATCTAACATATTACAAAGGGTTGTGAGTTATGACTTAGGTGATAGCAGGGTGTTAGATGACAGTTGTTTCTAAAGACCGTTTATGGTATGTCTTCGCTGATATAAGGGTTAGAAGATGAATCGTTTGTAAGCGTTACATGACGGTTGTTTAGAAGAACCATAACGTTTGTCATTACATGACGTTACATGACGGTTGTTTAGGTGATAGCAGGGTGTTAGATGACAGTTGTTTCTAAAGACCGTTTATGGTATGTCTTCGCTGATATAAGGGTTAGAAGATGAATCGTTTGTAAGCGTTACATGACGGTTGTTTAGAAGAACCATAACTTTTGTCATTAAATAAATGATAGTTATTAACTACAGCCATTATTTTTATATTTTCGTGATTTCGACCTCGCAATACATGACAATGCGTGTAATTAATCATTTATTTTAATCGCTATATATCCTTGTGCGACCTCCACGTCGACATATATAACACTTATTAGCTGTAACTATTATATATTAAGCGTTATAAATGTACAAATATGTAGTAGTGGATAATCTTGACATATTTTGCCTTTGCATAAAAGAATTAAGTAATGTATTCTATTTTGCCATTTTTCTGTCCCTTGCATGTTCTCCTCTCGCTGGTAGTAGCTTCGATTTTCAATAATTTTTATTTTAAAGGACATATATAGACAGTAGACACACACGTTACAATTTAAGCATTCTTGTTCGACATTTTAACACAGATGCCAAACAATCTTCTAATATAATTTTATTTACTTTTTTTTAATACTGAACATGATTTTGAGCATGAAAATTTTATCACATCAAAGCCGTTTTTCCCCATTCCATTTCATTTAAAAAACTTTTTAAGTATTAATCCTCATAACGTGACGAATCAATATTTAAATTTCTATTAGGAAATATCCTTACATTTAGTGCAGGACTGTGTACCCATTGGGCTCCTTGATCTTTAAAAATGACTTCAAAAGACCAAAATTGAAATCACCGAGGTTGGCAAAACAGCTTACACTGAGTGTGTGTTTGGGGGGGGGGGGGTTGGTTTGGAACCCCCCAAACGCTCAATTGAGCAAATACGTTCAATGGGCAATTTGGAAAAAAAAAATTTAAGTGTTTGTTTTCTAAAGTGAGCAATTGAGCTTAATTCCACCTTAATAGCTTTTGCCATAAGCTTCATTTCTCAGCTTTTACTAATTTAGCTTTTGGGGAGAGTGAGAATGGTTAAAATATTTTTTCAATTGTGTCCAGTGTACTATCAAACTTATTGCAATTTTACCCTTAATGTACTTTTTTTGCTACAAAAATTATTTTCAACTATTATTTGGTGCTTTTAACCCTTAAAATATTTTTTCAACTGTAGCCAGTGTGTTATCAAACTGATTGCAATTTTATCTTTAATGTACTTTTTCAGTTCCAAAAATTATTTTAAACTATTTTTTGGTATTTTTAACCCTTTAAAATATTTTTTCACCCACTCTCTCTTACTATTATCACAAAAGTCACTTGTGCTTAAGTTAATCCAAACAAGTTTTACTTTTGCAAAAGTCATTTATACAATCGCTGTTCCAAACATAAATCACATTACACAATCGGGCTTTTATCAAAAATAAAATTATCAAAAACTAAATTGAGAAACTCCATTTTTCCTATCGTTGTTCCAAACACACCTTGAGCGAACTAGGGGTTGCCTCAATTTTAAACTAAAGTTGGCAAAACAGCCCAAAATATGTTTTTTTCCGTTGCCAAGAGGGAAAAAAAAATCTTTTTAATGTAAGAATGGCTTATTCTTGAAGCCCAATTTTTTGTTTCTCAATTCTTACGATTGAAATTCTCACATGCAATAAGCTTTTCCTTCATTAAAAAAAGAAACTCCGTATTTTTTTTCTGTTTAAATTTGAGCCATTATTATCTTGGGTTGGTACCCACTTATTGCTTTTTTTAATATTCCACAAGTATGAAAATCTCTTTTTTCTCTGCAATAGAAGAAGGGCCTTTTTCATTTAAAATTGTGTAAAATTATTTTTCAATTTAATATGTATTAATATTGATATAAAAAATGTACGGTTAATATAACTATTAATACTTCAAGTTTGTCCTTATTTTGAATTTGGTCTCTCAAATTTCAAACAATACGTTTTGAATTTTGATCTTTCAAGTTTCAGTCTATTTAAAATATTGGTACCTATGATTTAATAAATACCTGAACCAACCAAAACTTATGTTTTAAAATGCAAGGAACCAAAATTAAAATGAGAACAAATTTAAATGACCAAAAGATTGTATTAACCTAAAGACGTATTGAAGATGAATCATTGGAGCTCATTATATATTAGAATAAAATTCAATTAGATAAATCAAATAAATCTTTATAAACCTATAGTAAAAAAGGAGCTCAATTATATTACATAATCCTATGGGAGAATCCCTGAAAAAGTATTTGGAATTTGGGAAATGACAAATGAGTTATTTTAAGAAAAGTTGATTAGAAAATGTCGAAATGTAATAAAGAATTTCTAACTTTTTTCTTAGGAAATGACTGACTTATCATATCCCAATTTTCAGGTTCATTTTCAAGGATTCTCCCTAATCCTATCTTTTATATACATAAGAGCCAATTACCTCGAGTATTGTGAAACACATGCAATTTTAATTGGGAAAATTCTAAATAAATACCATTTGACCTTGAAAAACCCGAAAAGGCCTGTTAACATATGGAAATAACAAATAGATCACAAGAGACTATTCTGACATTTTGAAATGTTGCATTTTTACTAAAATGCCCCTCAATTTTTTTAAAAAAAAAAGAAGAACCCTCACTGCAGATGGAACTCCACCGCCAACGCCATCCCGCCAGCAAGGCTCCGGTTGCCAAAGCTCTAGCACCGACAACGGGAGCTTCGGTGACAGTTTGAGTAATGGGATTAACTATTTTAGTATAAGGATTGACTACTTGAGCTCCATCAACCCTATCCAGCGTCATTAACAAGTTGAATAAAGGCAATGACAAGTTGAGTATAATGATTGACAAATTGCGCTCTCGAGATTATTAATAGCTACACTCAAGTTATCATGGCCAGTACTCAAATTGTCATTGCCTTTATTTAACTTATCAATGATGCTTGATAGAGCTTAGGGAGCTCAAGTAGTCAATCCCTATACTTAAGTAGTCAATCCTATTACTCAAGTTGTCACCGGAGCTTTGGAGGCCCGTCGACATGGTGGTGCCGGCCGCAAGAGCTCCATTGGTGGCGGGGCAGAGGCTGAGCTCTGGCCCCGGCGAGGGTTTTACCTTTTTCCTTTTTTTTTTTTATAAAAGCACAACATTTAAAAATTTCGTATTGATTCTTTGAGATCTATTTATCCTTTTCATGTGTTAACAGACCTTTTAGAGTTTTTCAAATTCAAATAGTATTGATTTAGAATTTTTCCATTTTAATTTAACGTAATTGTGTGTGCGCGCGTGTGTGTGGTTTCTATTATGAGTGCCTTCTAGAAGCTGTTTCTGATAATTTTTATAAGTTAGTTTCACGGAAATACTTTTTTCTATGCCCTTATTACCCAGGGTAGAGAGATAGTAGAAATTAACATGCAATTGAAATTGAAATTTAGTATAATTAATTAAGATAATATTAAAAATATCTTAAATTTTATTGTAAATTTAATGCTTTAAATTGGTTTTATTGTTGAAAGGTCAAAAAATGTTGTTTTATTGGCATGGACGGTTGAGGCAGCAGTATTAATTACTCATGTTGACAATTGATTCTTGCACAAAAATAATGAATATACAAAATAAAATACGGCTATAGTGGCCTAAGAGATGAGTTCATCATGTCGTCATTCAAAGAATATATGTATATATTGGGAACGAGCTGTTCGTCCCATCTGGATCGTTTAGATGGAATCCAGATGATTCAAATTTTATTTTATTTATTTTTTTAAAAAAATTATTTTAATTGATACAGAATCTAAAATAAAGATAAATTTTTAATTGACACATTCTCAAAAAATAAATTTTTTATTAAAAATGATCAGTTTAAAAAAATCAAATCTAAATCGCTCAGATGGGATGAGTTTTCTGTGCCACTGAAACGGTTTCCGTATCTATTGAAATGTATGATGTATCAACTTCAAGCCGACTTTAGGAATATCCAAAATGTGGATTCCTCGGTTTGATACTCCTCGCTATGTGAATGAATCTCTCTCTCTCTCTATATATATATGTAATATGATATATTAAAAAAGGTTAAAGTGAATCAAACAACTTGTAGTATTTTTCTGATACATTTAGCACCATGAAATATTTTTTCTGATATATTCAGTATTGTAAACTTTTTTTTTTTTTTGCATCTAATACCTTATTTTTTTAAGTGTATCCAATTCTCTAAATTATTAAAATTGTTAAGTGCAAAATTGCACAAAAAATACTTTAAAGTGATGGACACAAAAAAAAAATACTTTAGGGCTTTAGGTGTACCACAAAATACTTTAGAACATTGAATGCATGTGCAAAAATCTTCAAGGTATTGGATGCACCTTAACCCATAAAAAAAAATATTAAAGTAGAAAGCCAGTTCCAATTAAGTCCAATCTAACAAGAGTTAACGAGACTAAAGTATTCGTTTGTGATAGTTTATTTTTGGGCAATAAGTGCTTATAAATTATTATTTACGGTATACGATGTAAGTATGTGAGAGGAATTTTATCTCGACTTACGTAATAAGTACTTATTCTTAAAAAGTAAGCTAATCCAAACATGCTTTAATAACTAATTGGAAAACTTGCATAAAAAATAGCAAATTATTACAATCATATTGAAAGCCATTATTCCCATATTTTTTTTCCACTACTCCTTCTTTGAAATATATATAGATCAATATGGGGCAAGATACAAAGAAAAAAACGACAGCAAAATTTTGTAACGTTAAGTTGGAATTCGTGCCTGTTCTGAGCTTTCTCCGATGGTTGATCCCGGAGTCCGGGAAACACCGCCAGTAAGAGTGTTGGAAGCTTGTGGGAATGCTAGTAGAGGAAAGATGTCGAAGAAGGAAGCTTTGGTCTCTTCTGCAGGGGTGGAAAGTGAAAAGAAAACAGAGGAATTATCACAGAGGATTTTGAAACCTGAGGATCTATCAAAGAGGATTATGAAATCCTCTAAGGTCACATTTGTGGGGGAAGATGAAGCAAGCAGGGTGGTCCAGAGTACTGAGGAACAATTACAGAGAAATGAGGATCTCTTGCAAAGAACAGAACCACAATGTAAAACTGACCAGGGCTGCTCTTATAAAGACTCGTTGCTAAGGTTCAAGGGAACTGACTACAACGGTGTTGCTCATGGAAGCTTGAATGTGGAGGATGACTCTTTCATAGCCGAATTACTGGATCAATCCTGGGACATGCCTGAGCCATCAGAAGAGTTAAAACAACTCATGGAGGTATATCCAACTATGCACATGTCTTATGAGGAATATAACAGATGGGCAAGACCATGGAATAATTCTCTGATTATCACTACCTTGGGTATAAAGATTAACTTTTATAGACTGAAAGAGCATCTGAGTAAAATTTGGCAGATCAGTAGCTTTGAGTTAATAGACCTACCCAATAACTATTATGTTGTGAGGCTAAAGGACCCTGTTAATTGGAGTCAGCACTATAAGAAGATTCTGTTTGATGGTCCGTGGACAGTTGCTCAGCATACCATCTTAGTGCAGAGGTGGTCACCTCATTTTGATCCAACCCAAAATCCTCTGGGAAGAGTAGCTACTTGGGTAAGAATCCCTAACGTGCCACTTTTGTGCTATAACAAAGAGTGTTTATGGAGGCTAGGAGACACGATTGGAAAGACTTTGAAAGTAGATATGAATACCATTGAAAATTTGGAGGATGAGGATGTCAAAATCCACAGGGGTCGGTATGCCAGGATTTGCGTGGAGTTAGATTTGCGGAAGAAATTAGTTCCAAGAATAATTTCAGCATCGGCATTATTTAATATCGAATATGAAGGATTGGGACTTATTTGTTTTACCTGCGGAAGATATGGCCATAGAAGGGAACAGTGCCCAAGGAAAGTTGAGCAAGAGGTTCTGAATCCGAAAACAAGCTCATCCCGTGAAGCTCCGGTGGCTGCAAAAATGCAATCGGAGAAAGTCCTTCCGGCAAAGGAGGAACAGTTCGGTCCCTGGATGCTTGTTCACAGGCCGGCAAGTGTGCGCTTCTCGAGAAGGACTGAGAGTAGGGTCAGAACTGATGCTAGAACGCAGTCTGGATCCTCAGACGGTATGGTGATGAGCAGAGCGACGCAATCTAGGTTCGCTGTTTTAGAAGATACGGAGTCAGAAGAGGGGGTGATTCCCAAGCGTGATTTGAATTTGTTTCATGAAAATGGAAAGAAGGAGGGCGCAGGTGAGCTGTGCGGTGCAGAAAGAAAATCTCGAAGCTCTCAGAATTTTAATCTAATGGGAAGGGATGGTCAAAATAGAAAGAAGGGTGGAATCCACGTGGAAGGAAAGAAGTGGACCGAAATTGGCAAGAAAAATGGTGGTAGGCCCATGGGAAAAAACGCAAATGGGGAGGCCAAAGGTATTGAGTTGGGCCCAAGAAAGGATATGAATTTGGGAGCAATCAAAGAAAACAATCCCAAAAAGAAATTGACTCAAAGGTCCCACAACGTGATTAGAGGCAATTTGGACTCTTGTGGGCTTTCTCTTTTAAATCAGAAAAATAACACCGTTGCTAGTGAAGCCCAGCCGAGGGAATTATTTCTTCTAAATCAGAAAAATAGCACCGCCTCTTGTGAAGCACAGCCGAGGGAAAAGGATGAATCACTTGCTTTGGTTCCGTATTGTGAAGTGGGGAATCAGGATAATTCTGTTGATCCAGAAGGAGCAAGAAAGACATATTCTCATTCGGAGGATGCAAAAGGGAGTCTCAGTCTACATGAGCAAGGTTCGGGAAGTCAGTCAGTTTCCAATCTTGAGGTGGTCGTCATAATGGAAGGGAAGCCTCCAGATAAGTAACTTAATGTTCCATCTCTTATCTATCTATTTATTTTATTTTATCCATGATAGTCTCTTCTTGGAATTGTCGTGGGGCGGGAGGTAGAGTTTTTCCTCGGGTGTTTAAAGAAGTGATAAAAAAATATGCTATTAATGTGATGGGTTTATTTGAACCTCGAATCAGTGGCAAAAGAGCTGATAACATTATCAGGAACTTGGGGTTTACGGACTGGATTAGAGTGGAAGCTACGGGTTATGCCGGGGGCATTTAGGTGTTATGGAATAGCGAAGATATTCATCTCGATTATGTGTCTTCATCTACCCAGTTGCTTCTCTGTAGAATAACTGATAAGAATAACCAAGATCCAATGCTTGTGACATTTGTGTATGGTGATACTAGTATTTCGAAAAGGAGAGATTTATGGTCATCTTTATACGCCATTAGCCAATCTGTTAATATCCCCTGGTTGGTGTTAGGAGATTTTAATACCATTCTTAATTTAAGAGACAAAGAGGGGGGTGCACCCCCTATTAATAGTTCTATGCTTGATTTCCAGAACTGTCTGCTTAGCTGTAATTTTATTGAGATTCCGGTTGTGGGTGACAGATTTACTTGGGAAAAAACAGGGCTTAAGGAGAGGCTGGATTGGGCTTTTTGTAATTTCGATTGGGATATAAAAAATCCACAAGCCAAAGCCTATCATTGTCTCAGGTTCAAATCTGACCATCGTGTTGTGGTTGTTGGAAACAGGCCGGCCAACTCCTATAATAGAAGGGAGCACAGATTTCAATATCAAGCAGCGTGGTGTTTGGAAGAAGGGTTTTGTGATGTGGTTAAAGCAGCATGGCACGGAAAAGACTGGATTCATGGTCAAGAGCAATTTAAATTTGAAGCAACTGCATGGAATGATAGAGTAGTGGGGAATATGGCAAAGAAGAAGAGAGAGATCATTAGAAGGTTGGAAGGAATCGATCGTGCTAGAAACAGCAGAGGGAATAAGAATGGGCTTTTCAGACTTGAAAATCATCTTTGGGATTTGTATCATAAATTGGCCTTACAGGAAGAACTGATTTGGTTCCAGAAATCAAGATGTAAATGGCTTAGCGGAGGTGATCGAAACTCGAAATACTTTCATGCCAGTACTGTAGCCAGGAGAAAAAGAAGTAAAGTTGAAGCTCTTCAGGATGAAAATGGTCATTGGGTTACTGATGAGAGGAGGTTGAGAAATATGGCCCTTGACTATTTCCAGAAGTTATTTTCATCTGATCATATGGCATCCTCTTTTTCGCCGTGGAGGGCAACCTTTCCTTCCCTGGACAGTTCTCAGTTAGAGCTACTTCAGAGGCCTGTCTCTCAAATTGAGATAAAAAATGCTGCGTTTGAAATGGGCGCGTTTAAAGCACCGGGACCTGATGGATTACATCCGCATTTCTTCCAAACGCAATGGCAGTTGGTTGGCCAGAAAGTTTGCGATTTGGTATCCAGAATCTTTGTTTGCCCGGATGAGATCCAAGCAATCAACCAGACCAACATTACACTCATCCCTAAAAAATATCGGCCCACTTCTATAAAAGATTTTAGACCTATATCTTTGTGTAATGTGAGCTTCAAAATTGTCAGCAAAGTTATTGCGAATCGTTTCAAGTGCATCATGAGCCATCTTATAGCAGAAAATCAGTGCAGCTTCATTGCGGGCAGACAAGGGGTAGATAATATCATCATTGCTCAGGAAGCAATTCTCTCCATGAAAACTAAGAGAGGAAGGAAGGGGTATATAGCTTTGAAGATTGACATGGAAAAGGCGTTTGACAGACTTGACTGGCGGTTCTTGGAATTCACTTTACATAGCCTGGGTTTGGGAGGTGACTTCGTTAGGTTGATTATGTGTTGTGTATCAACTACTTCCATGAGGGTTATATGGAATGGGGTAACTTCAGAGAGCTTCAAGCCGTCCAGAGGGGTAAGACAGGGTGACCCTTTGAGCCCTTATCTATTTGTTCTTTGTGTTGAACTTCTGGGTCAACTGATTCATCAAGAGGTAGAATTGGGGAACTGGAGGCCTCTCAGTCTTTGTCCTTCTGGCCCAAAGATTTCTCATCTCTTCTTTGCTGACGACCTTGTTCTTTTTTGTGAGGCATCAATGGAACAGATGGTCGAGATAAAGAGAGTTATGGAACTGTTTTGTAGAGTTTCTGGGCATAGAATCAACCTAAGCAAATCCAAGATGTTCGTGTCCCGTAATATCCATTTCAATAGAGCCTATGAGATGAGCCAAGTGGTAGGGATTGGTTTGACAGCGGACCTTGGGAAATACTTGGGAGTTCCAATCCTTCACAAGCGTATGGTTAAGATGACGTTCGCCCCGCTGATTCAGAAGGTGAGATCAAAGTTGTCGAGTTGGAAAGGGAGATATCTAAGTATGGCAGGCAGGACGGTGTTGATCAAGTCTGTTTTAACAGCAATCCCTCAGTACCAGATGCAATCAACTCTGATTCCAAAAGGGGTTCTTTTAATCATCGAGAAAATGAGTAGGGACTTCTTTTGGAATCAACATGAAGAATCCAAGAAAATGCATCTTCTTTCATGGGATGTATTAAAAAGAAGAAAGAACAGTGGTGGCTTGGGAATTAAAGACTTGCATTCCCAGAACAAAGCCTTCCTAATGAAGCTGTGTTGGAGAATGATTACTCAACCAGATGCTCTGTGGGTGAGGTGCTTACGTGCAAAATACTTATGTGGGACAGATCAAATGCCCAAAGTCCAGAGTCGGCGCAACCAATCGGCTGTGTGGAGAGGTATAGTGGCAGTGTGGGAAATGTTTAAGAAGGGAGTTGGAAGGAAGCTACGTAGCGGAAGAAACACACTGGCTTGGCAGGATTGTTGGGCTCCATTGGATAAACCTCTCATGTTTTACATTGACAAAAATGTGCAGTTAGTAGATATGGATGCTCGAGTCTCCTCATTTGTGACTCAGGCTGGCCAATGGGACAAAGCAAAATGGAGTTCTTTTCTCCCAATTTGGGTTGTGGATAAAATCATGATGGTGACCCCTCCTATGGGATCAGAGGATGATGTAATTTGTTGGTTGAATGCCTCCGATGGTAATTTTAGCGTGAAGTCAGCTTATGACATCATTTTTCATCAGCACGAACATGGGCAACAACCTCACTGGCGGAATCTATGGCACTGGGATATTCCGAAAAGAGTTAAGCTCTTTATGTGGCAAGTATTCCATGAGAGACTTCCTACGAATGAAATAAGAGCGAAACACAATTTGAGTGTCCTAAATGTTTGTCCCTTTGAGTGTGAGAGTGGTGAGAGTATTCTTCACATTTTGAGGGATTGTGATCAGGCGAGAAGAGTGTGGCTTTCTACAACTAACCATATATATTATACTATGTTCTTCTCTGGTAATTTGCAGGAATGGCTTTCATGGAACCTACAGTTTTGTCCAGGGAACGGGAGGGTGACTAGATGGCCATGGCATAGAGTGTTCAGTACTATATGTTGGCTCTTATGGAAGAATCGTTGCAGAAAAGCGTTTGACGGAACTGCAGACAACGCAAAAGGATTAATTCACAGATGCATACACCATCTCTCGGAAGGCGTGGTGAACGGAAGATTTCGGCATCAGATATTCCAGGTTCGGGAAAGGGGACTAGATCACTGGCAACCTCCAGATCCAGGTTTTGTTCGTGTTGATGTCGATGGATCCAGAGCTAGTGACGGACGTGCAACATGTGCTGGTATTATCAGAGATCATCAGGGTACCTGGTTACGTGGATTTCAACAAAAGTTAGGATACAATTTCTCAACTGCTGCTGAAATTCATGCCATCTACAGAGGTCTTCGATTATGTAAGCAGATGGGTCTTTCTAAGATCAGGTTATTCACAGATTCTATACAGGCTATACATCTTTTGACTGTGCACTGTGGGGCAGACCACCCATTACATGACGTCATCTTGGACACTAGATCACTTATATATATGGACTGGGACTTAGAGATATCCCACACCTATAGGGAAAATCTAAGTTGCGCTGATTATTTAGCAAGGAAGGCTCACATGAGCAATCAGGACTACATAGAAATAGAGACAGCACCTACAGAATGTGTTAACCTCTTTACTCGGGATTGTGAGATGTCTTCACACGATCACCATGTGTTACCTAATCATAGGTCCTTGTAAACTTCAAGCATCGCTTGCCTTTGTACTCAAAAAAAAAAAAATTTGTAACGTTACGTGAAACCCAGAAAGAAACTAATTGCTTCATTCAAATATTGTTTAGCATACACAATTAATTTCCTCGATCGTATCACACAAGTTGTCCTACATATTCAATTCCTATCCCTTCATCACCTCCAGTTCCTTCTCACGGTGGCCGTCTCCGCCCATCCCGGCGGTGGGGCTACTTCCGGTCCCATTCTCCGGCGCCAGTGCCGCCGTGCTTTTGGTATCCATCGACGTCATAGCCACCGACGACTGGTCCACCCCGGACGTGGCCGTGGAGGCCTCCCGGAACCTCTTATAGATGTCACCTTTATAAAATTTCCTTGTTCTGGCCACCAAAATGAGAGATATAAGAGCACCAAAGAAAGTCGCCGCCGTGATAATTAGAAACGACAGCCTAAAACAATCCGAACCAACACAATTCAACTCCTTTCCTCGATCTCTTCGTAACCCTAAAGCAGCCAATTGCTTCTTAGCTTCTTTATCATACAAATGACCAGTAATCCTCACATTAAGAATATACAACCCAATTGGGCTAGCAGATCCACCAAAATTGTACAAAGTTGAATAATACTTTAGCCCAAACAACTCCGATATTATCGCAAAAATCAGAGGCCATTGTGCTCCAAAACAAAACCCTATTATCACCGAAGCCACATAGAGACCATCCTTAACGTTGAAGGCTATCAAAAGATGACCAGCACAAGAAACTATGAGAATGAGAGTGAGCATTAGGGTACGAGGAAATTTGTACTTGACTAAATAATATTCTGACACGAAACCAGAGAACACACGTCCTAGGTAATTCCAAATACTAACCAGTGACACAAATGTGCTTATACTGGTTTTTGGGTAACCTAGTGATGTCCCAATTTGTCCCAAATTATCGATCGCCGTCAACGTCCCTCCGATTCCACAAATGCCAGTCAAGAACAAAATAATCATGTCCATACTGAATAGTGCTTGAAGAATGGTGTAATCCTCACCTCTCGCCGGCGGGCTGAAAATATTCTGCCACCATTTCGTCTCCGGTTCACCTTCTCGTCTCGCTTTAGTTATGTCACCGAAGGCGTTATTTATTGTCGCCGGCGGGTTGTCGACGACGACGTTCTTGACGGGGTCTTGGAGGGCGAGGCGTTTGGCTTGCCAGACTTTGAATTCCTCCATGTAGACGATGGCAAGGGGGAGGAAGAGGAGGAAAAGGACGACGGCGGCGCTGAGGCCATACTCCGACTGGTGGAAATGGGTCTGTTTTTGGACTATGATGATGAGCATGAGGAATCCCGCGAGGCCGAGAGAGATGTAGAGGAAGTTGTAGAAAAGTTTGAGCTCGTTGGGGTTGCGGACGGGGGTGGTGTAGCGGATGGTGCGGAGGAAGACGAAGGATATGGCGGCCGGAAGCCAGCCTATGAGGAGGATTAAGGCTTTGGTGTCGTTGTAGTAGAAGGCGTTGTAGAGTTGAGTTATTATGGCTCCGCTCAGGCCAACGTAGCTTTTGAGAATTCCCAGAACCACCCCTCGGCTTTCTGGGAAATTCTTCACACAGGTTACCAGCGACCCTGTGTTCGCAAACGTCTGAGAATTCGCACCTGCAATTTTTAATTACCATTATTATTATTAGAATATATTAAAAATTATCACATAGATAATAGATTAATTAATTGGACAAGGAATTTGAAGATATATATATATATATATATTTCCTCTCATTTCTAATATACTCATCCCATCGTAAATATTAGATTCAATTGACTTTTTTAAGAGATTAAGAAAGCTAATTAAGTTACTTTAAAGTATTTATATTTATCGTTTTTTTAAAATTAATTTGTCTGATTTAATTAAATATTTTTATTTAAATTAATTAAATAGTTTTTATAGTTAGGAGAGGGGAGGATATTAAGGTAAGACCTTTTAAATTGATTTAATTAAGTTATTGTAACACTCCCTTTTATTCTTAACGTAG